>JAODXP020000018.1:16218796-16239776 GCA_027497455.2 Sardinella longiceps | reverse complement strand
AGTACTTAGTAGGCATTTTTTGAAACAGCAACTGTGTTTATTACCCTGTGAATGTTGGTTGGGGGAAGTGAAAAAAAGGATATAATTTCCTGGAAATTTGTGTTGAAAAGTAGCCTGGGGAATAAGAACGCAAAGGAGCATGGGAACTCCCAGGCTAGTTGCAAAGCGAATGCTCTTTTGTAAGCTGAAGTATATGTTTCATTGATGTCATTGATATCAATGAGTTTGATGTTAACGTTTACATATTTGAGAAAATAATTAATTCAGTGAAGTTTATTTTGAAAGTGATTTAAAATGTCAATGTAGCAGTAAGTGGTTAAATTTACCTGTGTTATGATGGTATACAACAACACCTATTGACTGTAGCCATAGTGAGTCAATGGTGAAAATACTCTTGAATTTTGAATCTTGAATTTTTTGTTTAAAACATTCTTCCTAAAACAAAGCTGTTACGATGGGAATAAGGACCTTTTCATTATTTTCTTTGGTCCTTTTTGGTAATAAATGTTACCCTTGTTTGCTTAATTTAGCATCTTGCATGCTTATCTTGGGGTAGGGGCATCTCACCTATTTAGCTGGGTTGGAAAAGTAAGGAGTGGTGCTGGGTTTGTTCAGTACATTTAATAGATCCTGAAGCAAGTACTTAGGCCAAGCTGCTGAAAAAGAGACATCCTGCTCATAGTCTTGAGCATGCAGGCTATCGTCTTTTACACATTTTAACACACCCTAGGCACATCTTATCAAACTAAAATAGGATGATGCATTCTATATCATCATCATCATTATCTTTTGTAGCACAAGGTAGGTGCTGAAACTGAAAATGTAGCAGCCATGATAAATGTTAACCAAAATGCTCCAGACTTCACATTTATCTCTGCGACTCTGCTTGTTTAGGGTTGGGCTAGGACCATCACTTGTGTAGGCTTTTGTCATCATAACTTACTGCATTCAAATGACTACAGTCGTAAGAGAAGAATTGGTGCCAAAAAAAAAAAAAAAAAAAAAAAAAAGAATTGCATTATCTTACTGTGACCAGCAGAGGGACATGTTGGCAAAGGAGACATTTGGGTTATTACCCCAACATGGAGACTCCCTACCATGCAACCATATAAGCTTACTGCAACACAGTTAGACTGCCTGAATGTTTGTCCAATTTAGTATGATCAGTTCTAGTGGTGTGTTATAATCATTGTTTGTTATAGGCAGTATAAAGCTTTCATTTCAACACTCTGTACAATAGTGATATCTAGGGATGCCCTCTCGATACAAGACTGTGTATTTGCCCCATTGTGTCTGAAGTTTATGCTCACATCTAATGCTTCCTTTGTGATGGTAAATTGCTGAAAGGATTTGGCCGGACTTGTCTACACAATGTGTGGCTCTAAACACTTTTGTAACAGATGGTCTAGCTACACTTCTGTTGCACCATTGTTTATTTATGTCAGTGTGCCACATGTAAATGACAATGTGTTTGGTGTAAGCCTATATTTTGTGAGCACAGAACATTGAAATAGCTCCACTGAATTTACATTCTACTTTTTATTATTTTTTGCTGGATCTCAGTGAACACACTAATTTAAATAGCCCTACATGGAGAAGTCGTGACTGTCTCTAATGAGAGTCTAGGAAATGATTGAGCGTGAATACAGTATTTAAGTCAGGCTGCTTAGTTGACGTCTCAACACACAGAATAGTTATGACACTATCCTGCTAGTAAGGAAATTAAAGAACAATCGGTCATAAAGAGATAGAAGTTTAGATTATAGGTCATGTGGTATTGTGTTGCATTTCTATCACTATTTTAGATGACTTTAGACATAAACTAAACATAGTGTACACCAGGTGCCCTCCAACCTTTTTTCCTCTGTCAGCTATTTTTTCAATATCAACGTGGTTGAGAGCCACAACTATTGGAGATTAATGTTAACATTCTTTATGGTCTTTCTCATTTAAAATACAGTAGCCTACTTATCTGAACTGTCATCTAAATTTGTTGACATCTTTATTTTCCACAGTATAGCCAGTGCCATAGTGTGCACTACGAACATTCATTCCCATTAAAGTAAAAAAAAAAACAGTAAAAAAAAATACAGTAAAAGTAAAATCAAAAAGTAAAATCATATACAGTACCACACAGGGTACAATGTTTGAATTAGATTACTTAATTAACTGAATAACTACATACATGTCTCTCCAAAGTTATACTGTACATACAGTACATTACTTAACTAGCAAGCTATAACCATAGACCAAGGTTGGTCAAACTAAGCTCCAGGATCAATTGCGGTCTGTTGCTCTGTCAAGCAGCCAGCCATAAACTAAATACAAAATGTGGTCCTTTGTTACATTAATATGATAATGTATTATCGCACATCATAGTCTTAGCATTGTCACAGTTTTAGGGCTGCAACTAACGACTATTTTGGTAGTCGACTAATCTTTAGATCAATTTTTCGATTAGTCACCGATTATCGATTATTCTTTTAGTTTTTAGTAGAGTTAAATATTGTTTTATTCGAAATCACCCTAAAGAGTAGGCCTACTTAAATCAGGGGGAAAAGACAAGAACAATTATTATTATTATTGTTATTATTATTATTATTATTATTATTGTTGTTGTTGTTGTTGAATATTATCATCATCATCATCATCTTTACAAATTGAGCAGTGTATTTATTTGCAACCACCATCACATGCAATGTTTCCAGTAGCCTGACTGTGAAAGCCTATGTAGCAAAAATGGCTTGCCATAGGCACACACACGTCTTGTTTTGGGGAGCAAAAAACGGTAAAAAGATATTTTTCTCTTTCAAGGTTGTCAGTGTGTCCACACACGCTTCATCATGAAATAGGACTTATTCCTCATTCCACACGAGTTTTTGCATGCTTAAGATGTTACATTCTGGGATTTTGGAAGGCTATAAGATTGTTTAGCTGTTCAGTCTTGTTTACTTTGAGTGGTAACGTTACTGTCAGAGCAAGTGAACTTGCGATCGCTAAGCTAGGCTACTTGCGCCTATCGTCTGCACCTTGGGAATCACAGTGTTAAGGTATGTTTTTACTTGTGGTTTAAAATTAAATAGCCTAGATCAAAAAAAAACTTTAACAAGAAAACCCTTTCAGTTTCTAGCATATTAGCGAGCTAGGTGCTTTGCTCATGTTTAAAACTTTTAGCTTCATGTAGGCTACAGGCAGGCTTTGCTGTTCAGCAGAGTTGCAGAGACGCAATCTGCATTGCTTCTGATGCATAGAAATTGTGCTTTATGAAGCAGCTCCAAAATCCAAAAGTTTATTTTTGCCTGATAATAGATTTGAGATAATAGCGGTCTCAAGTTTACGAGCTATTTACGAGCAGTCTTGCTCAAATTGACCCAGGGCTTTTCTCATCATTCATGTTTATTGCAGGTATTTTAGTGGAAAGATGAGGTTACTGCCCCCAACACTTCCGGCAGGGAATTGCAGTGTTCTAAAGAGTCGAGTGAAATCTTTCAGGTCGTCTCTGCATTAGTGAAAATCAACTTTTAACATGCAAATTATATGTAGCCTCATAAATATGACGACTAGGCGACTACAAGATTTTGCGTCGACTACGTTTTATAGTCGACGTTGTCGACGTATTCGACTAATCGTTGCAGCCCTACACAGTTTTGAACAACGTTGCCTAGGGTACACGCCCATTTCCCATCAAAAAGATAATCTGTTCCAAAGATGCCCTTCTAAAGTAGTGTGACTTGCCAACTGTATCATTAAGAAGAAGAAGAGAAGAATTCAGACTGTGTTCACGTTCAGTCTATGCAGTTCCAAATCGTTTTGTTCCACTCGGTAACTAGTGCATTTAGCAGGCTTGTTCAACAGGGCTATGCTTGAAATCACTCTGGAGCACCGCTTTAAACTACAGCAAATGTAGAATGTTTAGGCAGCAACAGAAGAGTTTGGCCGTAGGCTATGTAGCTTAAACTACAACTCCAGTTTGAGTCTCATGTTTGTGAACTACCTTTGTCTTTAATACATTGGAGTATCCCTTTCAGAGGTTGAAAATGGAAGAACCCATTGGCCCACTTCTCTTAGGCTACAGAACATATTTGTCATAAACATCAAAAAGGAAAGATATTCCAGGTCCTGGCATTCAGTTAATCCATGCAAAAAAGTATTTTTATTGAGGGCTAAAACATTAAAAAAAAAACACAGACACGTATCGGCCTTACAGCCTTCATCAGGGTGTGTGACAAAGAAGCAAGCAGCAGCTTAATTATACCATTTCCATCAGGCTTACAAATCTGTGGCTACTTGGGGCAGTACAAAAATTACTCTATCTGAATATAATGTGTTATTTTAAACAGAAATCCGGCCAAGGACAAAACTAAGGTTGGCTAAGGTTTTGATTCTTCAGCAGACTAGGCTTGCTTCCATGCACATATAACAGCATAGCCTATGATGTAAACAACTATGCAAACATAACACACACACACACACACACACACACACACACACACACACACACACACACACTCATTTAACACCTCAGACACTCTTGACTGTGGTTAAGACAAGAATACTCGTGTGCATGGTTTCATAATGAGTCATATAAACCATATATTTTCCTCTGTGACATCTAGCTGAATGCAACCACTCACATACCATAAGACAGCAGGAAGCCCGCAAACACTGTTGCAGCGGATCCCTCCCAAACCACAATCATTCCTTCCCCGGACGTTGGCAAGAGAGCACATAGTCATCACAGCTTTCCTTATGAGTGATGAATGAGGGACTATCCAACAGCCCCCGCCCCGCTAGGCTACAAGCACACTTACACACACACACACACACACACACACACACACACACACACACACACACACACTCACTCACTCACTCACTCACTCACTCACACACACACACACACACATGCACACACCTGTCTCTGCAGATGATTGACAAACTGAATGTCCACATGCCTGGGCACTTACTTACGCCAACAGCAGTACTTTAGCAGTGCTGTAGCACTCAAGGTGTTGGTGGGATGGGTGTAACTAGTAAAGTGACCTAGAAATATGCTATAGATATTGATACATTAGTACTTTTATGTATGTTGAAATGCCTTTCAGTGCATATCCGACAGTGAGCCAATGTGTTTTCCATTCCCTAACCAGTGCATTAGTGTTGGTGACAGTAAATATTTAATTTTCACAGAAGCAGAAGCAGTGGTATCCGTGTGCTGTGTGCCCCTCACGTACAAGTAATATAAGAGCAATTGTGCTGAAAGGAAATGCTGATGGCAAAGTGTACAGTGATGGAATAACTGCCAGAGAGAGAGAGAGAGAGAGAGAGAGAGAGAGAGAAGGGGGGAGGGTGGTAAATTAAAAGGCACTTTTGGATAGGAGGGACAACTGTGTGCCACTTCTGCTTAGGCCCCGGATGTGGCCCCAGCATTTTTCCTAGATGAGACACGCAGAGCTGCAGGCAGGCTTACTAAAGTGCCCCTCTGCTAGACAGCACCGGCAGCAGCTAGGCTAGGGCCTCAGCTCTACTGCACTGCACTGTACTGCTCCACGCCGCATCACACAACTGCCTGACGTGTCCCGACTGGCAGCTCCTGTCTAATCCCACCCCACCCCACCCCACCCTGCTCTAACCTCTCTCCACTGAGTGACACGCATGGGGTTGAACACACTTCCATCATGTACTTAAAGCAAGGAAAACTCAATCCCTTAGAGATGCCTCACATCTCAAAGTCTTTTTTTTTGTCTTTGACAGATTTTTGGTTCCTGTTTTCGTGACGTTTGCATGGAGAAATGTGTCATTCTTCGCCGTCAAAAGGACAAAGCAGAGAGAGGGAATGAGGAGGTGAGGAATTTGTATAGGGTGTAATGCAGATGAAGGTCGTGGCAGGTTTGTCATGGAAATGTATTGACGTGATTCATAGCCCCCCCAAGAGACTGATCATGTTAACATCTGTTTCCCCATGACATGAGGCGGATTCGATTCTCCACATTCAGAAATATGAACCCAGCACTCCCACCCCCACCCCTACAAATACACCTCCGCTCTCCGTTTATGTACTCATTCCAAAAAAACACTCATCCAAACCTCAGCCACTCCCTTGCGTGTGCTCAGAAGAAAACTTACACACACACACACACACACACACACGCACACACACACACATAAAGTCTAAGAATTCAAACAGGTGTTGCATTCATATGCATTCATATGGAGACACAAAAACGCACACGTGCACACACACACACACACACACACACACACACACACACACACACACACACACACACACACACACACATCCCTGTACTAGAGATGAGCACGCACAGATATGCATATAGCCAACACACACACAAAAATGATCCCCTTCTTTTCCCCCTTGAAAACTGCCTGAACACAGCCAGTAGAAGTAATGAAACGAGTCGTTTTGAACCGACGCGTATCAATCAAATGACTCACTGCGGGGGCTGTATTGGGGAGAATGGTGGCTCATCAGTCTAAGCCATTACTTAATGAACCCACTGAGCTTGAGAGGCTGGGTGGCATGTGGTTGGGGAGGGGAGGGGAGAGGAGAGGAGGGGAAAGGGTTTAGGCGAGGAATCTGGTTTTAACTTGAAGTTGCACTGACAACCCCCCCTCCTCCATCTTCCCCACGCCCCCAGTCACTTTCCTCCAGCCTCGGCCATCATTCAGTTCTTGGACATCCTGACCAGTCACGGGGGCCTCAGCCAGAGTGCTCACTCACCAGCTCATATTGATTTTAGCCCCTTACATTCGTCATACGCATTAATCAAGCCACAATGCATGACTAAGGTGGGGTGGGGGGCTTTTGACCAGCACAAAGGCGTGTGTGTGTGTGTGTGTGTGTGTGTGTGTGTGTGTGTGTGTGTGTGTGTGTGTGAGAGAGAGAGAGAGAGAGAGAGAGAGAGAGAGAGAGAGAGAGAGAGAGAGAGAGAGAGAGAGAGTCTGTGTGTGAAATTGAGTGTGCAACAAGATGAAGAGAAACGAAGTGCTCAGACTCCCACTGCCTTGGATAATGACTCAAAGACTGGAGACCAGGTGTTCCTTTTTCTTCCATTCCTTTCTCACCTGTCAAACAACTGCTCATTATGAAACATTCCTCATTACAATTTTGCCCCCGCTTGGCTTTTCTTTCTTTCCCCCTCCTCAACGTGGCCATCATTTTTCTTCTACTTTTTCTTCTTCTTCTACTTTTTCTTCTTCTTCTTCTTCTTCTTCTTCTTCTTCTTCTTCTTCTTCTTCTTCTTCTTCTTCTTCCTTTTCATCTTCCTCTTCTTCCTCTTCTTAAAGTCACCCTGATGACGAGATCAGCCGGTTGGAGACGTTTTGATTGGGCACTAATTTACAGTAGTGTGGGAGTCTGCAGACTCATTTCCTAATTGCCTAGAGGCGTGCTGACTGCTGGAGCTCGCTGCAAATGAATAGTGCCCGTAAAAAGAGGGAAAGGATGCTAAATCACGAGGCCCTTGTGCCTCCGCATCTCTGTCAGCCAGGACAAGATGCTGGGAGGATGCTGCATCCTTCGAACTTTGACTCAGGGAAAAAGGAATCTCAGCATATATTAGCTTAGGATGCATTAAAGGCTATGGCAGTGATACATCAGCTGGTTGTGCAGCTGCCAGCAAGAAGCTGTGAAGGTTACACAGCATTTTTAGCTGGAGGTACTCCATACTAATCCATCTGCTTCCACAGAGAAATGATGAGGGGACCAAATTTAAAGGTGCACTCCTCAACTTTGACAGATTAGATATCATATTGATATTTAAACTTAAAAATCAATCAGATGAAATGCTCCTTCTGTTGTTTTCTTGGAACTCTTTCCCATTTACAGAGTGATTTATTTTGTTGTCGTGTTGTTTTGTTTACACAGAAAATATACAGCCAGCAAAGAAATACTGTATGCTTGCTTAGCTTCATGATGAAGAATCACTATTAATGTGGATTTTCTGGGAAAACAGTGAAGGGAGGGGAGAGCCACCTGTCAAACTGCATTTGGTCCTTGCTTGTGTTGGGTTTCTGTTTAGAAATGTATACAAATACAAACACATACTGACATTTTTAGTGTCAAATTGTAGACCCATCTTATGTTCAATTAATGTATGGAGATGTTGGTTGGTTTGTGGTGGGTTGGTGGTTTAAAGATCTTTATGTAAAGAGTGTGTTTGTTTTAGTATAAATCAATACTCTTTTGTACAATGAAGACTAAAAAACAAACAAATATAAAATAAATATGAATAAATACAAACACAATTTGAGCCAGCATGGCTGACTGCACCTATAAAATCTACATTTGATCCAGGATTAGACTGTAGATGGGCAGCATGCCATCGCTGACAGTGCTATCTGATTGTCAGGCTGTCAGTGAGTCTAGTTGATTGGGTTGATGGATGGCTATTCTTGAAAGCTCCCCTGCCCCCTAAGATTGTAAGTGGCACATTTGCTATTGGGAAGTCAGTCTTGTATCTTTTCCCATCAGCCCTTAGTGCAGATAAACTGGCCTTGCTCTCGCAGCTAAAGGTCAGCACTTTGCTTAATATTTCCTTACCATTTGGCGTACAGGAGGAAATAAAAGAGAATGAATCACTTACTGTAATGCAAAATCTGCTGAGACTTTTGCTTGTACTTTATTACTGGCCTGGCCAGCCTCATTAATATTTCAAATCCATTTTCAGAGCTTCTGTCCAATGATCAACAGGATTCTGTATGATAAAAGATCTTTTTTTATATCCTAATATATCACAAGGAAGTGGTGTAATGCTGATTAGCGTTGTCAAACTCTACATGCAATCTTTAAATGACTCACCAACAGGTGAGATTTATAATATTGTGGAATGTTGTGAGTTGGATTACATTACAGTATCTAGGGCGGAAGGATAAGGCTGGTTGAACTTTGAGTTAGAGTGCATTAAAGTTTATATGTGTGTTAGTTATTTGTGTGCAGGTGTGTGTGTGTGTGTGTGTGTGTGTGTGTGTGTGTGTGTGTGTGTGAGTGTGTGTGTGTGTGTGTTTGTGTGTGTGTGTGTGTGTGTGTGTGTGTGTGTGTGTGTGTGTGTGTGTGTGTGTGTGTGTGTGTGTGTGTGTGGCAGGCGCTGGGGCCAGAGACAGTGATTCAGCCTCCAGCCACCACTCCTCACAATGCCACCAGATGGGGTGTGTTTGCTTGTTTGTTGACTGTGCTGATAGCCTACAGGAAACATTGCACCTCTGCTCAAACAGCAGATAAGACCCCCTGCTTCCCCCCTTCACCACTGGAATGCTGCACTTTGCCAGACCATGATTCTTCCTATTCTTTTCCTTTCCTTTTTTTTCTCTGGTTGCTCGACAGAGAAAGAAAGACAAATCGCTCGAGGAGGAGTGCGGAGACACGGAAGCATTCCAGTGCTCCGTGCAGGTCTTCACCAGGTGTGTAAGAGTCAGCCTCCTCCTGTTTGGACTTGACGACGCAGAGCAGAGTAGAGCAGGGCAGAGCGGAGCAACATCTGGCTACAAGCAGTTAGCTAAACACCGCCTGCTCACCATACTCTTTGCTTGTGGGGTCGGATCACTGAGTGCGAGAGGAAACGTGAAGGGCAAATACTTTGGCGCGTTCTCTTCAGCCTGCAGACATACTGCAGTCCAGCAACATGATGAGCTTCTCTCTAGCTCTCTCTTGGATGTGCTTTGTATTATAGTTGACATATTTCTTCATCATTGATTTTCCTCATCCATCATATTTGATTTTGAGCTACACAGTCCTTTTGAGTTCATCATGATGTAAGCCAGACTGCCCATACTTGGAAATATTGGAAACAGTTATTCAGGAAAGAGAAAGATAAAGAATCTCTCTTTGAGTGCACTATATCTCAGTGAGAGAGACAGACACAAACACACACATACTGTACACATACACACACACACACAGACACACACACATTATAATTATAGTTGCTCAGGAAAGCTCTAAACCGCATTTAGTGCTTTGCTCGTGTGGTGGAATGATTGTGGGAGGGGGGAGTGTGTGTGTGTGTGTTGGGTGTTTGGAGGGGTGCTAGCTTTTGAGATGTGAATCGCAAGCTCACCATTATGGTCGGCCTCATTTGTTCTGTCACCGTGCCGACAACGAGGCAGATTCATCTCTCATGCGTGCAGCCAGTAGGAGCACTCCCACGTCTATGGGAACACCAGGGGGAAAGTGTTGCAAGTCTGTTTCTAGCCAGCCAGCGCATACATAGCAGGTGCTGCTCAGATAGCCTATCTTGTCGTCTGGAGACAGGAGGGTGTGGGGAAAAGTAATAGACAACGTCCTTGTCTTTCTCAGGTGTGGACAGAAGTGGGGGAGCAGAGGCCGGCGGTTGAAGGGTTGCAGGGGGCGGGTATGGGGGATGGTGGGGGACGGTGGGGGACGGCAGGGGAGGCCCACCCTGCACCCTGCACCACAACCACATCTTCCTCGGGGGGCCTGGCAGGCAGAGATACGCTGCCTTCATTCTCCCAGCCTGAATGCCAAGCTGGAGAGGGTTTGCACTGCAGTTCCCAAGCTGAGAGGCCTGATAAAGGGATAAAGCCTGTCTTCTGTAAAGACAAAAGAGTGACAGAAGGCTGTCTTGATAAAGCTGGAATTTTCAGTGTGTGTATGTGTGTGTGTGTGTGTGTGTTTGTGTAAGCATTTGTTTAATTGTGCATGTGGGATTGGATGTGTGTCTGTGTATCCCCACTGCCGTAAAATTAGTGCAGAAATCAAACATCCACATCCCTTTAAAATTCCCTTATGATAAACAGCAATTTAGTCTAATTATCTGCCAAGTGCTCACCACTCTGTGATGCTGCTCAACTTTCCTGAGCAGAAATGGTTTGAAAACAGCAAAACAATAATGGCTGAACTCAGTAATTTATGACTGAATCGCATCTTTAAATCCCAGCTGGTTCACTGTAGAATTTACATAATTTTGCACTATAGCACTTCCCTGCACAGCTCATAAATGCACTTTTATTGTTGTAAAAACATCTCTGCTCACAACAGTCAATCATCAAGCAACTCCCTCAAGTCATAGTCATGGAAATTAGAGATTGTGTGAGATAAAAACAGTGTGTAGGAACATCCCAAAAACAAAACGGCACAAGTCTGGCTCGTAAGCCCTCGGAGTGTGTTTGGTGTGCTGATAAACAAACAATAATTGTGCCTTCTTCATGACAGCTTTTGAATGACAAAATGCCAGTGTCAAAAGTCTTTTCAGACTCAATGGCTTGTTAAAGCCCGTTTACATTTGATTTGTCTGTTCTTGAAGGGGAAATATTTGTGGGTTGTGGAAAGCTGAAATTCAGGCCCTTGGGTGTTGCTGGGACATGATTCTTCACATGATTTAGGGAGGGCTTCTGTCAGCAATGGTTAACAAAATATGGATTTCAATAGTTTGTTTGTGGCCATACAGTTATATTTTAGGTCTCACCCACCAGAATTATTGGGAAACCATCATTCCCTGGAGTACTTTCTTTTTTTAAACTGGGTTTTTTGCTGTTTTCACAGTAATCCCAGTAAACAGTAAACAGTAGATCCCAGAAGGAATAAGGATGTTGCAGGAAAGAGATTGTTCTCAAATGAGGTCAATTACAAAGAGCACTGCTCCGGAAGGCTCTTGCGTGCTACCTGGAGACAGTGAGTGAGAGGGATTGTGGGGTGTGGACTGTGGAGAGGTGGCGGGAGTGGAAAGAGCTCCTCTTTTGTTGAATCTGATGAAATTTTGGCAAAACTTGAATTTGAGCGGAGTCCCCCCCCCCCTCCCCTCTGTCTCACATCCACCCTCTCAATTGTCTTTGTTCAGTTGAGTCCTGTAATCAGTCATAAATCTGTCAAATATTTTTTTTTTTCCTTTCAATAGTCCTTCACTTTCCCCTTTGAGAGCATTTAAGGATGTTTAACAAATAGAACAGTGAATACAAGCATGATCTAAAGCTTAATGTTAAACCAGGAAACAAACCACTGTTGTTTTAAAGCAATGGCAGGCGATTAACACCCTTACAATAAACTGCACAAAATATTATTATTACATTACTGTCTAGACTAGGGAGCTTAGGGATGAGGTGCATTTCCATTAAAAGAAAAAAAATCTCGGATAATTTCTACAAATGTCACATCTGTCGGACTGAGCATAGACAACCCTGTCATTTTCCAAGAATAGATGAATGGTTAGTGAAATTACAGCTTTTAAAAAGTGGAAATTTACGCACTGTCTGTTTTGGACAGGGAGCTGCAACAAAAAAGCACACATGGGAGCATTTATGTATTGAGAACATTAGACTCCTTAAATGGAGAACATCTTTATTGCTTTAGGCTGTTCCAGTGAAATTATAGTTTTGGAGTAGTGATCATACTCTTATAGGCAAATTAGATCTTAACTTACTAAAATAAATCTGTTCAGGGCAAAATACATCCATCCATATCATACAACCCAGCAATTCTGACATTGCTGTTCATTCGTCTGAGAGGCACCACCGTTCCCTCGTTGCCCGCAGGAGCAATTTCCTTCCATGCGTCGTAGGCGCGATTTCTCCAAAGGGTGGCGTTTTACACCACTTTGGGGAGTCGAGTCTAGTACGGACCCACTACCCCCGTCTGGTCTTATCAGCAATTCAGATGGTATGCAAATCAGCAGCGTCCCTCTGAAAGAGTGGAGTGTGAGAGGGGGTGAGTGGTGGTGCAGCGCATTCCTTGGGAAAGAATCCTTCTCCTTTCTTCTTTCCCCACCGGCTTACCGCGAAGTAGCTTGCTCACCAGACGCATGAGGTTTAGACGCAACAGCATTAATTTTACGGACTGCAGGGAAGTTGGAAGAAAGTAAACCGCACCACAAAGCCGGATTATTGCTTTGTTATTTTGCTGCAACAGTCGAAAGATTTTGCCACAAGTTAGCTACTTTTTGTGATCCGTTTTTGTGATCATGGGCACACAACGGAGACAGACTATTAGACACTTGTACGGGTGGGCAATCCTTATTGTCGCTATTTTGTCTCAGCGTTGTCATGGAAGTTGTCGGGAAAAAGAGCTCCAAAGGCGTGAAGAAGAGGCGAACATAGTTTTAACTGGGACTGTTGAAGAAATAATGAACATGGACCCAGTGCACAATACGTATTCTTGCAAGGTAAGTGGCACGGTCAGATACTTGAATGGATCATTTCCGTGTTCATTCCATATATATAAAAATCCGTCATTGCAAAGTTGGTATTCATTATAAAGTGTGATGAAGCACCTTTTCCGCATGAAGTCAAATCAACAAATATAAACTGAATTGGTAGTCGTTATGGTAGCTTATCGAGTTCACCAAATTCACCTGTCAAACGGATATGGACACCTGTCAAATTACAAACCTTTTCACGCTTTTGTTCTATCAGTTCGATAGTGTCCTATGGCTCCAAAATCGTGTAAGCAGGTTATAACCATCTTCTCAAATCCGCACTTTATGCAATACAGACAAAGGATAGCCGACTGGAAACAGCCAAAATAAACTGGCATCATGGTCCACTTGCCAGTTGATTACTAAGGTTTTAGTTCAGAGCAAGCCGTAGGCCTAAGTCGCAGTGATTTTTGCTTATTAAAAATGTCACCTGGTTTGGGTGTTGTTTACCCTCATGATACCCTGTCTATTAGGCTATACGTGATTGAATAGCTTGTGAATGGCAAACATAAACCTGCATGTACTCAGTGTTGCTAAATGCATTGTAAATTTCCTATTAAATAATGTATGAACATCATGAAAGGGAACACTTAAGTAATTGAAAATCCCAGAGATGCACTTGTTGCTAACCGCACGATTGATAGGAAGTGACGCACGTCTTTAGGTCGCCTTGTCTCGGACATGCAAAGGGTTCAGTGTTAAGTTACATGTCTTTATGATTTCAAATAAATATAAACATTTACTGCCAGCACCATTTCCTTGTCATTGCACTTCAGTAATCTCACTTTACCTACCCACTGTATTGGACAGCATGACAGTATGACAGGCTTTTTAATGTATACCCTGTCTATCTACTCAACACTGATTAATTAACTGTCAAAAGTCCCAAAGCTCAGACTGAATATTTTGTTATTTTTGTGTTCACCTTTAGTTGTTTCAGATGACTCCTTGATTCAAAGTCATATCATGAACGAATCTAATGATTCTTTATTTTGCCTTTCTATAACTCTCCATCTCTTCTTGTCTGCCTTGCCAAGGTGCGGGTCTGGCGTTACCTGAAAGGCAAAACGATGGTGAATGGGGAAATCTTGCTGGATGGAGGCAACAAAGTCATGATTGGAGGCTTCGGAGACCCTGTCATCTGTGACAACCGGGTCTCTACTGGAGACACTCGCATTTTCTTCGTGAACATGGCGCCCGAGAACATGTGGCCCACTCACAAGAATGAGCTGATGCTGAACTCCAGTCTGATGCGGATAACCCTACGCAACCTGGAGGAAGTAGAGAACTACGTGGAAGGTATGTGATGTTTGAGAGCTCTCATGTTGTGTTGCCACTGTCTTTCTGCAAGCATCTGGCACAAAAGCAAATCAATCAAGACACAGCTCAGACTGTGAATGCACAGCTCACCGCATACAAATTATTCACAGATACATGCATGTAAGGGAATACAGTGAACCAAAGACTATAGTCTGTTTCATGTCTCAGGGAAACATACAGAAATTATCAGTGTTTGGAAAATTGATGTTTAGTGTGACTATTACAGGGCTTTTTTTTAAGTTGTTGTTGTGACCAGAGCCATTACAGTTATAACAACTGCATTACCACTCCCTGAATGGATATCTTGTGCTTTAGAGAGCGTGGATGTTGATTCATGGAGTGCCAGCTCTGTTCACCAGGCAAAGCCACCGACTTGGGATGGTTTCAGGCCCTGAGGGGGTATGGTTTTTATGAAGTCAAAAGGGGAGCTCCTAAAATCTTAACACATAACCTCCAGCTCGGAGGCTTTTACAGCTATCAGAGTCTCTCACACTTGGCCACATTTGCCCCTTGTTCTCACCTTTTAAAAGGCAAAGTGTTAGCACAGTAAAAAAAAAGGCCCTGCCTGAACGCTGCTAAATTTATCTGCGGCAAGGCCGGCGAAGCAGACAGCGAGCAGAAGGAGGAAATGGACATTAAGACTGAATGAATAAATTAAGCCGGTCCACGCTCTGAAATATGTCATCTTTAAAAATAGTTTTTTTGTGAGTGGCTTCCTGAGTTTTTGGGTGGGATAGGACAAGCAATCTATTTAAACTGCCCTCAGCCCTAGATTCCCTGCCGTATTTCTGGAGGAACAACAAAACAAAGAAATGAAGAAAAGTGGGAAAAAAAGAGAGAAAAGAACCGAACTGAAAAAAGAAAAGAGAAAAAAAAACCTTAAGGGCATGAAGGAATGTGCTTGAATGCCTAGCTTGAAGGAGATTCCCCATAATGACTCAGGACAGTGTGGCAGTCACACCACTTGCAGATATGCCATAACATCTGCTGTGTGCGGGACTGATTCGCCAAACGACTGTGCCAGCCAGACTGAGCACGCTCACTGCGGCTCAGCTCAGCTCCTACTCGCTCTCTTAACAATGCTGGCAGCCATTCAAAGTTGGAGTCTACCACACATACTGTAAGCCGGCATGGAAACCAGAGACAGGCGAGATTTAGAGCATGGAGCTCACTCTCTCTTGCCCTGTGAGACAGCGGACCAATCAAAGTTGCCCATGGGCCTCCGTTCTCAGCAGCACTGCTCTATTCTTCCCTCCTCTGCTTGGCAGGTGATTCGAATGGCCCCAGCTTGTTTGCAGTGTTTAGTAGAATTTGGCACAAACATAAAAATTCCTCTGCTTGTCTGTCCAGGCACGAAACACTCTTTGGCTAGCAGTTTTTTTATGCTCTTTCTCCTTAAGTTATCCCCAGTTTTCTTCTCCTCTTTCTCTAGCTTTGGAGTGAGGGCATTTCTTGGCTCAGTCAAATACTGCTCTGGGTATGCACTCTTGTTGTGGTTTGCTTCAGTCTGAAGTGGTTCGTTTAAGAAGCAATTCAGCGGAGTGCCATATTTCACAGGAGCATATAAAAGGCTAAGTGCTATGCCCTCGAAAACAAATGCTGTTGTTATCACCTGGGATAACATACCCTCTTAAATGAATTGCACCCTTTTTTACTGTCGACACCCTCAGATTTGTCTTCACCAAAATAAAAGACATTATGTAAATAAAGAGTTTAAATGGTAACAGATTCATCACAGTGGATCAGAGGAATTCACTGAGGCAAACATACAAGTTTTTAGAGCAAAATTATTATTTTAAAGGCTCACTTCATTGTTTGCTTACAGTACCTTACCCATAATCAACCCCTAATCAGGCCATACATCACTCTGAAAAGTTGTTTTTGTGTAATGGCATTAAAAAAAATCCCAAAATGAACTTGTTTCCAGGCCCTGCACAAATGGCATGAATGAGATAGGCGGTCTATGGTGGATAGTGCAGGGAGGACAAGACTGTACCTGTCAGGGAGAACAATGTATCCTCTTCTCTCTCCTCGCCTCTGACAGGTAGATAGCAAGGAAAATTTCAGGGATTCTTTTGGAAAGGTCAGGAGTGGTGCTGTCAAAAAGTCGTTGCCAAAAGGCAGAAAAAAAAGAGCTTTGTGTTTTTCTTTGTCACCACTAATGATGAGATTGGGAGGGGTTTTCAGACAAGGCGCAAAAGAGGAGAGAGTGTCTGAGAGAGAGAGAGAGACAGAAAGAGAGAGAGAGATAGCGAGAGCGAGTGAGAAAGACGTAAGTGAGGACATTCCTGATACAGGTGTGGGCTGGAATGCTGAGGATGTTTTGCTTGGCACTTTGTGCCGAGAGACAGAGAGAGAGAGAGAGAGAGAGAGAGAGAGAGAGAGAGTGGCCAAGGTGCAGAAGAGATACCTCCAGGCATGGCATTCTCACTCGCCTCCACCACCGGCCACAGGCTTGATCCTTATGTGCAATCACTTAGCTAATGCTTTCATCTCTTAAAGTGCCATGGCCCCGGGGCCTATTTACTTGGCCCTTTGTAAATACGCTCAGTCAAAAGTGTCCTCATTTTCACCTCCTTCCCAAAACCAGCCAGTTGGTTCTCCATCAGTTACCTGGTGTTTGCTTTCCTCTGTTTTAACTGTCAAGACTCACAAGGACTTCATAAATCAATGAATGGGTGAATGGTTATTGCCAGATCCCTCCTTTAGAAAAAAAAAGAAAGAGAGAGAGAGAGAGAGAGAGAGAGAGAGAGAGAGAGAGAGAGAGAGAGAGAGAGAGAGAGAGAGAGAGAGAGAGAGAGAGAGAGACTTCAACATCAAGTCAAACCAAATGTTTGCTTGTTTGGCAAAGATGGCAAGTGAAGGCTTGTCTTGCCATTCCTGGTAGATGTGTTTGCATGTATGAACCCTATGTCCCTAATACTTGACAGATTGTTAGGCAGGAGAGCCTAAGTCACACCCATTTACCTCCCGTCCATGGGACCTTTAAAAAAAGAATATGAACGGGAGTGAATGGAAAGCTCAAAATAATCTGATCCCCTTTGTGTTGTACCTTTAAATTTCAAACAGCAGGTTGTTTGCTAACTGCAAAAAAGATTTTCCACATTGAGACAGAACTATTTTTGCTAGACAAAGAGATATGTTAGTTTTTGTGTGAGACCACTCAGAAGACTACATTCTTTTCTTGGTTAATAAACATCACCATGGATAAAGGTAGATGTAATGCTAGGTTTCAGATAGCTACCTGCAAGGCTGCCCAGCAGTCGTTTATGGAAGGATATCGCACCATATCTGTTGTGTTTTATTGTGTGGTTCTTGGCCTTTTCAAAACCACGCTATTAACAGATAGTATCTCAGCTTGTGGACTTGTTGTATTTTTAAAATAAGACGTTTTTAACATTTGGTTTTGAATATTCCATGAGAAAAAACTGAACTGCCCTGCAGTAACACACAGCCAAGTGGTTAAGAGCTTGGTTCATGCATTGTCACTGCAGGCTTTTGTTTTCTGCTGTAATGAATGCTAATGTCATTGTTTATGCATGCCTGTGACAGAGCGGGGCGAAGTGGGGAGCATAGAGGGGCAAAGAACCCTATGACTGACTGAATGTGTTTGTGTGAATGAGAGAGAAAGGAAGCCTTTGCCTTGATGGAAAGGTGTTGATTGTCTGGGTAGATGCTATCACACACTTTTTTTTTAGCTGTTTTTTTCTTCTTCTTGACTTTGCTGTTCATCAACATCAATGTGTTCATTCCTCGAGCATGTTTGAGATCTCTCTGAAGAGTCCTCTCCTCCACCCATTCCCTTCTCTCTCTTTCTCTCTCTTCCCCCCACCCAGCCTGCTCTCACCCCCTTTCTCTCTTTCGTTCATTCTCTTTCTCTGTCCCTCTATCCACCCCCCACTCACCCAATGCCCATTCTCTGTGTTTCTCTTTCTTTCTCTCCCTCTGTTTCTACAACTATTAAAGACTCTCTCTCTCTCTCTCTCTCTCTCTCTCTCTCTCTCTCTCTCTCTCTCTCTCTCTCTCTCTCTGGTGTGTGTGAGGGAAGGGGCCCTTCTCAGGTTTTGACAGTAGTGTGGGGGGCCACTAGCCTGGGTTGAGGGCCCTGGGCGTCCCGTCTCTGGGGCTGTCAGCAGGTGGTCTGGGGTAATGATGAGCATGCAGGCTGTCCTGTGGAATTCCCTGCGTGTTTCTAAGCCTACCAGGGTGTCCCTGGACAGGGATCAGGGATCCGCCGCATGCACGCACACACACACACACACACACACACACACACACACACACACACACACACACACGGACGTAGGACAGAGCAGGACAGGGCTCAGGCCTCTGGGAGCAGCCGGCTTTCTTCCAACTGTTTGTGTAGGGAGGAGGCTTGCAAGCCTGTGATTTCACTCCACGTTGACGCACACATAGGCACACAGGAATATAGGAATATACTGTACAGTATGCATGCTCACATTCGCATGGGCACACACACACACACACACACACACACACACACACACACACACACACACTAAGTATACACATGCAGACAGCCTGCCACACACACACACTTTGAATAGCACACATGGTACACATGTAGAGAGTCTACACACACACACACACACACACACACACACCCACACACACGTACACACACACACACACACACACACAGAAATCCACAGTCTCACCACACAGACTGACAGGCAGGCAGGTCTGGCAGTGGTTCCTGAGTGAGAAGGTAATGATTAATAGATAAGGCTTAATGGACAGGAACCGGGTTTCCTCTCCTTCAGGTTTCCTTTTTCGTTGCTGCCTGATTTCTGAATAGAGTCCTGCCTGAGAATCATGTCAATAGGGACTTCTCACAGACACACAGCTTTATTAAATGTATTAGCCTTGACTTGATCCAGCTTCTGAGGCCAGGGGATTACCGTACAAAAACATGTTGTGTCGTGCAATGGCCAACAATGCTCACTGAAATCAGATGAAAAATATGAAGGGCTTCAGGCATTGGCTCACAAGTTGTCCGCACCGCTTTGATGAAAAACTTGTTTTCATGACTGGATGTCAGCAGGTCTGTTTTCTTCAGGTCATGTCTTCCTCTTTGTCGTCATCTTTAGAGCAAGAGCTAGCGAGACTTCTAGATGTGTGTTCTGGCCAAACACAGGGAAAAGATTAAGAGCTGAAACAAACTACTCTCATGTGTGTGTGTGTGTGTGTGTGTTTTATAGCTTTCATACTGTATATCCATGGAGGTTTTTATGTTTGCCTGGGAGAGACAGGTGGACAGTATTCATAACAACCAGCAAACACAGTCCAGAAACACGCTCTCATCGTTTTTTCAATGCGGCTGCGGGGTTCGTGTCGGTATTACATCTCGTAACGCACAAATGGCTCTTTGTGCGGGGAGCTACGGGGGGCCAGTAATCCCCACTGGCGAACCCTCAGACCCTTGGCATCTCTCAAGAGGGTTTTGTGAGGATGGTGCCTGCTCAAGTACTTGAGGTGGAGTGGGGAGGGAGCGAACAGGGGAACGCAGGGCACAGGGAGGAGGATCGGGGAAGCGGTGGAGAACGACGAGGGTGTAATTCAGTGGAGAGGAGACGATTGGAAATGGAGAGGAGGCACGAGGGGTAGGATAGAAGCCGACAAATGCCAGAGAAAGTGTACTTGGGTGCCAGCTATACTTACCTACCTAGTCTCAGAACTTATATTTTTGGAGAGAGATTTTTGATTAAAAAAGCTGCAAGCGGGACACATGCTTGGAATACTTATGAAGGCCTCAATGACACAGCCGTGCCAGATCAAGGCTCATAAGTCACATACTTTCTCTTTTACCTCACATATGATCTTTTACGCTCCAAAATGAAGAGCACTATTGGAGGGGAAATGGTTTTATTACATAGTAATAAATCACCTATTAATGTGTCTGATCTGTTCCTCTTGTGAGAAGGGCTGCTCATGATGAACAGTCATTATTAGGCATGGGAACTCAGAAACAGGATTCGATTAAAAGCAAGGATTGAACATTGAAATTCACTGAAATCGCTTGCCACTGTCATTATCAATTCCACACAATTTCACATGCTTTACCTCACTCTAATCAGAGCTACTTTTTTACCATGACTGTGGTGTTATTTAATCAGGAAGATGGTAGACTCCTCCTTTGTGGTACATCAGTGCTGGGGAGACTTGTCAGTCATGGCTGGACCTTGTTGGGGGGTTTATAGGCGAGAGGTGTAATGAGAGAGTTAACATCATGAGGACTTTATGTATGCTTTACTGCCTAAGCCTTACTTCCTGGGAAATACCCCACCTCTGCTCCCTACCTGTGTGAGGATTTAGCCCTCCATACACAGGGTCTAGAGTTCCGCTGCTGCTGAAACCAAAGACATTAAAAAGAATGAATGAGAGAAAGGAAGAGAGGGCGGGGAGAGAGGGGAGAGAGAGAGAGAGAGGTGTGAGATTCTTTCGAAGACATGATTAAACTCTTGTTT
>JAODXP020000018.1:16206296-16213796 GCA_027497455.2 Sardinella longiceps | reverse complement strand
GAGCTAAACAGGCTCCCAGTTCCCTGTAACTGGGACGGCAGGCATCCCGGAGACATTCGCCCGGAGGAATGACTGGCATCAAAGAGAATAGCCAGGGGCCTAACAGACAGCACCGTTGGGCTCTGCATCTTAAGTCAGTGGCGAAAGGATATAAAAGAGTTGGAGAGCTTGCCCGCATCTCGCCAAGAATGGCTGTTTTCAGCTCCTTTGTTTGGATTAAGGAATCAGTTCAGTAAATGGTCTCCGTCACAGTCAAAGACTGATTAATGGTTTTGTTTGCGAAACAGTCAATCCCAAAAAAGGTGAGCTTTAGAAATATTGAGAAGAAAGGAAAATCTTGTTGGTGAAGTCAGAGGAGAGGAGAGGAGAGGAGAGAAGAGGTGAGAGAGAGAGAGAGAGAGAGAGAGAGAGAGAGAGAGAGAGAGAGAGAGAGAGAGAGAGAGAGAGAGAGAAAGAGAGAGAGAGTAAATGCCAAGTAGAAGGGAGAGAAAGAGAAAAAAATAAATAAATAAAATAAATCAGTTGCTCCTTGAGCTCCGATGACTCATTTCTATTCGCCCCCAGGTGCTATAATTCAGAACTTAGTCAAACTTCATGTGAAGAGTGAGGAGGGGAAAAAAGGAAACAGCAGCCATTACTGAAATGTTGCTCTGCAACAAGGGACAAGTTCAAACACAAACGAATAGGGCTGAGTCGATTGGAGAAAAATGTCATCTCCTATCTTCTCCCTTGGCATTTTCCAAATATTTGTTGAGTGCCGTGAATATGGCGCTGGTGTTTTCTTGACCTTTCGCATAAACTCTCGCTCTGATTTTTGGAGGAAATCTTCTCCAGACTCTTCTTCCCTCCCATGGAAGACGACTCCCCAGGGTCCAGCTGCTGTCAGCTCAGCGAGTACGCAGGCCACGCTGTTGCGTAGCTAATGTTTTAAGCGCAGCTTCCCCACGATGCATTCTCCTGTCCGCACCTCTGGGGTTCCCCGGGACTGGACTTTACACGCCACTGCCCTCCTAATCCAGGGATAAACGGGCGGGAATCCTTTAAAAAATTCCTGTGTTGTCCCCACCCTACCCCACCCCCTCCTCATCCCTCAGTTCCTCCTCAGTTTAAGACCCATATAGCACGCAGGTCAGCTAGGTGCAGGCTTGCCTTATCTGTGTCCATATCCGACAGCTTGGTAAATCTGTCATGCCCCCACCGTGCCGCTTCAGGTCGATTCGTCCCGGGGAACGGTCCACCTGGGGCTGATCTGTGCGGGTCAGGTCATGGGCAGGTGGCTGCGCGCTCCACACACACACACACACACACACACACACACACACACACACACACACACACACACACACACACACACTCCCTCTTCCCAAAATGGCAAGTTGTGCTGAGTGGAGGGAGAGAGAAGCCCTTCTCAGCTGCAGTGTCTGATCTCTGATCTGTGTTGGGGAAGCGAGGAGGGGTTATGTTATGCAATGTTTGATTTAGCCAGGCTTGAATGGACCTACTTGGGCAGGGACAGTGGAAACATGGCTTAATTTGGAAGCCAAAAGGTCTTTCTCTTCTATTTATTTTCACTGGAAGAGCTCTAAAGCCCCTGTGCTTTTGATGGATTATTTGAAATGTGGTGCTGCTGCTCCGTGGCGTTGGGGACACAGCCAGGCATGTTGGGACGTGAGCACACTTGACAGCTGCTTGATCTCAGTCCTCTGCTGCATGTTACATGGCAGTGTTGAGTTCCTAATCTACAGCGCTGCTTCCATACACACAACACAACACACCAGAACCTGCTGTAGGTCATGCAAGCCCTTTTAGGGAACCCTGCCATCTGTGTTTCTCCCCGCTGTCCTATTCTCTCTCTTTTCCTCTCTCTCTCTTTCCCTCTCTCTCTCTCTCTCTCTCTCTCTCTGTCGTTGTCCCTTTTCTATTCTCAGGCTTCTTGTGCTTTGTTGTGTTTTGTTGGGAGGATGGCAGGAGGAATGTGCTGGGCTCCTGGTTTACAATGTGAGACAGATGAGCAGGCTGGAGGGGACTGCAGCTTGACCCTGTTAGGAGGTGGGGGAGGGGGCTCAAGGGGACCAGGGGACAAGGGGGCGTCCGAGCCGAGCAGGCCCCCTCTATTCAGCTACTCGAGGCCTCAGTCTCAGGACATACAGCGCCTTGGTGGTGGTGGAGGGGGAAGAGGCGAGCTGGGGGTCACAGAGACTCAGGCAGCAGAAGCAGCAGCAGCAGCAGAAGAGTTGAGCTTCACATCAAGCCTCTTTAGTCATCAAAGATTTCTCTGATCATCAAAGCGCTCCTCCTCTCCTTACCTTTGGCGATGGCCGTGCGTCAGCATGAAAGCGCTTTGCTTGCGTGATAAGAGCTCAAACCCTCTGAGAAAATCGCAAGGGCACAAAGAAGCAGTTGAAATATTGATAAGTGTCGATGCTCGAGAAATTTATTGTCTGTAGCAGGGTTGGGGCTAATCTTGTACACGCAGGATGGAACTTGTTGAAATGAGTGTAAATAGCTGCCTTTGTGTGGTGTGCTGGGGTTGTGTTTCTTTCAGAGCAACAGGGGCTCTCTTGGGCTCTCGCTGTTGATCTCTCTCTCTCATCCTCTCCCTCTCTCTCTCTTTCTCTCTCTCTCTCTCTATCTCTTTCTTTCTCTCTCTCTCTCTCTCTCTCTCTCTCTCTCTCTCTCTTTCTCTCCCTCTCTCTCGCTCTCTCTCTCTCTCTCTCTCTCTCTCTCTCTCTCTCTCTCTCTCTCTCTCTCTCTGCCTCTCTCTGTCCCTCTTTCACTCCCTGTGTTTAGCTCCTGCTCTGGCGCATGCTGGTGGAATCTTGATCAGGGACTATTTACACGGAAACAATGGCGTGAAGTTCAAGTGATTCCTCCTTTCTTCTCCTTTTCTGTCCTGTCTCCTCTCCCCTCCCTCTTTCTCCTCTCTCTATCTCTCTCTCACTCACTCTTCTCCATCCTGTTCCCCCCATCAGTCTCCTCCATGCTCTTGTTTTTTTAAAGAGAAGGATAGACCTCTTTACAGGCTGCTGTTCTCTGGGAAAGAAAAGAATAATTGACCCGGTGTCGAGCAGAGAGCGCCCCCTCTACAGTAGCTTTGACTGAAAAGACCCAGACTTCATATTATCAGTAGTAGCAGGCTGGGCCCCCCACCTTCTGTGCACACACACACACACACATACACACACACATACTTTAACCCACACACACGCATAATGAACTCCTCTGCGCCCGCCCGTTCTCCGACTGCCACTCAAACGCTCCATTCAGGGCTCGGCGGTCCTCGGTCCCCCTCCATCTGTTTCCCTTCAGGCTTGTATTCAAATGAAAGATGAGCCGTTCAAAATAGGCCATCTCTTTAACCCCCCACCCTCAGACGCAGACTATATCATCTAGTTCAGACACTCTAGCCTAATGCAGGGAGGCAGCCTTCTGACACCCCGACACACACACATCCTGAGCCGGGTGGTTTAGACTTGCCGGATTTCTCCCAGTCCTTCAGGCCGGTGTTGTGTTTTGGATTCGCTTGCTTAAGCCCCTCTGTCAGCTCGCATGGAGGACCTGAAATCATATCTACCCCACACACAAGACCTCCCCCTACTACAGTCTCTTGCCCTGATGAGTCTGAAAAGAGACCCCCCTCCCAAAAAGAAAAACAAAAGAAAGTAGGAGTATGTGATATGAGTGTGGGTGTGAGCTTGCAGACTTTATTGTCCAACCACTAGGGTTTTTCGACTGTTGTTTGATAATAATAATGAAAAAAAAGAAAAATAGATTTAGAGAAAGGTGATAAGATCCTATTTGCTGTCCCAGCCGAGGGAATGGAACGAGGTAGGGGTGTGTGTGTGTGTGTGATTGAGAGATTGGTGAATGTATCTCCCAGCCACCAGTGTGGAGCGCCTCTCAGAGCGCAATACTCTTAGCTCCCCTGAGAACAAGCGTTTCTCTTTTAATCTAGTGCTTTCTGTCCTGTGGAATGGCTAGAATTGAAATGTTGAAATAACAGACGCTCGCTAGTCGCTCCTCTAGCGCTTGGCTCCAGAGAGAGCTTTCCTTTCTGTAGCTCACTCGCGTGTGTGTCGTTCCTCCAGCTCTCCATGGTCCCCTCTCTGAGTGCCATTATCCCAAACTAAATCTAACAGTCTTGCTCTTATTTTTCTCTCGGAGGTGATTAAACCAAGAGAGACCCTCGGCAAAGAAAGCTCAAAGAAAGAGAGTGGAGGAGATGAAACGCCACTCCTCACTTTGCCTCTCTCCTTGACCTCACCACAGAGCCCAGACCCCCCCCCCCCCCCCAAACACACACACACACACACACACACACACACACACACACACACACACACATCGGATTGGTCCTTCCAGTGAGCTGATGGCTGGACAATGGCAGTGACAGGCACACCTAGGCTCTCTCTCTGCTGAGGGGCCCTGCTCACGGGGGTGAGCCAGCGGTGACAGTGCACAGAGAGAGTGGAGGAAGGGGGAAGAAACGCTAGATTAGTGGAGGCTTCACCCCCACCCACGCACATGCACACACACACACATACACACACACACATCACAAGGATGTACACACACTCACCCACACACGCTCAGGGTCAAACACACGCATAAACACACATACGCACACACACACATGTTCACATACACACACACACACACTCTCGAAGACAACAGTACACAGACAAGAACATACATACACAGAAACACACACACACACACACACACACACACGGACATACGGCAGCCTCAAGTTCAGTAGAGGAGAGGGGAGAGGGGAGAGGGTTTGTGGTGGGTGGGGGGGGATTAAGGAGCGGGACTAGGGTGGCTCTGAAGAATTGGTGCATTGTTGCCGTCCTGCTCATCAAAGCGTAAAGAGCGGTGCGGTCCGAGGCCCAGGCTGGGCGAGAGGGCCAGGAGCACAATCCTCTCCTTTCTCAGGGCTGCCAATACTCGCCCCCGAACGCGCCTCCTGTGCTCGCCACGCCAGCCTTGGCTGCAAAGCTGCACACAGCCTCTGAGCTGCCCACAAAGTTTTCACTCCTCTCCTGATTTGGAGAGATTTTGGTGTTAGGGGACAGATTTCTCAACACACACACACACACACACACACACACACACACACACACACACACACTCAAACACACAGTTGAGTGCACAGACATGCTAAACAATGTTTTTTGTATCCGGAAGGAAGGCATCGGAAGCCTGCTATTTTGCTGCCAATGCTCCTTACTGTAACGGGGTCAGTTGGACTCCGAAGACCACTCTAAGGATCCAGAACTGGAACATGTGTCTTCCAGGAGGGCTGCCAAGTAATCCAAAGGAGATAATTCAGACTCAATGAGAAGAGCTTTTCTCCATACACACAAACACACACACACACACACACACACACACACACACACACACACACACACACACACACACACACACACACACACACACATTTCTGGACTTAATGCACTAGAAATGAATTTTCTCGCATTTATTTATTTATTCATTTTTTGTCATACTTGAGACTCTGTTGTTATGATTCTGATTATGGAGTAATACCCATACACACCCAGTCTTATTCTTGAACCTGGCCATGAATGGTGGCTCCAGTAATTTGTGCATAACTCCTCCATTGTTCAGCATGTCAGTCCCTTTGAACTGAGTTTAGAATAATCACATAAGCGTTTTGCCAGTCTTTGGCTCTGCTTGGAGACAAAGTTCAAACACAACGGCTATGCGACCACCACGGTCACAAAGAGGGCTTTGAGAGAAAGCATTGTGATACCATACGAGCACATTTCAGGATATTAACACTGTTTTTCTGTGGCTTAGTTTGACCCCTCTGCCCTTTCTAGTCTCTTGTTGAGCATGTGTGGGATGTGTAAAGGTGAAGGCCAGCTAGACTTGTATTTGTATATACAGAGTGAGAGAGGTTGTAAATGCTACTATGCACAAACAGTCAAAGCCTTTGATGTCAGGGGTGCACAGTTGCACAATGTTTGGCGTGGACACAAGCTCAGGATTGAATAGACAGAATGAAAGAGAGAGAGAGAAAGAAAGAGAGAGAGAGTGAGAGAAAGTGTAAGAGAGAGAGAATGTACATGAGAGAACAAGAAAGAGTGAGAACATCTCAAAAGCTCCCTGCCTGTGGCCTCACTGCATTGGCTGCGCTGTTTTGGCTCTCATTGCAAGCTGTGGGCTCGGCATCATCTGGGAATGTCATTAACGCTCCGTCCCAAATGTCCCCTGGATTTTCGTGTTTATTTTTCTCTAATGTACGGGGGTTTGGCTTGGGCTCGGAGCTCTCACAGACTCTGTGGTGACAGTGTGAACTCATTCCTTAAGATAGATTCACCAGTGCCTCCCTCCCGAGAGCTCTGCACCAGCCGCCTCCTCCAGAGAGAGTCGCTCCTTGGTTGCAACGGTGTAACCTGAGCCTTCAGCAAGGTTAGGAGCATCGATGTGCCTGTGTTTTTTTATTTACAGTGCAGCAAAATTGATCCCTAGGTGAAATTTGGCCAAATGTCAGCAGAAACACAATGAGGCTTTTCAGGGGTGGTGCTGGCTAAGCTGGCAGCCTGATGATGATCACCCAACCGAAAAGCAGCCCTCCACCCAAACCTGCATTCATTGGCTCAGCAGCTCGCTGTACTGAACTGTATAGTGGAGAGTTCACTCAGCTCTCGCCGGAGTGGCTGTGCAGCTTCAACTCATTTTCTGGATGGATTTGGGTTGAAATCATTGGCGCTGGAGCTGATGCCCCGACACTTTTTCTCTGGCTTTTATTGCATCTTAGTGTTATTGCAGCTGTCCCTGGCGATAGGTTCCAAGCGGTGTCGCCTTTCTCCACACGGCCTCTCCTCTCTCACACAGCTCGCCTCAGCGATGCCGTGCTGCAGTTGTTCCCTAACTGCGGTCAGTCTTGAATGCCATGAATCATGATTGTTTGCAGTAGTTATATTGTTTCAAACTTGGTGACGATGTGTCTCGTTTGACACCTGTTTTGCGGAGACTCAGAGGCGTAATGTGGGGGCTGCCATCCCATAAACATTATTCTGCTGTTTATGTCTGCTGGAGCTCTGAATATCACCTCCAGTTGGGTCTTCTCACAAGGGGAGAAAGAGGGGGGGGGGTGTCAAAAGCCCCCAAATTAAGGATCACCCCCCCCTTTTTACGATGGGCAGCGGGGGTGGGGAGAGATGGGAGGATGGGGTGATCTGAGGGCAAATGAGGCTTTTAAACTTTTAGCCAGAGGTGTTTCCACTGCCCCCTCCTCCCCTCCCTCCTCCTCTTTTTCCGTCCCTCATTGAGTCATTGGCTTTTTCCCTAATGGACACGTTGGCGTGTAAAGGTGGCCCATCTAGACCATATTAAGGGTAATCTTCTCTGATGAAGCTCATTTCCTCCCCCTTAGTCCTGGAGCACTACAACTACAACAGCAGCAGCAATAACAGCAGGCTGGGGCAGAGTTAAGCAGGGCTGCCGAAGTGCTTCTCCTCCTCTCCC
>JAODXP020000018.1:16198796-16201296 GCA_027497455.2 Sardinella longiceps | reverse complement strand
TGCCTTTGTCTCGTCCTTCCAATCTCTCTCTCTCTCTCTTTCTCTCTTGCGCTCTCTCTCTCTCTCCCTCTTTCACTCTCTCTTTTTTCCATGGGCACCAGAGGGGATAAATCACCAGACTCCTTCCACGGCAGCTGTTCAAAAGCGATTACTTGAAATCGGAGCGCTCTACTGCAACACACCATTCCTATTCTTCTAGCCACGCACCCAATAATAGTCCCATTGCAAACATACAGGATTGGATTATATCCTGATACAATAATGTAAAAGACCATATTATGCCTCCATATATCATTTGTATAATCCCAGACTAATTGTCTGTGGGACGGTCCAATTCTGCTCCATACTGAGTTGCTGTGGAAGACTAAGGACCCCTTCTGTCTGGGGCTTGTAATGCTCTCCTCTCAGCTTCTCTCCACTCCTTTTCTCCTCTCCTCTCCTCCTCTCCTCTCCTCTCCTCTCCTCTCCTCTCCTCTCCTCTCCTCTCCTCTCCTCTCCTCTCCTCTCCTCTCCTCTCCTCCTCCTCTCCTCTCCTCTCCTCTCCTCTCCTCTCCTCTCCTCTCCTCTCCTCTCCTCTCATCCCCTCCTCTCCTCCTCTCGTCTCCTCAGGCTTCCTCCACTCCCGTGGCTAGTAATGAGGAGCAGCTGCAAGGGGATGGGCTCACCCATCAGTGGTTGTGCAGACACACCAGACGCCCCAGACCCCAGACCTCAAGCGTCTGACCAGGGTGTGTTATGGCTGGGAGGGCTAACGATGCGCTAACAAGCCAAAGAAGCCTCGGAAGGATTGACAGGATGTAGACGGAGAGAAAGAGTGAAAAGAGATGTAGAAAGAGAGAGGGAGGGAGAGAGAGGGAAGGGGGAGAGGTTCCAATATATTCCTGACAGACAGACAGGCAGTAATAGAGAGAGGAGAGAGGAGAGGAGAGGAGAGGAGAAGAGAAGAGAGGCAAGGCGACCCCCACTGCCAAGCGCTCTCTTTCCTGTGATTGATTTTTCTTTCGCTGGCATCAGGGCGCCTCATTCTCCCTGTCAGTCACTGTCAGGCTTTGAGGTCCAGAGGCTTTGCATCTGCCTGTGCACTCAGGAGGCAAACCCCTCCGTCCCCCCCCAACCCCACTCACCCTTTTCCTCTCCCAGCCTCCCTGTTCCCCAGTGGGTTGTGGATCACTTGCACAGATCAAGCCACAGCTCCCCAGAGAGGCCTTGTAAAATACACCATGCTAAGTGGCCCTTACGGAGCAGTGCTTTTATGTCTGTACACCCCTATGCTTGTCTGAGCGTGGAGCCCACCTGTGGTACCAGGGCCCATGTGTGTGTGTGTGTGTGTGTGTGTGTGTGTGTGTGTGTGTGTGTGTGTGTGTGTGTGTGTGCCCTGGCCCCTCCATCAGGTTCAAGTGTATGGTGTGGTGTGACTGGACCCTTGAGCCCTGGCTGTTCTGATGTGCATTAACAAGCTCTTTAACCCTCTCCTCTCGGGGGCTCCAGAGCACTGAGAGAAGCTCATTAGTGTTTGCCGACACCGGGCCAACACTGGGCCGCCCCAGGGCCGCATGCCCACCCAAAGACCTCTGGACTCCATATCACACCACATCATCCACGCTACATCATTCCAAGTGCTGTTTCCCAGAGTGGAGCTGGACTACTTTCTTTCCCCACAGAAAACAAGTGTGGTGCAGGCAGCAGCCCTCCTGGAGCGGGGGAAAGTTTAACTGACTGTGAAGTTCACTGCCAAGCCCCAGAGCCTTCCCCTCTTTAACCGCAGTCTTACCACTGCAACCACATGCCATTAGGCCGCCCCCAGCCCACTCTCTCTGTCTCATATACACATACACTTACACACACTCACTCTCTCTCTCTCTCTCTCTCTCTGTCTCTCTTTCTCTCTCTCTCTCTCTCTCTCTCTCTCTCTCTCTCTCTCTCACACACACACACACACACACACACACACACACACACACACACACACACACACACACACACACACACACACACACGCTCTCCCTTGCGAACTTGCTCTCGGACATTCATATTCACTCTCACTCCCTCTCAGTCCTACCACAGCATTAAGCTTTGGCAGGCTGCTCATTTGAAAGAGCCCGAAGTCCACAGCCTGAGGTAGTGGTAACCCTGGACAACGTCGCCGCTGGATACCCCGTCGAGTGCCGTTAACCTCGCCCTCTGCAGATCCTGCTTCTGACAGCTGCCGACCGACAGCCGCCCCCGCCACCCCACTCCCTCTCCCTCTCCGTCCTATCAGCCATATCCTGCTGCTGGACCGGGAAGCGGTCGCCGCCTCTCTCCTCTGAAGTGGCGGCTCCCGCAGAGAGCCGTGAGACCTCAGCTCACCTCTTGTGGTCAGAGAGGAGCTTTGGTTTGGGTAGTGCAGAGTGGGGAGCAGCGGTATACGTGTGTATGTGTCTGTGTGTGTGTGTGTGTGTGTGGGATAGCTGCTCTGGACTCAATGAGGCTGGCAGTGTGGGGTCCCCATCTGGTGTCA
>JAODXP020000018.1:16176296-16196296 GCA_027497455.2 Sardinella longiceps | reverse complement strand
CTCTCTCTCTCAATCTCTCTCTCTCTCTCTTTCTCTCTCTCTCACTCTGCTTTACTTCACTCCTTTCTTTCTCTTTCTCTTACTTTTCTGTCTGATTGCTCTTATGATTACTTTGTTAGAGGCATTGAGGCTGACTTTTTTACAAGCTACTCTCCGCACGAAGCTTTTACGTTTCTGATTGAAGATGACAAGAGTTTGGCGTGTGTATGCTTGACGAGCGAAAGTAGTCAAAGCCCAAACATCCCCTCGCACAAGCCCAGGCAGACAGGGATTCCTCAGGCGCATAAGCACGCGCGCGTTTGTCATGATCATCATAATTGCCACTCATCAGATTTAATTGTACCTGAGATTCAATTCTTTTGTGCAATGCTTCTTCGGGGCGGTTGTCAGAATTATCCCCAGTTCCGTGAGTCGTGTAACGATAAGTATCTATTGGATTGGGGGAAAAAAAAATTGCTGAAAGGCCCCTTGACTCAGTGGAGAGCTGACTTGGGTGTGACGTGTGTGTGTGTGTGTGTGTGTGTGTGTGTGTGTGTGTGTGTGTGTGTGTGTGTGTGTGTAGACGTGTGCGGCACACTGTGTCCAACCCCTAATCATTCTTCCCCTCACGAGTGTGCCGATGCATGAAGTGACGCAGAGCAGCGGCAGATTGAAAGCTATTTTCCCAGAGTCAACCACCCTGTCTTCTCCCATCCTCTATTGACATGAGCGGCCATCTTGAATGAGATTGAATGCATACATCCAGTCTATATGACTACCTGCAATCTTTTTGAACCACTTCAATTCACAGGCTGTGTGGTCTTTTTTTTTGTCATTGTCATAAAAACTCTCTGCGGTTAGTGGCTGGTTTTCCTAGCTGCAGGAGTCTCTTATGAGGCTAGTCTTTAAACTTCCAGCAGCCACTTACCGCTGTTCATATAATTGCTTTGGTTTAATCTAAATGAACTACGTGACCTTCTGCCTTCCGCTCTGTGGAGTGGCTGCGTGATAAACACCAGGCCATAGTGCCTTTTAGGAAAGGAGTGTGTGGATTAGGCCAGCTCTTTCTCTAAAACGGCTCCACGGCCAGGAGGATAACAGAAGAGGTGAAGATGAGACGATGGCGGCGGTGTTGATTTTTCCAAGTGACGAGCGGGCTGTGGAGGTGGAGACACTAGGCAGAGATGTGCAGCTGATAAACACACTGTAATTCCTTTGTCTCTGCTCATCCTGGATCAATGGCTTTTGCTCCCCGCCGGTGAAAAAGCTAGGTTGATGGAAATTCCCTTCTCTCTCACTTCCCTCTATTCCTCCCTCCCTCCCTCCCTCCCTCCATCGCTCCCTTTCTCTACTCCCTCCATCTTTTCTCACTCTCTCTCGCGCTCTCTTACTATATTCACTCTCCATGTCTCTGTCTCAATCTCTCTCCCTCTCTTTATTGCTCTCTTTCATTCCTCCATCTCTCTTGCTCCTTCACTCTCTACTACTATGACTTTCCTCTCTCTCTCTCTCTCTCTCTCTCTCTCTCTCTCTCTCTCTTTCTCTCTCTTTTTCTCTCTGCTCTGCCCTTTCACCCCCCCCCCCTCCCTTCCTCCATGCTGATGCTGGGGCATAGTTGTGCTGGGCTGTTTGGCGTCCAGGAGATGGTGGGTTTTAGGTGCCTGCTCTCTTGCTCTTTTCAGAGACGAATCACCTGTCAGGGCTCACAGGGGCGACAACTTCATCTTCCTGCGGGTAATTAGATCACGCCGCCAACCACTTGCTGCGGGGGAAGAAAGAGAAAGAAGAAAGAAAGAGAGAGAGAGAGAGAGAGAGAGAGAGAGAGAGAGAGAGAGAGAGAGAGAGAGAGAGAGAGAGAGAGAGAGAGGCTCCCAGCACACACACACACATACACCAACCCAGGGACCCACAATGGATGAATGCAACTGTATCTTCCTTCATGGGTGTCGGGAGGGGCTATGGGGAAAGGGGTGGGAGTTCATAAAAAATGGAGGTTGAAATGGAGCCTCCCAGGCCAGCCCAAGGGGGGTAAAAGGGGGCTCCTCTGAATGACTCCACCGGGAGCCCTCGGCACAAACTCTCCTTCTCCTAGTAGTCATGTAGTACTGTATGTGCTCCACTGTGCTGAGGGATGGGAGGAATGGAGGAGAGAGAGATAGAGAGAGAGAGAGATAGAGAGAGAAAGCAGTGCTCGGAGCACGCTGACGTGGAGGAAATGGCTTTGTCTGTTTGGGAACCTCCCTAGGGAGCGACAGAAGAATGGCTGGATCTGACACCTCTGTTCCCCTGCGGTCTCACTGGTATTCTTCAAAGAGAGGGAGAGGGTGGGGGCAGAAAAAGAAACACTTCATACACCACCAAAATGAGACACTGGTTACACACACACACACACACACACACACACACACACACACACACACACACACACACACACACACACACACACAACCCCCTCACTCACTCTCATGGCCTTAGTATGTTAGTATGCACCTATGTATCACTATGCATGGGATGTAAGTTATTTTAATTGGATGGCCTTTTGCACTAACTATGGTACCTTCAGCTAATGGAATGAGTGTTACACAAGCTGAAGAAAAGAAAGCATTTTTTTGTCTCCGGTTTCATTTTAAGATGTTCTGGGGCTGGCCATATTAAAGTGCAGAAAATACCATCTCTAACCCAATTGACACAGCTGCTGAGTCCTTAATCTTATTTGGTGGGGGGGTGTGTGAAAGTATCTTACCAAACATGGATTTCCAAGGCGTCCTGTAGATATAAGTTCTGGGCCTTGGTCAACTGTAACAGGTGGCTGAAGCTTGTGTTTGTGCTGTGTGTGTGTGTGTGTGTGTGTGTGTGTGTGTGTGTGTGTTTGTGCGAGTATCTGTGTGTGTCTGTGTGTGTGTGCGTGTAAGTGTGCATGTGTGTGTATGTGCATGCTTGCCTGTGTGTTTGTGTGTGTGTGTGTGTGTGTGTGTGTGTGTGTGTGTGTGTGTGTGTGTGTGTGTGTGTGTGTGTGTGTGTGTGTGTGTGTGTGTGCACTGTTAATACAATGCTGGCTTTATTTAATGGAATACCTGTGTGAGATTGGCTGTGCTGGCTAAGTTCCTGTGGAACAATGGAGTCCTTTCTCATGGCTTTGCCTCCCTCGCTGCTCCTCGCCGCTCCCTCTGCCTCTGCTAGTGTGCCTCTCCTGCTCTGCTTTGAGAGACTCCAAAGCAGCGCTGCTGTCTCTTTGTTAAATGTTAGTTTAGTTTAGGGGGGGGGGTCTCCTACAGTACAAGTCTTTTCATGCACCTTACTGTCTGCAGAGTGACTTCCTCTGTCACACTCAAACACACTGGGAAAGCTGGAATTAGGAAAATAGGAATTTGGAAAACTTGTCAACGTGCATCACTTGTTGTCACTTGCTAAAATCCCTAGCATGAAAAACAGCCTGAACCCCTAACATGGAAAGCAGACTTGATACATGAGAACAAGAGCTTCCTTTTGTGTTGTTACATGACAAGATAATGGCGGGGATGTGTGTGTGTGTGTGTGTGGGAGGGAGGAGGGGTGGAGGGAAGAATGCAAGAAAACATTTTGGTATTTGCCAAGCATCTGGCCCCCTCTGGTAACTGTAGATTTGGCTGCGCTGGCTGGCTGAGCTTTTGACTGAGCGACTCCCACACACACACTGAGACGGCTCCCTCGGGTCCACGCTGCGCTCCAAAAGCCCCCCCGACTGCTGTATTATTGCGCTCATTGATTTGGAGCGCCCCGGGCCCCTGAGGCTGTCAGAATAAACACACTCTGTTGCGGCTTGGCTGCACTGGGGTGAAGTCTCAGGACCTTTTGGGGGGAAGTTTTTTTACGACACCCTAAGATATGCCCCTTAATCCCCCCTGTCTAAAAGTTCAGTGAAAAGTCTGACTCCCCGAGACACTCATCACAGTGACATTGCATCACCATGCAAAGAGAAAGGAAAGATAAATTCCAAGGGGAGGAAAGAGAAAAGTCAAACTGTTCGACCACAGGCCATGGAAGTGCTCATATTGGAAAGGAGTGGAGAGTTTGGCCTAACTGTATGTCAGCGTGGCGTGATTGATGCGCTGCTTACACAGGAAGTCAATTAGGTAGAGGTTGTGACCTCTGCGGAGGAGCGCTCCGGCAGGCTGAGTCTTCATGCTGAGGTCTCGCCTCCATCCGCTGTTGCGGCTGCAGTCACTGCTTTGAGTATTGCTGGTGTTGTTGGTCTAGTGTTGCTGCTGTAGATGGATTGAATACAGTATTGTTGGTGTTGTTGGTGTAGGGTTGATGGTGGTTGTGGTGCTGCAGTTGGAGCTGATCTGTCGGCAGGGTGCAATTTCAACAGGTTGGATCGAGGCTCGCTCGCTCTGCCGAGGCACTGCAACATGTTCCGGCTCGTTTCCCTGCTTTGTCTTTTGTTGTTCCTGTGTAAATTCAACTTGTTTTTGTAGACCTCCGCTCTTTCCTCTGCACTCTATCTACAACCCCCTCCACCCCCCCGCCCCCCCACTGTGAAAAACACATGTGACAGTTTCCAGAGAAGATAGCCACAGAGAGGAGCGAAGAAGAGGGTGAAGCGACGTGGCAGGCATTCCAAAGACAAAGATAATGTGGAGGGCTCGAGGAGATCACAAGATTGCAACAAGAAAGGCCTTTCATTAGCTTCAGCGTTTTGTTGACAAAACTGCGGCATTTAATTTCACCCCCCCCCCCCCTTCCCCTCCAACCCCCTTCTCCTTCAGCCTTCTCATTTCCTGTATGCCTCTCAAGCGTGTGACGTCAACCTTTTGTTGTGGAAATAAGGTGAACTGGCACTTCTAATACAGGCAGCTCAACACAGGCCGGAGACAGTGGAGAGGTCTAAGGAGGGAGGAAGAGACAGACAGACGTAGAGATGGAGGGAGGGAGGGAGAGGGAAGGAGAGAGGGCAGGAGGGAAATAGTCTACAGTGGATGCTGAGAGAGACAGAGAGATATACAGACAAGAGAGAGGAAGAGAGGGAGGGAGAGAGAGAGAGAGAGAGAGAGAGAGAGAGAGAGAGAGAGAGAGAGAGAGAGAGAGAGAGAGAGAGAGGCGGAGGGCTGGAAGACGTTCTGTACAGTGGGCACTGAGTCAGCTTAGAGAACAATGACGTCTCTTTGAATCAGCTCCTCTTCGTCAGGCCTGACCTCTAGAGCGACCCTCTGTCTGACCCTGTTGTTTGCGGAAGCCCAACAAGTGCAGCGTGTGTGTGTGCGTGTGTGTGTGTGTGTGTGTGTGTGTGTGTGTGTGTGTGTGCGTGTGTGTGTGTGTGTGTGTGTGTGTGTGTGTGTGTGTGTGTGCGGGTGTGTGTGTCAGACAGACTTGCTGGGAGATAAAAAAAGAAACCCCACTCTGTCTGTCCTCCATGTTTGTTTATTTTTGTGTATAGCGCAGGATGAAATGCAGGAAAAGTATAGCCATGAGTCTGTCCCTGGCTGACCCATTTATGACGGCCACGTGACTGCGGCTGTGCTATCTTAGAGCCTGACACGACTTAAACAGAAACAGAGGACACACTCAACAGTAAGGGTGTGGCTGTGGTATGGTGTGTGTGTGTGTGTGTGTGTGTGTGTGTGTGTGTGTGTGTGTGTGTGTGTGTGTGTGTGTTGCATACAGTAGTGTATGTACAAAGTATGTCAGTTGTCTGAAAATGAAGAGGTTGTTGAACATGCCTTTCACAATGAGTCTTGGCAGGGTTCATAAGTAGGAGTGCACTCGGCATGTAAGCATAAAACTACACCAACGCCAAACTGTGTATCTTGGAACTTAAATGAATAAGTCCCAGCTACTGCACCTGGAGTTAAAAGGCAGTGGAGTTAAAAGTTGTCTATTTAAAGAAATGGCCTCATCTTGTGTCCACATATTGTGCCATCTATTTAAGAAGCAGTGATAAAGTTGCTTTTTAAACTTTTTATGACAGCTTTGTAAACATTTAGAAAGATAATGGAAGGGCTTTGATCGAGGGTGGGAAAGTTGTCTCCAGTATCCCTCTCTCTCTTTCTCTCTCTCCCTCTCTTGCTCTTTGTACCCTTTCCCCTCTTCTCCCTCCCTTCTCTCTCTCCTCTCCTTCTTTCTCTTTCTCTCTCTCTCTCTCTCTCTCTCTCTCTCTCTCTCTCTCTCTCTCTCTCTCTCTCTCTCTCTCTCTCTCTCTCAGAGCCTCACCTTGTACTTATTTCCTGTCCCCTGCTGATAAGGTCCTCTCTCCTGGCCTGGCTTGTTTGGTTGGTGTGGTGATATGGGACTCATTAGACGGAGAGATTAGTCTGCCGTGCTTTCATGGCCAGGGTCAGAGGTCAACCTCAAAGCAGGCCAGCGCTTCAGGTAGTCCCCCCCTCCACCTCAATCTCTAGGGGAGGAAGTGGCCGCGTGGGAACGCTGCCTCTTTCTGCTACCGTAACTTTGCCCCCACCCCAACCCCCCCACCATCAGTTTAATGCTGTCAACATGGTGGAGCTGGGCGCTGGCTCATAGGTTGGTGCTTGTCAACAAAAGTTAATTTCATTCAGGGTCTGGATGTGGTGTTTGGTATGTGGGGAACTTGCTCTCCTTACCCGCTCCCCCCCCAGCAGACCTAAGACAGCTCATTGAGAGCAGATCTGTGCGGTTGTGGTCAGAGAAGTGGTTGATAGGAGCAGCACGCTTTGGCTGTTTTTCTTTGAAACAGGTCTGTGTTGTGTTTTCCTGTGTTGTGTTGTGTTGTGTTGTGTTGTGTTGTATGGTGGTTCAGATAGGAGGTGGGGCAAGAGGGCTGTTGACCCTTCAGAGCTGGCAGCAGGTGTGTCTGTGCAATGATTGATCAGTGTGTGTGTGTGTGTGTGTGTGTGTGTGTGTGTGTGTGTGTGTGTGTGTCACTGTGCCATTCATGTAAGGCAAACACAAACGAAACGCACACAGGGAAGGGCACCTACAGATACTTATAGGACACACACACACACACACGAACACACACAGGACATACACACTAGGTGGGGAAAGGTGATTCGTTCTTAGTCATGTGTGTGTCTCTGTTTGGTTTGGGAGTTTGTGTGAGTGTCACAACTATGTAAAAGTTCTTGTGTCTTCAGAAGTCTCTGAGTCAGACCTACCTGCTATAACTTGAACCCTTAACTGGGCCAGTCATAAAAATAACATCTCCACTTGTCTTCAGACAGCACACATGCCAGCTTTATGGGCAGAATGTTGTTCTTATGTGTGTCCTCAGCCCAAAGAAAGAACCTGTTTCTTTCAAATGAGTCATTTGGTTAATATTTTTCACAGCTGAATGCTAATAAAAAGTTGTTTGTGAAAGTGTGAGATTGATGCTGAGAAGCTGTCATGCTGAGCGGTTATTACCGGTATTATTATTGTTGACAGTGATGGCTGTAAAATAATGTTCATTATTCATTAAACAAGTGAAAAATGACTACCGGTATACGTGATTTTTAAACACCGGTAGAGAACTTTGTCCAAAACACACATATTTCCTGCACATAGTGATTTATACAGTGATTTATACATGAGGTAAAATTGGGCAGCTAACCAAACTGTAGTTAGTGCCCACTTAAAAGGATTGTAAAAAAGAGAAAAAAAAAAAATTGGCTGGAGTTTGTGCTGATTCTGGTCTTCTTTGGTACGGCAAGTGGGGAATATATGGATGTCTGTGTAGGCTAATCTCATCCAGGCTCCATCAGCAGAATCTAGTCTTTGTTCTGCACAGGGAGGCCTGCCTGCACAGATGAGTGTGTCTCGCGATGCCAAGCATCAGGTGTTATGGTGGTGTGTGTGTGTGTGTGTGTGTGTGTGTGTGTGTGTGTGTGTGTGCGCGGTTTGAAGAGGGTGTAGGTTGCATACATTTCCATCCCATCAGGACCTCAATCAGTGTCGAGTGTGTGTGTGCGTGCGTGTCAGGAAAATTAAGGTCTGCACAGAATGAAGTGTGTGTGTGTGTGTTTGTGTGTGTGTGTGAGTGTGCATATGCTCTCACATAGAACAAGTCTGCAGTCATTTGCATGTAATGTAGTCTCGTCTCTCATCTTGGAATAAATTATCATTAAGGTGGGTTTGCTGCTCCCTCTTCAGCACTGCTCCTAATGCGTAGAGGAAGCGAGACAAAAAAGCATGGAGAAAAGCTGCCAGCACTGTCTTGTCTCTTACTCTGCACCGGCGTGATCTCTTTGCCAATGGAGTTGTCGATTGTTACGTTTCGCATTGTCTGAAACGAGCAGCAGCAACAGCAGCAGCAGCAGTCGAAAATGAGTCGCTTATTTTCAGTTGCATGTTCTCTTCCAATTAAACTCTCCCACGCTTCCTCGGACCGGTAGCTCGAGCGTTTCTTGCAAGTATGTGACTGATGGAGTTTGCCTCTTCATTAGTCGCTTGGTCGTCCAGCCATTCAGCTCCTTTTCCATTCCAAAGTACAGCAGGCAAAAACAGCAGCAGCCAGCCAATCTAATTGTGCAGATGCGATAAGGAGATAGGAACTTTCATTTTGGCTTCTGCTTCCTTACTGTTGCTGCTAAAAGCATTTCTGGGTCTTGAGGGGCCTGGAGTGTCAGAAAGTGTTTTCCCCTGTCATGGTCTTACATATCAAAGTGACTAAACAAAAATGAGTGTTTGAATAATGATAACTATGCTTGGAAGAAAAAAAAAATAGATTGCCCACTGAAATCAAAGCGTTAGCCTCAGGCCGCTAAGTCTGATAAGGGTTGTTAAATGAACAGGCGGGCAGATTGCTCATGTACAGTCAGTTAATGAGAATAGTTATGTATAGCCTTTTGCCTGCTAGTTTATCAGAGGAGTTTCTGTGGTTCAGAGGTATTTGTGAATTAAAGCAGCCTGTCCCCTCTTTGACCTTGTCGGATTGTTGCAAGGCAAGAGTGTGACAATAAATCAGCATGAAAATCCATGACGAGGCATATTGAATATGTAAATGTGCGTCAGTGCAGAACGCAGCAGCAGCAGCAGTCGCTCTCTCAGTGCTCAAGGAGACTCTACTCTGGACTGGGAATGAGAATGTTTACATTGCTGCTCAACAAAGCATTACTAAAACATTACTAAATCACACAAGCAAAAACATAACATGGCCTACAAGCTGTATGTGTGTGTGTGTGTGTGTGCCTGTATTACAGTAGGTACTTTTGGCTAAGTATTAACTCCTACACAGAGGCAGAGTACGTAAGTGCTGGCTGTTAGTCAACGCCTGTGACATGGGCGCATGTTTGAACCATGACAGACCCCCCCTCTCATTACTCTTCCCCTGAGCTTGCGCATGTCTCGCCGGGCTCAGATTTATGAAAAACACTGACCCACTCCCTCTGTCAACCATGCAAATATGGCACCGCTGTGCGACTAAGCTCAAGCAAACACAGTCACCTCCTCTTCCACCACCACAAACCTTCCTCCAGCCTCTCCACCCCACCTCTCCCACCCCTCTCCCCTCCCCTAACTGCCCCCGTCTCTGCTCCCCTCCCCGGCCCTCCCACCAGGTCACGGCTGGCCTGCACTGCCCCTGCTGAAGATTAAAGCTTTGGGAGAGACCACAGGCTTGGGAACTGGATCTTGAGAGACCACCATTTTTTGCAGACACCGAAGGAGGCAGTAGCACCGTCAGCCAGACCTGTGGCCTCAGGCCCAGTGGGGTGGGGGTGGGGGTGGTGGTGGGGGTAGGGGTGGGCGTCGGCGTCCCCCCTGGGAGATGCTGGTGTTTTTATAATTTCATTAGCTCAGCTGTTAGAAGCACAACATTGTTTTGATTTAGGACTTCCTGAGTTTAGAAGCTGTAAAGCAGGGCATTAATCACTATTAGCCTTCTCAAGTTGGCTTATTGAGCCTGTGAAGTCATTGGCAGAGAGGAAGTAGTTTTTTTTTTTTTTTTGGCTCCAGCTTTTGTGTATTTTTTCGTCAGGCTTTATTTACTTGCCGTGACTCATTGCTGATTGATGTGACTTTAAGATGTTATATGAAATAAACACATTAAAGAGAAGCTTTGTCACCTTTCTCAATGATATACATGAACTCTACAGTGGGAATATTGTGTTTTTAGTCCTAGCCCAGGTGAAACACTCCATAATTGGGTTCCCTTAACGAAGCTCCCACCTTCCCCAGGTCAGCATACCTGCCTGTAGTATTTACTGCCCTGGGGGAAGGGTCAAGTGAGTAGGGGTCAGAGAAAGGTGTCAGGTCGAGTCCTGTGGCCGGGGTCGGCCCATAAAGCGAAACAGCTGAATCCCCATGGGAACACATGCACCGTTGTAGGACGCGCTCTGGGAAACGAGTTGCCGCCAGCGCAGCACCGTTTATTTAGCTCCTATCGGGCCTCTCCTGGGTGAGACGTCACAGCTGTACTGCCACTGCCACTGCCCGAGAGAGAGAGAGAGAGAGAGAGCGCTCTGCAGTCTGCACATTTGACTGGGAAATAAGAAGCCTGCCAGAGAGCAGTGGTAGTGTTGCCGAGTCGTTCTCAAAGAGTCTCTCGCAATATGTCCCTTTCCAGCAAAAATTTGCAACCCTATACTAATCTACTTCTCTACACCTCCCACTCTGTTCTTTCTTTCATTTCACCTCCGTAACTGTTTAATTCATCTGCTTCCCTCTGAGGAAGTTCCCTGATTAGAGGGCTCTCACAGTGTTGTTGATTCAGTTTACATGCCACCGCATTCCCATCCATACCTGTTAAGCCAGCTTCGGAGAAATCACATGTTTTTTCGATTTCGGTGTTGGCAGAATTACAGTTTAATGTAATTATGGACCCCCTACCCCCCTCGATTTATTTTCTGCTGACGCGGCAGCCCAAGCTTTTGCCGATACTGATGACTCTCAGCAAACGCCTCGGGATAACTCAGCTCCATTTTTATACAAGCTGCTATTGTTGCCGGCCCTCTTCTTATCACCTGGCGGCCATGATCACATATTTCTCAACAATGGACTCCTTTAGTCAACCCCTAACCCCCCACCACCACCACCCACACCCTTCTCACGGTACAGTACGAAAGGCCAGTCATGGACAGCTTGCACGTCCACAGTGACGTCAGTCGTCACGGTAGCTGGCCATTTTCTGACGTGGAACTGGATGAAACTGGTATTTCACTGAGCCCCAGACATATTCATAGTTTTTTTTTTTTTTTTTTTTTCTTAATCCACTCATTAGCTGTCATCCTTCATTAGGAGCTGCAGGCTGTTCTGTTCAGTGGTGCAGGGCTGCATTTTTGTTCTTTCTCTCAAGAGTGACGGAACAGCCAAGAAATGATGAGGGGATGAGAGAGAAATGGGGAGAGAGAGAGTAAAAGATGGGGGGACTGACTGGAGAAGGAGAAGGAGGTGGAGGGAGGGAGGGAGGGAGAGATGGAGAGGAAAAATTAAATTGTAGCACTGGATCCAGCATGCTTATTGCATTAAGTGCAATCAATAAATTCCCTTTTTGTACGCTGGCACACGCCCCTCCCCTGAATCTCAATAAAGTAGAGTGCTCTCCTCGTAATGAAGATTGCTGAGGAACTTGATTACTTTTAGTGCATTCGAAGTGAGGGCTATTGGCTGACACTGGCTGCAGTTCCCCCCCGTGCGGTGCAGCCACGGGCTGCGTCTGTAAGGGGCCAGGCCCATAAATGGTCTCATATATTTTCTTCCCACGCAGGCCCCGTCTTGGCTCAACAGGGCAGCCATGACTGGCAGACCTGCATTTTATTATTTATTTTTTTCTTGTTGACTTAGTGCTTGAAGGGGGAAAAAAAAGTTGAGTCAAAAGAACAGTTCCTTTTTTCTTTGGCATTGTTTTTGTTAGATTAAGACAGTCCTTGCAACTTCGAGCTTCCCAGATAAGCCAGTGAAAAGCAGAGACCATACAAGATCTGAGAGATGTCCAAGTCATTCGGCAATGTAACTTACCCCAACCAAACAACAACAGCCGGACAAGAATGAAACGGCGCAACACAAACCTCAGTCTATTGGCAGACTGTCGCCCAGTGTTTAGCAAGCCTAGCAGCGAATCGAGTTACATCTTGATTTACTCGCCGGGCTTTTTAGATGACTCTGGGCTTTTCCGTCCATTTGCCATGGAGTTGCATCGACGCGAGAAGCAAGTGGTGCAATAGTTCCTGTTTATTTACCACTCCGCTTTTCATATCTCTCCCTGTGCATTAGCCAGGGCTGCATCGATTTGGGATAAACGCAGATCAATCCTGCCTTCAGTTACATCTTCTCCTTATTTGCAGGGAATGAGCGATAGAGCGAGAGAGCTGCAGACAGAGGAGAAAGATAGAGAGAGATAGAGAGAATGCCTATGTCCACCCTAAAGTCCTGAACCCTTAAAGGAAAAGTGATCTTATGTTTAGCTGGTTCATGCCAGGGAAGTCTAGAGGGGCCTGCAGGGCTTAGGGGGGATGCTGGAGGGACGTAGAGGAGGTTCTCTCCTGGCCTGTTTCTCACGCGGGGCCTGGTTAGGCCATCGTCCTCCCATAGCAGCTGTGCACGTGTACCCCAGACGTGATGCGTATCGCGGTGAGCGTTGGAGAGAGCGGGAGAGAAAGAGCGAGAGCTCTGTTTTGTCTAGAGCCTCTCCTGAAAATGCAGGTTATCGACTCATCGCGGCTCCAGCTGCATGATAGCAGAAGAGGCCTGTGTGCTCCCTCCCCCACTCTCTCGCCTGCTCTCTCTCTCTCTCCATCTCTCTCTCTCTCTCTCTCTCTCTCTCTCTCTCTCTCTCTCTCTCTCCCTCTCTTTCGCTTTTCCTACGTCCACTCATCTAAAAATGGTGTGCCAGGAAAGAAAAAAAAAAAAAAAACCCTCTCTGCAATTTTTCCTTCTCCTCCACCCCCGTAAATAGAGATAGAGATGGAAGGGAGCTTGACCTGCCGTTTGATCTGTCTGTTTGGTAATGAAGTCCTCTTTGGCCACCACTCACACACCAGGCGCCTCTCTCTCTCTTTCTCTTTCTCTCTTTCTCTCTGTCTCTCTCTCTGTCTCTCTCTCTCTCTCTCTCTATGTGTGTGTGTGTCTCTCTCTCTCTCTCTCTCTCTCTCTCTCTCTCTCTCTCTCTCTCTGTGTGTGTGTGTGTGTGTGTGTGTGTGTGTCACCGTCGCCGGCCGGCCCCAGAGCACCTGAGCGGATCATTAGCCTTGCCTTAATCCACTCTGGGGGAGCCGTTTCGCTGCTTTAAATGGGGTCAGTCTGATTCCGTCCCGCAGGGGCCGAAAAAAAGAGAGGAAGAGTGATGTAGACAGAGGACAGAGGAGAGGAGAGAAAAAGGGCCCAAAATGGGAATAGGGGACTTTAAGATGTGTCCCATTTAATGTGGTCCCTGCTGGTGTCCTAATGATTTTTATATTGTGATCTGGAGTTGTCATATCTTCCTGCGCTCACTATCTTGTGCCTGTGCTGCTGCACGTGGGGATTTTTGTTCCTCTTGCACTGTTGCCATTGCCGAATGCTGAAAGTATGTGATCACTATCCTGACGCTGCCATGTGGAAAGATGTGGGGAAAGAAGAAGGAAAAAAAGAAAGAAAAGAAAAACACTGAAAAACAACAGATGATAGGAACACTTGTAACACCGCCTCTCTCTGTCCCCTGGAGGGGCTGTTCCCGACTTCCCTCGTATCATCATCACAGTCGTTTTGTGAAGTTTTCCTCTCAACGGCAACTATTGTAATTCACGACAGATCGTGTGGCGCGAGCAAACCACATATTCCCGTCTCATTGATATTCAAGGTCGGCCCAGGCGGTTTCTGAGTGTACGGCTCTGTCGTTTTTAAATATGCATGAAGGTAAAAGGTGACTCCCTAGCTTGCGTCCTCATCGCTCGTCTAGGAACTTGATGGCAAAATTATACATGTGTCTCCGCCAGGCTGTAAATATTTCAGTGGGACGGCGCTCACAGAGCGGAGGGCCCTGGGCGGATGCGTCTCTTCCAGCCAGTCGCCCATTGATGCACTGCAGCACTCCGAGGCTTGGACTCACGGGGCCCAGGCAGAATGAAATCAATGGGACTTGGGGAAGGGGATTGTTATGCCAGTGGCCCAGTGGCGAGGGAACAGTAGACAGTAAACAACAACAAAGGTGTACATCTGCACTTCGAATTACACGCTGAATTACGCACTGAATTATGGTCCGTCTGGGTTTTTAAACGAACGCAACATTTCAAAGACAAGCTGGGAAGCGCCATGTAATGGCAGTTTGATTGTCGAGCGTTTTCTGAGTGTGTGTCTTTTTATCTATCAGTGGGAAGTGTGTATATTTGATCAGCTCCCTCATTGTCATAAAAGTTGTCTATGATGCATGTGTGTTATTTCTGTACCTATGAGCTCATGCAGCATCCTAATGTACGCTCTTCTCTCTGTTTCTCCTTCTCTTTCATGTCTCATCTCCGCTCCTGCCAACGTCCTCTCAGGTAAGATGCTCAAATTACCGCCGTCCATCTGTAATGAGATGTAATCCATAGCCCACTGTTCACGCTCCACTCACTAGCACATCTAGCCTAACACTCTCTCCTTGGGTTCCATCATCTGTAATTGAAGCACTTTTCTGTGCGTGCACACACACACACACACACACACACACACACACACACACACACACACACACACACACACACACACACACACACACTTCAGTCCTACAGTCCTTCTGCTGCAATTGCGATGGTTCAGACTCCCACCTACTCACTAGTCAGTGTGCTAAGAGTGGTGGGGGCGTAGGGTGGGGGGGTCATACAATAATGAGTAGCTTTAAAAGAAAGTTCCCTATTGTGAAAGATGTGGACTTTTTTTGTGCCATGCCTGAATGTTCAATCCCCACACACAGTTTGTGCACACATGTCTGTCTTCCTCTCTGATGGGGAATGGAGAGAGAATGCTGGCTTCCTTCCCTGGTTGTGTTGCTGTTGCAACTCCCTTCCTGCATCCTGGCACCATCACATCCCCCTGCCTCTGCCTAATGGCACTGGGAAGTGTTCCTGGTCCGCTCCTGGAGAGAGTGCAGGACAGATCATTAGAAAGACCGCATCACTGGGGGGAAGCGTTCAGTCTATTTCAGTCAGGTCCATTCTGACCAATCATGCTCTGAGAACTATGCCTACAGCCAGGTTTTTAGAGCTCGGAGACAGAACTTGGGCTGGATGCATGGGTGTAGCATATTTAGGGTGGAGGTGGTGGTGGTGGTGAGGGGGGGTTGTCTGGAGCGCAGTGCGACAACTAGCGACTGTGTCGAATGGCTGTAAAGCGAGACAGTCAGACGGCTCTTTCAACCCAGCTGAGAGCAGCCTAGCAGCTGAGCGCAAGCTTTTGTCTTCCTTTTATTGTACTTTTAAATCTGATTTCCATAGGATGCCTGCGGATGGAGTTTGCTCTATCTGCCTGCGCCACGCACAAACACAGCAACATGTGAATGTGCCATTTATTCTTTTGCATAAATCCCAACAACACTGCAACCTGCTAAAAAAAAAAAAAAAAAAAAAAAAATGACAAGACAGGCAGACAGATGAACAAGCACACATTCCAGGAAGTCGTACGGCGGTATCAGCAGAGTGCTTGGTGTTGTGACAAAGCACAGCGGCGTATAAGACAAAGCACAAGCAGTCAAAACAAGTTCCTCACGTCTCATTATAGAAGAGATGACGGAGCAGCCCTTTCATGTGTGCCGTCCCCAGCTCGGCCCTTTCCTGTAAAAAAACAATGCGCTCCCACTGATGCTGCCGCCGCTGCACATCTCCCATCAACACAGAGTTGTTTCCTCTTTTTTTTAAAAAAAATAAATAAATAGAATCCTGCATCCCCACAGGGGAGACTGGGCCCGTTTGTCCGGCCCGGTTGTGAGAACCTGACCGCCAGGGAACACAGAGATCCGACCATCACAGATCCATAAAGGGGGCTGTAAAAAGGCGAGACGGCAGCGCTAGCAGAATGCTAATGTTCTGTCTCTGTCACATCATGTCTCTTTCTCTCTCTCTTTTTTCAGAGGGAACTGATTTATCAGTGTCTCTCCTGGTCAGTTACTGCACTGAGTGTGTACTGGATGCTGATATATTGTCTTCGTCTTTTTGGATGCTATTTTAAAACGGAAAGGAGACTGGTTATCTTCAGATGCTACTGTGGGTCTGCTACAAAGTGTTACACCACATGACTGTGTATAAGACAGCACTATGGTGACAAACACGGCAGGCTTTGTACCTGCTAATGGGATTTAGATGCCACTACTTTTCTGTCGGATTTGCAACCAATCATACTCTATCTCTTCCCACGGGGAGTTTTTTGATTAATATGGTTACTCCTAATAGATGTAACCTTGCTAAACAGTAATCACTGCAAATGTCAACTCTCACTTTCTAATTTCATCATGGCTCTGTCTGAAAAAGCTCTTTTTTGCTTTCAAAACCGCTTTAGGCTAGTGAGACAGATCAGTGTGCCTGAAAAAAAAAGGAAGAAGAAAAAATCCCTTTGGATCGATGATCGATGTCTGCTGTCTGCCTTTCGTGGACACTGACACTAAAATCTATGAAGTGAGGGCATCGATCCTCCAGCTTTCACTGCAGGTTGCCGTGAAAAACATTCTTCTGCTCCTCATCCAGAGACAGAGGGCCTGCCTGTGCATCACTGCTGTCAATCAATGAGCCCTGTCCCAGTGCACATCTTATTTAAGTGGCCTGACAGACATCCCACTGAGCGCAGCGCCGTGACTTATAGGCAGAATTGTTGGCCTGTGTAATACAATAATTCAGGTTTCTAAGGAGCCCCAAAGGTGAGTTGGTTAGTACGGGTTGTGTGACTCCCAGGATCTCATGCAGCCAAGGGTGTAGAGGTTTTGGCAGCTCAGGGGCCCATGTGTGACTGTCCTGGGGGCCACAGCTGAGTGAGACTGTTTGATGTGGCTGCCGCTATCTCTCTTGGGGCCTCATGGAGAAGGAGAGAGAGAGGGGGGGGGGGGGAGAGAGAGAGAGAGAGAGAGAGAGAGAGAGAGAGAGAGAGAGAGACTGAGGAAACAGAGAGTATGAGAAAGATGTAAAGATAGACAGATACAGTCTGAGCCAAGAGAGGGTAGGGTGGGGGGCGGGGGGGGGAGGGGGGGTCTTGGGGCCTTGGTTAGTGTGGTTTGGTAGTGCAGGGGGTTCTGGGAGTGTGAGGGCGGGGGGTGGGGGGGAAACACAGGAATGCACATTTCATACTCTCTCTCAGATAATGAGATTAAGGACGTGCCGTCTGAGGCAGAAATTCCAGCTCTCCTGTTTCCTCCTACAGGCTCTCTTCATGCACCTCTGCACACAAGGCAAGGTGCCTTTTACTCTGTGTGTGTGTGTGTGTGTGTGTGTGTGTGTGTGTGTGTGTGTGTGTGTGTGTGTGTGTGTGTGTGTGTGTGTTTGTGGGGTTAGCAGAAATACTGAAAAACTCAGCACAGGTTACACTGGAGAGGATCGTATGTTGTAGGACAAAAGGCAAATGTCTTTTGTGCTATCATTGACATTGACATTGGAGAGATGCTATTTGTGTTTGCACTTGATGGGCTAAAAAGGGTTGTAGTGCCCTCCATCTCTCTCTCTCTCTCTCTCTCTCTCTCTCTCTCTCTCTCTCTCTCTCTCTCTCTCTCTCTCTCTCTCTCTCTCTCTCTCACTGACACACACACACACACACACACACACACACACACACACACACACACACAGACACGCCCACACTTTTCATTCATTTATGTTGCTGTAGGCAGCACTCTGGGTTAGCGCTCAATCCTATTAGCTCCTGGTGCTTTGACTCGGTAAGCACCTGAAATGGAGATTTTTTCCATTGTGGTCTCAGGGCCTTGGCAGCGGCCACAGCCGCATGTCTGTGGGTGACGCACCCCAAGTCTGCTCCACTTTGCATCGGGAACAAAAGCAGAATGTTAAAATATGTCTGTGTGTGTCTCTGTGTGTGTGTGTGGGGGGGGGGTTGTTTACATATCTGCTATTGCTCTCGTGTTGCACAGGCTGGTATCGCGCCTCGTCCTGCAGGTAGGGCAGCGAGAAACGCGAGAAGCTGAGATGTCGGGGATAGCCCATCCTTAGACGCTCGGCCTTAATGGACGGCTTTGTTGCCGACGGCCATATCCGTATCCACTCCACTCCACCCTCTCCCTGCCAAAGCAGGCCTAGGGGATGCACGCTAGCGATGCACGCTAGCTCTCACACTCTCTGTGCAACAGGCATGTACTTGATGTGTTTCTCGTCAGGTGACTTCATGTGCGGCTGTTTGTCTTTGGACTAATGATACATGCGGTTTCTTCCCCTGTTTTTGCCAACCCCCACTTGTCCAAGGTGGTCTGGAATTACCTGTGTGCTGTGAGAAGGAGCTGCTCAAAGAGGAAATATCAGAAGGAGAGGAGGAGGAGGAGGAGGAGGAGGAGGAGGAGGAGGGGGGGGGGGGGCTTTGTGTGAGAAAGAAGGGGAAGGCAAAGGCTTGTGGGAACGTGTCAGTGGGATCTTGTGTTAACCTGCACAGCATACCTCCCTCTCCCTCTCTCTCTCTCCCTCTCCCTCTCTCTCCCTCTCCCCCTCTCCCTCAGCTTTAGCCTGTGTACACTGCGAGGGGGGAAAAAGTGGGGGCAAAGACTTGCTGTGTTTTTTTTCTCTCTTTCTTCTCTCAAGTGTTTTAGCTATCTATGAGAGGTTTTTCTTTCCCTGATCCTAGCTTAAACGATGCCCTGAGCCCATGAGAAATAGCCTGTTTTCCTAGTCTTCCTACCTGTCCCTCCTGCCTTTTAAAGTCACCCCTTCTTTTTTTGGTTGTTTTCTCTTGGGTTCCTCTCCTCCGGTGGGTCTTGTGCTGCCTGTCGCTCTAGAGGACTTATGATACTTTGTTTTTGCTCCTCAGCATGCGACAGCATCTCGCCATGAAACCCAAGTCCTCTTTCTCACTGGATGGATAAAACAGATGTCTGCCACTTTCAACCCCAAATTCCTTCTCCTGTTGTGTAGTCAGGCGTCTCCCATTTCACTTTGCTTTTGGGTCAGTCCTCCGCAGGGCTGTAAATAAAATAAGAAAGAACCCGTCAGCTCCCCATATCCTCACAACAAGAAAAAAAGAAAATGATTGCGATTACCTATTAATGTCCTTCAGTCATAGCCACTGTAAACTTGGCACCTTGTAAATTTTGCACAAAGCCCTTATGTGTTTTAGATTTGTTTTGGCCCTCTGGTACTACAGTGCCTGAAGAGGTGTCTTCATTTGCTGGCTTTGCTGCCTGTGTCTAAATAACTGGGAGCAGGCGCTGAGTTTCCTCCTCCCTGTCTTTTCCCAGAGTGCCATGCCGAGTTTTGCAGGAGCTGCGCTTCCGAGTAAGGGAGCGATTTTTTTTTGGGGCGCTGATTATGTGGCAGCGCTGAGCCTGTGCCCCTCGAGCGAGCCTTCCCAGAAGCCCCCTTGTCCCTATGGCAACATAGGTGGCCATTGTTTGGCCAGAGTGAGCCTGTCTGATGCGGGCTGGAGCTCAGCCCAAAATTCTGGGACAGGCTGACCGGGCCCGGCGGGAGGCCAGCCCTCCTGCTCCCCTGCTAGGCATCTAGACCCCCCTTCACCCCTGTCACCCCCTCCAACCTCCTCACCGCCCCAACCCTCCGCAAAAACCCCACTTCAGTTCCACACACCTCCCTCGCCTCTTCCCCTCTCCCATTCAACAGCTCTATTAATTAAATTAGCTGTGCTTTAACTGGAGGCCTGTGAGTGTGTGAGGAAGAATGGATCAGATTGTTTTGCCAGAGCAAAGGAGGCTGACATCACTGCAGCGCTCAGAGGCGCAGAGGGGGAGCCGCCATGGGGATGCGCCGGTTTTCCAAAGAGGTCGCAGGGTCAGAGGCGGCCTCACGGCAGAACGGATGTGGGAAAGTGAGAATTTATAGGGGACTGGAGGTAGAGGATGCAAGGAGGACGCCGGCTGGACACACGCGGCCCTCATGTGTGTGTTACGACCGTGATGGAAAAGCAGACCGGAGCAAATGCAGAGGGCAAATGAATGCATGCAGAATGCCTGGGGATGTCTTGCTTCAAAAAGCTGCTGGTGC
>JAODXP020000018.1:16156296-16173796 GCA_027497455.2 Sardinella longiceps | reverse complement strand
CTTCCAGTTAGACGCTGATTAGGCCATTTGGGAAAGTACTGTACATCCAGTGCTGAGAGGAGGGGGGAGGGGTGATGTCACCTCCTATAATAGCATCAATGTAAACATGTTTAATTAATAGGGCCCGGTAGTGCTAAATGGAGTAAGCATTAAATCATGTTCCGCTGTTCGCACTGAAGTGATAACTCTAGGCGGAGGAGGCAGTGACAGCGGACTTGCTGTCCATGCTCGGGGTCGTTGGCCGCCGGGCGCTTTGTCATCCGTACACTTACATGCCATTCAGCTCTGCAACCTCCCTCTGGACCGTAAGCTCCACTAATGTTTGGCTTCGGCTGATTACGCAGCTCATAGCCCAGGAGAGCTACGCTGAGATAGATGGCCTCTCACCATCGCCATCAAACAGCCTCGAGTGCATCAGGGTTGTCAAACGGAGACGACGGATAGCCTTGCGAAGCGGCGGCGGCGGCAGTTGCGGTCATCGCTCACCTGATTGTATGGGCCGTTTGCTGCGTCTGTGCTTTCTCCGAGTGCAGCTGGCATCGAGAGTCCCCCTATTGTTGCCATTTAATGCTGTAATTTATAGCCCGTTTTGGCCCCCTGCATACTTAGATGGAACAACTCACTGAGAAGTTTGGCACCATGGTGGTAAGGATGGGCTTTGGGGTATGTTTTGTGGACAGTTGATATTGGATTAATAAAGGCTCTGCATATCCAGTTATTTTCCAAAGGCGTAAAAGGGTGTCTTTTGCCAAAACATAGGTGAAACACAATTACAGTTTTCTATAGTTTAATAGTCTCGGAGGCAGATCAATTATTAGTGTCCTTCTATGGCTACATATATGAACGCCTCGGATACAGTGCGTGTGCTGTATCTACTGTAAGTTGACCTCAGGGTCCAGATCGTATTTGTATGCCCTTGCATGTCATTTTATAATTCATCTTTCAAGTCATAACAGAAAGCTAGGTCATGAGATCTTAAACTCTGAAATTTGGAAGTTTGGAAGTTTGGAAGTTTGGAAACATTGTTAATGAAGACCCTGAAAGCTCAGATTGGTCATCAGTCATAACAGTGATATTAAGTGATCAACTCCAGAAATCCTTGTAACTCTCTTTGTGATAAGACTGTGTGTAATGGTAATGAGTTTGGAAGCTGTTTTGGTAGTCTTCTCATTCACCTTCTCCCCTCAGGTGATGGTTTAGCCAGATCCAAGGGGCTTTCAGGTCAGGGTCACATCTCTGAAGGCACCCATCCCCTCCTCTCTCTCTCTCTCTCTCTCTCTCTCTCTCTCTCTCTCTCTCTCTCTCTCTCTCTCTGCACCCTCCCCTCCCCTGAGAGAGGCAGCCTGACCTTCTGCACTAGACTCGCAATGGCTTGTGGGAAAGGTGCTGATGAGTCAGTGAGGTCATTCCCCCTGGCTGATGAGGCACTAAGATGCCATTAGCCTCTAATGAAGCCCCTCTCTCTCCTGATCGTCTGATCAGTATGCAGGGTGAGGACTGAGACGAAGATGAGATGGTGAAGAGAAAGACAGAGAGAGAGAGACAGACAGAGAGAGATGGAAATTAAGAGAAAGAGATAGGGAGAAAGTTAAGTACAGGAGCAGATGATAAAGACGAAATGGAGGATGTCTTGAACAAGAGTAAGAGTGATAAAAGACTCTAAAGACCAACGTGTCAGTTCGGGATGAGCTCACTTGGATTGTCTGCTTTGTATTTGGCTTGCTGCCCTTCTCTCCTCTCTTCCTCTCCCCTCTCTTCTGCCTAAAGGAACACTTTGATTGGATCCCTTCTCCACGTACCCCCCAGCCCAACCTAACCCAGCCATCCCAACCCCTCTCCCCTCCCTCCTCTCTGCTTGTCAGTCAGAACACTTAAGGCAATTGCTGTGGAGGTGACCTTTGGTGAAGCACAGGCCACGTGCTCCCACTGCTACAACAGCCACCCCATCCCCTACTGCTCTCAGCACTTTCACTGCACCCAGCACCTTACACACACACACACACACACACACACACACACACACACACACACACACACACACACACACACCCACACACACACTCCACTGAGACACTTTTATTGGTGTGATGGATTACTGAGCCACCTCAGTCATCAGAACTTGGACTGAAGGCAAAGAGATGTAGTGGGTTGGGGTGGGGTGGGGGCAGCCCTGATTTCTTTCGAGGTGGGAGGACTTGATTGCTCAATTAAGTCCCTCGGGGTGCGAGGGAAAGGTGGACGCTCCCCATTAACCCAAGGGCCAGAAGCAGGGCTGGGCCCTCTCGGAGGCCCAACCTTAGCAAACAAGTGTGCAGACTTTCTTAGCTGGAGCAAGGCAGGATATCACCAGTGTGCGGTGATTGATGGCAACCTTTTCCGAGTGGCGCTATCGAGCCAAGGAGGAGAGAGAGAAGAGTCTTCGGCTTGAGTTCCGGCTCATTAATGGTTGTGCTGTTTAATCATTTACACCTGACCCAATTGGGTGTGTGTGTGTAGGGCCTACAAGCAAGGACTTAATCCGCCCCACTTTTCAGAAGTGAAACGTGTTTTGAAATGTAAAGACTGTTGTACTTTTTAAGGTGAAACTAATTTATATAACTTTTTTTTTAACATCTTGAAATTAATAAGATAAGTATTCCCATGTGTGATTCTGAGCAAGGTTACCAGAAATCACCTCACCCAAATTAAAAGTGGATCAAGTCATTCATTCCCTCATTCTTTTCCTCCCCCTCCGGAGAATTCCTTACGGTCGTCTGGAATGTGGAGGCGTTGGACATTAAGTCGGGTTCCCGTCAGCGGAGGTATTTGAGTCGTTGCGGAGACTTGGCCCTCGATATTTCCTGCGCCTGTGCCTTCGTTACTGTGATTTAGTGCCTGCACACCTTTGGAAAGTGGGGGCTCGTAAATCCTTTAATAATGCCTGCCCTTAGGAAAGTTCCCCCCTCCCAAACACTCCCTGTCACACACACACACACACACACACACACACACTCACACACCCCTCCAATCCACCTGGCAAGGGCAGGAATCCTCATCGACTGAGGCGTCTTACTCTGAGGCTCCCGAGGGACGCTCCTGAAGGACTCCTTCTGTCCTCGGCTCTGAGTCACCAGAGAGGAGTTCAGCTCATTCCTGTGTCAGGCTTTTGTAAGGGTGTCAGGTTGTATTGGGTGTGTGGTAGGTTCTCATTTGTGGGAAAAGGGTTACAGTTGGTCATAAGATCTGCCATTTTGGCATTCTTTTTTGAGTTAGAGATATGGATTTATGCATCATTCAGGCATCTGCTTTGAGAAGCAAAGCTTTTGAATTTGTGAGACAACAGATTTCCATTTGACATGCTCGCTTTGGCCTTCTTCAAACACCAACACAAGTCCCAACCTGCTGAATAAGAGTGCCTGTAAGCTACCTCCCTGCAGAGAATGGGATTCTAATGCTAACTAAGCCCTTGAACTCAAAGGCATGTGCTTATGGTGTGTGTGTGTGTGTGTGTGTGTGTGTGTGTGTGTGTGTGTGTGTGTGTGTGTGTGTGTGTGTGTGTGTGTGTGTGTGTGTGTGTGTGTTCACACAGCCATTCAGATGAGTTGTGTAAGTGCTTGTCTGAAGGACAAGAACGAAAGTTGGCCACTCTCGGTTACTGATCTACTGAAAAAGAAAGAGACTCTGAAGATGGATGTGTGTGTCCACTCATTTAAATGGGTGAGGATGTCTGGCTGTGCATTACTTGTGTGTGTGTGTGTGTGTGTGTGTGTGTGTGTGTGTGTGTGTGTGTGTGTGTGTGTGTGTGTGTGTGTGTGTGTGTGTGTGTGTACACATTGGTGTGTTCGTTTCTGAGTAAGCATGTTCACACACACAAGTCTCCTGCCCCCCTTCCTCCAAGGCTGCAGCAGGGACACTGTTGGCGGCCTGATGGATTTATGTGCCACTTGATTGGGGAGATTAAAAGCCGCTTCCTGTAACTGCAAGAGGTTTAGTGCCTTTAAATGGCCTCAATTGCTGCTGCAGGCTCAGGGGCACTGCGGAGGATCCGTCTCTCTCTCTCTCTCTCTCTCTCTCTCTCTCTCTGTCTTTTGCCGACTGGACCCAAAGACAAATGATACAGTGGCGGAGGGAGAGAGAGAAGAAGAGGAGGGGGTGGCCAGTAGCTGGAATGGGATGGGATGTGATGTCATTCCTGGCAGTGGTTACTTGAGTCATCAGGTTCCTGTTCTTTGTTCGACCCCAGTGGTATTGCGTGTCCTTGTCCTAATGGTTTATTTAAATCACAGCGGACTAATAGAACAAGACGGAAACCTTGATTCTCGGTCAAAAGAGCTACATTTGTCCATTGGCTCGATTTGTTCTGTCTCTCCTCATATTTCTTTGAGGTTACATTAAGAGCTTCAAATTCATTATTTTTTCTGTAAACTGTTACGCTAACTGTTCTGAGGAAGCTTCTGATCTTTCTTTAGCGAGGACTCTGACTTCTGTTTTACTCCGACTAAAAGGTGGCGTGCAGACATGCAAATGCCCCCAAAAGATAATTGGCCAACTGCACCTGTGAGATGCGAAGCTTAATTGAACGGAAAGGCATGTCAGCCAGCTGGCATTTTCCAGTGGCATGCCTTGGCATCTCTCGCCGAATCAGAGCTAGAATTGTACAATCACTGAAGCGCGTCCCTCTCACTGCAAGCGCATGTCTCTCTGGGGCCTCAGCATTAGGCATCAGTCTGCAGGCCTCCTCCAGCCTGGCCTGCAGCGATACCCTCAATCCCAGTGTCCCTGTCCCAGTGGCAGAGGCAGTCTGGGCCTCAGGAGATTGACGTCCAGGCTGTGGGTGATGACATGTAGGGCCATGAGTAGTAATCTTCCTGTGGTCAGGGAGCACCACTGAAGTTCTGTTGTGGTCATCTCTGAATGGAAGAATGACCTCTCGAGCTACATGCATTAGCTGAACTGGGAAGAGCCTCAGATGAGCCTTTAGCTTTCTAAGACTTTAGTTTGTCTTTGAAGAGAGTCAGACTTTTTTAAAAGGACAAATATAATGACAGACATAAATGTGGTGGAGCTGAATAGAATCCTTTTTAGCAGGCTGCACACTCTCTGCTTAAATTCAATCCAGTTATCGAAATAATCAGCAATTAATGTGAGCCATTTCACAAACTGATTAAAAAAAAACAATCAGCTTCACCGCACTGGTTGCATTTGATTTGCATCAATTGATTGAAATAAGAGGATTTTTTTTTTACTTTTATTTTTTGACAAATCAAATAATAATAATAATAAAAATAATAATAACAATAAAACAGTCCATGCAGCGTTCTTATTCAGATGGAAGTGATGAAGGACTTTTATCTGGTCCCTCACACAGTAAATTGGACAAGGGGAGGCTTTAAAAGAGATGAACTCAAATGAGGAGAATTGTGCAGCGTGAAATTGTGCCATTGTGATCAGAGGCGGTCTGAGCAAATGGAATCCTTTCACACATCCCTCATTTATCTTATTATCGTGGGCCTCCCCATGCCGGGAATGCAAATGACTTCAGATACGGACCTTGGGCGCCGCTCCCGCCCCTGCCACCCAAAGGGCCACAAGAGGAAGATGATGATGCTGATGATGAAGAAGAAAAAAAATAAATAAATAAAATAAAAAAAAACTCAACAGGGAAGCAATTACAGGTGTCTCCGGCCTTGTGAACTGCTACTCCCCCACCACCCGACGACCACCAGCACCCAATATTACAACCTCTCCCAACCTCCACCTCACCACCTCCACTGTCAATGCCCCTCCTCTCCCCTCCCCTCCTCAGATAAGTAGTGTACCCCCTCCTTTACTCACAGTCAGTCAGTCCCCGGAGCTCCAGAGCTATTGTCTTAAGGAGTTCACTGAGGCCACCCCAGAGAAAGGGATCTTCTGAAGGGGTAAACAAGTGAGTGAGAAAGACCCTCTCTTCTCTTCCTGCAGACACATTTCTCTCTTTTTCTCCCGCCGGCTTTTTTATTTATTCAAGGGGAGGAGAAAGAGATGGAGAGTGGGCATAGACGCCGCACAGCTGGAAACTGATGGATTTTTCAGTGGAAAAAAAGAGAAAACAACAACGCACACACACACACACACACTCTCTGTCTGCTTTGTATGTCTGTGTGTGAGAAAAAATGCTGTGGATTTTCCTCCCCCAATCTTTGCAAATCCCCATGTCTCCCACCCAGCCTGTGTTGTGGGTGACTGGTGGCTGTTATTAAAGTCGAGGCGTGCCCTGGGTGCACGTACATTAAAGTCCTCTCAGCCCAGATAAAAACGTTGGCCATACTGTACGTGTCATACATCATACACTTCCCTCTTTGCCCCGCATGATCTTTTAGCGCTTTGATTTTTCTCGTGGTGTTTTATTTTCTCATGCCCTCTTCTGCGGCCATGTTTTCCCCTTTATCACATCGCTGATAGAATGTGTGTCAGTGCGTTTGACCCTGGGACCGCGGCGCTCAAGACTTGACTGATTCTCAGCCAGCAGTTTATCTCATTTGTACAAGAAAAGATTTCCCAGAAGTGTCTCTTGAAAGAGAAAAGTTGGGCTTAAAGCACTGGGCACCAGTTACTTATTAGCTTACAGGGGCTTGGCAAAGGGTCGTTCCTTGCAAATGCCGGGAGCTGGAAAGGTTGGATAATGGAAGACTCTCATATCATATCATATCATACATTTAACTTTGATGAGGGAAGAAATTGTCCAAGTTGCCTGTCTTGGTCAAAACAATTTGATATGTCATGGACTAGTGCTTGGAAGAACACACACACACACACACACACACACACACACACACACACACACACACACACACACACACACACACACACACAGACTTCCAGTTCCTTTTCAGCAGATTTGTCAGTTGACAGAATGGGCAGAGGCAGCCTGTGGGTCTGTGGAGGGGAGAGGCTCTTTCTCTCAGCCTGGTTTTCAGAGGCCTCTCTTGGTCCACTCTGCTGGGGCCGGTGGGGAGTCTGTTTGGAGGCGAGAAAAAAGTCATCCAGCTGAAGAGGGCAAAACAAAGAGTCCCCCCCACCCCCTCCTCCCCAGCCAATCAAGGAGCACTTTGTCCCTTTTAGTGAAGCCTCACTGGCAGTTCAAGAGCCTCTCCCACACTCCAGCAAACTTGGCTGCGTCTCCTTTCAAGAAGTTCATTATGCTTTACATACTGTAGGTATGTGTGTGTGAATATTTTTGTCCCTACATTGCTGCTGGTTGTAGTTTTGTGTGTGTGTGTGTGTGTGTGTGTGTGTGTGTGTGTGTGTGTGTGTGTATGTGTGTGTGTGTGTGTGTGTGTGTGTGTTGAGAGGGGCGGAGGCCTTTCCATCTGTCAAGCCAGGCTCCACTTGTTCTGTCAATCTGAATCGGAACGAAAGCTGGCGATGAGGTACCCCACTGTGCACAGATTTGACTGATTTCTGATGATGGCACACACACACACACACACACACACACACACACACACACACACACACACACACACACACACACACACACACACACATATCCCCCGCACCCTCACAGGCCAATCCAACACAAACTCTTCACCTCCAAATCCTCCGCATATATCCCCCCTCTGTCCATCTAAATCGGATGTTGGACCCCGGCCGGGCCCTGACAAATGTTTTAATCACACAAGTCAATATTTAATCTAGCAGACGGCAGGCATGAGACCTGACTGAGACTCTCTCGAAAGAGAAAGGAAAGCGAGGCTTGTGCATACACGATCGAGCGAGCGAGCGAACGAACGAACAAACTACCGAAGGAGTGATCTGTCCGGCGACGGGCCACGATGACTCACCCTCCCTCAAGCGCATTAATCATTTAAAGCTCAACTGCACACCACTTTGAACCAAATGACTGAGTCATAATCACATTATGCCCTGGAGAATGAAAAGGGGGGGAGTGGCAGAAAAAGTCCAGAAGCGGGCGGGCAGGCAGGCGGGCAGTCGGGAGGGCGGGAGACAGAAGCACACGGTGGCTCTTTGTCCTAGCTGAAACTCAATTCTGTCAGAGGCCTTTAAAAGTACAAACTCCAGATAATGGACTTCATCCCGACAGACAGACAGACGGACTGTGTGCAGAATAATGAAGGAGCAAAAGGGGATCGTGGGCATCCAATCCAAAAAGCTGGATGGAGAGTGTGAATTTGTGTGTGTGTGTGTGTGTGTGTGTGTGTGTGTGTGTGTGTGTGTGTGTGTGTGTGTGTGTGTGTGTGTGTGTGTGTGTGTGTGTGTGTGTGTGTGTGTGTGTGTGTGTGTGTGTGTGTGTGTGTGTGCGTGTGTTTGTGACACAGGGTGGGAGAGTTGTGATGCTTGTAGCAAAACAAACGGTGTGATTATCCCGTTGGCTGTGTGTGTGAGGTGTGTCTGGCGGGAGCTGGTGTTGGCTTGGGAGGCAGGTGGTGTTCAAATCCAACTCTCTGCCCAGCAGCCATCCAGCCAGCCAGCCAGCATTCCTCTGTGAGGGAAATAATACATACAAATGCACACCGCCCGCCCTCTCTTTCTGTCTGTGCTTCTCTGGCCCCACCTAGCTCTCTCTCTTTCACTCTCTCTCTCTCTCTCTGCCCCTCTCTCTCTCTCTCTCACACTCTCTCCCCATCTCTCTCTCCGTCCCTCCCTTTCCCTCTCTCTCTCTCTCTCTCTCTCTCTCTCTCTCTCTCTCTCTCTCTCTCTCTCTCTCTCTCTCTCTCTCTCTCTCCATCTCGCTCTCTCCTCCTCTCTACCTCTCCCCTCTCTCAGTGGGTAAATACCTAGCTGCCACTCACTCATGATTTATGGATGAGCTCTGGTATCAGTTGCCTTCAATCTGCATCAGCGCTGGTGTGTGTGTGTGTGTGTGTGTGTGTGTGTGTGTGTGTGTGTGTGTGTGTGTGTGTGTGTGTGTGTGTGTGTGGCAGAACCAGGTGGGGCAGTGACATAATGGAAGCACTTAAATGTGCAACTGTGGTACCACCACCACCAGGGGTGACTCAGGGGATTTATAAAAGCCTTTCGTCTGACGAAAAAAAAAAAAAAAAAACCATATTTTTTTTTACAGCAGGCAGTCTCTGCTTATGTTCAGGGAGTTACTTCAACAGATTTTAATTTCCCCAGAACTTTCTACAGTATATGTGTGTATGTATGTATGTATGTGTGTGTGTGTTTACAGTAACCTCCTCTATGTAGTTCCTCCATGTCTCATCCATCTCTCATTGTGCCATTCTTCTTCCTTCATCTGCCCGTCACTCTCACAAATGCCTTGCTTTGGTGCTATGGTGCTTGCTTTGGTGCTTGCTTTACGCTTAACTGTTGCTAACTGCGCTTTTTCTCTCCTCTTTTTGCTTCCCCCGTTTTGCTTTCTGAAGATCATAAAATGATCAATGCAGGTAAGCTGCTCTTTTTTTGCTAACTTTCCCCTTGATGGCTGACTGTCAGTGATGATGTTGTCCGTGTCTGCTCTAACCAGCTTTTGCCTCCTGCAGCTGCTTTCATGTTACACTCAACTGGAACAACAAATAGCCTGTTTTAGTGCTTCAACGATAAATCTGTGATGTCCTTTCGTTTTGTCTGTGTGTTCCATAAAGTCTGGGACCTGGGTTCCCATCTGACCCAAGGTCATTTCCCAATCCTCTCTCTCTCTCTCTCTCTCTCTCTCTCTCTCTCTCTCTCTCTCTCTCTCTCTCTCTCTCTCTCTTCCTTCCTGTCCTGTCAGTCTCTACTCTCCTATCTGAAAAAAGGAAGAAAGCCCAAAAATTGTACTAAAAAATAGGATGTCATCTGGTCTGGGCTGTTTGAAACATCAGTCTGCAGTCTGTGCAAGCGCTGAAGCGCATAGCAGTGAGCAGCGCTGGCTGGCTGGCTGACCTCTCTGTAATTCGCCCCAGTGGGAAAGCAGAGGCTTTGACCCCCTCGCTGTTTCTCACTGGCCAGACACTGAACATTCTCCCCTGAGAAGAGAAGGCATGTCTGTCAGATTGAGTAAGAGGGACAAGAGTCCTGTGTGTGTGTGTGTGTGTGTGTGTGTGTGTGTGTGTGTGTGTGTGTGTGTGTGTGTGTGTGTGTGTGTCTGTGTGTATGTGCGTGTGTGTGTGTGTGTGTGTGTGTGTGTGTGTGTCTGAGAGAGAGAGAGGAGGGGGGCAGAGTGAGTGAATGAGACAGAGCGGAAGTGAGTGAGTAGAAGGAGGGGAGAGAGAGAGAGAGAGAGAGAGAGAGAGAGAGAGAGAGAGAGAGAGAGAGAGAGAGAGAGAGAGAGAGAGAGAGAGAGAGAGAGAGAGTGTGAGGGAAAGAAAGAGGACTATGAAAGGCTGTGAAGAATAAGAGGTACCCCTTTCTTTAAAGTGGCTTAATAACGGGGCCAGGCCTTAATTGAAAGTGGCCGTAATGAGTGTGTGAAAGATCAATGCCTACACACACTCCTTCCACTCACACACACACACACACACACACACACACACACACACACACACACACACACACACACACACACACACACTCACACTCACACACACACACACACACACACACACACACACACACACACACACACACACACACACACACACACACACACACACACACACCTCTGCTAAACCCCAGGAGTGCAGTTATAAGATGGAAGGCACTTTCTCCTCTTGCCTGGTGCTAATAGCTCTTACTTTTGCAAACGTGCTATGGCAGATTTCCTCCCCGGAGATGGAAGAAAATGAATAAATGAGCTCCTCTAGGTAGCTCAAAGTCATATGGATGGATTGTGTGTGTGTGTGTGTGTGTGTGTGTGTGTGTGTGTGTGTGTGTGTGTGTGTGTGTGTGTGTGTGTTTGTGTGTGTGTTTGTGTGTGTGTAGTGTGTATGTGTGTGTGTTTGTGTTTGTGTTTGTGTGTGTGAGTGTGTGTGTTTAAAGGTCCCTGAGCTGTATAGGTGGGTGGATGGCTCACAGATGAGACAAATGACTTAAGTTTAGAGAATAATGCTTTAGTGACAACAGGCTGGTTTTTCAAATCCAAACGCCAATTCCCAAAAGCACAAACGCTAGTAGGCTGGACAGCTTCAGCTACAAGCTGCATCATTTTTGCTGTCATTTGGAGAGGGAGGTGTTTTAAACATGTTAACATAATATTTGTCTCTCTCTCTGATGGATTAGTCTGCCCTGCAGTGTGTGTGTGTGTGTGTGTGTGTGTGTGTGTGTGTGTGTGTGTGTGTGTGTGTGTGTGTGTGTGTGTGTGTGTGTGTGTGTGTGTGTGTGTGTAAGAGGGAGTGGGTGGGTCTGTAGGGTTGCGTGCATGCTTAGCATCACAGATCAGACAGATTTGTGTAAGATTAGCATATTTCATATTAATCGTATGTTTGGAGTGACCTCTCTTTGTTGATTTTGCTTATATTATAGGGCAGGCAAATCTTAAGGGTGGTGATTCTGAAAGATTTGATACAGATTTACACACTTCCTCGTTTGGTTACTGTCCAGTATGTGTTTATTTGTGTGTGTGTCAGAGAGTGAATGTGGAGAGGTTGGAGGTTGCTACAACAGGAGTATTGTGTGTGTGTGTGTGTGTGTGTGTGTGTGTGTGTGTGTGTGTGTGTGTGTGTGTGTGTGTGTGTGTGTGTGATGACAAATGTGCAGAGGGTAGAGGTTATTTCAGCAGAAGTATTCAGCAGGGTGTGTGTGTGTGTGTATGTACTTGCTGCTTGTGCGTGTGTGTTTGTGTTTTGAAACATGATGCGCACACACTCTCTGCAGCTTCTCCCCCTCGAGAGCTCATTACAGCAATGCAGGCGAGCTTAGCCCACCCCCCACTATTTACACACACACACACACACACACACACACACACACACACACACACACACACACACACACACACACACACACAAATACCACCTGCAGAGGCCTGACACAATACACCACACCATATTTGTTATGTACATGCACAGGCACACACACACACACACACACACACACACACACACACACACACACACACACACACACAGAAAACTACCCGCAGAGGGCGAGTTACAACCCATTGTCCACACACTGTGCTTTCATTTATCCAAACACCTTCTAGCCATGTTAACCAGTGTTACATTATATGACAGCTTTCACTAATATACACACTAACATTCCTAACAGGCTTAGAATATCTGTATTGGTTTGGCCTTCCAGTCTAGTCGGTATGTAAGACAGTAAGCAGTGCTGTGATGTCGTGCGTAAGTGGAGAGTGTTGGAGGTCCCAGAGACCTCCCTGTCTCTCAGGCATGCTGTGAGGAGAAGGGCCCGGCCCCTCTCCTCTGTCGTCATGGCAGCACAGGACATAAACATTCCCCCCAACAAAAGGGTTTGACTTTTCAATGACTGTCATTCACGGCTACGGTGACTTTCCCTTCATTACTTTTTTTTCTCTTTTCTGTTCTTTTCCTCCCTTTCCCTCCTTTTTTCCTCCCCTTCATTCTCTTTCTTTTTTTCTTCCTCTGTCGCTCAGGTTATTCTCTATCTGTGAGGTCCTTTTCACCCACGACCCCCCTTATGTTTGACACAGAGAACCACACACACAAACACACATAAACACACACATACACACACTCACACATGTCCCACACACACACACACACACACACACACACACACACACACACACACACACACACACACACACACACACACACACACAGAGACTCACACACGCACAGAGCCACACACACACTCAGTGCCACTAAAACACACACACAAACACACACACACACACACACACACACACACACACACATACACTACACGGTGTCTATTTTCACCCTGCATGTACATGTCAGACGCTTCCCTTAAAATCAGCTTTTGTTCCGGTTAGGAGAGGAGCTTTCAGTTTGTCACTGGGGCAGTTTGATTGACAGTTCCATTGTATCAGCTGGGAGGCTCCTTTCACTTTTCCCCCATTCATGCACCCACGTTTGATTTTTTTCCCTCTTTTTCCTCCCCAGAATGCAATCTGAAATAGTGTGTTTTGTAAGTTCCTCGGTTCCGCTCTCCCTTTGAATGGCCAGACGGGCCGCTACCTAGCGAGATTGAATGCGTTCCCCAAAGAGATGAGATTGGGGGAAAGAGAGAGAGAGAGAGAGAGAGAGAGAGAGAGAGAGAGAGAGAGAGAGAGAGAGAATGAACACAAAAGGTCTGATGCTCCTGCATTGCACTGCGTCAGCCAAACTGCACTCATAGGTTTAATGTTACCTCCCAACAGGAGAGAATGCAATTATACACCAACCACCAATATATGCCTATTTGTATGTGTGTGAGTGTTTGTCTCTCTCTCTCTCTCTCTCTCTCTCTCTCTCTGTGAGTGTGAGTGTGTGTGTGTGTGTGTGTGTGTGTGTGTGTGTGTGTGTGTGTGTGTGTGTGTGTGTGTGGTGTAGTGTGGCATGGGAATAAGTCTATTGAGTCCTGGGTTTTGAGGCTGAGGTGAGACCAGTGGCAAAATATATTTGGGCTTTATTATCAGGTCCATTGCTGTCTGTCACATTGACTGATGCGCTTTTGCGTTAAATCAACACGCCTCAAAGTCTTCCCAAAGGGAAAGTGAAGAAACGGATTGGATTCGGCAAACTCACAAGGAAGCAATTACCGTGCTCCGTTGTGTGTGATAATTCTTATTAAGTTTGAAATCGGCGAAGGTGTCCATTGGGATATTTTCCCTCTGTCTCACTTACTTCGCTAAAGTGGAGTTTCCCTTTTCGCTTGTTTTGCTTCTTTTTACTCTTGAGGAGAAGATGAAGCCTCATAATAGCTCTTTGTTCTCTGGGTTAAAGGAACACTATGCCACTTTTTGCCACTGTTTGAGGTATCCTTTTTATCAGACAATTTGTTTTGGTACCATCTCCAAATTAATTTGGTTGACATGGTGATATTAAAGGTGGATAAATGCAGGTTTTATTCCCTCCAGCTCTCCAGGATATGCACTCTATAGTTCAGAGTGGCGGGTAGGAAGCTATCAAACTTTGCTATCAGACATCATTTGCATGTTCTAGCAGTGGCAGTAGAACTGTAAGCTTGTGTTTGCCTTTTATGCGGTTCACTAATTTTACAGCAAAAACGGCATAGTGTTCCTTTAAAGGATGAGGAGAGACGGGAGAGATGAGAGCAGTGCAGAGGGGCTGCAGAGACTAGAAGGGCAGTGCTGGTAGACGAGGGGCCCTGAGCGGAGCGGCCTGTTTGAGGGCCGGCGGAGAGAGTAGTAGACGAGAAGCGTATGTCTCAGTCCACAGATGTGTCCCATCCAGTGACATGAGCCGTTCATCATCTCATCGGTGCTGTCACCACACAACTCCGCCTGTTCACACATTGATCCAACAGTTCCTGACACACTGCACTGAGGAAGTAGTGTGTGTGTGTGTGTGTGTGTGTGTGTGTGTGTGTGTGTGTGTGTGTGTGTGTGTGTGTGTGTGTGTGTGTGTGTGTGAGTCATCTCCAGCTGTACAAACAGGGGGACGAGGAAGCGTCTTGTGATACCCCTCCACACACACACACACACACACACACACACACACACACACACACACACACAGACATGCCCAAAGCTGTGTTGATGTCTAAGAGCGTTGTGTGACAGCAGGCAAAAGCAGACCAGTGACGGCTGCCTGTGTGCTCTGCAGACCCACCTCAGCGGTGAGGAAGACATCCGTCTGGTAAAGTCTGACCAAGACATGGAGCACTCTCTACACACAACCACACACACACACACACACACACACACACACACACACACACACACACACACACACACACACACACATCCACAGTGCAGGCTATGTGTCTGAGGCCAAAAGGTCCTAATATCCAAACTATGAAGCCATGACGGATGTGTTGTTTAGTCTGATGATGAGATCAGGGCTGTTCAGTGAAAATCCATTTTTGATTTGAAACTGTGAAATATTTTCTCAGTATTTGAATAGCATCCCAATCTTCCCCATGATCCCCTTTGCCTCTGGCTGTGTGGTTGATGCCATCAGTCACTAGTCATTGACATTCTGTTGTTTACCTCTTCTTCATGTGTCTCAACACAACCCCTTAACCTAGTTAGGAGTGAGCCAGGGAACATCAAATGACACACACACACACACACACACACACACACACACACACACACACACACACACACACACACACACACACACACACACACACACACACACACACACACACACACAGCTCCAGGCTTTTAAAGGAAGATCACACACATCTACATCACAGTTCATATTGTGTTGGATGACACCACATCGTGTGCTCTTGTGTGTTCTGGTTTTCTGGAACTCTATGTTTACATACCCTGCTGGAGGGCTTATTCTTCCACACAGAGAGAGAAAGAGTGTGTGTGTGAGAGAGAGAGAGAGAGAGAGAGAGAGAGAGAGAGAGAGAGAGAGAGAGAGAGAGAGAGAGAGAGAGAGAGAGAGAAACCTGGGGACACCATGGAGAGAGAGACTGGAGGGGTCCCCTGAGGGCCCTGCTGCAGACTCAACCTGGAGAAGCAATCAAAGTTCCGTGCTCAGCTTAATTGGGTGTTTGCTGTAAAGCCACAGAGGGACCATGGCCCCAGCACTGCCTGTGTGGGCGGACTGTGTGCGTGTCAGAGAATGAGAGAAAGAAAGAGAGTGAAAGTGTGTGTGTGTGTGTGTGTGTGTGTGTGAGAGTGTGAGAGAGAGAGAGAGAGAGAGAGAGAGAGAGAGAGAGAGAGAGAGAGAGAGAGAGAGAGAGAGAGAGAGAGAGAGAGAGGTAAGAGTGGTCAAGCGAGGGTGGCACATGGCCAGTGAAACCACAACATATGTTAAGAGCAAAGTGGAGATCCGGAGAACAGCTTGCGCAGAGCCGTTTAGTGAGTGCTGCGTCAGTGTCACACAGATCCCCCAACACACACACTCACACACACACACACACACACACCCACACACACACACACACACACACAGGCTCAGAACCCCTCCGCCTCCCTCTGTGGTAGATGATTGACAGGAGACGTGTCCTCCAGTGCCCCATGTTGGTCCCGCCCCAGACGGTGACCTAATGCACTCGCTGCCCGACACGACAGAGGCATCAGGAAAGTTGGCTGCAAGTCCGCTGACATAAACAAAAGTAGTTATTCATGGCTAATATGTTTCCATTTCTGTTGGAGGTCACGAAGTTGTTGTCTTATGAAACTGTTGCTGTCTGGGCTTGGCATTAGCCAACAATGTATCTTGGTGTCCTATTGTTGATATCTGCCCACTGAATGGGATTAGGAGCAGGTCGGCTTCCAAACAAATACGGCGGCTGGCGAGCCGATTTATTTTCCATTCTTTCATTAGTATGGCCAGAGAAGTGTCCATTGTCCCCGCCGTGCTCCTTATTCGGTCAGCTAATGAAATGGCTCTTTAGGCTCCTGTTCAAGTACATATCTCTTAACTGTACAACAATCCTCTCTATCCCTCTCTCCCTCTCTCCATTGCTCTCTCTCTCTCTCTCTCTCTCTCTCTCTCTCTCTCTCTCTCTCTCTCTCTCTCTCTCTCTCTCTCTCTCTTTCTATTTTTCTCTGTCTGTCTCCCTCTCTTCCCTCCTCGCAGTCTTTCCCCTCACTGTTCACTTTCTGTCGTTCACTCTATATCTGTCTCATCATTCTCTCCCCCCTCCTCTCTCTCTCTCTCTCTCTCTCTCTCTCTCTCTCTCTCTCTCTCTCTCTCTCTCTCTCTCTCTCTCTCTCTCTCCCTCCCTGTCCTCCATCCTCTCCTCTCCTCTGTCCTGCTGCCTTGTTTGGCTGCTGATGGCCTTGAGAGTGGGCTGGGCTGTGCTGCTGCTGCTGCTGGGGTGGCTTTGCTCTCACTGCTGCTGTGGCTTTGCTTAATTGGATGAGGGCCACAGCACATAGAGGTGGGGAGAGGAGTGGGCTGCCATCCTCTTAAGCCGCCACATCAGGCAGCTGGCGCCAGCGACCATGCAGGAACTCTCTCTGTCTCACATACACATACACATACACACACACACACACACACACACACACACACACACACACACACACACACACACACACATACACACATTCCCTTGGCTTGGCACAAAAAAAACAACCTGGCCTGACCTGGCCTAGCATGACACACACACACACACACACACACACACACACACACACACACACACACACACACACACACACACACACACACACACACACACACACACACACACTGCTTGACTCATGTGTTGCGGTCTAGCTTGTGGCTTGTGCTTGTAAATCAGTGCCCTTAGGGGCCACTGCAGTTTCGACACCTCAATCTCTAGAAAAAAAAGTCATAATGAGCTGTTGTGTGGCTCTTTCCCAGTTGTGCCGTGCAGTGCTAATTGCCTTTGTTTATCTGGCTGCTTACACTGTCCGAGATCTTTCTTTCTTTTATTTATTTATTTTAACTCTTTCAGACGAGGACTGGCTTGTTTTACAGTCTCATCTTTCAGCACGGCTTAACAACTCTACACTGGAAAAAAAAAGCGACTCACCTTGTGGACTGCAGGG
>JAODXP020000018.1:16141296-16151296 GCA_027497455.2 Sardinella longiceps | reverse complement strand
CACACAACACACTGTATTCACGTTATCAGAAAATAAAAGGCACTTCCTGAAAAAAAAGTTAAGCAAATGACTTGATTGCACAATGTCCTTCAGGTTATTTAAAAAGCTCCATGTGAAATCTTTGGATTTGTTTAACATATTAATTGCACGGAGCACACGTCCGCATTATCATTCAAATGAAGACATAATCCATTGTGAGGCAAATTGGATAAATCAGTTTAGGATTTATTTTTCATGTACTTTTATTATGGGTTGATTGTCCCTCGTGGCAACCCATTCCACATTTCCAAATTGATTACGACTCTCTAATTGATAAGATAAACATATGAGTTTAGTAGCGTTCTCGCTGAACGCGGCAAATGACGAAGAGGATTCATCTGTCTTAATTCACTCCCAATCTCACAATTTCTTAAGCGAGCGAAAATGTTCCATTGAGGCAGACGTTATCCAGACACGAGTGACATTTATACACACTCCAGGCGAAGTGATTATGCACTCTCAAATTGTAGTGTTCTCCTGCGGACCAGAGAAGGAATATGGAGGAGAGCCTATTAAAGTCGCATTCGTGTGTGTGTGTGTGTGTGTGTGTGTGTGTGTGTGTGTGTGTGTGTGTGTGTGTGTGTGTGTGTGTGTGTGTGTGGTGTGGTTTTTCATGGTGTTGGTGTTTTCAAGGGGCATCAGTGAAAAGAGATGGAAATGCTTTGGCTTGGAAATGCAATTGGTTGTGACTGCAGATGCCGATTTGAATGGAGTGTGGAGAAATGAAGTGAGAGAGGGAGTGAGAGAGGGAGAGAGAGAGGAAGTGTGATGGAGGTAATTGGCTCTTTTGGCTGTCTTGTCACATGGCTGCATAATTGCCGTGCGACAGGTCAGGCTGCAAATGCATCGGGACTTGGACCGGGAGCCTTGGTGAGCGGGGGCTGTCTGTGTGTGTGTGTGTGTGTGTGTGTGTGTGTGTGTGTGTGTGTGTGTGTGTGTGTGTGTGTGTGTGTGTGTGTGTGTAAGTGTGTGCGCTGGTGTATGTAGGGGGATTCTCCAATTCTGGGTTGGGCTGGGTTGTGTTGAGTGGGGTGGGGTGGGGTGCGCTATGTGGGGTAGAGGGAGGCCTCAAAGGAGCAGAGAGCAGCGCCTCATCAGCATACACATTAAACATTTAACGCTAACCCATAAACACAGGCGGCCCTCATTACCGCCCACATTCACAGGCCCCTCACTTTGATTCCCTCCCTCCCTTCCTCCCTCCCTCCCTCTCTCTCTCCCTCCCTCCCTTCCTCTCCCTTCCCCCAGACCCCCTCTTACGCTGATGAGCTCATTTCCTCATGCTGGCTAATGAACAGAGATGGATCAGGGGTTGTTAAGGAGGGAATGGAGGCCATTGCTTATGTCCCAGCACAAACAGGTGCCGGGCCTGATGCTGGAGCCACGCGCCGCATTCCTCGCTGGCAGAGAATGTGGGTCAATTGAAAGCATTTTAACAGCCCTGCTCTCTTTTAGAAACCACTGCAGTAACACCCAGGGACATTTTTTTTAAATAATTTTCATTGAATAAAAAAAAAAAAAAGAAAAATAATATTTTTGCCATTTTCATGCTAGTTAGGAGCTGTGAATACATCGTCGTTTAAAAATGAGTGACCGACAGAAAATGACAGAGTGAAACAGAAAAAGACAGAGGCTGAAAAGGAGAGAGAGAGAGAGAGAGAGAGAGAGAGAGAGAGAGAGAGAGAGAGAGAGAGAGAGAGAGAGAGAGAGAGTGGGAGGAAGAGAATCACTGAGGTGAAAAGATGGCATTCCCTCGCGCAGTCCATCACTTCTGGCTAATGTATGATAGTGCAATGAAAATTGATTTCCGGGGAGTGAATTATTCGGGCTCTCAGCCTTTTACAAGACAATAACCTTTACCAAAGTGCCGCGGCCCTCCGCGAGATGAGTTCATTTGTTCATTACAATATTCCCCAGTCTCCAGCCGCGCTCTCTCTCCAAGCTCCGGCCGCACACTCACTTAAACGGGCCTGACAATTAGAGGGCGAATGTTTTGATCGATAGAATGGGAAACGATATGCGAGAGAGAGAGAGAGAGAGAGAGAGAGAGAGAGAGAGAGAGAGAAAGAGAGAGAGAGAGAGAGTGAGTGTATGAAGCCCCTGGACTGGGTAAGGGGAAATGACCAAATGGCCATTGGCAGCGTGGAGCTAGCGAGCTAGCTAGCTAGCGTGCTAGCTGGGGTGGAGGGGAAGTGCTCTGGAAAACAGACTGTCAGCTGGAGGGGTCGACTCACTGACCCCGATAGACTCTTGCATTCATGTGCATGCTTGAGAGAAAGAGAGAGACACAGAGGTTAGACACACGATTATGGGCCACGGAATGAAGACAAAGGCAAAAGCGAAATGAGGAGGACAGGAGAAGATAGACAGACACAGAGAGAAGAAGAGAGAGAGAGAGAAAAAAAAGTAAACATGACATGGGGGTCAAGAGCGCACGACACTGCTGATCCAGAAACAGCCCGTCTGGCACAGGAAATGCTGTCATCAATCACTGCCAGCGCCAGCCCCATCTGATTGGTGTGCAGCAGCAGCAGCAGCAGCAGACGCACAGCTGAAAGGTCAGCTGGTGTTCCTGGCTTGCCCGCCCGCCCGCCCGTCCGCCTCTGTCTCCGCGGCGTTCGCCAGCCAGCAGCCAGCCGCCAGCTTGGAGCGTCTGGGCCGCCGTCCCGGCCGACTCACTCGTGCTGCCACTGGCCCCCAGCCGGCACTCAGCCGTCACGGTCAGCTCTCTCCCAGTGGGGGATTGCTTTTGGCTTGGCCAGGCATCCGTCCAGATGTATCCTGGACGCGCTCCACCAGCAACGGTCAGAGATCGGCGCGTACAGCTGGACCGCCAGCTCCCCACGGGCATCTGATATACGCACAGTCACACACAGATGCACACACACATACACGCATACACACACACATGCTGGCACGCACGGACACACACACATAGAGAGGCAACCAAAAAAAATAAAAAATACTCACCATTTCCATTGCCAAGGGTTTCATTCATGGAGCCACAAGTAGACACCTGCATATGGCTGACACAAACACTAACATGTATGCAGAAACACATACATCCACACACACACACACACACACACACACACACACACACACACACACACACACACACACACACACACACACACACATACACACACCCACACATACATACACACACACACACACACACACACACACACACACACACACACACACACACACACACACACACACACACACACAGCAGTACTTCACTGCCTAGTGATTTAATGGCAGTACTCCTTGGCCTAGTGATTTACTAGATTCAGCCTCCGTCTGGTCAGGCTTTTTGTCCTCTGCCATCTCTCTGTTCATTTTCTTCATCCCTCCTCCCTGTCCTTCGCTCTTCATCTTCTTCACACCTTTTAACTTCTACTCTCTTTTGTATTCTGCTTTCCTTCTTTCTGACTCTCTCACTCCACCCCCTATCATTTTATCCTCTCTCTCTCTCTCTCTCTCTCTCTCTCTCTCTCTCTCTCTCTCTCTCTCTCTCTCTCTCTCTCTCTCTCTCTCTCTCTCTCTCTCTCATGCTGAATCACCTGTTCTTTTCCTCCCTCCTAATGTGTCCCCTGGAGTCTTCCTCCCATCACTCTCACGCCCGTCGACTTCAGCCTTTTCATCCCTTCTCTATCTCTATCAGTTCCCCCCTCTCTCTTTCTATCCCCTCTCTCTCTCTCTCTCTCTCTCTCTCTTGGTACCCTTCACACATCCTCTCATCCCTCGCTCCTTTGACCACTCTCTGATCCTCCTCTCTCTCACCTCTTCACCTTCTGCGTGCTCATCACCCATCACTGTGCTGCAGCAGCCATCTCGTTACCTTAGCATCTAACCTCGCTACTTTCTCTCTCTCTCTCTCTCTCTCTCTCTCTCTCTCTCTCTCTCTCTCTCTCTCTCTCTCTCTGTCTCAATCAGTCTCTTTCTTTCTCTATCTCTGGTTCTCTCTCAGTCTCTCTTTCTCTCTCTCTCTCTCTCTCCCTCTCTGTCTCAACCAGTCTCTTTCTTTCTCTCTCTCTCTCTGGTTCTCTCTCTCTCAGTCTCTCTTTCTGTATCTTTCTCTCTCTCTCTCTTTCCTCCCTGCTCCTCACTTCATTGCTCCTTCTTGCTGTTTTGATAGGAACTTTTTTTTTCTTTTTCTTTTTTTTTGTTGTTCATGCTCTGGCAGAAAGTGTCGGGGGGGTTGTGAGGGCGGTTGCAGGGGCCGAGTCCGGCGATGAGAAACAGAGCCCATCGAATCCACCGCAATTCATCATCCGCCTAATGAGGCTAATGATGCTCTCCTTCAATCTGCGCGCCAATCGATAGCGTGCTACGCCCACTCGTTAGCCTGACCCCAGACCCTTTTATTGAATTACCAGATGGGCTTTTTCGGTATTAGCTCATGGTATTAGCTTTTTTTTTTTTTTATTCTGCTGCTACTTCTACTTCTTCTACTCTGGGGCAGGAGAGGCCCATGGCTGAAGAGAAAATTTACAGCATTGTTGTTCCAGAGGGTCGTTTTTTAGCGTGGGTGTGTGTGTGAGGGTCAGGAGCGTGGCAGTGGAGGTGTGGTGTGTGTGTGTGTGTGTGTGTGTAGGGAAGGGGGGTCACATGGCAACAGCCTGGCGGAGCATTGCACTGTGTTGCTTGGAGGAGAGGGATAGGGGGAAGGGGAGGAAAAGAGAGGTGGAGAGGGGGCGTCACATGGCTGAGTTTGTCTCCGAGGAGCCAGAAGGAGTCGGGGGTGGAGGGGGGAGGGGTGTGTGTTTGGGGGGAGGGCTCAGGGGTCAGATGACGAAATCTGCTCACGAATGTCAGAAGGGGGAATTTATGAGGAGAACCAGAGAAGTGAGGAGAATAGGAGAGAGAGAGAGAGAGAGAGAGAGAGAGAGAGAGAGAGAGAGAGAGAGAGAGGGGGGGGGGGTGGGGGTGGCGGTGCATGAGAAGAGAGCAGAGGAATACTGCGTCTCGGAATCCTTGATGCTTCTCAGCTGCAGTCACATTATTCATAGGCCCCTGGTACTCCAGACTACTGGAAGGACAAGCAGATTCCAGTTAAGGACATAAAGAATGAGGGAGTGTGTCTCTCTCTGAGTGTGTGTGTGTGTGTGTGTGTGTGTGTGTGTGTGTGTGTGTGTGTGTGTGTGTGTGTGTGTGTGTGTGTGTGTCTAGAGAGAGAGAGAGAGAGAGAGAGAGAGAGAGAGAGAGAGAGAGAGAGAGAGAGAGAGAGAGAGAGAGAGAGCATCTGTATGTGTGTATTTGTGTGAGAAAAAGAGACAACAACAGTGAGCTTGGCGTGTTTATGGGTGTCAGTGGGGAGGTGTGGTTGATGGACTGGGGACCAGCTGGATGTTCCTTTGAGACACTGGATCAAGATGACTCAGAGCTTGGCTCCCCTCCTTACTCTCCCCTCTATCCCTCTTTCGCCTGCTGCTCTCCCTCTCTCTCTCACTCGTCTTTCTCTCCCTCGCTTTCTCTTCTTCTCTGTCTATATCAGCCCATCCTTCTCTTTGCCCCTGTGCCCAGATAAAATGTGCAAGAGCCACTCTTTGAAATGCTCACTTACCAAATAATTGGAACAACAACAGCAACAGCAAAATGTCTCCCAACATCAGCAGCGGTTGATTATCCGCAACATAAAGCCGTGTATGATAGTTGTGTCGGGTCGTGGGATTTCAATATGGCGTTGTTTGTTCACTTTCTCTTTTATTGTTTCACAGGCCACTATTTTTTACTACCTCATTCAAGTCCTTCCTTCCTTCCTCCATGCCCCTGAAGCCCCCTTTTTATTCCTCTCTGTGTCCTCACTTTTCTTCTTCTTCTTCTTCTTCTTCTTCTTCTTCTTCTTCTTCTTCTTCTTCTTCTTCTTCTTCTTCTTCTTCTTCTTCTTCTTCTTCTTCTCCTCAATTCAACCCCCTTCAATTCCATGCATTACTGGCACAACAAATTTGTTAACACGCATACAGTAGCTATACACTACCCTTCCCTCTCTTTCTGTTTTCTCTTTCTCCATCTGTCTTTCATTCTCTCTCTCTCTCTCTCTCTCTCTCTCTCTCTCTCTCTCTCTCTCTCTCTCTCTCTCAAATCAAATCAATAATGCTTTATTGGCATGATGAACAAGACATTCATATTGCCAAAGCAATCATACAAGGAAGTCTATGTGTGCATACATAGGTATATACAGTGGGCATATACAGTGAGCATTCTATAAAAATAGCATCTCTCTCTCTCTCTCTCTCTCTCTCTCTCTCTCTCTCTCTCTCTCTCTCTCTCTCTCCCTCCCTCTCAAGTTTCCAGTAGCTGAGACAGAAGTGTTGTGTACAGTATGCCGCTGTTTCTGATGTTGTTTGCTCTTCCTCTCTATTGGCTTCATGTATTGGTTATCTCCATATGAATAATGGATGACACTCCTGTCAGATCCAAATGCGGGACTCAGTGTTGTTCAGCATTATCCAAAAAGGCAGATAGTTTGTTCTTTTATTTGTTTATTTATTTCCGTAACCGTGTACTGTGACAAATAGCTCGGTGGCGTAACGGCATCCCGCCTCGTTGCCGGTGATGGAGTCGCGGCCGTCAGTCGCGGCGAGGAAGATGAAGTGAATTAGGACAGTAATGGTTGACATGCCTGTTAGCCAGATGGGCGACTGCTTTACATGCGGTGCATTCTCAAGTGTCTCAGACATGTCTGAGTTGTGCTCATTGAAAAGAGGCCAAATGAAAATCTGTGTCTTCTATTTTTATTCATTTTATTTCTTTTTTTCTAACTTGTTTTTTTAAAGTGAAATCATGCCTCAAGGCGTAATATTCCAATATGGGGAGGGGAGGGTATCACAAGATGTTCCTCGATCATGTCTTTGTTTGCCTTTGCGTACTGGGCTTGGCTGCTGTCAAGTGCGCACATCTGCCGCTGAGCTTGTGACGACGGCGGAGGAGCAGCCAAGGACCTGCCGGCGAGTATTTCTCACCATTAATCAGAGCTGCATTGAAGGCCTCTGGGAACGCCATGTTCCCTCTCTTGGGCACAGGAGGAGGATTTAGTTTCTCCATTTCTGTGTTGTCGCCGTCTCACTCTCGCTCGCTCTGAGTGCTGAGAAGATGATTTGGTGGGACGCGGCTCGCCGGTTGGTCTTTTCAAACCCGTTGAATAAAAAGGTGGGAAAGCTGCGTGGGCTGATAAGGTCATCTCTTTAAAGGGACTGAAGCAGTGCCACAGATATCACAAATTGATTTGAGTGCCTCTCTAAGGCAATCACACCAAATCGGCTCCCTTTAAGAGCATTCTTTCTTCACACACTCACACACACACACACACACTCTCTCTCTCTCTCTCTCACACACACACACACACACACACACACACACACACACACACACACACACACACACACTTGAAACTTTTTTCATTGGTTGTGCCTTGCTTTCTGTTCTATCATGCCTTTTTATAGACATGACAGAAGGCTGAATGATTGAAGATCCTCACTGGCGGTGGTGTTGTCGTCAGCTTGTACTGTTATGTGTCTACCTTGAGTCAACAAAGCACACCTGATCAGGCCGTATGTCGCTTGCTGGGGTTTGTGAGGAAGCTGAGGAAAAAGTGCGGCCTGCCTTCGCCTGTAGAAATCTATCTTCTGCGAAAGAAGCCACAGGCCCTGGATAAGAGGGTTAGATTAGATAAGATTAGATTGGACAACACAAGATTAGATTCACTTTTATTGTCACTGCGTGAGTAAAAAACAAAAACAAAATACAACTATACTACAACACAACATAATGCGATCTTCTATTTAAAAGGTAACATTTAGATAAAGTGCTGTTGAAACCGTATTTATAGCATATGAAGGCAGCGTTTTTTTGGTTAGCAGGGGCTATTTCTTTCCTCTCGGATGACAAAGCAAACTCGTTTCCCCCTCGACTTCAGATCAGTGGTGTCAGCATGACCCCTGCCGCCGAACTCGTTCCCTTTTCCAATCCCCTGCCGCCGAGGGGACCCCAATCACAGCCGAGCCTCCAGTCAGCCTAACCAGGCTGAGGAAATCAGCTCTGCAGTCACTGTTGCAGCATAGAGAGGTGGAGGCAAGAGTCTCAAATTATCTTGGCTGTCACACAGCGCCCTCCCCCCCCCTCAGTGGTGGCCTGCCTCTTAATCACTACCATTCTTGCTTTCACACGGGGACGGCTGCACCACCATACTTTGAAAAATAGTAATGAATAATGCATGTTTTTTTTTTTCTTTGGTCGAGTTGTCGGTCTTTTTTGATGCAATATCATGCCAATTAAGATCTCCTCTCGCCCTCTTTGTGAAAAGATCTAACATGGCGTGGCCTGAGTAGACAGACTTTGGGAATTATTTCATCACTGTAAATGCTAATGAATTGGATTCCTGCATATAGCTACAGCTCCTGCACAGCTCTGGGGAAAGAACTGTGTCTCTTTCATGTGTGTGTTTGGACACTGAGGGTGTGTGTGTGTGTGTGTGTATATATGTTTATGTTAATCTATTTATATACCCAAATGATAGTGCTATTGTTTGTTGTAATCTAGCTAGTCTTCCCGATGCTGCGCTCCATGATGAGAGCAATTGTAGCCAATGGCGGTCCGCACCGCACATGGGTCTCGAACCCACCACCCCGCAAGCTACAATCTCCCAGCGTGGGAGTGGGATGCTCTAACCAACTGAGCTAAAAGCCAGAGATTCTAACTCAGCGGTTAGAAGTGCCCATGGAATTGAGTGATGAGGATTGACACATACTGCCGCCACACTAGCCGAGCTAGCTGAGCTGGCCGTCCGTTGCACAATCATGATGGAAACAGTAACAGATATGCAGGGCCTTTCCCCAGATCCTCCCCCTCCATATTGTTCACCAAGAGGTGAAGATATTTTTATTCTCCGCAGCAGATGGAGGGATTTTTCACCTGGCATTTTCCCCGAGTGTTCGCACTCTTTCAAGATGGGTGGCACAGAGTGTCAGTTGAGAAGACTGAGCTCTTAACCTCCCCTCAATTTATTACGCCACGGCTAAAAGTCGGGTGGAAATGGCAGTAAGACTCTTGTGCCCCCTGCCACTGAACTTAATTGTTTGAGGTGGATCCTGCCTTCTCGGGCTTCTCAAGTGGTGGGTATGGCTTCCTCACGACGAAAGAATTACCCCTGTCACGGAGGATGTTCTCTCCACGAGAGCATGAATAAGAATCTGTGAGGATTACTGTCAGTAGTAAAATGCGGAGAGGAGGGAGCGGGGGGAGTATATATGTATGCTGGATGCCTCATTTTGGGATATTCAAGTGGACTCCCAGGAAGCCTTTTAAAGAAGCCCTCGACCAAATCTTTTGTTTTTCATTTCTCCTCCTCCTCCTCCTCCTGCACTTCCTCCATTTGGTGAGTGTCTGTGCTGCCACACAGGGGACTGAGCCATCACTGCTGCTTAGCATAGCCGCCTGCCTGCCAGACACCTAATGTGCCGCTTGGGCCCAAGCAGACACACACACACACACACACACACACACACACACACCGACACACCTGCCAGCATTACTCCTCAGCCCCCTCCTCCTCCTCCTCCTCTCACACCGAGGCCTGGCATGGGGAGCAGGGACTAGTTGGAGTCAGTCACACACGGCTGGCCTTGCCGCTTCGTAAACCCTCTCTGCTTTCCCCCTCATTGAGGCGGAGAGCTTTGCCCCGACGGTGTCTTTTCAAGGACGATTAAGGGGCGCGAGTGCGGCGGGTGGCGGACGGTGCTGGTGCTGGTGGTGGTGTTGGCGGCGTGGGTGCGGAGGGAAAAAAAGCATACGCATAAACAGTATGAGGCGGCGGTGCGTGCCGGGGTATTAAACGCTCAGATCATTATTGTTGTTAGCGCGGGAAAGCTGAGTGCCGAGCGTCGGGCGCCGAGTGCCGGGTCTGCTAATGAACAACTGACTGCTGCCGGTTAGTTATCCTCCATTAGAGCCGGGC
>JAODXP020000018.1:16118796-16126296 GCA_027497455.2 Sardinella longiceps | reverse complement strand
GGCAGCAGTGCCGCTTATTCCTCCCTTGATGTCGGGTGAAAATGTGGGGCCTATTGATTGCTGGCGCTCATTTTCGACGTATGGAACTCCTGCCGTCCAAAAGGGCACAGTTTGTTTTTGCGCCGAGCCGGCCATTAAAGAATAGCTGCTGCAGGGACTTAATTACATTTCCGATAGTTGGGTGGCAGTTCAGACGGTGGCTGCTGCTCTTTATATGCCACACACACACACACACACACACACACACACACACACACACACACACACACACACACACACACACACACACAGTGACACACACACATACACACACACACACACACACACACACACACACACACACACACACACACACACACACACACACACAGCGCCGACTCCTTTTCCCCCTGCAGGGTTGGTGTTGTTGTGGGCTCATTGTGTGCTAGGGAGATCAGTGCACCAATTAAAGATAGCCCAGATACAAGGCCCTATCACTCAGTGTCATATTAATTTGTTACATGACTGGGACGTGCTTACACAAAGGGCTCACTTTGCCATTAGGAAAATTAGCCAGCTCGAGGAGACACACTCCACTGAACATGTCCTCTCTTTCCCCACACAAGGACACAATGGCACTCCCTCTTCAGCTTACAGCCGCCTCACATTCATTTCATCCAATTGGAGAGTCAAAGCCAAAATAAGGTGCATCAAAAAATAGGAGCAGCAAAGCAGGAAGCAATGATTTCTCTTTGAAGAGGAGAGAAGGTATTTTAAACTCCTAACAGTTCTCACTGGCATCCTAGTGTAAAAGCAAGACTCGGAGACCTTGAGAGTATCTTTTTTAGGCTTTGATTATTTCCCTGAGATGTGGAAGAGGGTGGTTTGAAGCGCTCTCACAAACAGAGGCATGTTTGTGGTATGAGCATCTGCAATTAGCTGTCCAAATCCCACCCAGTAAGCCCGTTAATCACCAACGGAAACCTGACAAAGTAACAAAGCACCCCCTAATTAGCTTCTCTTACAGCCCACCAAGTGTCGGGCTGTTCGGTCCGCAGTTGTTGCAGTCTGTCCTTTTGAGATAATCTAACAGTTGCCGTTAGTTAGTTAGTTTTCAGTTTCTTTCTTTTTGTCTCTCTCTCTCTCTCGCGATAGAAAGCTGCCAGATTATTTTTGCAACTTTCAGAGAGAAGACTTGTTGAGAAAGGTCATTGACTGATGAAAAGTTGGCAGTTCTTTGTGGTCTTAATTATCCATTCTATTCTTGAGGACGACAGTTGTGAATAAGAAGAACGAGAAGATTTTTAAAGTTAAGGGAGGAAAAAAAAGCCTCAAACAAATGTTACAGTGTTTTTATCTCGCACTTATTTGAACTTGCCAAATGCGAAACTGGTGCGGATTCCAACACACTTAACAGAGTTTTGCTTTTCCTGGCTAGGACAGTGGGTAGTAATTAGACACCAGTGATGTTTTTTTTCTGCTGTACCACACATTCCAAGACACTCTTGACTCTGGAGACGAAACGCTGGTTACCAGCAGCTTTCCAATAGACATTGCGGTTGGCAGCAGGCACCAGTCTCCACCTGGTCCCTGGCCAACCACAAAGCATCCACCTGCAGCTCATGTTTCCTATTATGTCAGTGCCGCCGTGGAGGTGGAAGACGGATCCTCCTCGGCTCTTGTCTCTGCCCATCTCCGCTCCTTGCTTCTGGCAGATGACAGCGGCTACGCTCATGGATTAATAATTCACTCTGCGGCCTGCATCCCACTCGTGGCCGATCCGTTGCGATATCAGCAAAGCGAATGGAAGATGAAAATAACAGGCTCTCGTTTACACTTCAATCTTCCCAGGCTTATTTAGCTTGAAAAGATTGGATGGATGGGCTTATGGATGGCCTCACTAAGTAGGATTGCGTGGAGTTAATTTGACAGGCGAGTGATGGACAACTGTAAAAAAAGACGAAGAATAATAATAAAAAAAAAAAATAGCCCTCATGGCTGTAGGTCACCCATCATTGTCAGAATGATCCCAAAATGAGGACACATGAACGGCCGTGGAATTGGGTTGGAGAAACTTGAGCTCTTGCTCTGAGGCCTCCTTTTCATCTCTCTCTCTCTCTCTCTCTCTCTCTCTCTCTCTCTCTCTCTCTCTCTCTCTCTCTCTCTCTCTCTCTCTCTCTCTCCCCATCTCTTTCTGTCCCTCCACTCCACACATCTGCACACATGGTAATGAATGTACTGGGCGCCTTCAGCCTGCGGCTTGGCATTTGTCATAACAAGTATCCCCCTCAGGGCCCCGAGCATACCTGTGCACACACACACACACACACACACACACACACACACACACACACACACACACACACACACACACACACACAGAGAGAGAAAGGAGAGAGAGGAGCCGTTTGAATTGAAATGTGATTTGATCTGGGCCATAGGCTGTGGTACTGTGATTCGAATGCTCCAGGCTGACTTCTTCCAGCGCACGTCTCAGTGATCCTGCCAAGAAGTTCTCTGTGTTGTTGGGAGTTTTTTTGAAAGCATACCTCCCAGACCTACTTTAACAAATAATAACAACCCAAAATGAACTCCAAATCAGGGCATCAGTAATTCATGCTGCAATGGCTGACAAAATTGCGCTGGTGTTCTTGACAGTGCAACTCAAGTCTGAGAGGAGAGTGGAATTAATTATTAGCAGTCCCGTATCTTAATTAAATCTTTTCATGTCACTGATTTCATACAAAGGAGACCTCAAAAAAAAAAATCTACCTCATCTTTTTTTCCCCCATCCCAAGGATGGCTCATATCAAGATATCAAAGGTAGGTAGTTCTGGGAGGAGAGAGAGAAAAAAAAGTACATGTGGGGGATTAGGTGAAGCCAGGAATGAGTCTCTCTTGCCCCTCTTCATCTGCCTTGGAGCGGAAAGACTAGCCCAAGTTGTCTCTAGTGTTTGACGTTACTAGGACAAACTTTTATTGGCCCCCTGTACAGTTTGGACATGTGTCTAAACGTGTGCACAAAGACAAACACACACACACACACACACACACACACACACACACACACACACACACACACACACACACGCACACACACACACACACACACACACACACACGCACACACACACGCACACACACACACACACACACACACACACACACACACACACACACACACACACACACACACAAAGAAATTGAGTTTTTCTCAGTAGCTGAGAGAGTTTGCCGTTTTCTTGTCTTTTCAGTACTGAAGACTCAGCATATGCTTGCTTAAGCAAGATGGCAAGCTTCAGTCTGTTTTTTTTTTTTTTTTTCAAAAAAGGAAGGGAATAGAATAGAAAAACAAGGAAACAGGACAAGCAAGAAAAAAAAGAAAGAATAATAATAAAAAAAAAAAAAAACCTTGACAGCTTTGACACTTTCCTGTCTAAGCTGCCACCAGGATGACACTGCAAACACCGAGGCGCGGAGCATGGTGAAGGATATTGATTTGGGAAGCAAGGGGCGATTGAAATATAGGTCAAAAGGGAAATACAGGCACAATTGGCATGTTGCAACAATGAGACAATTTGTTCCAGAGAAGGGTGTGTGTGTTCGGGGGTGGGGTCCTTATGCTGTAAATGGTTAGAGGTCTGATCCAAGAAATATATTGCTTAAAGTGATAGCTCAGAGTCATTCTAGCATAGAACCTATTGCACAAGTCTGCTGACTGCACTATGGAGCGAGCCGAACGTGAACACAAATTTGAAAAAGCAGTTTTGCATTGAGTCAATGCCACCAACATCCTTCGAAATCAAAAATAAGATTAGTGGTACCATCGACTCAATGTAAACTGCTTATCTGCATTGGCATTTGCTTTTGTGTTTGGTCTATGTTGTTCCAAATTATTTTGTTCCACTCACTATCTTGTGCATTCATCAGGCTCGTGCAACAGAGCTATGCTTGCATGATGCCAGACTATCACTTTAATCCACTGAGACCTTGAACCGAGACTCTGAAACCTCCTGACCCACTGAGTATCTGATTGGCCAACAAAGTTTATTTGCCAGATAGGCCTACCTTTGATTTTTTTTTCTCCCCCAGTTTTTCCACACAATTGTTTCATAAAATTCCTCATAGCAGAAGAAAGAGTCTTTCAAGAGTTGTTTTGGCCATTTCTAGGCCTACTGCCATATGTCTTTTCCTCCGGAGCAGCTTTCATTTAGCCAGCCTGTCGGAAAGGCTTGATTGATGGAGCACTTCTAAGATGCTTGTCCTTCTGGCAGGTTCTGCCATATCTGCAGTGAAGCCACGTCAGCCCAAACCAAGGCCCCCTCTCACAAGATCCATGGGCTTGACTGGACACACACTTACCGCTCTCCATCTCCTTATTTATTTATTTATACTGTAAATGATGCTAGGCTCTTGGGAACCAGGGGGATTATAATTTAGCCTGACCTGGACTTTAATCATTGAGTCTTTCAATGAGTCAGTGAGAATTGTGAGCTTTTGCATGCCCTGGGGTGCTGTGAAGTCACGTCCAATCAATGGGTTCCCAGGGAGTCATCAAAAGGGATCACTATAGCTGACATAGGACAAAGGATCACTTTAACTTAAATGGTTAAGGATCACTATAATTTACACACTATAATTTACATTTACAATCACATTTTTTTTTCAAATGTTGCTTTTTTTTTATAATGGATTAGATTATTGTCAGTGTATTCATGGTAAAATTTATTAATTGTAATCCACAATAGTAATCCGTTGTAGTTCTACAATAGTAATCCATTGTAGTTCCATTGTAGTAAGTGTAAGTCCATTTGGTTTCCATTGTCCAGTGGAAGAACTGTACCCTTCACTCCAAATCTGTCCTGTTCCACTCCTGGAGCCTACAGTACTGTCAGGGCGGTCTGAGACTGTATCCATTCTCCGTTACCCCTTGCGGCTGTCAAGTCCTCCACCCCCCCACGCTTGACTTGTAATATTGACTGGGCCCGTGTAAAGGTGGCCAAGCACAGCGTGACTGGGGACCCCAGTCTGGCAGGTATCAGGAGAAAAAGTGAACGCAGTGGAGGATGAAAGAAAATACAGCGATGGCAAGGCAGTGTCGTTTCTCTCTCTCTCTTTTTTTTTTTTTTTTTTTTTTTGTTAACGGTGATAATTATGATGCATGGCAGTAATGTATTCCAGGGAGGTGATGAAATGTTGAATGCTATTTTTGAGACGTGGGGAAATACATTAGGGAGCAGAAAGCTGGAAGTTGCCAAGTGAATTTTTTCCTCCCGGTAGTGCGGCATGTAATTAATGTGTAGACCTGCCATTGTGTTAGTGAAATATCCCTCACTGTTGGTAGAAAGGTTACGGCTGTAAGAGGCGAGGCTAGCTAGCGCTTTTTTCCTTAGTTGTCACCGCGCCGGTGTAGTGGAGAATGATGTTTCTTTTTCTTCTCCACATAAAAGGACACACGTTTCTCTCTCTGCGTGATGCTACAGTGCCGTAGTTTTCATTTCACCTCACGAATGAACTATTTAACCATTAGCGCAGTGTTTATCCAGGTGTGTGTGTTTCAACGTGGACAGTTGGAAATAATTGCTTGCAGATGCCCATCGCCTGTCTTGCTTTAAGCAGAAGCAACGGTGGTGCGTTACCCAGGGAGTTTGCCAAGGTGAAACATAATGAGAAGATGAAATCATGCTTACAGTAGGGAGATAAAGATAAAAAGGATCTTTGAAAAATCTCTGAAATCTGAATCTCTTGCAGATGTGCTTTATCGCTGTTATGTTGCACATAGTTTTAATCCATCTGCTCCACACAGACCGTTTTTTTTTTTATCCCCTTCAGGCTCTGTGTGTGTGTGTGTGTGTGTGTGTGTGTGTGTGTGTGTGTGTGTGTGTGTGTGTGTGTGTGTGTGTGTGTGTGTGTGTGGAATCCGTAAGAGGGAATTCCTCTCTTCTCCCTCCTGTGTTGTGGAGTGTGATGCAGATGGGAGGTCCTTGTACCCCAGATAGTTTGATCCAGTTTCCGTTCCCCCCGTCCCCCTCCCATCCCAGGCTAGTCTTATGTTACAGTAAGATGAAACCGCTTTGTAATGCTATTCAAATACACCAGCGGTGGCGCCGTTAGCTCTGCACTCTAGATGATGGAGTGGCTTAGCAAGAAGGGCCCAAGGAAGCTATAAATCTACCCCCCCATACACACACACACACACACACACACACACACACACACACACACCCATACCATGCTCTCATCCGTACCATCCCCATCTTGGTGAGACCGCCTCCTTGCCCGGCCACCACTCTCCGCACGCGCTCTAAGCGAATCCGACAGGGTAGAATGATTATGTTTGCACCTCCGCATCGGATGAAGCCGCACTCTACTCTCCGCCTGTAGAGAGCGCCGCCTCGGTTACAGAGCAGGTGCCTGAGAGAGAGAGAGAGAGAGAGAGAGAGAGAGAGAGAGAGAGAGAGAGAGAGAGAGAGAGAGAAATAATTGATGGCAGAGAAAGAGAGAGCAGTGTGGGAGAGAGAGAGAGAGAGAGAGAGAGAGAGAGAGAGAGAGAGAGAGAGAGAGAGAGAGAGAGAGAGAGAGAGAGAGAGAGAGAGAGAGAGAAGAGACGAGTGGCATTGTGCTACTGTTGCTGCTGTTGCTGCTGCTGTGTGTATCCTGCTGTCTGCTCTCTCTCTGCTGCTAGCGGACACCACACACACACACACACACACACACGCACACACACACCCCCAGGATCAGGCCTCCTCCTGATCTAATTTGTATACAGTAGTTTCCCCGGCTTCCTCCCTTAATGGCTTGTTTGACATGTGCGCCTCGCGCCACTGCACGCAATTATGACAAGGTGCCTGCCGCTGGAGAGAGAGAAAGGGAGAGGGGAAGAGACAGAGAGAGGAGCCAGGCCAGGACACCACTGACAGTCACTGGCCAAACAGCTGAGGCCCCTTGTCAGGTACAGACAAGAAGGACACAAGAGCAAGGCATCAGCCTGAGACAAATGTTCATGGATAGATTGTGATGCTTTTTGTCCATGCACCGTGTTGCATGGTGCCTTATTGTGTGTGTGTGTGTGTGTGTGTGTGTGTGTGAGAAAGAGAGAGAGTGTGTGTGATTGTGTATGTGCCTGAACAATATATGCATACTAACTAGCACATGCTCTCTCTTGAAGAAAGCCGGGGACGGCGGAGGCGTGATGCATGCTGATATGCAGGCTATCTCTTCCCCCGTTTTAATGAGATCTGCACTTGGACGGGTGCATGGGTGGGTGGGGTGGTGGTGGAGTGGTGGGGCGGGGGTGTAGTGGTTTGGGCGGCTGAATGGAAGCGCGCTCAAGGAAGAGGTGCCAGCCGGAAATGAGGGAGTGGCTGTATTATCGGATCCGGAGATGGGAAGGAGCGAGCGGCAGCGCTTGGTGGCAGGCATCTGGATGGTTCCAGATCTTCCTCTGTTTACCTCTCACACACACACACACACACACACACACACACACACACACACACACACACACCCTTCGCACACACT
>JAODXP020000018.1:16108796-16111296 GCA_027497455.2 Sardinella longiceps | reverse complement strand
ACCCCCATGACCCCTTCCTCACCCACCCCTCCACCCACCCCCTCAGTGACTATAGCCTAGCCAATACTCCCTTTACCCATGCAAAAAGGCTCACTGGGGAGCCATGTGCTAGCCTAGCTAGCGTCAGCTAAGACTTAGCACTGTGTTGAAAAGGAACAGTTGTCTTTTTTTCTTTTTTTTTAACGGCCTCTTGAAGCCCCCTTTATGAGTTTGGGTTGTTTACTGTTGTCTGTGCTATTTCAGAGCTCAGCCCCCCTCACCTCCACTGTTGATTTAGACTTTAGAGACATCGATTGTAATGAATACCATAAATGATTTTTCAATCAATACATTGATGCGGTGAGCTGGGGCCGCAGTGGGCTGATGAGTTTGGCTGGGCTGAAAAATTGATCTCCGCTCCCAGATCATTTCGTGCACACATTGCCCCAGGCTGCAGATGAAAGGGGGAGAATACCGCAAACGAACAGCAATATATTGTTTGAGTTTATCTCACGTAGACAGTCAGCAACTCAGCCTTTAAATCAGGGCACATATTCACTCTCTTACATGCATAAACACACACTCACTCACACACACATACACACACGCACACACGCACGCACGCACGCACGCACGCACGCTCGCACGCACACACACACACACATACACACACACATAAACACTCTTTCTCTCTCTCTTTCTCTCTCACCCAACACACACACTAACACTCTCAGTCTCTCTCGTTCACGCACTGTCACACACACACACACACACACACACACACACACACACACACACACACACACACACACACACACACACACACACACACACTGTCCCCATGCACAGAAAATAATATATACCCCCACAGTTTGTCAGCGCACAGCAAGCTCCCCGGCCCAGGCGTGTTCTCCTGAGCCTCTGTTTCATTATATTTTGCACAGCGTTTGGACGCGCTGCACTCCTGATCTTGCGCTCGGCCTCCAGATGAGCTTTGCTCACCTGCTGCGAACCAAAGTGTTTGTAATTGTTCAGGCTCAGAGGCCCGCGCCGCACCGCGCCGTACCGCTCCACTCCGCTCGGCTCCGTGCTGAAACATCGCAACCGCCGTGGTGAATTTCCGGTGATGAATATGCATGTCCTATTTTTTTCCACCCCAACCCCCTCCACACAGACACTCTACCTCGTTTTACCTTTTTTTTTTTTTTTTTTGCTCTCTCGCTCTCTTTCTCTCTCTTCTGCTCTCTATCATTTTTTCTCAGTTTGGGGTGTCAGGGCGCACAGATGAGGCCCAGTGTGAGCCAGGGAGGAAGGAAAAAAAAAAAACACGCCAGAGCCTGTTGCTATGGCAACCTCTGCCCCGGAACCCACTCATGCACAATTCATGTGGGTGACCTTTTTTCTCCCCCCCCCCCTTTTTTTCCCCTCGCCCCCCTTCCCATTACCCTCAGCCCAGCCCAGTCCAGCCCTGTCCATTTACCCCCACCTGGCCACGCAGATGCCCACAGCATCACCTGGCCAAGGTAGCACTGGCAGGGATCCCCCAAAATGCCCACCTTATCCCCGTCTTGATCCACCCCACCGTCCCAGTGGCTCGGCTTCTCAGGGGTGCAATCAGTCCCTCTCCCCACAGCTCCACTGCCCCCCGTTAAACGGGACACTGAAAGCCTCATGCAGCTTTAATGAGAGTCAACATGAGCCGGTGACAGTCCTGCAAGGCAGAGCGAGAGGGATGGCCAGGGTAAGGCAGCAGCAGCAGTAGCAGCAGCCACAGAATGGGAAGCTCATGAAAATGACATCCCTAGAGAGAGAGAGAGAGAGAGAGATGGAGAGATGGAGAGATGGGAAGATCACAATGGGAGAGTAAATGCAGTTGTGACCCAGGGAAGCAGAGACTGCAAGTGAGAGAGGTACAGTAGAGAGAGAGAACGGAAGAGAGGGAGAGAGGGAGGAAGGGAGATAATTGTATTTGACATACAGTACCTCTCAGTCACTGGGAGTGGCTTCTTTGTGTCGAATAGAACACAGAATGCACTGGAGTCTGGGCGCGACCCAAACAGCTGTCTCTCCTCTGCCTATAGCACATGCCAGAGATTCGGGTTCCTTTCACTTCTGTCTGTGTGTGTGTGTGTGTGTGTGTGTGTGTGTGTGTGTGTGTGTGTGTGTGTGTGTGTGTGTGTGTGTGTGTGTGCGTGTGCATGTTTGTGTACATGCATGAGGGTGTGTCAGAGCGCCTGTGCCTCTTACAGGCATTCAGACAATCACAAGCACTTTGTCACATGCCACGTGCAGGCATGGCACATACTCTACGCAAATGTGTCAGAATGTTAGAAATAGCTCTCCTTCATACATCATGTACACACCAGCAGACAGAGAGCTCCATATGCACTTAGTAATGCAAATCCTCACAACATAGATGCATGCACACACACACACACACACACACACACACACACACACACACACACACACACACACACACACACACACACACACACACACACACACACACACACACACA
>JAODXP020000018.1:16098796-16106296 GCA_027497455.2 Sardinella longiceps | reverse complement strand
CTGTCCGCCAGGGGGGAGATTACATCAGATGGAGAGTATCGATCCCAAGGAGACCCTAGACTCACTCGCCAGCGAATTGCTCGCTCGCTTGCTCGCTCACATCGCCATCAGGGCCTCCGAGCCACTGAGCATGCTCAGAGCACTCTTCCAGCTTTGCCTGGGCCTCTTACAGCCCCAATCCCAACCCCACCGCCAGCAACAACAAGAGCTTCACCCACATAAATACTCATAGTCTGGGATTATACAGATTATATTAAGGGACTTACTGCACATGTGCCTTACTATTCTATTAGGTATTAGGACAGATAAGAACCATATAGGACAAGACGCCTGTGTTGAGTTTGCCCAGTAAAAGTCAATTACATCCTTACACAAGACCACCCCGCCCCGCACACTCTCTGTCTCTCTGTCTCACACGTACACACACACACACACACACACACACACACACACACACACACACACACACACACACACACACACACACACACACACACACACTTTCCTCAGTCTCATTCCACTCCATTTACTGCCCTGGGTTCATCTGTTTTGTTTTTAAGTGCTCTGTCACACAGCAAATAAGGCAATGAGAGAAAGAGAAAAAAGTCAGGTGATAGAAAAGAAAAAAATCCCCTCCTACTAATTCTTTCTCCTCTATCTCTCTCTCTCTCTCTCTCTCTCTCTCTCTCTCTCTCTCTCTCTCTCTCTCTCTCTCTCTCTCCCTCTTTTGCTTTCTCTCTTGCCTCCTTCTGTTTCTCTCTGGAAGCTCGTCAGGAATACCAGTTGATGAGGGCATCTGTTAATTATGTGGCGCTTACTTTGTTCAGGGGATGTCAATTAGACGCCGAGCTCACGCTTCCCTTCTTGGCAGCGAGATGCCAACGTGCGCGGCTCTGCGTGCGGCATGTGTCATCATAGCACATAACTCCACCACTGCAAATGGGTAGACGCAGAATCATGGGACCGGTGCCTCATCAAAATGTGTTTATTGTTGTGTGTATTTGATTTTGTGTGTGTGTGTGTGTGTGTGTGTGTGTGTGTATGTCCCTGTCCCTGTGTGTGCGTGTGTGTCATGTACAGTAATTAGGGACTGTGACTTTTCAGGTGTGAGGTCTGTGAGTGTATGTACATGTGTGCCAGGGACATTGTGTGTAAAGGTCTATATATACCAACCCTCCCCCCCACACACACACACACACACACACACACACACACACACACACACACACACACACACACACACACACACACACACACACACTCGCTGTAGCTCCACTCCCTGCAGGAGTAGGCCTGCCCCAGCACCTCTCGGTGTCGGCAGCGCAAGAGTAAATTGACAGTGTAACGGGTGACGCCAACCTCCATCTGCTTCATACACTCCACAGGCCCAGCCTGGGAATAACGGCTCTCCCATCCACAGCTGCTGCTGCTGCTGAGGCCACACACACACACACACACACACACACACACACACACACACACACACACACACACACACACACACACACATACATACACAGCAACACTTCTTATCACCAGCCACGTCAGAGGAGGAGAGGAGGTGAAGGGAGAAGCAGAGAGGAAGGTAGGGAGAGAGAGAGAGAGAGAGAGAGAGAGAGAGAGAGAGAGAGAGAGAGAGAGAGAGAGAGAGAGAGAGGGGGGGAGGGGGCAGGAGTGGAGGATGATTAAAAGGGAAGGGGATGAAGAGAGATGGATGGGGGAGGTGAAAAAGAGGAGAGGAGGTGAGAGAAGGAGTAGGAGGACAATGAGAAGGAACAGTGGAGGAGAGGAGAAGAGAGGAAAGGAGAGAATAGAGGGGAGAGGAGAGGAGAGAAAGAGAGAAGTTAGGAGAGAAAGGAGTGGAACAGAGGAATGAAGGGAGAGATGGCAAAGGAGAAGAGGAGGAGTGGAGAGGAGGATAAGGGAGGAGAGGAGAGGAGATGGGTTAAAGACAGCTAGGCTAGTGTAGTGTAGGCTAGTCTAGTGTAGTGTAGTGTGTGTTTGGGAGACTAAAGGGGGCAGACACTGCTCCTTTTTTATCTGTTCTTTTTTTCCTTCATTTTTTTAGAAGCGTATTAATCGGGTTTATCATGCCCTGCTGGGACAGGGGTGTGTGTGTGTGTGTGTGTGTGTGTGCGTGTGTGCGCACGGGGGCGAGCATTGGGAGGGTGCAGAGCAAAGTTGGCTTTTGTTCTCTGGCTCATGTTTGATCCTCTGCAGCCGGTACAGCAGGGTTCACTCACACATTGTTCATCAAACACACACACACACACACACACACACACACACACACACACACACACACACACACACACACACACACACACACACACAAGGGACTGTCTAGTACACATCTACACAGACTTTTTCTCTCTGTCATAAAGTAACAATTGTACCTCCATAGACCCACATCACACACACACACCTACGCACAAAAGCTCAGGCACCGGCACCAAAGACACAACCCAGCAAACTCCCACACTCGCACTCTCTCTGCTGGAGCAGTGACCAATGATATTTAATGATATCATTAGCGACACTTCCCACCCCCCAACCCCCAACCCCAATCCTGTGGCCTCTTCATAAAAAAAAGCAACCAAAAAATAAAACAAGGCTAAGATCAGGCAGAAGACAAGAGGGGTGGTGTGTGTGTGTGTGTGTGTGTGTGTGTGTGTGTGTGTGTGTGTGTGTGTGTGTGTGTGTGTGTGTGTGTGTGTGTGTGTGTGTGTGTCATGGACAAAAAGGGCCTCAGGATTGTATTAACCCTTTGAACCCCGGGAGCTGATTTGAGGTTGGACAGAGAGGAGATTGGTGTCATCAGGCCTTGCCTGCAGACGGGGCCACAGATTGAAATCCCAGCAAGCCCTGAATCCCACTGCACCCTGCACCCCCCACCCCAACACACACACACACACACACACACACACACACACACACACACACACACACACACACACACACACACACACACACACACACACACACACACACACACACACACACACACACACACACACACACACACACACACACACACACACACACACACAGCACACAGACACATACACACCAATCCTCCTTCTATACACCACACAGCATCAGATCCTCCGTGACTGTAACTCACTAGAGAGAGAAAGAGGGAAAGAAAAGAAATGAAAAAAAGGTAGAAAAAAGAAGGGTCTTCTTCTGGAGTCCACAAAAAGACAGCTTTATCGCTGCAAGTTGAAATTAATTGCCAGGGCCTGGTCCACCGTCGTAAATTGCAGTGTATTTATGCAGTAGGCTCCCTCCCCTTTGTGAGGGCTGTGTGTGTGTGTGTGTGTGTGTGTGTGTGTGTGTGTGTGTGTGTGTGTGTGTGTGTGGAGAATTCAGCTGGATTGTAATTTAATCTTCATGCCGTCATTCTCCCCATGCCAAACATTGTGTGCCTAGGCTGGGAGAGAAAGAGACTCTCACTGTCTTAAACTGTGGGCCACACATGCCTGTGTGTCTGCAAGATGCTTTATTGTCTGCTGGATTTGCATTGGCACTGTATTTGCAATCTGCCTGTGTGCAAAGCTTTAGGTTTCGTCTTTGTTTATACAATTTGCTGCGATAGATTTGCATGTGTGTGTACGTGTGTGTGTGTATGTGCCTGTGTGTCAGTGTGTGTGTGTGTGTGTGCGTGTGTGGGATACATGGTATTCTGTGGGTGGCAGAGATGCGCTTGGCTGTAAATCAAACCACCCACCTGCACCTTTCCTCTTGGGAGGGCCTTTAAGGGAAGATGAATCATAAAGGTGAATGCAATGGAGAGGTTAACATTTGCAGCCGGCTCAATTACACTGAGCGCTGCTGCTGCTACCGCTGCTGCTGCCGCTGCGGTTAGGCCATGGCAGGCATGCATTAGCATGGCCACTGCGCCATTAGCGAGGCTCAGGCTGGGGCTGCATCAGCGCTGTGTAAATCTCCATGCCAAGAGATTTTCTCATTAGCCTAACAGAGAGCATTTATTAGCAAATCTATATGTGTACACACACAGCCACGTATATCTCTCTGTCTCGCTCTCCCTTTCTCTCTCTCTCTCTCTCTCTCTCTCTCTCTCTCTCTTTCTCTTTCTCCCTCTGACAGCCGCCTCGGCTTTCCCATTGTGCTGGTTAGGGAGGAGAAAGTTTAGCTTGATTGATTGGCCAGTGCTGTGTGTGTGTGTGTGTGTGTGTGTGTGTGTGTGTGTGTGTGTGTGTGTGTGTGTGTGTGTGTGTGTGTGTTTGTGTGATGTGATGTGTGTTTCATCTTTTTTTCCAATAACCCAATCATATGTTACATTCACCTTTCTGGGTTATTAAGGAAGAAAGCAAGAAGAAACAGATGGGGAGAAAAAAAGGGAGAAAAGGCTCAGCTTGACAGCCGCTCAAATGAGCTCGCTCATTCTGAAATACCGCCTGCTTTTTAATGGGCTTTACTTTGCACTTTACTCCGTCTTCAACCCAGCTCCGCACGTGTGTGTGTGTGTGTGTGTGTGTGTGTGTGTGTGTGTGTGTGTGTGTAGTGGGGGGGAGTTGTGGCAGTGTGAAAGGAGGGGGGGGTCAGACCGCATTTTACAGTGACAGCCCAATCCTCACAGCACCCCCACCCCCCTACCCCCACCCCCACCCACCCATCCGTAGCCCACACCACCACAGCACCCCTCCTCCTTTCTACTTTCTCGTGGCTGCCGCAAAGAAAAAGAGAAAATGAAGTGATTTGTGGAGCTATTGATCGGTGGTGGGGATATTGATTAGGGAGCTGAGAGAGATGAAGGAGGGTTTCTCCCCGGCTGCCAGCAGGGCAGAGAAAGGCTCACCTCTGTGAGGATAGGACGATGCCAGGGCAGGGCACACACCCCCTTACCACCCCCGACCACCACCACCCCTCTAGTCCCTCCCCTATCGTTTTTTATGTGTGTGTGTGTGTGTGTGTGTGTGTGTGTGTGACTGTGATCATCTTTGTCACCCGGCAAGCGTAGCATCCTTGTCGATAAAAGCCGGCAGCCTGTGCGGCAGCTTTCTCGCGTTGGAGGCCAAAGTGTTTTCGTAGCGGAGACGGCCGCTGGGACGCTGGGACGCCCTCCAGAGTGGATTGGAGTTTTGCGGGAGAACATATTGTGTTTTTGGAGTCCTCCGTTCTGGCAGCAGACTGTTCAAGGTGAACGCCGAGAACCAATTTTGATGTCCTCACTTTCCCCTGAACTCAGACAACACTGAAAAGTGTATGCACAAGACAAGAAAAAAAGAAAAACAGAAAAAAGGAAAAAAAAAAAACAGGAACGCAACGGAAAGAACCAACCTGCACTTGTTTTTGATTTCCTTTCAACAGTAAACTTTTTGTTTTTAATGAAAATCAAAAGAACAGGTGCAAACCAACTCAGCAGATGCTTATTAATATTTTAAAACAACACCCGGAAAAAAACACCCCTCAGAATTAAATCTTTTAAAAATCACATTTACCAGTCCCAGACGCTCACACTACCACTGCACACGCATTAAGGTTCTGTGTTATTTTTATATTTTTCTGCTGTGCGTGTAGGCATAAGCACGTGTGTGTGTGTGCGTGTGTGTGCGTGCGTGTGTGTGTGTGTGTGTGTGTGTGTGTGTGTGTGTGTGTGTGTGTGTCTGTGTGTGTGTGTGTGTGTGTGTGTGTGTGTGTGTGTGTGTGGTGCGTGCGTGCGTGTGTGTGTGTGTGTGTGTGTGTGTGTGTGTGTGTGTGTGTGTGTGTGTGTGTGTGTCTGTTTGTGGGAGGCAGATTGTGTGGTATTCCTAGGGGTAGAGAATGGAACCATCTGCTCCTGGCTTGAGTTTCCTTCCAGGAAGGACCCCAGACCCCTGCAGCTCCATTATTGAAGAGCTCCAGTTTCCCAGCAGCTCCCCTCAATAGCGTAATCTGCCATCACTAGTCCATCCCATCCACTCCATCCACACTGGACTCTGTGTGTGTGTGTGTGTGTGTGTGTGTGTGTGTGTGTGTGTGTGTGTGTGTGTGTGTGTGTGTGTACACTGCCCGTAAGGATCAACAGTCCTGCTCGCCTCGCATCTCTTCGAGGTGAAGAATGATATCTTGATGCAAGACTGTAGGGGAAGAAGGGATGAAGAGGCAAGGAGGAGAAGGAAGGATGGGAGAGTGTGAGGAGGAGGAGAAGAGGAGAGGTAGAATAGGAAGAGTGAGTTAGTGAGGGGTAGGGGAAGGGGGGGTTGTTCCGAAGACACTCCAGAGTGCTGAAAACATTGCACATAGAAGCCATGTGAACGCTCACACACGTGAGGAGAACATACATACATACACACATACACACAAATTATTGACACACCACAGTTCTGGAGAGACAGTCGGAGAGAGGCGAGCAGAGAAAGAGAAAGAAAAAAACGGAGAGATGCAGAGAGATAGAGCGATGAAGGAGAGAAGAAGAGCACTCCAGCAGAACATGCTCAGTGGACGGCCTGAATAATTGAATTTTGCGTAGCGTCTCTGGCAGGCGCAGGGTGATTTATTCATGTATATTTCAGGAAGTTGTAATCTTTTCATAGCTTGCCTGCTTTCCTTTGTGCCGTAGATGAAGGGTGACAGAATAGGGCCCGCTCCTATATCTCCATTATTAATACCAGCAGCCCAGGCCAAACCACTTGCTCGTTACACACACACACACACACACACACACACACACACACACACACACACACACACACACACACACACACTCCCGCACCCAGAAGGTGTCTGAGATGAGCACACCCAGCCCCTAACAACACACACACACACACACACACACACACACACACACACACACACATACACAACCTTCCCACAAATCCCCATTACATCATTATACCAGTCTCCCCTCCCAGAACGTAGCCTGCGCCATCGCCGCCAAACAATCGGGAATTTAATCTTTAAAGTCGGGTGCTTTGAAAATGCACTGTGACAGAGCTGCTCTGTGCTGGAACTACTGTCGCCGTCGCCGCCGCGTCCTGGCAACTCCGTGCAAAAGGGTTTCTGTCGGTTCATCTTGTAGATAAAACAGGAGTGAAGCACATTTTCTCATTCTCTCTCACTCTGCCTCTCGCAGGCGTGATCTCAGCCTCCCCTGGCTGCCTCATATCACCCCCACCCCCCCACACACACACACACACACACACACACACACACACACACACACACACACACACACACACACTTGGTTTTTATTTAAGATGCGCTGGATGGGCTTGCAGCCCCTCGCCGCCTCAGTCCGTGGGAGTGTTTTGGCGGAGCTTTCGGAGCAGGAAAATAAGTTCACGCAGGTTTAAGTCGGGTCAAGGCTTCACTCAGACCTGGAAGCTCGGAGGAAGAGATAAAGGCAAGAGGGTGGGGAGAGCACAGAGTGGCAGAGAGAGAGAGAGAGAGAGAGAGAGAGAGAGAGAGAGAGAGAGAGAGAGAGAGAGAGAGAGACTAGACTAGAATTGATTGGGCCTTTATGGGGGGAAATGAGAAAACAGAGTGTTCCCTCAG
>JAODXP020000018.1:16066296-16073796 GCA_027497455.2 Sardinella longiceps | reverse complement strand
TAGGCTCTTGTTCTCTCATGGTCATGTGCTATGGTGTGTGTGTGTGTGTGTGTGTGTGTGTGTGTGTGTGTGTGTGTTTATGCTGCAGCTGTGTGATAGGAGGTCATAGCTATTTGTGGCTGCTTGTGTCATGTGTCTTTTTGTAAGAGACATTTGTGCAAAACATTGGCTTGTGTGTGTTTCTGAGTGTGTGTGACTGTGTGTGTGTGCATGTGTGTGTGTTTAGAGGTTTGTTGGTTAGTGGGTGTGTCTGAAAACAGCTGCCAGTAATGAATGACTGCTCCTCTATCGTACTTTAGAACAGGCTGTGTCCACAAGCAAGTAATCATGTCCTTATGATGAACACTCAAATCCCTGCCCACCATTAGAATATGTGTGTGTGTGTGTGTGTGTGTGTGTGTGTGTGTGTGTGTGTGTGTGTGTGTGTGCGTGTGTGTGCGCGCGCATGTGCGTGTCCACTTTTGACTCCGACTTTGACAATGCTTCATATGTTCAACTCTCTGAAGTTCCTCTCTCTCTCTCTCTCTCTCTCTCTCTCTCTCTCTCTCTCTCTCTCTCTCTCTCTCTCTCTCTCTTTCTGTGTTTGTTTCTCATCACATCAAAAGCTGTTTGCCGCTCACCAAAAAACTGATCGTCAGTCAGTCAGTCAGTTGCTGCAGCAGCCAGCCAGTGAGCAGAGCTAGCAGAGCCAGCCTCACTATAAATAGAAAAGTGAAAAGGCAAGGAAGCAAAGGCATGGAATGGAAAGAAAAGAAAAGAAAAGAAAAGACAAGACAGAAAAGGAGAAAAAACGAGTGGAGGTATCAGCTCTGCCTCCTTTAATGAGCTCCTGTCTGTCCTGTCAATCACGCCAGCGGCGCGCACCGGTAACACGGCCGTCCGGCTCAGATGAAAGACCCGCCCCGATCTGCAGGAGAAAAAAAAAGAGAGAGAGAGAATAAAGTCGGGTGAATTTGAGGAGTAATGAGTAGAGAACATTGACGTTGTAATTATGCGGTGGCCTAGATCACCTGTGACAGCTTAACACGGCGACAAGAACGAGAGAGCGCAAAGGAGCCGACGGACGACAAGAGAGAGAGAGAACGAAAACGAGCTATCTTGATGAATCAGAATGGAATTAGATAATTGATTAAGCAATCAAGGGCCGCTAATTAATTCAAAGCCCTAAGTGTGTCAGAATGAAGACGCTGATTGAACGAACGAGTGAACGAGATTCAGTGAGAGAGAGAGAGAGAGAGAGAAAGAGAGATCAGAAGTCAATCTTGAATTTTTGCATTGGGTTTGTTGTGCCTCATTATCTCTCTTGACGTTTCTGTTTGTGTGTGTGTGTGTGTGTGTGTGTGTGTGTGTGTGTGTGTGTGTGTGTGTGTGTGTGTGTGTGTGTGTGTGTGTGTGTGTGTGTGTGTGTGCGCGCATGTGTGTGTGTGCCTCTCTGTGTCTCCAGACGGCTGCCGCGAGGAGTGCAAGTTCAACGCGAGGTGTGTGGTGGATCTGACTGGGGCCCACTGCTCCTGCGAGCCAATCCAGTGTTCCGGCGTGTACAATCCTGTCTGCGGCAAGGACGGCAACACCTACGCCAACGACTGCGAGCACCGACGCGCCGAGTGCCTGGCCAAGGCCCACATCCCCACACAGCCAGGGCCGTGCGGTGAGTGGTGTGTCCGGGGAAAGGACGGCCTGTAGTGGTGATGATGATGATGACGCTTCTGGTTACTAGGCTGCAGTTTTCTGTTGATGAAATGTGCTGTTATGTGTGTGTGTGTGTGTGTGTGTGTGTGTGTGTGTGGAAAGAAAGTGTGGCAACAGGAGACCTAGAGTGAGAGGGGTGTGTAGGAGGCTTGTGCGAACGTACACTTGTGATATCTTGTGTGTGTGAGAAAAAGTTAACAGAGATTGAGTGTGTGTGTGTGTGTGTGTGTATGTATGTGTGATAGCGTTAGGTGTGTCTTAAACAAGTGAGTATTTCTGTGTCTGTGTCTCCGTCTGTGTGTGTGTGTGTGTGTGTGTGTGTGTGTGTGTGTGTGTGTGTGTGTATGTGTTTCGCTGCTCAGGGAGGAGAGCTGTCAGCTGGTGGCAGCTTGTGTGCTTATGTTGGTATATGTGTGTGTTTGCTTTTGTGTGTGTGTGTATGTGTGTGTGTGTGTGTGTGTGTGCGCACATGTGCGTATGTGTTTTTTGAAGGTGCTCATTCTGCCCCATTTCCATCTCGTTCACGCTCTCCCATCACATGTGACACATGAAACACTGCCTTCATGTTTCATTCATGTCTCCCAGTCGCTCCTCGCCTGGTGCCAGTCTTTCCACGTCAACGACTTTCTCCCGTGCCCAAGTTTGTCTTGCCATATTCTCTCTTGTCTCTGTGCCACTTTTTTCTCTTTCTCTCTCTCTCTCTCTCCCTTCCCTCCTTCCCTCTCTCTCTCTCTCCTTCCCTCTCTCTCTCTCTCCTTTCTCCAAAAAACAAACCCTATTTCTTTTCTGTTACAGTGCGTCAGTCTGTCTGTCTTTGTCCGTGTCCGACGTCTGCACAGGGCCGCCTGCTGGACACGCCGCTCGGAGTTCCATCCCTCTGACCTTTGACCTCCTACTTGAGGGCGGGGAAACTCTGAGCAGCTGAGGGGGGGGCGTATCCCATAATAATCCCCTTCTCTCTCGGAGTCTCCCCCAAGTGGACGCTTTGGCGTGGAAGGCCAGTCGGGGCGCTGCTGTCTGTGCTGTCCTGTCTTTGTCTCTGTGTATCTCTCTCTTCCTTCTATTCTTCTCCTCTCTCTCTCTCTCTCTCTCTCTCTCTCTCTCTCTCTCTCTCTCTCTCTCTCTCTCTCTCTCTCCCTCTTTTGTCCTGTCTAATGTGAATGTGAGTCTGTGTCTGCTGTGCTTTGACTTGCCCATCTCTCTGCAGCCCTGTGTGAGTGGGGGGGACAGAAAAGCGTGAGCAGTGAGTTTGGAGAGTTCCTCATCCACCGGGTGCTGTGTCTTGTCTGGTTTAGTCCTCTTCCTCCCCTCCTCCTCCTCCTCCTCCTCCTCCTCCTCCTCCTCCTCCCCCTCCTCTTCCTCCTCCTCCTCTTCCTCTTCCTCTTCCTCCACCTCCTCCCCTCTTTTTTCCCTAAGCCCCCCTCCCTAGTCCTCATGAGCCTGTCGCATGTGCATGTGTGGCTGTCCCTCTGTCCCTATCCACCCACCCCAACACACACATACACACACACACACACTCTCTCTCTCCCCCACGCTCGCCATCCTGTCGCTGATGTCACCTCGCCCCGTGCCCACAGGAAGTTGAATCGAGCGCCAGGCCTGCTGAGCCAGGGCCTGGCCATCTCACACCCACCCACGCACGCACACATGCACACACACACACACACACACACACACACAAGCGGGCATGTACACACACATTCACTCACAACTTTCTCACATGCGCAGAGACACACATGTACACTCTCTCTCTCTCACACACACACACACACACACACACACACACACACACACACACACACACACACACACAGCGACACACATGTTGGCACAGTGGCTACTGCAAGCAGCCATGAGGCGTTAGCAAGTAAACAAGGCATTGAGGGGGGGATTTGGGCCCCCTAAGACTTTGAGTCGGGCAGATCCACGGGGGTGTGGACCAGCGGAGATCCAGTTGCTATAGTTAGCCCGGCCGGCCAGGAATCTCGAGCCGTGACGTCAGTCGGTGATTCAGGCGGATGAGGTAATTGCGATGCTTGGTGTCACGGCGACCAGCCGCCATGGCTTCAGAGGAGCGACTCATTAGCATTGTTCTCACATCTTGTGTCGGCGAGAACCATAAATTATCATTCAAAATGGTTATGTGTGCTTGTCCGTGTGCGTGTGTATGTGTGTGTTTTTCTTGTTGCGTTATTTCATTATTTCCCAGAAAGTAAATGGCTCAGTCCTTTCCTCAACGTTGCCTGTGGCAATATACAGTATGTTTATATAATACATTTATTTACATTTGCATATTTTGCAAAAAAACAGCCAGCAAAACACCTCTCGGATTTAATTAAACATCAAAAGGTTTCGTGCACAGGCACACCAGGGCTGTTTGTTTTAGTCCAGCGGGGGGAAGGATAAGGGAGGTGTGTGTGTGTGTGTGTGTGTGTGTGTGTGTGTGTGTGAGGGGTGAGGGGGGAGGGGTGCATTCAGAAGGGAACTCCCAAGCTTTGGACACCTGTATAAAGTTTTGATGTTTAATTAGATGCTCTCTCTCTCTCTCTCTCTCTCTCTCTCTCTCTCTCTCTCTCTCTCTCTCTCTCTCTCTCTCTCTCTCTCTCTAAATAGAAATGGTAAAATCTTCATTACCACTGACTATTTCGCATTTTAGCACAAGACAAGAAAAAGCTACACTTGGCACAGAACAGAACGGTTGTGCTCCCAGAATGTAGACCTAGTTGTGGCTCAACACAATGCAGAGTCAAATGATGATCACCCAGAAACTCTATTAAGGAGATTGGCATGTAATCATCTGACTTGGCAGCGGACAGAGGGTCTACTCAATACCAATTTAGAGCAGTGGAATGCGGACTGTGACTTAGCTTGCTCCTTCTCAGCCACCCATTTCTGTAGAGAATCGTGGTCATGCAGCACATTCAATAGTTTTCAATGATAACTTCTTCAGTCAGAGAGAAAGGTATATAGAAGATGGAGAAGAGAAGTGAAAAATAGTGAGTGAGAGAAAGAGAGTGGCAGTGAATGAGAGAGAGAGCGAGAGAGAGAGAGAGAGAGAGAGAGAGAGAGAGAGAGAGAGATAGCAGAGTCAGTTGAGGGTTTTAGGAGGTCCAGACCCTTCTTTAAAAGGCACTGTGATCCATTGGCGTGACAAAGCCCATTTCTGCCTCAGTAGGGAATGCCTAAATGGACTCATGGTCACGGACAGATCAATAGAGCCGTCCAGGCAACGCTAGGCACACCGTGCGGCTCGGCCCAGAGTGTGTGTGTGTGTGTGTGTGTGTGTGTGTGTGTGTGTGTGTGTGTGTGTGGGGTGGGGTGTTGGTTTGATCTCTGCAGCCAGGGGAGGATGAGGCCGTCTCATCTCCCGACACGGGCAACAGCATGCACCAGGGCCCCAGAGGACTCGGGCGGGGGATAGATTCTGCCCCCCACCACATGTCAACAAGCAGCCAAGCAGACGAAATGTTTTGAAGGATTTGCATCATGCGAGAGCTTCAAGGGAGAGCGGCATGATATTGATATACAGAGAATTTAAACTGACTGAGGAAGAGAGAGAAAGAGAGAGAGAGTGAGAGTGAGAGTCAGGGAAGAGTCTTACTGCATACCATTTTCCCCATCTATTTTTCAAGCCCTCGGAAGAAAACTCTCCAGTTAGAGTGTGTGTGTGTGTATGTGTGTATGTGTGTGTGTGTGTGTGTGTGTGTGTGTGTGTGTGTGTGTGTGTGTGTGTGTCTGTGTGTGTGTGTGTGTTTGTGTCTGTGTGTGTGTGTGTGTGTGTGTGTGTGCCTGTTTGTGTGAGATAGAGAGCGAGTGAGTGAGTGGCCCTGTGCCCCTGTGATTATTGACATGTGATCTGATGCCATGCTTGTGTGTGCTAAGAGACTGTGCTGGTGTATGTGAGCAGAGGCCACTCGCTCCTCTGTCACTCACTCTGATCCTCTAAGCCAGCCGCCCCGTTTGTTTGATAGCCACTCCGACAGACGACTTCTTTTGGGGGGACTGACAGGATTTGAGATTTGGGCGAGAGGCAGATAATGCAATGTCAGCCGCCATCGTCAGAGACAGAGTTGAGAAAAGAAAAAAAAAAAAAACTCTCAGTGTACCCAGTTGTCAGGAGAGGTGCCCATCTTGACACCATATCGATTAAAACGTGCACATATAGCAGAAGCTCTTGTATATCCACTGTGAGGACAGATTGACAGCTCGCGCCTCCAATCCTCTTCACTGTAGAGCCCAACTCCCATGTGTCCCCACCTCTCTCTCTAGCTCTTTGTATACACTACCACTGCAAACACTTTGTCCTTAAGACCTCTCGCCAAACACCCCCACCAACGCCCCTCTGCCCCCCAGCCCCCGGCCCCCCTCATGTCATGTCATGTGACGTGATGTGAGTCTCCTGCTGATTTCTAATGTAGCTGTCGGCTTGGATTATGTTGATAAGAGGCGGCAGGAGGTGTGTGGGTGTCGGGGGTGGGGGGGGGGGGGGGTTCGGGGGGTGGGGATGGTGGTACAGATGGATAAGGACTAGGCACCTTTGAGCTTGATAAAAGCTGTCCATGTGACACATCGGAGTCCTCGCTTTCACTAAAACCTCATAAATATTTGAGAGGTTAGGGTGGGGGGTAGGGTGGGGTGGGGTGGGGTTGGGTTAGCGTTGGGGGCGGGGGCGGGTGACACATAGCAGGGGTGCGTAAGGCCCAGGACTGCCGGCTGACAGGGATAGATAGTGACTCAGTGCTCGCGTGTGACGGATACACACGCATTGTGGGGTATCAATAATCAAAGAGCCTTGATTTTGACTGTAGATGGTCTCCTACGAGAACATAACACACTCGTGACTGTCACAGTCTGACATAAATAGTTTTGATAACGCAGAGAAGTTAGATGGGCTTCTCTGGGGTTTTCATCTGCCGTGCAGATATTGCTCCTCTTTAATGTACGTGCACAGATGTGTGTGTGTGTGTGTGTGTGTGTGTGTGTGTGTGTGTGTGTGTGTGTGTGTGTGTGTGTGTGTGTGTGTGTGTGTGTGGTGCGTGTGTGTGTGTGTGTTTGTGTGTGTGCGTGTGTTTTGTTGTGTTGTGTTGTGTGACTTCCCCTCAGGCTCTGACTCATATAGGTTAGCTCAAGTAGGGACGTCATTGTCATATAGCTGGAATAGAAGAAGACAGAGCAAGAGATGGAGGAACAGAGAAAGAGATGGAAGAAAAGAAAAGGGGGGAAGAAAGAAAGAGGAGCAGAAAGAGAAGAATCTGCCGTAGGTGACAAGCCCCTCCTGATTAATATGGATCATTAGCATGTTTACTTGATTAGCATCTCTGCGAGAGACGACACAAGGGTGATTACTTGCTCAGACAAAAAAAAAAAAAAAACGACAACAACTAAACAACAACCAAAAATAAAAAAAAAAGCGCACAATATGAAGTTAAGCACCCATTGAACTTTTCAGAGCCGGGAGAGATGTGTAGGAACTAATGAGGCAGATTACACTGGGGCTGGCTCCTATTTAGCACATCCCAACTCTTTGTCTCTCTGTGTGTGTGTGTGTGTGTGTGTGTGTGTGTGTGTGTGTGTGTGTGTGTGTGTGTGTGTGTGTGTGTATGTGTGTGTTTGAGGGGTGAGGAATGTAGGTCACAGTGCCGCAGACGATGCCCCCACTTCACTAGGTTACACATCTCTGTATGTGTGTGCTTGTATGCGCTCTGTGTGTGTGTGTTATTGTTCAACATTGAACAAGGCACATTTTTTTTCCTGTGTTTTTCCCCCCCATGCCTGATATGCCTGAGTTTGCTCCCCACCTCATCCTCTTCC
>JAODXP020000018.1:16056296-16058796 GCA_027497455.2 Sardinella longiceps | reverse complement strand
ACCATCCAGCACAAGGGACCGTGCGGTAAGATACACACCTCATCAGCTCACACACACACACATGCGTATACTGTACGCACACACACACACCTACACGTGCACACAAACACACACACACACACACACACACACAAAACAGTGTGGCATATGGCATGGATATGCATGCACCGCCTCCTCACTTTAAACCACCCACACACACGCCCACTCTCTCAGTCACACATACACATGCACTCTGACACACACCACACTCTCTCTCTCTCTCTCTCTCTCTCTCTCTCTCTCTCTCTCTCTCTCTCTCTCTCTCTCTCTCTCTCTCTCTCTCTCTCTCTCTCTCATGAGCTTTCATTAATGCCTGGCTTTCAGGCTTTTTACCAAGACATTCTGAGAGCACACTCAAATCCTCACCACCATTACCACCACCAACACAACCACCACATCATCTCTGATCACCTTGTGTGTGTGTGTGTGTGTGTGTGTGTGTGTGTGTGTGTGTGTGTGCGTGTGTGTGTGTGCGCGCATGCTATTTTTATTTGTTATTTTTTCTTTTCTTTTTTTTTTCTCGATAATGCACCTGAGCTCTAGAATGAAAGAGGACGACATCACCACATCGATGTGACTCACCTTTCCTGTGGCACTGCCTCTCTGCCCACTAACTGACAGACAGACAGACAAACAGACAAACAGACGGGTGTGCGTTTGCTCAGAGGGTGAGAGTGCTGTGTGCCACACTTGGCTCGTCAGACTCACCGATGACAATCAGTGGCATTCTGACGCACTCTCTCCGTCACGCACAATCAATAAAGCAAAAGTCTCCTTTGTATTCCTGGAGGCCATGATTATCAAGCCAGGAAGAACCCCCCCCCCATTCCACCCTACCCACACACACACACACACACACACACACACATACACACACACACACGCATCCCTGCCATAGTCTATAAACCGCCACTTTGTGAGAATCTGCAAGGAGCGATTGGCTGTGTTCTCTAACAACGGCGCTGTACTTTTCCACTCAAAAGCCTTTGAAAAGCACAAGAGCGCGTGAGCTGTCAAGAAGTGGAGACAGAGCTTTGTGTGTTGTCAGCGTATTTCTGCTTCCTGCGTGCATACGCCGCGCATTTTACGCCCAGGTATCGCCAGCTATGATGGGAACACTCAAGGGCATCGACAGGCAACAGTGTTCCTCAGCCCCACCCTACACTGTTGTTTGTACTTTTTTCCCCACACACTAGCTCTGTGTCATCTGTTAGTTGGGAAAGGGAAAACGAATAGACACTTGTGTGTGTCTGAGTGTGTGTGTGTGTGTGTGTGTGTGTGTGTGTGTGTGCGTGTGTGTGTGCGTGTGTGTAACAGGATTAGCGCTAGCTGAAGTCGCCGTAAAAACGCCCTAGTGTGCGTGCCTGTCGGCGATGCGCGTTGTGTGTGTGAGAGCGACCGATAGGGCAGGAAACTAGGCTGGTCTATATGCAGGCTGCAATTTGCACGCTGGCACAACACATTGTGATGTGGGTGTTGACTTGGATAAGCTTACATGGATCCACACAGATCTCCTCATTATTCTTCATACAGGCAGAGGTTGGCATGTACCGAAGAGCGGTACATTTATAGCGACAGCATGAGGCAATAACTGCTTCTGTGTTGTTCACTCACACACACACACACAGACACACACACACACACACACACCTTTCACTCTCTTATTTGCCCCCCCATGTTCATTTCCGTCTTGTTGATTCGAGATGCATTCGAATAGGAATATGTCATTTAACAAGAGAGAGAAAGAGGGCAATTTTGTGTGTGTTTGTGTGTGTGTGTGATTGAGTAGGTAGGGGAGATGGTGTGTGTGTGTGGGGGGGTGGTATTTGAAGTCGACAAACTCAATCTGGAGCAGGCTCTTGTGGGAGTGTGTTCCTAGCGGCGTAGCCTGGAGGAGAGTCATAAACAGTGTGTATTTAATAAAAGGCTGTGTCCGGGCGCAGGCAGAGGGGGGCCAGTCTGCCAGGTAGCGACACTAGTGTCAGTAATGCGGCGCAATTGATGGCAATGAGTCCCCACAGAAGCCGGCGTCAGCGGAACCAGGGCAATAAAGGGCCAGGGGCCAACGGCTAATCCGCCGCCGCCCGAGATGGGACTGCCGTATTTGTGTCTGTTTGTACAAGGACTCATGGCTCACACACACACACTTTTACACACCCTCTGTCAACGACACACACACACACACTCAAGCACTCATACACACACACACTAGCGCTGCCATCCGGCCAGTGTTATCGCCCTACATTAATTACCCCATCTCATTCACGCTAGGCTCTGCACTCGCTGCTGAAATTACAACTACGGGCGGGGAGTGTGTGGGTGGGTTGGGATGTGTGTGTGTGGTGGGGGGTTTGGGAGTTGAGGGTACTTGCGTTGTGGGGGTGAGAGAGAACAGTGTGTGTGAGTGGGCGAGTGTGATTGTACATGTTTATGTGCGAGCAGCAGGAGGTGGGGGGGTGGG
>JAODXP020000018.1:16048796-16051296 GCA_027497455.2 Sardinella longiceps | reverse complement strand
AGCAGATTGCACCTGCCTACTGAGAGAGAGAGTGAGAGAGAGAGAAAGAGAGAGAGAGAGAAAGAGAAAGCGGGGGAACCAAAGATGAAAGACAAAAGTGCCGAGAAAATGAGGCGAAACGAAGATAGAGCTGTGACAGAGACACACAGAGAGTTGGCAGAAAGCAGCAAAAGAAAGAACGTGAGAGAGAACAGAAAAAAATGAAAGGTAGCAGTATTGTGAGGGAAAGGAGAGAGAGAGTGAAAGGAGAGAGAGAGAGAGAGAGAGAGAGAGAGGGAGAGAGAGGGGAGAGAGAGGGAGAGAGCCTAATGCCAGAGATGGAAATACGAGTCCAATTGATCTCAGAAGGCGAGGGGTTGGAGAGAGATTCCTCCTCCCCCTCCTCTTTCACCTCACATCGTCTCTAGAACTTTCTGTGGTTTTCTGCGGCTCAAGCTCAGACTCAGCTCCTGGGTTCTTAACAGCGCTCTGGTACTGGTACTGGTGCTGGTGGTGGTGGGTTTGACCTTTTACTGTTGAGCAGGCCCACCTCTCCTCCACAAACCTCTGTGCTGAATTAGAGTGCCGCTGGCACCCTGCCTGCTTTGTTTTTGCCCCATAGCTATGTCTGACTGGGGGCAGTACACACACACACACACATACACACATGCAGACACACACAGAGACATGGATATGCTCTTACACACATTCAGATACAAGCGCACACACACACACACACACACACACACACACACACACACACACACACACACACACACACACAGAGAGAGAGAGAGAGAGAACATAGAAAGAAATGCATACACATGCATACAGACAAAAATGCACACAGAGACATAGATATGCACTTACACACATGCAGCAACACACACACACACACACACACACACACACACACACACACACACACATACACATACACGCCCAGGCCAAGGCGCACAGCTCCAATCCCCCCGCAGTCCTGGCATGCGCTGGTATGGCCCCATCCCTCTGCGAGCGCCTCATTCTCTCAGCCCTGCTTGTCCACTCCATCTCATCCTATTAGCTAAGCCAACATTTTTCTTCCCCGTTTTCTTTTCGTTTTCCCCCACCCCCCACACCACACCCCACACCCAAACCCATTCCTCCTCCATCAAAACTATTGTCTCAAACAGTGAAGGGTCAGGAGACATTGCTCTAGGAGATGGCTGTGCAGAAATAAGAGCGGATCGATACTCCCCACTCTTTTCCCCCGGGGGGCTGAGGCAGGGCTGGGGGTGCGGGGAGTGGTGGGGGTGGGGGTTAGCCTCACGCTCTCTTTCCCCCAAGACCGCTGGCTTTTCACAGGACGGATGGCCAGGCCTCGCTCCAGTGCTTGCCCTTTTGTCTGATGGCCGAATGATGTCCATGTGATGTGTCTGGAGGACTGATGGAGCTTTGGCCTCCTCAACGGATGGGAGTGGCGTGTGTTTGTGTTTGTAAGAGGAGAGGGGAGATGGGGGTGTGTGTGTGTGTGTGTGTGTGTGTGTGTGTGTGTGTGTGTGTGTGTGTGTGTGTGTGTGTGTGTGTGTGTGTGTGTGTGTGTGTGTAATAAAGGGTTGGGGGGCATACAGTATGTGGTCTTAAACAGCTCTGACCATTGATAGTCAGTGTGTGTGTGTGTGTGTGTGTGTGTGTGTGTGTGTGTGTGTGTGTGTGTGTGTGTGTGTGTGTGTGTGTGTGTGTGTGTGTGTGTGTGTGTGTGTGTGTGTGTATGTGTGTGTGATTAGAGCTGCTCGTGCCTGTGTCACACTCCTGAGTCAAAGCCTCGCTCATCGTTCTGCGGCCCATTGGTTGCTCAGTGACTGTTCACTCCTCAATAAGCATGTTGATTAATTAGGCTGTTGCCTAATGCCGCGAGGCCAGCCCTCTACGTGAACAGCGTCTCATTTCCAAAGACGCACGGAGCATGGAGGAGCAAGAAGGCCCCAAATCACTACTAAAAGGATACAGAAGAGATGCTTAAATATTAATCAAAAATAAACAGAATTAAAGCCGCAAGCGGCGATGACGGGCCCTCGCACCAGGTGCACCGCCAAGAGCGCATATCGCAACAATGGTACACAGTGAAGGCACATTCACTCGGAACAGGTGTGCTATCTTTGTCTCACCCACATTTTTTACACTCGCAGACACTCACTGTCACACACTCACTCAGTCTGCCTTTTAAACTCTTTCTCTTAGTAGGGGCGCTACAGAGAATCACATAAGTCATACTGCATGTTCAGAAGGTGGTCCACGGTCTGAGTACCAACTTTGGCTATGATAGGTCAAACCGTTTCCAAGTTATAATGTTCGACCACAAGGGGGTATTAGAGAGTTTCGATTCATGGTTTTGCGTGGTCAGAACACGGTCAGGAGTCCATATACCAAGTTTGGATAAGCTACGTCAAACCGTGTCCAAGTTATCATATTTGACCACTAGAGGGCGCTACAGAGTTTCGATTCATCGTTATGCGTGGTCAGAACATGGTGAGGAGTCCAT
>JAODXP020000018.1:16033704-16048696 GCA_027497455.2 Sardinella longiceps | reverse complement strand
CCCTCGCACCAGGTGCACCGCCAAGAGCGCATATCGCAACAATGGTACACAGTGAAGGCACATTCACTCGGAACAGGTGTGCTATCTTTGTCTCACCCACATTGTTTACACTCGCAGACACTCACTGTCACACACTCACTCAGTCTGCCTTTTAAACTCTTTCTCTTAGTAGGGGCGCTACAGAGAATCACATAAGTCATACTGCATGTTCAGAAGGTGGTCCACGGTCTGAGTACCAACTTTGGCTATGATAGGTCAAACCGTTTCCAAGTTATAATGTTCGACCACAAGGGGGTTTTAGAGAGTTTCGATTCATGGTTTTGCGTGGTCAGAACACGGTCAGGAGTCCATATACCAAGTTTGGATAAGCTACGTCAAACCGTGTCCAAGTTATCATATTTGACCACTAGAGGGCGCTACAGAGTTTCGATTCATCGTTATGCGTGGTCAGAACATGGTGAGGAGTCCATATACCAAGTTTGAATAAGCTACGTCAAACCGTTCCCAAGTTATCATATTTGACCACTAGAGGGCGCTAGACAGTTTCGAGTCATGATTCTGTGTGGTCAGTACACGGTCAAGAGTCCATATGCTAAGTTTGGATAAGCTACGTCAAACCGTTTCCAAGTTATGATATTTGACCACTAGGGGCGCTACAGAGTTTCGATTCATGGTTATGCGTGGTCAGAACATGGTCAGGAGTCCATAAACCAAGTTTGGATAAGCTATGTCAAACCGTTTCCAAGTTACAATTTTTGACTACTAGCACTTTTAGCACCTTTCCTGCTTGACCAGGTGGTGGCGCTATAACAGGCACGCCCACGGGGTGTCTAGATATAATCACAGGCACACGATCTATGAACCTGTGAAGTTTCAGATCAATCGGGTAAAGCATAGTCAATTTCTGGCACTTTTCCTGCTTGGCCAGGTGGTGGCGCTATAACAGCCACGCCCACGGGGTGTCTAGATGTCATCACAGTCATACCATCTATGAACCTGTGAGGTGTCAGACCAAACGGTTAATGCAGTGTGATTTTATGACACACTTCCTGTTTCGTGATGAGCTATTAAAATCATACAATTTCATAATATTGTTATTCCAACATATTACGAAATATCAAAAATCCGTTCGCAATTTAGCATCAGCAACATCTTGAGGTCATGTACGGCAAATTTCACTTGAATCTGACATACCGTGTCCGACAAGTACGTTAAAGTTCGCTGTGTGTCCAAATTTTTACACTCCTTAATACCTCACTTCCTGTTGGGCGTGGCTAATGCAATGTAATACAAAAATTGTTCGTCTTGGGGAGTCCCACACACCTACCAAATTTCGTGCATGTAGCTCAAAGTATATGTCAACCATGGAACTAAATGTCAATTTCTGTAGTGGTTCCATCTTGCCAGATGGTGGCGCTGTAACAACCACGCCCAGTAAGTGAATGGATATCGTCGTAATCATAAGATCTATAAACGGTATGAGTTTCAGGCGATTTTATCAATCCAGTGTGATGTTATGCCACATTTCCTGTTTTTCCGTTTTTCTCTTATTTCATGCATCCGCCATCTTGAATTCGTAAAAGGTATGAAAAATCCCTTCGCAATTTGACATGAGCAATATCTTGGTATCATGTCTACCAAAATTCACAGGAATCTGACAAACGGTGTCCGAGGAGTATGTTAAAGTTCATCATGAGACCGCCCCATAGAGCCCAAGGTATTTTTTTACTTTAGGGGGCGCTACGGAGTCCCTGGGCCACACCCGGGTCTATACCTCTGTAAACCTCCAGTGTTCCAGACTTCCAAGGTGTGTGCAAAATTTCGGGAGTTTTCATGCACGGGAAAGGGGTCAAAAATGGCCGGTTCCAGGGGAAGAAATAATAATAATAATTAAAGCCGCAAGCGGCGATGACGGGCCCTCGCACCAGGTGCACCGCAAAGAGTGCATATCGCAACAATGGTACACAGTGAAGGCACATTCACTCGGAACAGGTGTGCTATCTTTGTCTCACCCTCATTTTTTACACTCGCAGACACTCACTGTCACACACTCACTCAGTCTGCCTTTTAAACTCTTTCTCTTAGTAGGGGCGCTACAGAGATTCACATAAGTCATTCTGAATGTTCAGAAGGTGGTCCACAGTCTGTGTACCAACTTTGGCTATGATAGGTCAAACCGTTTCCAAGTTATAATGTTCGACCACAAGGGGGCATTAGAGAGTTTCGATTCATGGTTTTGCGTGGTCAGAACACGGTCAGGAGTCCATATACCAAGTTTGGATAAGCTACGTCAAACCGTTTCTAAGTTATCATATTTGACCACTAGAGGGCGCTAGAGAGTTTCGATTCATCATTATGCGTGGTCAGAACACGGTCAGGAGTCCATATACCAAGTTTGTATAAGCTACGTCAAACCGTTTCCAAGTTATCATATTTGACCACTAGAGGGCGCTAGACAGTTTCGATTCATGATTCTGTGTGGTCAGTACACGGTCAAGAGTCCATATACTAAGTTTGGATAAGCTACGTCAAACCGTTTCCAAGTTATAATATTTGACCACTAGGGGCGCTACAGAGGTTCGATTCATGGTTATGCGTGGTCAGAACACGGTCAGGAGTCCATAAACCAAGTTTGGATAAGCTATGTCAAACCGTTTCCAAGTTATAATTTTTGACCACTAGCACTTTTAGCACCTTTCCTGCTTGACCAGGTGGTGGCGCTATAACAGGCACGCCCACGGGGTGTCTAGATATCATCACAGGCACACGATCTATGAACCTGTGAAGTTTCAGATCAATCGGGTAAAGCATTGTCAATTTCTGGCACATTTCCTGCTTGGCCAGGTGGTGGCGCTATAACAGGCACGCCCACGAGTCGTCTAGAAATCATCACAGTCATACCATCTATGAACCAGTGAAGTTTCAGATCAATCGGTTAAAGCATAGTCAATTTCTGGCACTTTTCCTGCTTGGCCAGGTGGTGGCGCTATAACAGCCACGCCCACGGGGTGTCTAGATGTCATCACAGTCATACCATCTATGAACCTGTGAAGTTTCAGACCAATCGGTTAATGCAGTGTGATTTTATGACACACTTCCTGTTTCGTGATGAGCTATTAAAATCATACAACTTCATAATATTGTTATTACAACATATTACGAAATATCAAAAATCCGTTCGCAATTTAGCATCAGCAGCATCTAGAGGTCATGTACACCAAATTTCACTTCAATCTGACATACCGTGTCCGACGAGTACGTTAAAGTTCACCGTGTGTCCAAATTTTTACACTCCTTATTACCTCACTTCCTGTTGGGCGTGGCTAATGCAATGTAATGCGAAAGTTGTTCGTCTTGGGGAGTCCCACACACCTACCAAATTTCGTGCATGTAGCTCAAAGTATATGTCAACCATGGCACTTAATGTCAATTTCTGTAGTGGTTCCACCTTGCCAGATGGTGGCGCTGTAACAACCACGCCCATTAAGTGTATGGATATTGTCGTAATCACAGGATCTATAAACGGTATGAGTTTCAGACGATTCTATCAATCCAGTGCGATGTTATGACACATTTCCTGTTTTTCAGTTTTTCTCTTAATTCATGCCTCCGCCATCTTGATTTCGTAAAAGGTATGAAAAATCCCTTCGCAATTCCACATGAGCAACATCTTGGCATCATGTCTACCAAATTTCATAGGCATCCGACAAACGGTGTCCGAGGAGTACGTTAAAGTTCACCATGAGACCGGCCCATAGAGCCCAAGGCATTTTTTTACTTTAGGGGGCGCTACAGAGTCCCTGGGCCACACCCGGGTCTATACCTCTGTATACCTCCAGTGTTCCAGACTTCCAAGGTGTGTGCAAAATTTCGTGACTTTTCATGCACGGGAAAGGTGGTCAAAAATGGCCGGTTCCTTTGGGAGGAAAAGAATAACAAAAAATAATAATAATTAAAGCCGCAAGCGGCGATGACGGGCCCTCGCACCAGGTGCACCGCAAAGAGTGCATATCACAACAATGGTACACAGTGAAGGCACATTCACTCGGAACAGGTGTGCTATCTTTGTCTCACCCTCATTTTTTACACTCGCACACACTCACTGTCACACACTCACTCAGTCTGCCTTTTACACTCTTTCTCTTAGTAGGTGCGCTACAGAGATTCACATAAGTCATACTGCATGATCAGAAGATGGTCCACAGTCTGTGTACCAACTTTGGCTATGAAAGGTCAAACCGTTTCCAAGTTATAATGTTCGACCACAAGGGGGCATTGGAGAGTTTCGATTCATGGTTTTGCGTGGTCAGAACACGGTCAGGAGTCCATATACCAAGTTTGGATAAGCTACGTCAAACCGTGTCCAAGTTATCATATTTGACCACTAGAGGGCGCTAGAGAGTTTCAATTCATGGTTATTCATGGTCAGAACACGGTCAGGAGTCAGTATACGAAGTTTAGATAAGCTACGTCAAACCGTTTCCAAGTTATCATATTTGACCACTAGAGGGCGCTAGGGAGTTTCGATTCATGGTTATGCGTGGTCAAAACACGGTCAGGAGTCCATATATCAAGTTTGGATAAGCTAAGTCAAACCGTTTCCAAGTTATAATATTTGACCACTAGAGGGCGCTAGAGAGTTTTGATTCATGGTTATGCGTGGTCAGAACACGGTCAGGAGTCCACATACTAAGTTTGGAGAAGCTACGTCAAACCGTTTCCAAGTTATAATATTTGACCACTAGGGGCGCAAGAGAGTTTCGGTTCATGGTTATGCGTGGTCAGAACACGGTCAGGAGTCCATATACCAAGTTTGAATAAGCTACGTCAAACCGTTTCCAAGTTATCATATTTGACCACTAGCAGTTTTAGCACATTTCCTCCTTGACCAGGTGGTGGCGCTATGACAGGCACGCCCACGGGGTGTCTAGATATCATCACAGGCACACCATCTATGAACCTGTGAAGTTTCAGATCAATCGGGTAAAGCATTGGCAATTTCTGGCACATTTCCTACTTGACCAGGGGGTGGCGCTATAACAGGCACGCCCCCTGGGTGTTTAGATATCATCACAGTCATACCATCTATGAACCAGTCAAGTTTCAGATCAATCGAGTAAAGCATTGTCAATTTCTGGCACATTTCCTGCTTGACCAGGTGGTGGCGCTATAACAGCCACGCCCACGGGGTGTCTAGATATCATCACACTCATATCATCTATGAACCTGTGAAGTTTCAGACCAATCGGTTAATGCAGTGTGATTTTATGACACACTTCCTGTTTCGTGATGAGCTATTAAAATCATACAATTTCATAATATTGTTATTCCAACATATTTCATAATATCAAAAATCCGTTCGCAATTTAGCATCAGCAACATCTACAGGTCATGTACACCAAATTTCACTTCAATCTGACATACCGTGTCCGACGAGTACGTTAAAGTTCACTGTGTGTCCAAATTTTTACACTCCTTATTACCTCACTTCCTGTTGGGCGTGGCTAATGCAATGTAATACGAAAGTTGTTCATCTTGGGGAGTCCCACACACCCACCAAATTTCGTGAGTGTAGCTCAAAGTATATGTCAACCATGGCACTTAATGTCAATTTCTGTACTGGTTCCACCTTGCCAGATGGTGGCGCTGTAGCAACCACGCCCATTAAGTGTAGGCATATCATCGTAATCATAAGATCTATAAACGGTATGAGTTTCAGACAATTCTATCAATGCATTGCGACGTTATGACACTTTTCCTGTTTTTCAGTTTTTCTCAAAATTCATTCGTCCGCCATATTGAAATCGTAAAAGGTATGAAAAATCCCTTCGCAATTTCACATCATCAACATCTCGGCATCATGTCTGACAAATTTCATGGGAATCTGACGAACGGTGTCCGAGGAGTATGTTAAAGTTCATCATGTGACCGGCCCATAGAGCCCAATGTATTTTTTTTTTTGTAGGGGGCGCTACGGAGTCCCTGGGCCACACCCGGATCTATGGCCTCGGTGTGCCTCGAATGGCGCGCACTCCCAACGTGTGTGCAAAATTTCGTGAGTTTTCGTGCACAGGAAAGGGGTCAAAATGTCCAATTTCGTTGGGAGGAAAAGAATAATAATAATAATAATAATTAAAGCCGCAAGCGGCGATGACGGGCCCTCGCACCAGGTGCACCGCAAAGAGTGCATATCGCAACAATGGTACACAGTGAAGGCACATTCACTCGGAACAGGTGTGCTATCTTTGTCTCACCCTCATTTTTTACACTCGCAGACACTCACTGTCACACACTCACTCAGTCTGCCTTTTAAACTCTTTCTCTTAGTAGGGGCGCTACAGAGATTCACATAAGTCATACTGCATGTTCAGAAGGTGGTCCACAGTCTGTGTACCAACTTTGGCTATGATAGGTCAAACCGTTTCCAAGTTATAATGTTCGACCACAAGGGGGCATTAGAGAGTTTCGATTCATGGTTTTGCGTGGTCAGAACACGGTCAGGAGTCCATATACCAAGTTTGGATAAGCTACGTCAAACCGTGTCCAAGTTATCATATTTGACCACTAGAGGGCGCTAGAGAGTTTCGATTCATGGTTATGCGTGGTCAGAACACGGTCAGGAGTCCATATACCAAGTTTGGATAAGCTACGTCAAACCGTTTCCAAGTTATCATATTTGACCACTAGAGGGCGCTAGACAGTTTCGATTCATGATTCTGTGTGGTCAGTACACGGTCAAGAGTCCATATACTAAGTTTGGATAAGCTACGTCAAACCGTTTCCAAGTTATAATATTTGACCACTAGAGGGCGCTACAGAGTTTCGATTCATGGTTATGCGTGGTCAGAACACGGTCAGGAGTCCATATACCAAGTTTGGATAAGCTACGTCAAACCGTTTCCAAGTTATAATATTTGACCACTAGAGGGCGCTAGAGAGTTTCGATTCATGGTTATGCGTGGTCAGAACACGTTCAGGAGTCCATATACCAAGTTTGGATAAGCTACGTCAAACCGTTTCCAAGTTATAATATTTGACCACTACAGGGCACCAGAGAGTTTCAGTTCATGGTAATGCGCAGTCAGAACACAGTCTGGAGGCACGCCCATGGAGTGTCTAGATATCGTCCCAGTCAAACCATCTATGTAGCAGTGAAATTTAAGACTAATCGGGTAAAGCATTGTCAATTTCTGGCACTTTTCCTGCTTGACCAGATGGTGGCGCTATAACAGTCACGCCCACGGGGTGTTTAGATATCATCACAGTCATAACATCTATGAACCTGTGAAGTTTCAGATCAATCGGGTAAAGCATTGTCAATTTCTGGCACATTTCCTGCTTGACCAGATGGTGGCGCTACAACAGCCACGCCCACGGAGTGTCTAGATATCATCACACTCATACCATCTATGAACCTGTGAAGTTTCAGACCAATCGGTTAATGCAGTGTGATTTTATGACACACTTCCTGTTTCGTGATAAGCACTTTTCCTGCTTGACCAGACGGTGGCGCTATAACAGCCACGCCCACGGGGTGTCTAGATATCATCACACTCATACCATCTATGAACCTGTGAAGTTTCAGACCAATCGGTTAATGCAGTGTGATTTTATGACACACTTCCTGTTTCGTGATGAGCTATTAAAATCATACAATTTCATAATATTGTTATTCCAACATATTTCGTAGTATCAAAAATCTGTTCGCAATTTAGCATCAGCAACATCTAGAGGTCATGTACACCAAATTTCACTTGAATCTGACATACCGTGTCCGACAAGTACGTTAAAGTTCACTGTGTGTCCAAATTTTTACACTCCTTAATACCTCACTTCCTGTTGGGCGTGGCTAATGCAATGTAATACAAAAATTGTTCGTCTTGGGGAGTCCCACACACCTACCAAATTTCTTGCATGTAGCTCAAAGTATATGTCAACCATGGAACTAAATGTCAATTTCTGTAATGGTTCCACCTTGCCAGATGGTGGCGCTGTAACAACCACGCCCAGTAAGTGAATGGATATTGTCGTAATCATAAGATCTATAAACGGTATGAGTTTCAGGCGATTTTATCAATCCAGTGTGATGTTATGCCACATTTCCTGTTTTTCATTTTTTCTCTTATTTCATGCATCCGCCATCTTGAATTCGTAAAAGGTATGAAAAATCCCTTCGCAATTTGACATGAGCAATATCTTGGTATCATGTCTACCAAATTTCACAGGAATCTGACAAACGGTGTCCGAGGAGTATGTTAAAGTTCATCATGAGACCGGCCCATAGAGCCCAAGGCATTTTTTTACTTTAGGGGGCGCTACAGAGTCCCTGGGCCACACCCGGGTCTATACCTCTGTAAACCTCCAGTGTTCCAGAATTCCAAGGTGTGTGCAAAATTTCGTGACTTTTTGAGCACGGGAAAGTGGTCAAAAATGGCCGGTTCCATTGTGAGGAAAAGAATAACAACAATAATAATAATAATTAAAGCCACAAGTGGCGATGACGGGCCCTCGCACCAGGTGCACCGCAAAGAGTGCATATCGCAACAATGGTACACAGTGAAGGCACATTCAGTCGGAACAGGTGTGCTATCTTTGTCTCACCCTCATTTTTTACACTCGCAGACACTCACTGTCACACACTCACTCAGTCTGCCTTTTAAACTCTTTCTCTTAGTAGGGGCGCTACAGAGATTCACATAAGTCATACTGCATGTTCAGAAGGTGGTCCACAGTCTGAGTACCAACTTTGGCTATGATAGGTCAAACCGTTTCCAAGTTATAATGTTCGACCACAAGGGGGCATTAGAGAGTTTCGATTCATGGTTTTGCGTGGTCAGAACACGGTCAGGAGTCCATATACCAAGTTTGGATAAGCTACGTCAAACCGTGTCCAAGTTATCATATTTGACCACTAGAGGGCGCTAGAGAGTTCCGATTCATCGTTATGCGTGGTCAGAACACGGTCAGGAGTCCATATACCAAGTTTGAATAAGCTACGTCAAACCGTTTCCAAGTTATAATATTTGACCACTAGGGGCGCTACAGAGTTTCGATTCATGATTATGCGTGGTCAGAACATGGTCAGGAGTCCATATACTAAGTTTGGATAAGCTACATCAAACCGTTTCCAAGTTATAATATTTGACCACTAGGGGCACTAGAGACTTTCGATTCATGGTTATGCGTGGTCAGAACACGGTCAGGAGTCCATATACCAAGTTTGGATAAGCTACGTCAAACTGTTTCTAAGTTATAATATTTGACCACTAGGGGCAATCGGGTAAAGCATTGTCAATTTCTGGCACATTTCCGGCTTGACCAGGTGGTGGCGCTATAACAGGCATGTCCATGGGGTGTCTAGATATCATCACAGTCATACCATCTATGAACCAGTGAAGTTTCAGATCAATCGGGTAAAGCATAGTCAATTTCTGGCACTTTTCCTGCTTGACCAGGTGGTGGCGCTATAACAGCCACGCCCACGGGGTGTCTAGATATCATCACAGTCATACCATCTATGAACCAGTGAAGTTTCAGATCAATCGGGTAAAGCATTGTCAATTTCTGGCACTTTTCCTGCTTGGCCAGGTGGTGGCGCTATAACAGCCACGCCCACGGGGTGTCTAGATGTCATCACAGTCATACCATCTATGAACCTGTGAAGTTTCAGACCAATCGGTTAATGCAGTGTGATTTTATGACACACTTCCTGTTTCGTGATGAGCTATTAAAATCATACAATTTCATAATATTGTTATTTCAACATATTACGAAATATCAAAAATCCGTTCGCAATTTAGCATCAGCAGCATCTAGAGGTCATGTACACCAAATTTCACTTGAATCTGACATACCGTGTCCGACGAGTACGTTAAAGTTCACTGTGTGTCCAAATTTTTACACTCCTTATTACCTCACTTCCTGTTGGGCGTGGCTAATGCAATGTAATACGAAAGTTGTTCGTCTTGGGGAGTACACACACACCTACCAAATTTTGTGCGCGTAGCTCAAAGTATATGCCAACCATGGCACTTAATGTCAATTTCTGTACTTTCTCCACCTTGCCAGATGGTGGCGCTGCAACAACCACGCCCATTAAGTGTATGAATGTTGGCGTCATGATAATATCTATAACTTTGTAAATGACATTCAGACGATTCCATCAACGCCCTGCGATCTAATGACACATTTCCGTTTTTTCAGTTTTTCCCATATTTCACTCATCCGCCATCTTGAAATTGTAAAGGGTATGAATAATCCCTTCGCAATTTTACATCAGCAACATCTTGGCATCATGTCTACCAAATTTCACAGGAATCTGACCAACGGTGTCCGAGGAGTACATTAAAGTTCAGTGGGTGTCCGGCCCCATAGAGCCCAATGTAATTTTTTACTTTAGGGGGCGCTACGGAGTCCCTGGGCCACACCCAAGTCCATGCCTCTGTATACCTCTAGTGTTCCATACTTCCAAGGTGTGTGCAAAATTTCATGAGTTTTCATGCACGGGAAAGGGGTCAAAAATGGCCGTAACCAGCGTAAGAAAAATAATAATAATAATAATAATAATTAAAGCCACAAGTGGCGATGACGGGCCCTCGCACCAGGTGCACCGCAAAGAGTGCATATCGCAACAATGGTACACAGTGAAGGCACATTCAGTCGGAACAGGTGTGCTATCTTTGTCTCACCCTCATTTTTTACACTCGCAGACACTCACTGTCACACACTCACTCAGTCTGCCTTTTAAACTCTTTCTCTTAGTAGGGGCGCTACAGAGATTCACATAAGTCATACTGCATGTTCAGAAGGTGGTCCACAGTCTGAGTACCAACTTTGGCTATGATAGGTCAAACCGTTTCCAAGTTATAATGTTCGACCACAAGGGGGCATTAGAGAGTTTCGATTCATGGTTTTGCGTGGTCAGAACACGGTCAGGAGTCCATATACCAAGTTTGGATAAGCTACGTCAAACCGTGTCCAAGTTATCATATTTGACCACTAGAGGGTGCATCAGAGTTTCGATTCATGGTTATCCGTGGTCAGAACACGATCAGGAGTCCACATACCAAGTTTGGATAAGCTACGTCAAACCGTTTCCAAGTTATCATATTTCACCACTAGAGGGCGCTAGAGAGTTTCGATTCATAGTTATGCATGGTCAGAACATGGTCAGGAGTCTATATACCAAGTTTGGATAAGCTACGTCAAACTGTTTCCAAGTTATCATATTTGACCACTAGAGGGCGCTAGAGAGTTTCGATTCATGGTCATGCGTGGTCAGAACACGTTCAGGAGTCCATATACCAAGTTTGGATAAGCTACGTCAAACCGTTTCCAAGTTATAATATTTGACCACTACAGGGCACCAGAGAGTTTCAGTTCATGGTAATGCGCAGTCAGAACACAGTCTGGAGGCACGCCCATGGAGTGTCTAGATATCGTCCCAGTCAAACCATCTATGTAGCAGTGAAATTTAAGACTAATCGGGTAAAGCATTGTCAATTTCTGGCACTTTTCCTGCTTGACCAGACGGTGGCGCTATAACAGTCACGCCCACGGGGTGTTTAGATATCATCACAGTCATACCATCTATGAACCTGTGAAGTTTCAGATCAATCGGGTAAAGCATTGTCAATTTCTGGCACATTTCCTGCTTGACCAGATGGTGGCGCTACAACAGCCACGCCCACGGAGTGTCTAGATATCATCACACTCATACCATCTATGAACCTGTGAAGTTTCAGACCAATCGGTTAATGCAGTGTGATTTTATGACACACTTCCTGTTTCGTGATAAGCACTTTTCCTGCTTGACCAGACGGTGGCGCTATAACAGTCACGCCCACAGGGTGTTTAGATATCATCACAGTCATACCATCTATGAACCAGTCAAGTTTCAGATCAATCGGGTAAAGCATTGTCAATTTCTGGCACATTTCCTGCTTGACCAGATGGTGGCGCTACAACAGCCACGCCCACGGAGTGTCTATATATCATCACACTCATACCATCTATGAACCTGTGAAGTTTCAGACCAATCGGTTAATGCAGTGTGATTTTATGACACACTTCCTGTTTCGTGATAAGCACTTTTCCTGCTTGACCAGACGGTGGCGCTATAACAGTCACGCCCACGGGGTGTTTAGATATCATCACAGTCATACCATCTATGAACCAGTCAAGTTTCAGATCAATCGGGTAAAGCATTGTCAATTTCTGGCACATTTCCTGCTTGACCAGGTGGTGGCGCTACAACAGCCACGCCCACGGAGTGTCTAGATATCATCACACTCATACCATCTATGAACCTGTGAAGTTTCAGACCAATCGGTTAATGCAGTGTGATTTTATGACACACTTCCTGTTTCGTGATGAGCTATTAAAATCATACAATTTCATAATATTGTTATTCCAACATATTTCGTAGTATCAAAAATCTGTTCGCAATTTAGCATCAGCAACATCTAGAGGTCATGTACACCAAATTTCACTTGAATCTGACATACCGTGTCCGACAAGTACGTTAAAGTTCACTGTGTGTCCAAATTTTTACACTCCTTAATACCTCACTTCCTGTTGGGCGTGGCTAATGCAATGTAATACAAAAATTGTTCGTCTTGGGGAGTCCCACACACCTACCAAATTTCTTGCATGTAGCTCAAAGTATATGTCAACCATGGAACTAAATGTCAATTTCTGTAATGGTTCCACCTTGCCAGATGGTGGCGCTGTAACAACCACGCCCAGTAAGTGAATGGATATTGTCGTAATCATAAGATCTATAAACGGTATGAGTTTCAGGCGATTTTATCAATCCAGTGTGATGTTATGCCACATTTCCTGTTTTTCATTTTTTCTCTTATTTCATGCATCCGCCATCTTGAATTCGTAAAAGGTATGAAAAATCCCTTCGCAATTTGACATGAGCAATATCTTGGTATCATGTCTACCAAATTTCACAGGAATCTGACAAACGGTGTCCGAGGAGTATGTTAAAGTTCATCATGAGACCGGCCCATAGAGCCCAAGGCATTTTTTTACTTTAGGGGCGCTACAGAGTCCCTGGGCCACACCCGGGTCTATACCTCTGTAAACCTCCAGTGTTCCAGAATTCCAAGGTGTGTGCAAAATTTCGTGACTTTTTGAGCACGGGAAAGTGGTCAAAAATGGCCGGTTCCATTGTGAGGAAAAGAATAACAAAAAATAATAATAATTCTTACAAAAACAATAGGGCTTCGCACCTATCGGTGCACAAGCCCGTTCCGGGCTCGTGCACCTCGGTGCTCGGGCCCTAATAATGACAAATCCTTACAAAAGCAATAGGGCTTCGCACCGGTCGGTGCACAAGCCCGTTCCGGGCTCGTGCACCTCGGTGCTCGGGCCCTAATAATAAAAGAAAAAAATCCTTACAAAGCAATAGGGCTTCGCACCGGTCGGTGCACAAGCCCGTTCCGGGCTCATGCACCTCGGTGCTCGGGCCCGAAAAATGTTTCAGAGCAATTAAGGGTTTGTTAGTCCCTAGTCCCCTTTTTACACTGTTGGTATAAGGAATAAGATTGACAGCTTGATACAACAGCCAATAGCATTCAATCCTTATTGGAGAGAACAGAAATGGCTTGATTGACGGGCTTGATTCTGGACATTGCCTTCAAAGCTAAAGTATACAAAAGATATGTCCTTGATCATTCTCATGGCTTTTAAATAACTACAAAATAAGTAGTATTTGAGTGTTCCCTTGAGTGTGGAGAAATTCAGAATAGTTTTGGGCATTCTCAGCCGTATTGGTTGAAGGGTGTGTGTGTGTGTGTGTGTGTGTGTGTGTGTGTGTGTGTGTGTGTGTGTGTGTGTGTGTGTGTGTGTGTGTGTGTGTGTGTGTGTGTGTGTGTGTGCGTGTGTGTGCGTGCGTGCGTTTGTGTGTGTGCTCTGTTTGTTTGGAGTTGAGGTGCTGCCATGCTGCACTGATGCTACCTGTACAAAGTAATGTGTCAGTGAGTTTGTTTGTGTCTGGCCCAGTGTTCTTGGCCCAGTGTGTATAGATTATCTATATGTAAACACAACGTTAGCTGTCTGTCGCCAATAGCAACACTCATTTCTATGAAATAGAGGAGAACAAAGTAGTGAGAGATTTGTGCTAAAAATAAAATAAAGAAAATAACGGTTTTGGTACAGGGCCAGAAGAGAAACTCGCAGAAGTTGAGTTAGTTAGTTGCTCCCGGATTGTAGGAAATAAAAATCATCTTCATTAGTCTCAGGCATTTCCTCAATCTATTTTTCTTTATTATTTTGCTGTAATGAAAAATGACAGCATTCCCAGTGCTGGCCTTACTGGGAGAGTTTATCACCTGTTTAATTTCACACTCGGCTAGCGCTGCTGCTTTGCGCTGCCTCTTTTTACCCTTTTATTTTTTTGGGGAGAAGACACTGACAAAGTATTTGGAGGAACGAGGAACCAAGCCTGTCTCCTCAGGGGGAGGAGCAGGGGGAGGAGGGGGGACCAGGCCTCCATTAATTGAAAATGCATTCCCTAAATAAGACTATGTGAAGTAATATCGATATTGTGGTTATTTGAGGGTAGTGGGTGCCTAGTGGGATGGAATTAGTGTGTCTATTAACAGAGAGGAGGAGGGCAGGGTTGAAGGGGAGTCTACGACAGAGAGGGCGCGGCCCGACGATGGAGCAGGTGGGGTGGCGTATTGGGCGGGGGGGGGTTGGGTGGGTGTCAAAACGAGCCGAACGGCATTGAGATCATCCATCACCTCTCGACGGCTTCGCCGAGCAGCGTTCCGGTGCTCTCCAGAAGCCTGCGGTGTCGCGCTATCTCTCCCTCTGTTAGTTGCGTGGAGCCTCGATTTGCTCGTGCGCGCTCGTCTAATGCTCGGGAGTGGAGAGAGTCTGAAGTGTGACAAATGGAAAACAAACAAAAGCACAGAAATAACACGCGCCCCTGCTGTGTGTGTCGGAGCCGTGTGCCAAGGAGCACGCGTGTGCCTAC
>JAODXP020000018.1:16001204-16018704 GCA_027497455.2 Sardinella longiceps | reverse complement strand
TTTGTGTGTGTACCTGCATTGACTCCAACATCAGAAAGGCCATGAGCACTTAAGAGGAAAAAAAAACCTGAGAAATGAAAAGATGATGAGAGCGAGCGACGGCGCTGGCGGTGCGCAGTGGCGATTGTGATGGCGGCGGCGGCGGCTTGCGATCATGTCGTGATTATCCCCCGCCGCATCCCGCCCGCTGCTGCAGTTATTATTGGAAATTAAGTAGAGATTGTCTGTCTGTAACCTGCCGATGGCTGGCTGCGTGCTTGGCATACTACACCTCTCCTACCGCCGTCAAGAGCAGCGGCAGCTTCAGCATCAGTGCCAACCCCGCGCCAGCTCTGGGCTGTGCCCGCACACAGTCAGTCGCTCGCTCTCTCGCTCGCTCTACCACCCGCCTGCCTGCCTGCCTGGCATCTTGTATCAGAGAGCCCAGGAACAAAGTGGCAGCCTCTGCTGGAGCTGCAGCGTTACCTCCGCCTGTGTCTTAGGGGGGGGAGGGAGGGGGGGTGGAGAGGGAGGGGGTTATGGGGTGGGGGTGGGTGGGTGGGTGTTGGTGCATGGAGGGTAGGGGTGTTGGGGTGGGGGTGGGGTGGTGTTGAGTCTGTGACAGCGCGGTGGCGTTTTATTAATTTCTTCCCGAGGACGCGCTCCATCGCGACAGGCAGGCAGGCAGGCAGGCTCCCGACTGCACGGCAGCCCCGCAGGTTGGGGGGTTAGATCACAAGCTCATTTCACGTGTGACTGGGTGGGAATTAGCAAACGCTGCCTCCCCACTGCCTCCTGCTGATCTCATCCCCCTTCACACACACACACACACACACACACACACACACACACACACACACACACACACCACCCGCTCACACATTCTGTACCCTACACACACAGACATACACGTACACACAGCAACTTATGGAGGAATTAAAACAGTTTAGTGGAATATAGAGTGTGGAGGTGTGTGCTTTTGGGAAAATATGGGTTAGACAGACTCTGTGTGTGTGTGTGTGTGTGTGTGTGTGTGTGTGTGTGTGTGTGTGTGTGTGTGTGTGTGTGTGTGTGTGTGTAAGGCGGGGATTGTTACAGCATACAGTGTACATATAAATTATCCTCCAAAGACATTATTTTAGGTCATAGCATCATAGCCCATCACACAGTTATTCCCCCTTGTGTGTAAACCTGAGTGTGACCATGTAGGTAAAGCTCAGCTTAACTCAACTAGAGATCCAATGTTGAGCTGCAACCTGACTGCTCACACAACGTGAGTGAAATGAAGACATTCAGAATGGCAATTTCATTGCTTTTTTGGGGGGAAATGTTTGTTTACATGTATCACACAAACCCTGTGTGCCCTTGGCTGTATGCACTGTTCTGTCTCCAAATGAAAGACACACCAATGACACGCAGGTGGCTTGGAAGATGTGTGCTTTGTTCATCTTCCCCAGGAACTGACTGAAATGGAAATGTTTTAGAGAAATGAAATAGTGGTTAAACAGCTACATTTAAACCTACCCCTCCACTTTTCCAATCATTCCGTACAGGCTCCGAGGGGCACTGACTTAGTGGGGCGCTTACCGTCACGGCTGTGCTTCAACCGCACATCACACCCTCACGAGCGGGAACAGAATTTCAAACAGATTTGATTTTCATCCAACCATACGATTGTCTATTGTGAGCCGGTCGAGAGGGGTCGGTGCTCGTTACCCCTCGTATACTACATGATGCACAACACACAATTAAGCCAGGATTTGGCCTGTTCCCAAAAATGCTCACACAAGTGAAAAATGTTCTTAAAATGGGCCACACATTGCTCACCTTTAGCGAGTTTTCAAATATGCTTGCATCTGTGTGTGTGTGTGTGTGTGTGTGTGTGCGTGGGTGTGTGTATGTGCTGTATGTATGTGTATGTGCTGTGTGTATGTGTGCGTGATACCTCCTCTGTGTGTGGCATGGCGCCTCTGTCCACGGCAGCCGCAGCTGATTGAGTGATCAGTTGTGCAGGAGCGCATCGTTTATGCGACACGAGGGAATACTCTCAGGTGCTCCAGCAAGCAGCAAACTCTTGGCACAGCCCGGGCCTGGGACTTGGCACCTCCCGGCTGGCCCATATGGTGCCGTCACCTGTATGTTTGTGGCAAATTGGCAGCCCACACGCCAGCATATGGCAGGCAGGAGCAGCCTACTGCAGCAGCCATGGCCACAGCTACCTCCTCTTCTCCTCTCCTCTCTTCTCCTCTTCTCCTCTCCTCTCTATCCCTCTTTCATCACTCTCTTTTCTCTCTCCCCACTCTCTCATTCTCATTCTATCTTTCTTCCTTTCGTTCATTTTGGTTTCTCTCTCTCTCTCTCTCTCTCTCTCTCTCTCTCTCTCTCTCTCTCTCTCTCTCTCTCTCTCTCTCTCTCTCTCTCTCGATTTTAATACTGTTCCTCCTGGCTAATGACTCTTTCTGTTTTTCAACCTCTCTTTTCTGTTTTTCAACCTCTTTTCTCTTTCACCCTCTGCTTAGCTTCATCACTCTCATTCTCTCGCTTTCTGTCCTTCCACTGATTCTTCTCTCTTCTCACTCCCCCTCCCTTCTTCCCTCTGTCCTCCTCCCACCTCTCTCTCTCTCTCTCTCTCTTTCACTCCTTCTCTCTCTTTCTCTCTTTCTCTTTTTTTTCTGCTCCTCAGCACTCACCCCCTGGAATGTGTGAAGCAGACAAGAAAGCCATCTTAATAACTGCCTTTCAAAGATAACTACATAGTCTAGGCAAGCGAAGATGACAATGATTTTTCTTTTTTTTTTTTTTTGCTCTTTTTTTTTGCTGCTGCTTTCTCTCCAAAGCCCTTCTTGTTTCTCTGACACACACACACACACACACACACACACACACACACACACACACACACACACACACATACACACTCACACTCACACACTCACACACATACACAAACACATCTCTCTCTCTCTCTCTCTCTCTCTCTCTCTCTCTCTCTCTCTCTCTCTCTCTCTCTCTCTCTCCTTCGCTCTGACTCTCCCTGCTCCTTGGTGTTGCAGCTCGGCTCTTGGAAAATCAAATGGAGCGTTAAACCTGATTAAGGCGAGCTTCCACCCAGCTCTCTGTGCCTCCGGTTGTCTCCCCCACATCTCTCTTTTTTCATCCGTCACAGGACTCAGCTTTCAGCAGGGGTAGGAGGGCACCTTTCTCTCTCTTTCTTTCTCTCTGTCTCCCTCTTTCATCTTCCCTCTGTCTCTTATTCTCTCTTTCTTTATCGCTCCCTCTCTCCCTCTCCTCCCCTCGCTCTCTCTCACTCACTCACTCATGCTCTCTCTCTTCCCCTCTTGTGTCACTCTGCTTCTCTATCGTTCTTTCTCTTGGCTCTATCCTGTCATCCTGTCCCTTTCTCTCCCTCTTTCTCTCTCTCCCTCTCTCTCTCTCTCTCTCTCTTTTTCTCTCTCTCCCTCCCTCTCCCTAGGTGTCAACGCAACACTTGGCTTCTGAGTGACAGGTGTAGCCAAGGAGAAACTCTGTGCGCTCCACAACATGCCATGATAGTATCTATGCTCTCCTGAGCTGAGCAGCTCTCTCTCTCTCTCTCTCTCTCTCTCTCTCTCTCTCTCTCTCTCTCTCTCTCTCTCTCTCTCTCTCTCTCTCTCTCTCTCTCTCTCTCTCTCTTTCTCTCTCACTATTTTTCTTTCTCTTTGTCTCTGGTTTCTTTTCTCCACACCCCCAGCCCCCCCCCCCTTGATGGCTGATAAATATAGCTTTTTCAGTGAGGTATCGAATTTCACACCTCGTAGGATAATGGCTGATCAGAGGTGCGATGATTAGTGTGCAATTAAAAATCCCCTCTCTTAACTGTTATCGTAACCCCGCCGTAGCACAAAGGGCTCGTTACACGACCCTATCCCTCATTTGGAGGTGAGGGGGGGTGGGGGGGTCGCAGCACAACGCAAGAAGTGCCAATTTCGTCACGGACGCTTGCACACGCGGTCGCACCATGGCTGTTGTTTGTTGCCTGTGAGCGCATCCTCCACCTTACCCTCAGTACGGGCAGGCACACAAGCACACACACACACACACACACACACACACACACACACTCTCCTCTTTCAGGTGGAGTTATTGTCCTATTTATCGCCTCCATCAAGAGTGTTTGTCCCTCGCAGCACAGCCCTTGCATGGCTAATGCTGCTATCTCTCTGATGGTTGGTGTGTGTGTGTGTGTGTGTGTGTGTGTGTGTGTGTGTGTGTGTGTGTGCGTGCAGTTAGTTGAAAAGCTAGTGGCTGCTGGTTGAGTGTTGCAGGGTTGGTGGGCACCGATGCTGACTGTAGAGGCTCTGTAGAGTGGAGCTGAGGCTTTAGTCCAAGCCCACACATCTGAGCCCGAGTTCCCACAACCCTCTCCGTCCGTCCCTCGCCACGCCTGGCCTGGCCTTGCACTGCCTCGCCTCGCGCTGCGCACAGCCGAGCCAAGCGGAGTCGAGTTGAGCGGAGCGGAGTTGAGCTATCTTTGAAGCGGCAGCTAAAGCCTCTCTCTCCTGCCCCATTTCTATCAATCATTTATCACTGCAGGCTCTGCTCTGCCTGTGATTAAAGCCTCCCAACAGGAGGCAGCATTTGAATACGGATATATAATTCATATCTGCAGATACACACTCGCACGCTACGCTCCACGCCCAAGCACACACTTTTGTGCACCGCACATCACGCACACACACACACACACACACACACACACACACACACACACAGGCTTACAACACATGAGCAAAAAAAAAGAGAAAACCCTGACACACACAAGCTTCTTTACTTTTCACAGCTCTTGAATTCACGCCTGGACTGTGACCACAGATTATTATTTTTTTCCTCCCCACACAAAGATACACACACACACACACACACACACACACACACACACACACTGTTATCTTTCTTGGCATTTCTGCTTTTCTATGCTGTGTTTCCAAACTGGACCATTCCTAAAAGGTTTTTCTCTCCCCCAGCCCTCACACACACACACACACACACACACACACACACACACCCCCCGCTCACATCATCGTCTCGTTAAAAAAGCATAACCGGCTCCTAATTAGCCTGCCCTGGCTGGAGTCTAAAATAAGCCACATCAGCGTTTGTCTAGGTTGATCCGGTTAAGAAGAGGCAGTGCCGCAGGTGCGCAGGTGTGTGTCTGTCTGTGTATGTGCATGTGTGTGTGTGTTTGTGTGTGTGTGTGAGTGAATGTGTGTGCCTCCAAAGGAGTCCTAAACGAGACCAGCGAGACGTGAAATGCGTGAGACAGCACTGAGCCGGATGCCTGCCACCCCTGGCCTGGTGTTTTCTGTGCTGATGAGCCGATGCTAATCTCCCAGGCACTCAGGATAGTGTAAGCGAGGATTAGCGAGACATGCTTAGCATCAGGCTACATTTCCGACCACAGAAGGGTATTAGAGAAAGGAAGAGGAGCTGAAGAAAGGATGCAGGGGGATGTTTATTGTGGGAGGGGAGCGAGGGTTGGGTTGGGTTAGGTTGGGTTGGGTTGGGGGCCTGTGGGTTTGGGGAGTGTGGGTTGTTGGGGGGTGAAACGCACAACATTTTCATCTTTGCTTACCCATCCTCCATTGCTTGCTTTCCCCTTCCCTCCTTCCCGTCCAGAACTCATCTCAGAGTTGACCGCCAGACCCACCACCCTCCCAACCACCCTTTCCACCGCCCACACCACCACCACCGCTGCCGCCACCACACCCGCCGACTACGACAGCGGTAACGACATCGAGAAGCACGAGACGGGCAACATGGTGGAAGCCCTGCCGCCCCCCACCATCAGAAGCACCACGGCTGCAGGCTTCACCACCCTCCGCCCCACCACCACCCTTCACCAACACCAGCCTGCCCACACCACCACCCCATCCTCAGACGACGGTGCCACCACCACCACCACCTCCACCTCCACCGCCACTGCCACCAGCCCCTCCTCCACCACTGCCCGCTCCAGCGCGCCAACCTTCGAGGAGTCGGGCAGCGGGGCCAGCGGCGACGATGAGCTGGACGAGGGCAGCACAAACACGGACGAGGCAAGCGGAGCTGGGCCAGAGCCAGAGCCTGTCGGTAAATGATTCGCCCCATCCACCACAGCTCACTACATTACCCACAAATCCTCCCTCACTTGCCATTTTCTCTCTCTCGGCCTGTCAAAGCTAACACCCGAGTCGAAGGTAGATCTTTGTGTACATTTACATATGTGTAGCTGAATATAAAAATATGCGTTTCATTTTTTTTATCTCACCTTCTTTGAAATTCTATGAGGAAAGAAAACAACATGCCGTTCAAACCCACAAGGGAAGGTGACTTCAAACAAACAAACAAACAAACAAACAAAAAAATGACTATTCTTGCTGTTGGTTTTTTTTTATATATTCATATGTTTGCATTTCAATGAACCTGTTTTGCCTCTGATACCTGACCTCAAGTTTGGGTAATTAAATTATTATTATGATGATGCAGTTTATCCCAAACAAAAGCTTAGTATAATATGCTAATGGGCCGCGGTAGGTGTGCGGCGCCGGGCTGCGTGATTTGAGATGCCGGCTGTGTTGGCAGCTCACACCGCGGTCTTGAGAGGCGGGCGGGCGTGTTGCTGGGCGCCGGCTGCACGAGGAGTGCATCCCTGAGCAGGGCCGGACCCCATTGAGATGCAGGATACTGTCCCAAATTACAGGCTTTGTCTGCTACTCTGTTGATTTGTGTCTCCACCCCGGCCAAATCCCCACCGCTAGCTTCTTTTCTTTTTTATTTATTTACTTTTTTTGTCAGTAAGGGTTTTTTTTTTATTTATTCCTTTTGTTTTTTGCCCAGTGAGTAAGGCACACTTATACTCACATATACACTGCTACACACACATCACACACATACACACACACACACACACACACACACACACACATTCAGTCATCATCCTCAAACACATTAACACACTCACACACACACACACACACATACATACACACACACACACACACACACACACACACACACACACACACATACATACACACATACACACACACACACACACAAACACACACACAAACACACATTGACTCACACATGAGCAGTCAGACCCACACAAACAGCGCTCTCACCATTTTCAATCAGTCGTTCTTTAGCGTGCCATTGCTCTCTGACCTGGGGAGTCAGCTAATAGCACGGTTCAACTGCCAGAATTGATGGAACCATGTGGGGCACTGCCGGCAAGTCCGCCGCTTAGATTTATAAGCGTGTCATCGGCCCGCCGCTCTGCTCCGCTCTCTTCCCGGACGCTCCGCACACGTGTCCTGTGTCCAAGGAGACGGCTGTCCTGTGGGGCGATGGGAGAAGGGGTGGGGGTATTTCATAGCTGTCGCAACTCCCCCTCCCCACACACACACACACACACACATACACACACACTCCCTGTTATCCTCCCCCACTCCTGGTCCCCAGGGAGCAATTGAAGCGTGCAACAGACTGCTGCAAAGAACGTCACATACGGAACCTTTGCTCGTAAATCTGAGCTGGCGGGGAAGGGGTGTGTTTGGTAGCGTGTGTGTGTGTGTCTGTGGGGAGATGGGAGGACAGATGCACAGGGGATGCGTGTGTGTGTGTGTGTGTGTGTCGCCTCGGCCAACAGTCATTTTCCCCGCTCGCTCGTTCGTTCGGCGCCTGCCAGTTCACTCATGGTCAGAGAGTCCTTGAAGTGGGCCTCTGATGTGTGTTTTTGCCACTGGCTTAACGAGCAGGAGTTGCTTTCTCAACGATCCCTCCTAATCTCGCCCAGCCACCAGCGCGCTGGACTTTCAGACAGGAGAAGAAGGCTGCAGTAGTGAGAACGCACACACACACACACACACACACACACACACACATAGACACAAACACACTCACGAAAAAGAAAATTGAAAGACGGAGGGAGATAGTGACCACAGGGAGGAGGGGGTAGAAGAGCTTAGAGACGCAGCAATACACCGTGAGTGTTTGGACATGATAATGATAACAGAGCTGCAGCTACGGAGAGGAGAGGAGCTGCCAAAGATTGTGGCGCCTAATCAATAAAACTGAGATTCACAATTTCTAATCCTTCACACGTTTATAACTCCTCCAAGGGGGGAAAAAAAAGAAAAGCAGAACATTGAAAAGAACAGGGGGAAAAAAGGTGAAAAAAAAAAAACTCGAACTGCTGGCCCCTGCTTGTCTAGCCGTCTCAAGCAGACAGGGTCTTAACATCTGAGGTTGATAACACAAAAACAGGCGTCGGCCATTTTCTCCATCTCTGCCACCTCCAATCCCCCATCCATGACTCCAACCATCCATGGCTCGCAAATCCTGCCCATGGCTCTGCAGGGAGCAGGCACTACTGCAGGGGAAAATGGAGTGAGAGAGAAAGAGAGAGAAAAAGAGAGGGAGAGGGAGAGAGAGGGGGATGGAGTGTAGACCTCACACAGACGGAGAGCTAGTACTCAAATGTTGTTTCTAGATCCTGTGGAGGTGGTTGTTGTTTTTGTTGTTGTTGTTGTTGTTTTGTTTTGTTGAGTTGGAACCTGGTGAAGATGTGTCTCCCCCCCTCCGCCCCCCCTCCCCCCTCCTACCCAATCAGAGCCCACGGCAGCGGTGACCACCATGCCCCCTCCAGAGGAGCGCTCGTCCTGCGACAACACCCCCTTCGGCTGCTGCCCCGACGGCAGGACTGCAGCCAGCAATGCTGAGGGCTCCAACTGTCCCTGTGAGTACACCAGCCTCACACACAGACACATGCACACACACACATGCACACGTGCATACACACACACATGCATATGCGCACTCACACACACACACAAACATGCTAACTCCACATTGCGTGGAAATGCATACACATACACGGAAATAATGCCAATGCGTGTGTCTCACACTAACATGCACATGCTGCAGCACACACACACACACACACACACACACACACACACACACATATACACATAGGCTCATACTGTCATAAATCATCAACACCTGATACAACAGAACAATGTGCACAAACAAACAGAATAGCCCCAGTCAGCTGGGAAAGCACAAATCTGCCCCACCATCTCACAAACACACATACACACACACACACACACACACACACACACACACACACACACACACACACACACACACACACACACACATATGAACACACACTCTCCCAGCTGACCCACACTGCTGCTATTGTATTGTTTGTGTGTGTGTTTTCTTGTTTGTTTTTGGACCTCCACGAGTGCTACTGCACAGCCTGTGGGGCTAGTAGGCAGCTCAGTAGCAGGAGCTGCATGGGGTTGGAGAGGGGTGGTGTGTGTGTGTGTGTGTGTGTGTGTGTGTGTGTGTGTGTGTGTGTGTGAGAGAGTGTGTGTGAGAGAGAGAAAGAAACTGCAGTAGGGCAAACGCACATAAACACAGAGCCTCCCTCTGGGCACTTGTCCAGACTTAGTGAATCACCTGTGTGTGTGTGTGTGTGTGTGTGTGTGTGTGTGTGTGTGTGTGTGTGTGTGTGTGTGTGTGTGTGTGTGTGTGTGTGTGTGTGTGTGTGTGTGTGTGTGTGTGTGTTGGGGGAGGAGGGACAAGAGGAAAGCAGAGACTGCATGGTTGGACACTGCGGCTTTAGATAGACCGGCAGGCAGCTTATGTACTATGTACTTACAGACTGCAGATCACCTTCTCTCTCTCTCTCTCTCTCTCTCTCTCTCTCTCTCTCTCTCTCTCTCTCTCTCTCTCTCTCTCTCTCTCACTCTTCCTCTCTCTATTTTTCGCTCTCTCTCTTACTCTCTCTCTTTCCCTTACATCCCTTCCTCCCCTCCTATTCTTTCCCTCCTTTACTTCCTCCTCACGTAACCATCTGTTCTTTTTTGTTCTTCATCAAGGGTAGGAATTACACTTAATGGGAAATAATCAATATGTTCTGCACAAGCGTTGAGGTGGCAGATGCTCCCTCATGCCGGAATAGAAAACGACAGGTCAAGTGTTAGCGTCTCTTCACATATCCATCAAAGGCAGTGGGGTGGGGGGGTGGGGGGGGGGGGTTAGCTACCATTCACCACCCCCACTCTCTCTCACACACACACACACACACACACCAGCCTATTGACGATATGTCACTGTCACTGCGGGCAAAGGTGTTAATGTCCAGTTTGTTGGGTGTGCGCTGATAGCATTAAGTCACTGGCCGCTCTTTAAAGAACAAGGCGGTGCGTCTGCGTCTCAAGATGGCCGTCTAAGGGGTAGAGGGCGTGGGAAGAGGGGGAGGCGCATATAAATATCAGCCTTTTAGCTCGGTCTCCAGGTACCTAGTGACGGCACAGAACCCTGTCCATTTACACGTATTATTAAACATGAATCTTTTCACTTTGAGCTGTAAATATAATGTTCTCTACAAAGACATCCTAGGAAGCCAGGATTGTTCCCCCCTGTAATAAAAGAGCTTTTTTTTTCCAGTGGTCTATTGAACACTGCGGGGTTGAACATGCAGCTAAAGCGAATAACTGTGGTGCTCAGAGTTCTCTTCTCTTTCTTACCTTCTTCTATACATCATGAGAGAATGGTGCCTGGCTGATTTGGGACATTCGAACATCGTGGTTAAATTTAGCAGTCAGCACATCCCTTTGTCTGGCTCCAGAGGGGGGCCTGGATGTGAGCATGTGCGCCTTTCCCAGACATCAAATCCTACCCGCCGTTGACTTGCCTTGAAAAAGTGACATTTTTATTTGAGTCAAGACGGCGATGTCCCTGACATGCTCCCAGCGAGCCGAGACAAGGGAAGATAAAGACAGACAGCCGCTATAAGCAGTGTTTAACGGCTGCCCTATTGTATGAATGGAGCCTAGCCTGAATGACTGGCAGTGAATTTAGCATTTTAATTTAAGCTCGTAGAGAGAGCCATCGCCATTACCATCAGCTTCGCCATCGCCGCCACTGCCCCACCCAGCTGCGCTATTCACAGCCCTTCACTGCCCGTGGGAAATGACTGTTCTTAGATGTTTCTGATTTACAATTTGATCGGTTCAAACTGCTGTCTTTCAACCACCAAACCCCATACACCCCCCCCCCCACACACACACACACACACACACACACCTCCCTTCCCCAGTCCACATTTGCTCCGTTTTAAAGTTCCATCAGATATGAAGTGTGTGATGTGTGTCTGGATGACAAAAAGGAGGGGTTTGGCCGATAAGGGCGGGGGTTGGGGGTATGTGTGGGGGTGGGGGGTGGGGGGGGGCTTTATCATGCAATTTTAACCAGTCCCTGTCAGTCTCCGGTGCCTGGGATTAGGAGACAATTACAGCTATCTTTCACGATAATCATACAAGTGCTCTTCCCAGTTGCAGCCGAGCGGAGCGCCCGTGATTGATTTGGGCAATTTGTTCGGTTGATTATGAGCCACGTGAAACCCAGCATCAGCAACGGTCGGGCGTCTTGTCTGGCCCCTCTCCGCTCCTCTCCGCTCCTTCGCTCGCTCTCTGGCACCACGAGCCGCGCCGCACCACGTATCGCATCGCCTCCCCTCACCTCAGCGCCCCCACCGCCCCCCCCGCCCACGTCCTCTTTATTTATTATTTATCCACAAGCTGCCATCACTCACTATTGCCCCAGTCAGATTTGCCCTCTCCTCGTCTCCTCAGCTGTTTTTTATTTATTTATCCCCTTCTCCTCATTTGTTCGTCTGCTTCAACAGCCATCACCCCCAACCCCTCTCCTCTCCTCTCCCCTTCTCTCTCTCTCTCTCTCTCTCTCTCTCTCTCTCTCTCTCTCTCTCTCTCTCTCTCTCTCTCTCTCTCTCTCTCTCTCTCTCTCTCTCTCTCTCTCTCTCTCTTGCCCTCTTTCCCTTCTATCGCTCTCTATTTCTATTGGTCTCATTACTGCCAGTGCAAATTGTAAGAAATGGTTGCAATAACCTTAAGAGATGACTTGCATAAAAGCTGCTTAGGGTAACAGCGCCTTGCCACTTGTGAGAGGCCCTTTTAATTTGCTCTAATGTTCTGTCTACGCATGTTACTCACCTGTGTAAATCTCTGTGTGTGTGTGGGTGTATGTGTGTGTGTATGTGTGTGTGTGTCTCTCTCTCTGTGTGAGTGTCTGTTTCTATGTTTGTTTGTCTGTTTGTGATCACATGCCTGATGTGTGCTAACGGATTTCTCTCTACTCAGTGCTCCATGGCTCTGTGAGCCCTTGGGAAGAGCCTCGGTCTGGTAAACTCCAGCCCATTCCACACTCTCTTCCATGTGCTCCCCCCGCACTCCCCACCAGCCCACACACACACACACACACACATCTCTGTGATGTTCTTCCACACCTCTACTTACAGAGAAGTCCCGGTTCCCCTCACCACCCCCTCCTTCCCCTGTTTTAATAGCCCTCAAGCAGGAACTCTACACACCACCACCACCACCACCACCACCACCACCACCACTACCACCTCCAACCCTGCCTAACGATAACACCACACTGCCTCCATCACTAACCACCACACAACTGGCACCTCACTAACTCCCACCTTCTCAACTAGTCTTGTCTCTGTGTGTCTGTGTGTGGATGATTGGGTGATTACCGGTGTGTGTGTGTGTGTGTGTGTGTGTGTGTGTGTGTGTGTGTGTGTGTGTGTGTGTGTGTGCGTGTTTGTTGTGTCTCCATGTGTGTGTGTGTGTGTGTGTGTGTGTGCTCTTGAAATGTATAAAATGTTAGTGTGAGAATGGCTCTCGAATGGCTGCCTCAGGACAACAATTTTAGTGTTGTTGTGTTTGTCCCTCTGCAGCCACCATGAGGTTCAATGGAGACCTGCACCTGGACCAGGTTGACGGCCAGGAGATGTTCTGGACACCTGAGATGAACGACCCCAAGTCTGAGCTGTTTGGCGAAACCGCCAGGAGCATCGAGAGTGCAGTGAGTATGACTCAGTCAGCACTGCAGCATACAACATTCATGAATTCAGTCCCACACACAAACACCCATGTTGGAAACCCTCTGCCTACCTAGTTGGCTGAATCCTCACGCCCGCCCTAACAAGCCTAAGGGAACATAGGTGGAAAATAGCACAGTTTTGTTAAAACCTGATGCAATGCATCTCCTCTTGTTTTACACAAGGTCAATGTTGTTTTTGTACATTGTCCCTCTAAACAAGTAAGCCCTCAAAGACTTCACTGACACAAAGAAAGCAATGGTAAAGGCAATTTGTTTGACGACCAAGTCACATTGGGCTATAGAGGAATGCATTTTGCAAATTGCAATGCATTTTCCACAAAAATGATTCATGCATTCACCCTTAAAAGAGTATAGGTTTAAAAGCCTGAAGTAATGTGATTTATCCTCCTCATCTGAAAAAGAGCTTCTCCATAAATGGAGGCGGTTCACATGGGGCCTCTATCCTGCAGACATCGGGTCCTGCCCATGCTGATCTGGCTGATTAGCTAATGGCCTGAATTAAGGCAGGTAGCTAATCAGCTGAATAAGGAGAAGCAAAGCCTGCTGGGAAATATGGGCCGCAGGACACTGGCCTTGCAGCCCTTTGATTGGGCGCCCACTGAGAACATCATTGCCCGTCCTCTTTCTGCACAGCGGTCCTGTTTGCAACAAATAGGATAAACAAGATATACAGTAACCTCAAAGCCAACAATTTACATCAGCTAATACCAGTCATTCGAGGGAATGCAACATTTTCCCTGTTTTTATTTTGGTTCCCCCGCTGCCTAGTCTGCCTCCTTGTCTGGTTTTGAGTGCGCCAGAGATTTGGGCACAAGTGTTTCCCCTGTCTGCGAACCCAAGGGCACAGTGTTAATGAGACCCACATAGCAAGCTAATGTTAGCGCTGAGTGCTGACCGAGATTTGAGGCAAGCCACGCTACCATGCATTGAATGAGTGTGTAACAAGCCCCCGTTCTAAGTGTGTGTGAGTGTGTGTGTGTGTGTGTGTGTGTGTGTGTGTGTGTGTGTGTGTGTGTGTGTGTATGCCTGCTCTTGTTAGACTATGCACACACAAGCACCAGCACTAGCGCCAGCTCTGCCGTGGCCATGGGGAGGGAAGAGGGGCAGGCGAGGCTAGGTGAGGCGTGGCACAGGGCCAGCTATGGAAACGGTGTCAGAGGCCTCTAGCGAGCGCTAATCCAGAGCCTGCAAACCTGGCCACAGCGGGCCATGCCCCCCAGCGCCGCCTGTTCCACCCGATAGCAAAGTCAAACCCCCATACCCCCCTCCCCCATCCATCCCTCTCCAACCCACCCTCCTTACCTCCTCTACTTCCTGTCTTTGTCACTTCATTTTTCTTTATCTCCAACCTTTTCAGTCATCCCCTTTTCTTTTCTGTCTGCACTTTCTCTCAACTCTCAAGTCTCTCTCACTCTCCCCTTCTCTCTCAGTCCATCTCTTCCCCGGGCTCCATCTTCCTTTCAATCCATTGTATCTTTCCATTCTTTGTCCTCTTTCTTCCGGTTTTCCTCCCCGTCTCCCTCCCTCTCCCTCCCACCCACCCACCCACCCTTAGGCCCTGTTCGCTAGACTGTGTGTAAATAGCACCGGAGGAAAGGGAGTCTTTCTGGGTCAGCATACCCGTTGGGGTGTAGTGTAGCCTGGGCAAGTCTTTCTAATAATGCTGGCGGGGATGCGGAGGATGCTGGGGGGAAGAGAGGGGGAGAGAGAGAGGAGAGATGGAGGGGAGGAGGGGGGGATTGAATGGAGGAAGTGATTGTGTTTGAGCTCCTGCTTTCTGCCCTTCTCTCTCTGCCCAGCAGGGGTCCCCATGGCGTGTGTGTGTGCGTGTGTGTGTGTGTGTGTGTGTGTGTGTGTGTGTGTGTGTGTGTGTGTGTGTGTGTGTGTGTGTGTGTGTGTGTGTGTGTGTGCGTATGTGCGTGTGCCGAGGCGCAGCCAAGAGGCAAAAACCTATTATCCTTTTTAAGATTATTTTCCTGTGCGTGTGTATGTGTGTTTCTTTACTGTCCTTTTTCCTTTCTGTTACGCACACACACAAACCTCTCTCTCTCTCTCTCTCTCTCTCTCTCTCTCTCTCTCTCTCTCTCTCTCTCTCTCTCTCTCTCTCCTCTCTCCCCCCCCCCACACCTCCCTCCCTCTACACCAAATCTGAAGTACTTTCCCTTGGTGAAGAAGCAGTGGATGAGGGTGTCAATGAATGCCCCCCCACCACCACCCCTATCACCACACACACACACACACACACACACACACACACACACACACACACACACACACAACCACCACCACCACTACTACTACCCCCCTTGACAGACTTATTGAAAGAAGCGGGCCTCCTCCCAGGGGGTGGAATCTAACAATAAAGGCATGCTCGCTCAAGTGCACTCGAGGTTAGCTGTAGGGGGGTTGTGCCATTTGATTGAACATGAACTAAAAAGAAGGGCCCCCTAGTCTTTTCCTTCAGTCGTGACCGACCGCCACCATCCCCACCGCCGCCGCTGGAGTGGCATGAAGTGTGCCAGCGAGCGAGGAGGTGGCGGCCGCTTTTTGTTTGGTGCAAATGACATGCTTCACTCTGAAAGCCTCCCATGTTTGCCTGCTCTTGATTAGTTCCAATAGTGACTCCGGCATGTTTGCCGTATTTGGCAAGCAAGGGCTGGAAATGCACATGCCTCTACACACACACACACACACACACACACACACACACACACACACACACACACACACATTATCACTCGCCACTCTCACATACTACACACACTCACTAACACATAAATAGCCATTGCACATACACACACACAAACATACACACCCACTCCCTCTCACCCATACGTCTCCAATTAAATATAGACATGCACACGGGCACGCTTAGGGGAAACACAGGAATACACACAGAATGCTCCCTCCGAATCCAAACCGAGTGGGGAAGAATGTCATGGCAACGTGACATTTACGGCTTGAAACTGTGTTCATGTAATTACTCGCACGCCGCTCGGAAAATGTCAATTTGCGCATGGCGGCCCGGTGGGATTCGACCTGCCTTTTAGCGGCGCTGACTTTCGGCCCACAGTATCTTTCCAGAGGGGCCGACCAACGTGTCCTTAACTAGAGCAGCCCAGAACACCACCACAAGCTCATCATTGCCACACTGACTCCAGGCCTGTCGTCTCTTCCTGTGTGTCCTAACTCTCTCCCTTCTCCCCTCTCTCCATCCCAGCTCAATGAACTGTTCCGTAAGTCTGAGGTGCAGAAGGACTTCAAGAGCGTGCGGGTGAGGAAACTGGCCGCCAGCAACTCCATCCAGGCCTTCATTGAAGCTCACTTTGACCCAGGTATGGGGACACATCCCATAATACTAAGACTTAAGACGGTGATCACCATCAAGTATCTGTCGTTGTGTAGCATCTAGCAACTAGTCACAACATTATAGAGTGTAGTAACATAACGCTATAGTGTATGTATGGTATATGTGCTATAACGTTGTGATATATGTGTGTTTAGTTTGTTTGTTTGTTTTTTGTTTATGTTTATATTTGTGATTAGTAATTTGCCTTGAGGCAGTCTGTCTGTACTCATTTTCATGTCACTGCCTAATCAGCCATTAGACAGGATGTTGGTTTTAAAAAATTAGAATTTATTTATTTTTAGTTGGTTTTTAGAGAGTAAGTGTGGTGATTAAGCACTCATAGCATCACATGAGGCAAACTGCAAAGGTAAATGCATTTGCTCCCGATTTGAAATTATTGGTTTGTAAAGGGCAGGCAAAGTAGGAAATGCCATTTAGAAAATGATTTTCTGGGTTGTACTAATGATTTTAAAGTTGATCACTAAGCCTACGACCAACACAAGCGGGGGATGGAAATATGTTCCTTTGAAAAGAAACCACAAATTCTTCAAGTGTGTTTGATAATCTCGCTTTTGTCCAACACTGTGTACTGTAAAAAAGAATGTCTGCTTATATAACATGAAGACAGGTAGACAATCACTCCCAACACTGTCTATAGTCATAACAGGACTGGCAGTATTGCGTTTGCCAAGGAATAGTCATTAAGTCTGTTGTGACCTAGAGAAGAAAGAAAGCCCAGGAAGCTCTGTTCGAGTTATATAACATGAAAGCCGTTTTTTCATATCCATCATCCACATAGTTTGGCTTTCATTTACATTTGAGACGGGCCATAATTACATTTCATCATAGAGCCATTATTCAAAAAGAACAGCTTTGAGAGTGAAGAACAAGGCTAGTGCCTCCCTTTTGCTTCTGCTTTAGAGCGGGGGCTTCTACGCTGTGAAAGCCTGTTTAACTCTGCTTTGTCTCTGCGTGTGTGTGTGTGTGTGTGTGTGTGTGTGTGTGTGTGTGTGTGTGTGTGTGTGTGTGTGTGGTGCGTGTGTGCGTTCGTGTGTGTGTGTGTGTGTGTGTGTGTGTGTGTGTGTGTGTGTCTTGTGTGTGTGTGTGTGTGTGTGTGTGTGTGTGTGTGTGTGTGTGTGTGTGTGTGTGTTGAGGCAGGTGGGTGGGGACGTGTGATGATTTTTTTGTAGCTGTAGCAGAGCC
>JAODXP020000018.1:15991204-15996204 GCA_027497455.2 Sardinella longiceps | reverse complement strand
AACAACATGGTGTACAACCTGCAGGAGAAGGGCGGCAACGTGCTGTACGGCACCGGCGTGGGCGAGTGCGGCAACAACCCGTGCCAGCCCAACCCCTGCAAGAACGGCGCCTCGTGCCAGTCCAAGGAAGCCGAGATGTTCCACTGCAAGTGTGTCAACGGCTTCTCAGGTCAGTTTTACCCCCTCTCTCCCACTGTTTAGTGCAGCAGGCATCTGTGTTTTTGTAGTTTTTTTCTGTGTATGCCCCCAAGGCAGGATTCAGGAGGAAGAAGAGGGGGGGAAATCAGGTCAGTGCTGTAGTACAGTGCAGTGTGGGGAGCCATGCAGGCACTGAGATCTGCTTGATTTTTTGCACTCGTCTGATGTAAACTCCCTCTCTTAGCACTTAAAAACCCCTCACACTCAGTTCAACAAAGCACACACACACATACACACACACACTCGTTTTAATGACGTTCCCCTCGCCTCCTGTCCGCTTAAATGAAAAAGATTTCATCAACGCTTCTTTTGAATCCAGCCCGGGTCTCGTGCATTCTGTAGTGGGTCGTGATTTTTAATTACGAGAGCAAAAGAGCGGTAATTAATCGAAGCCAGAGAGCTGTGGGACTCGGATTGCCGGCTGCGCTCATCCCATAATTAGTGACCCAGAGCTCGTCCTACTGTAGGATACGGCCATGGAGTAGAGCAGGAGTCCACTGGCACACACACGGAGCCCTGCAAGTGCCCATCTCTGCCCGACCGACCGTCTCTCAGAACTATTCTGCACCGGGCCAATGGGGTCACGCTGCCAGCCAAGTGGGCAGCAATACAGCAAGTGCACAGATTTTTTGAGGTCACAGTGTTGTTGATTTTTTTTTTTTTTTTTTTTTTTTTTTTGACAAATTTGTTAATTTGATCTTTATTCTCTCTGCTGGATAATGAAGCATCTTGAGAGGCTGTTTTGCATCTTTAACCAGAGCAACAACGCCTCCTCTCCTCCCACTCACACTAGCCTGCAGTGATGCTGCTGCTGTGTTTAAGGCTTTAGCACCAGTGGCTTTGATTCTCCCAGATGTGTGTGTGTGTGTGTGTGTGTGTGTGTGTGTGTGTGTGTGTGTGTGTGTGTGTGTGTGTGTGTGTGTGTGTGTGTGTGCATGTGTGTGTGTGTGTGTGTGTGTGTGTGTGTGTCTGCGTGTGTGTGCGTGCGCGCGTGTGTGTGTGTGTGTGTGTGTGTCTGCCAGTGAGGCTCTCTTTAATTGAGGCGACTAAGCAGCTCCATTGGCGTAACATCCAGCTCTCTGGCCCCTGCCCTTCTACCACACACCCCACATGCCTGCCCACATGCCCGCCACACACACACACACACACACACACTGACTCTCGAGGGCCCCGCTCCACTGCCTCACAGCTAATGAGAGCCTTATAGGAAGAGTGTGTGCTTGGTTTCACTTTTAATACAAAGATGAAATACACACACACACATACTCACACACTTGCACACAGTGTTTGTGTGTGTGTGTGAGTGTGTTTGTTTGTGTGTACTGAAGACACAATGTAGCTTTTCCCTTGTCCCTACCCAGTCCCACTCTCTCCTCTCAACTCAGCCAAAGTGAATTGTGCTGAAAGCAGAGGGAAGATGGGAGAAGAGAGAAAAAAAAAACTGGGGGAGGAAGAAAAAAGTGTGTGTGTGTGTGTGTGTGTGTGTGTGTGTGTGTTGTGGGGGGGGGTGGGGGGGGGGACTGTTTGTTGCCACAGATATAATCTGTCTCCCAGATATGAGTTTCCTCACACACTGCAGTGTGTGGGCAGCTGATGTTTTCTCATCTAGAAATGCCCCCCCTACACACACACACACACACACACACACACACACACACACACACACACACACACACACACACACACACACACACATACCTTATTGCTTCAGCCATTCCTTTGAGTTTGGTTGAATAGCAATATTGGAGAGATGGCCATGTGCTGTGAGTTTGTGTTACCACAGAGGAGAATGAAGTGTTTGAGAAAGACAGAGATACAAAGAGGTGTGTGTGTGTGTGTGTGTGTGTGTGTGTGTGTGTGTGTGTGTGTGTGTGTGTGTGTGTGTGTGTGTGTGTGTGTGTGTGTGTGTGTGTGTACACTTGTGTTGGAGGCAGAAACACAGGCTGAATGCTTGGCTGAAAGGATGAATGTTGAATGTGGAGAATGAGCCTTTCATGTCAGTGGCGCTGTGGCTCTGTGATGGTGGCGCTCTCTCTCTCTCTCTCTCTCTCTCTCTCTCTCTCTCTCTCTCTCTCTCTCTCTCTCTCTCTCTCTCTCTCTCTCTCTCTCTCTCTCTCTTTTTTTCTCCCGGCTTTTTTGGAGCTCTCACTTATTCCCTGTCTCTCCTTCCTCACCACTCACTCTGTCTCCCTCCTTCTCACTGTGTCCTATCCATCCCTCTCTTTCTCTCTCTCTTCTCTCTGTGATTCTTTTAATCTTCTTTATCTACCCATTCCTCTCCCTCCCATCCATCCTTCTCTCTCTCTCTCTCTCTCTCTCTCTCTCTCTCTCTCTCTCTCTCTCTCTCTCTCTCTCTCTCTCTCTCTCTCTCTATGAGATGGACATGTTGGCGGGCTTATGTAGTGGCAGAGATAGAGTGAAGCGGAGCCTTCAGTACTCAGTGGGAGGCTTTCATTACCACACACACACCCCCCCCCCCTCACCACCCCACCCCCTCTTTAGCCTGCAGCCAGCTTCCCTCTCCTTAATGATAGGAGAAATTCTGATGAAGCCAGGCCTGATCCAACTCCTCCACCACCACCACCGCCGACGCCGACGCCACCACTACCACCGTCGTCCAGGACCAATTTCAGCTCTCGGCTGTTCGTTGCTCGCCTGCTTTCTTCCCCTGTCCCTAATCTGGAGTTGTAATAATTCTAAATCCTATTAGAAAATGACCTCCATTACAGAATAAATCCATGCCCCCTCACGAGAAAAAAAAGAAGAAAAAGGGGGTGGTGGGGGGTGCTGTTTGAAAAAGAGATTGTTCCTTAAAAGCCTGCAAAGGTTTTGTGTGTGTGTATACAGTATGTGTGTGTGTGTGTGTGTGTGTGTGTGTGTGTGTGTGTGTGTGTGTGTGTGTGTGTGTGTGTGTGTGTGTGTGTGTGTGTGTGTGTGTGTGTGTGTGTGTGTGTATAATGCCAGGGTTATGTGTAATGGAGTCTTGCTGGCTGCTGTTATTTTCCTCTGTCCCCCCCTATGGTCTTCATGTGTCTCATTACCCCTCTCTGCAGGACCAACCTGTGCGGACGCCCACAACCCCTGCGACCCCAACAAATGCCACCCGTCCTCTCAGTGCCAGGTGCTGCCCGAGGGCGGCTACAAATGCGAATGCCCGATGGGCCGCGAAGGCAAGCACTGTGACAAAGGTACGTCCGCCTCCACTCCCATCTCATCGCTTCTATCTAAAAAAAAATAATAAAAGAATTGAAAATCCGTAAGGATTTATAAATAGCTCTCGGAGTGACTGGAGTGTTTTGTAATGCTCAGCTGTGTTCAAAGCCAGTGCCACCATGTTTTGTCCTCTTTTCACAATCAAAATATTTGCACATCCGAAACACGACAGGCGGAAGAGGGAACAAGAGAAGAAAGTTTGTTTTGAGCACCGTGACGGGTGGAATGGTGCCGCTTGGGGCAAGCGTACCACCGGGGCGCCTGGTTGGGGGAGAGAGAGACAGAGAGAGACAGAGAAAAAGAGAGAGAGAGCAAGAGAGAGAGAGTGTTTATCACGCTCCTTTTCAGCTCCTCACCGGGAGTCAGGATACAGCCGTTCTTTTCCTCCCTCTTTCCCCTCTCCTCTCCTTTTGTCGCGGGTGGTGGCAGGCAGCGCTGCATTTCCATCCTGAATTGGGAGATCAAAGGCGGCGCTGCCCCCCCAAGGGCCTTGGCAGCCGAATGGCAGGGATTTGGAGGCTGAGCCACGGGTGGAGGCCCCGCTGATGCTGCTGATAGTAGGCTGGCAACTGTGGTAGTGGAAGTGGTAGCAGCAAAAGCAGGAGCTGGAGAGAGAGAAATAGAGAGAGAGAGAGAGAGAGAGAGAGAGAGAGAGAGAGAGAGAGAAAGAAAGAAAGAGAGATTCGGCCTCGACTCCACAGGGAGCACCAGGCCACGGCTGAGGGAAGGAGGGCAGTGCAGCACCTCAACCCTGTTTGAATCTGTCATTAGAGGGACATTTTTTCCTCCTTTCTTTTTCCCTGTGCTCTTTACTTAATAAAAATTGTAATACCTTTTCAGATGCAGAAATCCTTGCCAGGTGGAAAAAAAAAGTGCCTTAATTCATTATGCAACACGAGAAGCAAAATGAGTAGTTTTGTGCTGAGAAGATGGAGCGAGACAGACAAGAGGTCTAGATTAACTGATCTAATAAACACAATTAGCTTTAAAAAAGGGGACAAAGGATAATTCGGTGCGTGACAGTAATGAAAAAAGACACCTCTGAAGAATGCACCTCCAGCCATAATGAGGAAGAATGGCGCTTAAGTGGTGATTGAGTGGAATTCTGTACAGATCTCAATGCAGATGAACTCCGAGCGCTGCAATAATAAGCATCATTATCGCTTCTATTCCTGTAGCCGTGGATGTGGCGGCGAGTTGCAGCCTTTGTGCTCTGATTTAGACTGATTTCCATGTAGACGAGCAGCTCCCCATGGATATACGAGCTCAGGGTGAGGGGGGGGGGGGGGGGGGGGCGTCTCTTAAACAGGTTTGTGCTTAGCCCCATAAGCACACGGCGATAGACGAGACGAGACGCACGCAGACTTGCATAAAATGTCATACTTATCGCACCTCCCCAGATGAGCCGGGCAGTGGAACAGAATGACGCCGGTAGCCAGTGGGGCCCTTCTTGACCAAGCAAGCAAGTCTCCATTACCAAGTGATTAAAATAAATGGAGGCGAAGCCGAATCAATGACCAGGGACCATCCATTGCAGTGGAGTGTATTTTTTCCTCTATTAAATCAATGAGATGAGTAATCGCATCAGT
>JAODXP020000018.1:15956204-15988704 GCA_027497455.2 Sardinella longiceps | reverse complement strand
AACCCACCACGAGGTTGAAACTATTCTCTCCAGGTCCTTTAATGAACTTCTAAATGTGGAGCCAGTGTTGCACTCAGGAGACTTTTCTCTCTTTTTTTTCTAAGTTTCTAAGCACCAGAAGAAGAAAAAAAAAGAAACTCTGTTGTAGCTGTGGGTTGAGGAAATGGGTGCTATGCTATGCTATGCTATGCTAAGCTCTGCAATGCCTTGCATGTTTGGAAGGTGGGAGGGAAACAGCTCTTTGACATGCTGTGTGTGTGTGTGTGTGTGTGTGTGTGTGTGTGTGTGTGTGTGTGTGTGTGTGTGTGTGTGTGTGTGTGTGTGTGTGTGTGTGTGACTCCATTGTGTGTGTGTGCTCCCCTTGTCAGAGCCTTGTGCAGTATACTGTATCCATGGGCTTGTTTTGCCTGGGTGCCTGATGCTTGGTCTGGCTGCTGAGTGCACAGTACTACACATAGAATGACATACACTGCAGTTTCGAGCATTTCTGCAATATAGTTTCACCATATGATATTATATAGCGTTACTTATGTTTATGTCATATGATGTTAGATAGCATTACTTATGTTTATGTCTGGTATTAATAGTATTTTATATTTAGTCACGTCTACTTTAGGATAGAATAAAAGAAAACAGGACTGCGAATAGAGAATGCAGGTAGACAGAGAAAATAAACAGAACAATCAAGGCAAAGCTGTACACACTGCAGACTAGACTAGAGCAGAGAGAGAGAGAGAGAGAGAGAGAGAGAGAGAGAGAGAGAGAGAACAACAGTCAGAGAATGAGTCAGTGTTTTTCAGAAGGCTGAGTATGACAACAGGGGGGGGGGGTAGACAGGCTAGGGACATAGAAGAGGGTTGGTAGAGAGAGGCTGGGGATCCGATTGCGGAGGCAGGCAGGGTTTAATTTAGGCCATGGAGACGGAGAGACCAACCATCGGTGAGATGGGAAGTTTCAGAGCTGACAGTGGCGGAAGCTTGGGTCCTCCTCTCCCCCTGCAAAACAAATCAAAAGAAAACAAACAGACGGGAGAGAGAGGGATAGGAGTCTTTGAAGTCTTCTAATTGCATTAGGCTGAAGTAATTTGTGATTAGGACCCTGCTCATGACATGGTTCAACTTTATTTTACTCCTCGCTTGCTACACAAGCTAATTCTGCCTCTGTGTGTGGGAAGAAAATCTTATTAAAAAAGGTCAAAGGTAAAAAAGAGTGGAAGGCAGTGAAGGAGAGAGAGAGAGAGAGAAAGAGAGAGAGAGAGAAAAATAAGGTCTAGTTATGATGAACTGTCTCCTAGCTTGCAGGGCTGAACCTAGACCCCTGTGAGAAATCTCTCTTCCGCAGGGAAAAGATAAACAGTGTGATTTCTATAGCGCAGTGGCAGTGGCAGTGAAGTGGGTTCAGCCCCAGCCCCTCTGTCACCCTGCAGAATTGAACTGCGTGTGTGGATGCAATTGTGTCCAATGCAGCCAGACTTTATGTGCCTCCTGATTTATTCGGAATGCTTGTATGGGAAGTTGCAGTAATTTGTACACAGCCTGCGGTGGACCCTGCCTTCTTTTTCTTTTTTTTTTTTTTTGCTTGTGTTACTCTCATTTTATGATATGTATTTATTCGCTTGCTTGTCTATTTGTTTGTTGCTTTTGTTTATTTATTTAGTTCCTTGTGCTACCTCTGCTTTAAGCTTGCCTGCATGGATTTGTTTCTTTAACTTCTCAGATTTTTTTTTTTCTATCAATGTACTGACTTTTCACTGTTTACTTTTTTACTTCTCTCTCTTTCTCTCTATCTCTCTCTCTCTCTCTCTCTCTCTCTCTCTGTTAACATTTCTCCCCCTCCTTCTCCCTCGCTCTTTTTTGCTCCTGTCTCCAATGTGCTGTCTGGAAATAAGAAATCACGCAAGGTAATGACCGAAGTTTGACTCGGAGCTGCTAGACATTTCATTTCTTTCCAGCGGCATCATCAAGTTGTCCGTTCCTCATCGCAGTTCCATGCTCCATTCTATCAGATTAGACAGAGTAGGCAAACGGTGGTGGGATGTTTTTGTGTGTGTGTGTGTGTCTGTGTGTGTGTCGTTTTGTTTTGTTCTAGTCCTCCATATGCTGTGGAGGGAGAGAGGGAGGGAAAGAGATGTTTCGTGAACTCCGTTTGGCATCTCCTGTAGGCCAGCTGGTACGGGGGTGGGCGGGGAGGGAATTATCTTTTAACCGCCATTGTTTCACCACTCCCCGATGCAACAATAAGCACGTCTTCATTAGTCCGGCGTGGGTGGCCCGCCTTGAGTGCGCCACCAGCAAAAATGGAGAGAAGAAGAGAAAGAGAAAGAGAAAGAGAAACAAAGAACAAGAGACACAGCCCAACGGAGTTACAGAGTTACTCTCTTTGTCCTTCAGACGATTTCGATTTCAGTTGTTTATTTAGAGCAGCTCAGACATAACATGCAGTATTCCCACATCACTCACCTGCACGTTGTCACATTGACTCACCCACATACTCTACATCCACATGTCCCAGGGGCTTAGGATACCTGGCTTCTGGTGATCAGTAATAGGAGGCTGCCCTTGCCTACAGGCAGTGGTGGGTGTTTTTGTTGTTTTTGTGGATCCAGTAAGGGGCCCTTTCCTAGCTCAGCAGTTCGCCCAAGTGATGCAGGAGACAGGCCAAAGTGAAGGGCAGCCGGCGGCAACACTTTGGCTCGCCCATGCACTAGATTGGACCCCACTCAAGGTGCAGCGCCATGTTGGCGCCAGACTCGTCATGCCCAAGCGCCACACCTCGGCGTAAGAAAATGAGGTGGCCACGGTGCCAAGCATTCAATATATTCCAAGGCCTTTTTTTTTTTTGTTTCTTCCCGAGCAATTAACTTGGCCTTGCCCCTCAGGCAATTATTGGCCTACATAAAATAAAGATCCTTAATTCTTCTCCTGAGCGGAGCCTCCCTGCGAAAAGTCCTGTCTGTAATTGCAGCAGTTTTCATGCAGGCTGGAGAACACCGATTTCACGGTCGTCCACAGCGCCAATGATACACCAATTAAGGTTTACCGTTTGAAATTTGAAAGGTGCATGGAAGAATCACAGGTTCATTATAGTCTTTCATTAAGAATCCATCCATATCAGTCGTTCTCATTTCAATCGTTTAAATGCCGTTTTGTTTTCTCTCAGCCTTTTGTCTTGTGTGTGCAGCCAGAATCATTTTCAGTGGTGGAAAAAAAGGGACCTCAAATCAATTAGGTTTTGTAATACATTGAAGCTATTGATGTGGAAAAGGCCTAAAGTGAACGAGATTAATCAATAATATGGCTGATGTATACTATCCTCTCTGATATTGATTAGCTATGCCTGCGTAGCCACAGCTGAGTATGGAGTGAGAGGAATGGGGGGAGCAGCGCAGTGGAAGATAAGGCTGCTTCACAAAGACTAGCAGACACACGATGCACCATTTACGGGCCTTTTCTCACACTAAGCGCCGTCTGTTTTAGAACCAACACACCGATCTGAACCTGAAGGAGTCGCTCTACGTCGGTGGGGCTCCAGACTTCCGACAGTTGGCCAGGGCAGCCTCGCTGAAGGACGGCTTCAAGGGGGCCATTCAGAAGGTGAGGGCTTGTTCTCTCTCTCTCTCTCTCTCTCTCTCTCTCTCTCTCTCTCTCTCTCTCTCTCTCTCTCTCTGTTGTCTTTCTCTCTGTGTTGTTTGGTGACCGTGTCTATTGTGTTTGTCCGAGCACAGATCACTCTGATGGGCACAGCTATCCTGAGGGCAGAGAATGCGCTGGACTCCCGCGACGTGTCCATGTTCAAGAGCCACCCCTGCTCACAGTCGGCCTGCATGAACGGTGCTCGCTGTAACCCACTGCTAGAGAGCTTCGAGTGTGTGTGTCAGCCCGGCTACACAGGCAACCGTTGCCAGCTTGGTAAGTGTATCCCCCTCTCTCTCTCTCTCTCTCTCTCTCTCTCTCTCTCTCTCTCTCTCTCTCTCTCTCTCTCTCTCTCTCTCTCTCTCTCTCTCTCTCTCTCTCTCTCTCTCTCTCTCTCTCTCTCTCTCTCTCTCTCCCCATATCTCTCTCTCTCCCTATCTCTCTCACATGCCACCTCTCATCTCTACCCCAGAGGTGTTGTTATGCTGGGCCCGTCTGGCTGTGTAATTTAATATCGCTCCTCTGACCATCCACTTACCCCACTTCTACATCTCCCCGCAGAACCCTCGTAACGACCTCATATCTCATTTCATATGCTTTGCACACACACACACACACACACACACACACACACACACACACACACACACACACACACATACAGTACACTCACACACACATATAGTACATTTGTGCACACACACACACACACACACACACACATTTATGTATGCACTCACTCTCACACACACACACAAACACACATACAGTACACTTTAACACATTTTCTCTCACACCCACTCACACACACACACTCACATTTATATATGCATTCACCCACCCACACACGCATGCACTTTAACACATTTTCTCACAAACCCACTCACATGCACACACACACACACACACACACACACACACACACACACACACACACACACACACACACACACACACACAGACATGCACAGCAACACACACCCAATACGCTCCCAGCCTGTGGTAGGATAGGCACTCCCAATCATTTTTCCCCCCGCCCAACCTCATTAACCTTGCCGTTTCTCACTGCTGTTTCTTTAACCTTAATTAAGCCACAAGAGCATGAAGACGACAATACATCAGAAGCTCCTTTTGCACTGCACTTTAATTAGGAGTTGCCCTGTTTTGCCATCGATTGAAACAGCCTTCCCCCTTTTCTTCTTCCTCCTCCTCCTCCTCCTCCTCCTCCTCCTCTTCTTCCTCCTCCTCCTCCTATCTCCACAGTGATCCATGAGAAGTCCGCCGGGGAGACCGAGGCCATCGCCTTTGACGGCCGGACGTTCATTGAGTATCACAACGGTGTCACCAAGAGGTAAGATGAACGACTGGGAGGTGGCACCTGTCTCCCTTAGAACACCCATCCATCCTTCTGCAGTGGCTTCCCATAGGAGCAGCATTATCCCTGAATTATCTACACACACACATACACACACACACACCTTGTTCTTGTTGAGTAAATTGCGATGACAGAACTGATTACTTCGTCTCCCTTTTAGCGGTGCCGCGCCTCTCTACTTTAGCTAATAGCCTGGCCGCATCCCTCGCAGAGATTCCAGGGGCCACGGCAGCCGCGGTGGCAGCGGCTCTTGGTCTTCAGTGAATCTCGCTAATTAGTGCGGCCGCTCCAATTAAAGTGCAGGCCCCTAGAGCGCACAGACACACACACACATTATACACACACACACACACACACACACACACACACACACACATTATACACACACACACGTCTAGGATTGGCTAATAAATCTCCACTGTCCCTGACTACACATCCACCCACCACCGACTTAGCCGCTGACCCCTCTCCTACACCCTTCAGAGAGGCCATCTTGAAATTCTCCCACTGCATGTCATTGGTACTAATTACCTTCTTGTAGCGCCATGAGATAATGGGAGCCTTCCATGAGATTCCCCACGCACACGCACTCTCGCTCTCGCTTATTCTACCCGCCCGTCATCCCAGGGTCAATCCCGCAGTCGATATTTGAATAATCTGTCCTTCTTGGTGGATATGGGGAATGGGAAGGGAGGGGGGGTATCCACTTTCCTTGTGCTTGGCCATTTATCCTATTACTGTCACTGCGTGTTGTACTGACATTGATGCGGTGAGCAGGGATGAAGCTTCTCTGAACGTTTGACCCAAGATATGTGAAGCGTAGTGCTCAAATCCCCCATAATTCCAGCCTGTGCTATCTCTGCGACAGCTGTACAGTAAGACCTCGGAGAGACTAATGAGGTCGACTGTCATAAACTGCCAGTGTAGAATTGCAAATCTACACGTTTCGCTGCAGGGAAACTCGCTTTCTCAGGTTCGTTCCCGCAGGCTGTCATCCACTCTCTGTTTGTTGTCTTTGTGATGTCTGCCTGGAGAGTTGTTGCTTCTGTTTTTTGTCCTGTCTGTCCCTCTGTCTTCCTCTCTGTATGTCTCTGTCTGTCTTGTCTGTCTGTCTGTCTGTCTTAAATGAGTGTTCCTTGTTGTCTCTCCTCTGCACTCAAAAGCCAACTGACCAATGAGATCCCCGAGTAAGTAAAGCAGATGTTAACTGGGATGGATATGCTTCACACCAGACTAACCTTTCAGTTGATCCATCCTCCATAGTTAACCTCGATAAATAAACTTTTCCGGATTTCATATTTGTTTTCCTACTCATGTACATGGGAACAAAGCTTAGACAGCAATTTGTCAGTTACACAGGGCCCATCACGTTGCCATTTTTTTTTATTATTATAAAACTGTTTTTATTTTTATCAGTTTTTGATAAGCTAGATTGTAAATTCCTGAGAGAGGAATGCATGTTTGGCATGTGTGATAAGCATTGTGCTGTGAACAATGGGGGGATGAGGAAGAACCCTCCCTGGACAATGTGCATGTGGTTAGAGACCAGCAAGCACCGTGTTCTGGGTGTTATTAACTGCTATGTTGACATGTGTGAGACCCCCTTTTTAACTGCAAGTATTTGTCTGTTTTTCTGGAGGCTTATGACCCTGGCTTTTTATGCGGCTAGAGCTTTCAGTCAGGCATTCCAATGACTTTTATATTGACCTATTAATGAAAATGCAGGATTTATAGTTTCCTTTTACAACTTTTTTTTTTGTCTGTCCCACAATATAATTGGCTGTCCAAGTGACTGCATGGAACTACAAAGTCCGAGACTTGATTTATTTTGGAATCACACTAAGTAGGTCCAACGGAAGAAACTGGTCCAATCAGCATTCGGCCCACGAGCGCCATGTTTGTCATAATCTCCAACCGTAATTTCCAATAATTGCATTCCACGGGCAAAAAAAGAAAAAAAATGAATATGACACATTAATCTAGGATTTGTCTTCCATGAAAAAGGGCCCCCCCTCCTCCCCTGACTGTAATGTCCAGAGCGAGAGTAGAGTTTGGGCCGAGGACATCAATAACGGTTAGCAAGCGGTCTCCTCTGAGCCACCACTGGACTTGCCCCGGCGACTAATGGGTGTCACTTCCTGTAAAAATGAGAAGTCTGGATTAGAACGAATATCAGCCAGGAACGACTTGGCCAACTTCTCAGAAACGAGTCCCATCAATTCAACATGATTTGGTTGTTGAGCGGAGGGCCTTAAAAGTTAATGGATACCTCAGGGGACATTAACAAAGAGGCTGTGTCCATCCACCCAGGAATAATATTTCTGCGACTATTTACTGCAGTGCCACTCTGTCTTCATTCTCCTGCCCTGCCCTGGCCTGCAGCTGGGGACCCATTAGCGCTCGGCTCATTATTTCATAGGCCTGATCTGATGGCTCTGTGCACTAGCTAGCTGCCGTAATTGGACGTTTGACCCCATTCGCTTTCAAATTGGAAATCTGTTCTTAAACCCATTTTGGCTAAAGTGGCGGTTTGATGTTTTACTCAAATGTGGCTATTTTGCAGACACGCATGCACACAAACACAGACACACACACTCGTGCACACCTACACACAAATATGCAGAGCCTCACATCGATTCCCCAACAGAGACATTCGTCCAGGCAAGTGCACAGTGTTTTTGTTGAGGCAGAGCGGAGAGAATGAAGTCACTGTTGACCAAAGATTCTAGAGTGCTCGGCTATAGAATCTGTGCTGTTGACGCAGTGCAGTTAGCAGCACCACATGATGGGCTGGAGTGGAGCCGAGTGCTCACGCGCTCCCATGACCCCCCATGTGCACAGTAGGTTCTGTGTCTGGCCCACTGCTGAGCACCTCACTCAGAGGCTCACCATTGCTAGCGCAATGGCTGCATACTAGTAGCTACAATACTGTACACGCCACAAACAGTCGCACAGCAAGGCTTTTGCTGGCGGGCATCAGTTTGGTGGTCCACAAAGCCACTTCACCGCTGCTCGAATGCTACCAACCCAGTTGCGTTGCATTGCGTTGCCTGGGTTACGCTGATCCGCTAGGAACTGAATGAGTTAGAGAGGGGACTTTCTTTTTTCAAAAAAAAAAACGCGCCTCCAGTGCTTATTGCATGCCCTCCACTTTCTCTACTGCTCCTTTAAGTCCCGAGTCACTGGAGAACCCATCTGACCAGAGGTGAGTGCCCTCCGCCCGTGACTGCGCCCCACCCTCACTCACCCCCTTCAAACAAGCTGGCATGCCCCCCTCACCCCTCCCCCCAACCACCTACTGTTCCACCTACTTACAGTGTACTAGTCACCCTTTAAACCACTACCATTCAGAGCTGAGAGGCAGAGAGGGCATCCGCTGCGGGTGGCAGGGTCAAGTACAGTCTGTGAGCCCATTAGTAGTAATCACAGGCAAATTGCAAATGGCAGTCTGTGTATCGCTGCTGGGGTTATGTTCCAGATGTAACGTGATGAAAATCAATAGGAGAATTTGAAATTGAAATGAGAAAATTGCACTTCAGGGTTACTGCTACCTTTGGACAGGTGAGCTGAATTTGAAACAAATCTGCAGCGTACTTTTAGCTCAATTATCAGCTAGGCTAGGGCAGAATGCCAGAAATATTAACGGTGGGAGAGTTTTGCCCATAGCCCACACCTACGAGCCATCTTGTGTGGTTTACATACTCTATGCACTCCGGTACTCTGGAACCTTCTATTCGCAGATGAGTTTAGATCACTACTGACGCCCACAAGATGGCAAAGCGCTCGGTAATGGTGCATCATTAATTCTGCACGAGGGAGGAGAGAGAGGGGGAGTGTGTGGGTAATCACAAAAAGTGCCAACGGCCCCACCCACCCTGCCCCCTCCACTCCCCTCTCACCCCCTGCCCAGCCCAGCTGTCTGCACGAGCTCTGACTGGTAGCCATGTGTGGAGAGCCCCTGCAGAAAGAGTCCAGTCAGCATAACATGTGCGTGTCTTAAGGGTGGGAGGTGCTGGAGAGAGAGAGAGAGAGGGAAAGAGAGAGGGAGACAAAGGCTACGCAGAGATGGTGAATTCAATTATACAGAATAATTATCCGGCTTTGGTTTATTACAGCCCAGTCTAATACAATTTGTGTAATGACATTTTTTTTTAATTAGCAAGAAAAAAAAAACGTTGCATTTTAATCTGCCTTGCCGTCATTGGTTGGAGACATATGGGTCTCCCTGTGTATGCCGTACATCCAACTCTACAGGAGGGCCTATCTTTGCTTCTCTCTCTCTCTCTCTCTCTCTCTCTCTCTCTCTCTCTCTCTCTCTCTCTCTCTCTCTCTCTCTCTCTCTCTCTCTCTCTGATGAAAGGGCGTTTGCCTTGACGTGGCCTGACATGGGACGGCCTCCCTCCTTCACTGAGCCGCACCTCTCCCCCAGGCGGGAGCTAAATTTGAGGTGGCACATGGCCTCCGGGCATAGTGCCTGAGAAATGGCGCCAGCCTGACAGCCCAGGGGCTCCCAGCATTAAAACTAACATGCTAGTGCTTGACTCTTGGACTCTTTTGTGGTGGCCAGGTGAAATACTTGCGCTGAATACACTTTACTATGAATTCATGCTCTACACTCTCATACACTCAGCTCAGAAAAGAGTTCATCTCCTTTTGTGTAGCTATACACATGGAGTGTGTGTGTGTATACTGTATGAATTTACAAGCAAGAATTTTGCCAAAAAAAGAAATATTCAGCACACTAAATGCACAAAAAAGACATAAAAAATCATAGACAGAAATATGAAAGCAATCCAGGTGAGGATGTCTGGTATTGCAGTGTTGTACATGTAGGAGAGAGCAGCCACATGTTCCCACACTGCACTGAGTTACCTCAATGACCTGTCACTTTGGCTGACTTGCTGGGCCAGACAGACAGACCTGGGGAGAGGGTTGTTGATTTGATCTCCCGCAATGGTCTGATATGGTGTGAAGATGCGTGCAGAGTCGACATCTGCTTTTTTTCGTGTCTTGTGTGTCTCGTGTGTGTGTGTGTGTGTGTGAGTGTGAGTGTTTGTGAGTGTGTGTCTATCTGTGTCTCATCACCATGTGTGTGTATTTTGTGTGTTTTCTGTTGATCGTGACTCATTTTTTTCTGTGCTAAGCTCCATGCTGTCGTCCGTGTTTTGTCTTGTCACAGGCTGTTTGTTCCTTGTGTTGGCTGTGTTTGTGTTGGCCGCCTAGCCCCTGTTTAGGTGCACCACGGAAGCTCACACACACACATGGAAACATAACACACTCTTCGACCAACAATCACACACACACACACACACACACATATAGACACCGAGACATAACACACTTGTAGACCTATACTCTCTCTCTCTCTCTCTCTCACACACACACACACACACACACACACACACACACACACACACGCACACACACACACACACTGTTTACCTCATACACTATGCCATTACTTCTATGGACATTTCCTCAGGGAAGTGACAGAGAACAAAGGGAATGGTTGTTTAAAAATAGCCTGCACCCTCCACCTCCTCTTGGGAGTCAGGAGGTGAGAGAGTTTGTGTATGTTGTTCCAGAGACAAACACATCCCTCCCCGACCCCCGGCGGCAGCTTAACGGCTCCTAGGCTGACAGCTGTGACGGTGACTCCGACACCGACGCTGCCGCTGCCGCTGCTGCCTCTGTTCCCGTCGGGGGCGCCGAGCGGATGTCGCAGGTCCCCGCCTCTCTGCTGCTCCGCTCGGCGCCCCGGCAGGGGGTGGGGAGCGTCCAGGGAGCGAGATCAAAAAGCGAGCTCCAACGGCGGTTTAACGCATCTGTATCCGCTACCCGCAATAGCAGTGCAGGAAGACAAGAGCCTAGAGAGAGAGAGAGAGAGAGAGAGAGAGAGAGAGAGAGAGAGAAAAAGAGAAAGGAGGAGAAGGAGGAGCGCTAGCATCACACAAACCTCACCATGGTCCCACAAGTGTGACACCGGCCTCCGACTCGCTGTCTTTCACACACACACACACACAAATACATACTCAAGTAAAAAGTCTCAACAACAACACAAATACAAAATTGAGCACATTTACATGTACAATGCAAAGTCTAAAGCATAAATGTGAGAAAAAGTTGTCTACAGGAGGCTCCTGCTTTGCAATGTAAACCAAACACAAATCTTTACATATGAAAAACCATGTAGACAAACATGCTAAATACTACAAACTCTTTCTCACCCACACACACACAAGCACACACGCACACACACACACACACACACACACACACACACACACACACTCACACTGCTATTGGATTCTCACCACAACCTGACCCAGCTTTAGCATCCACCCCCTCCAGAAAGCGGCGCCCTGGATTAGTCTCTCTCTCCTCCTGCAGATCCAATTAGCAGACCCTGAAACAGCAATCCCCCCCCAGCCCATGAGGGAGAGGATGAGGGGAGCCGCGTCTCCTTCCTCGCAGCCCTCTCTTCCTCAAGGCTCCATTTATCTCCCTTTTCCCCCCTCCTTCCTCTTAATGAAAGAGTAACTCATTGCCATCCCTCTCTCTCTCTCTCTTTTTCTCCCTTTCTTGCTCACTCTCTCTTGCTCTCTCACTATCAATCTCTCTCTCTCTTTCTCTCTCTTACACACACACTCTCTCTCTCCTCTTCTCTCTCTCTCTTGCTCTCTGTCTCTTGACCATGGCAGTGAGAAGGCCCTGTTGGTGAACAAGTTTGAGCTGAGCATCAAGACGGAGGCCACCCAAGGGCTGATCCTGTGGAGTGGCAAGGGCGTGGAGCGCTCCGACTACATCGCGCTGGCCATCGTGGACGGCCGCGTGCAGATGACCTATGACCTGGGCTCCAAGCCGGTGGTGCTGCGCTCGTCCGTGCCGGTCAACACCAACCGCTGGATCCGCATCAAGGCCAGCAGGTGAGAGGGGGGATGGGGAAGCCAATAAGAGGATGCACAGTCAGGCCTGGCTAGTAGTATATAAATATAATGTAATTATGGATGTATTGGAAATAATGCAGACTTGAATAAAGCAAGCACTCAACAGTTGTGTTTGACTTTTTAACCGCCTCACAGACGTTTATTCAGTGTGAGCTATGGCGAAGTCTGCATATAGTGTTGGATCTCATCCAGAAAGTTTAAGCACCCAGTTATATAACGCGTAGTGTTGAGCACGCTTCCTTTACTTAACTTCTGTATTGGAAATAAACAATAATCTAGTGTGAGTCACTCATATGATAAACCAGAACAAAAGCCCAAAAGGATGCATGCTGGAAAAGAAGAAGAGGAACATCAAATTCTGGCCAGGTTGCCTCTTTTAAAGCAGTAGGCCACCCTAAATAGCCTGCCGTAAAAGACAAACAGAAACAAAGACAAAGACATCACTAGTAGACTGGTCTGCCTGCCACATCTGAATTGGCATCTAGAAGCGGCAGTCAGATGAGCTCAGAGATCCTATACTAGCAGTTAGCTTTTAGTATTCTGGACAGGAATGCGGCTCTGGGCAGATAGAGTGGGTGGGGGTCAGTGCACTGACAGTGACAGGAATTTCCCATCTTGCTTCTTCATTCTCTCACACACTCTCTCTCTCTCTCTCTCTCTCTCTCTCTCTCTCTCTCTCTCTCTCTCTCTCTCTCTCTCTCGTTCTCCTGCACCAGGGCTCTCAGGGATGGCTCCCTGCAGGTTGGTAACGAGGCTGCGGTGACGGGGTCGTCGCCCCTGGCAGCGACCCAGCTGGACACGGACGGCGCTCTCTGGTTGGGTAAGTGTTTCCACACATACCTCCCCTCACACCTATTCCCAATTCTCTCTTTTCCTTCATCCTCTTCTCCTTCCTCCTCCTCCTCCTCCTCTTCCTCTCCTCACACGTCCATCCAAATCCCAACCCTCTCATCTGCTGGCCTCAGTCAGCCTCCATCCCCCCCCCCCCGCCCCCCTTCCCTCCCAGACCTCCCATGACCATGTACATTTCCAATCTCACACTCCTCGCTCTCCCACTCTCACACTTCCAGCTCTCTCTCTCCCTGCCTCCATACAGAAAAAGCCTCCCTGGCAAGCTCAATCCTATCATCTCGTCTTCTCTTCTCGCCCCTCTTTCCACTTTCCACCACCCCCCTCCCCCCTCCCTCTCCAGTATCATCATTCACCCCTCTGAACCTACCACCCTCCCCACACACACACATACACGTACACACACACACACACACAAACACACGCACACACCACTCACCAGCTCTGCCACCAGCCCCGACCCGCCACTCTACTCCCAAAAACCCTTTCACACACACACACACACGCGCACACACACACACACACACACACACACACACACACACACTCCATTTTCAGATTGAGCTCCCCCAGTCTGAAGCGAGGAGTAAGCCAGCCCTAGAGACTATTATGGATGCTCTCCATGGCCGTGTTCAAGTAATCAGTACAAACGAAACATATTCAGAGCAAGTATTGACCCCCAAAGGGAAGAGAGCCTGCCAGCATGTTAAAGCTGGATAGATATTTAAAATAACAAAAGGCAGTCGTGTTATCTACAAGGGAGGAAGGGTGTGTGTGTGTGTGTGTGTGTGTGTGTGGGTCGTCCTAATCCTGAATTTGCTTTGAGAGTTACTCATAGTCAACCTCCCCACATTATTTTTTTTATTTTTAATATGAGCATAAAGACGGAAAATGGGATTGATTTAAAAAGTTAGGAAAGGGATTGAGAAAGTTTCTTAAATGTGCAAATGCTAGTGTCAGGGATATTGTGGTGTGTGTGTGTGTGTGTGTGTGTGTGTGTGTGTGTGTGTGTGTGTGTGTGTGTGTGTGGGTGTGGTGTGGGTGGTGGGGGGTGGGGGTGGTCGAAATGAATGTCTGAAATGTGTGTGTTCATGTGCGTGCAAGTGTGTGTGTGAATGTTTATACTCACTCGTGTGTGTGTGTGTTGATGTGGTGGAACAGGTGCTGTGGATGCCCCACAGTGAGAATCCATTCTCCTCAGGCTGCCCTCACATCAAGAGCCGCCTCTTTAAATCCACTCCTTCATATCCCATTATTTATTCAGTCCTTTATCGGGGACTAGCATGGAATTAGCTCTGTCCACACACCCCCAACACACACACTCGCACACACACACACACACACACACACACACACACACACACACACACACACACACACACACACACACACACACACAAGCTGATTAAAGGGGATGCATAAAGGTGAAGCTAAAAAAGGGGGGTGGGAGGGGGGGGGCGTGGTAGGGGGCCTTGAACTCAGATATGGGCCACAAACAGAGTTTGTGGAAAAGCGCCAAGGGTTTGCGGTGGAGAGAGGAGTGAAGTTGAGAGCTGTAGAATGAGACTGCATGCGTGGAGAAATATCAAACGACCTCTGCGTCCTTGGGGGTTGGGGGGGAGTTGGGTGTTTGCTGCTGAGCTGTCAGCATAGATCCCCCCCTCCAGGCACGCCAAGTGGAGACAGCGCGTTTGATCTCTCCACCTGCTAATGAGAGTTACACCTCTATTACACCTCACTCTTCCCTCACAGCACCCCCCCACCACACACACACACACACACACACACACACACACACACACACACACACACACACACTTAAGGTGGAGATCATCCACCTAGTTCAGCAACTCTTTCTCTGTCTCCATCTCTCTCACTCTGTCACATGTCTTTGCACATACTGTACCTCCTTGCGGCACATACTTTTGTATTTCATTATTCATCATCTCTCTCACACATAGACACATACACATACACTTCCACACACACTCAGCAACAGAATAATATTTTTAAAGAATTATATAATATAATATATATGAAAGTATTTGAGAAGCCAAAAGAGGTTGTACTCCTCATAGCATACACATACTGTATATTGAGATAAGACTATAAATATTTGTGGTTTATTTAAACTAATGCATGGCATTCTGTCTGTCCTTATGATGCACTTCTGAATGTGTGTTGCCATAGAGCAGAGGAGTGTGTGAGTGTGATGTGGACTGGAGTGTGTTTAGCCGAGTGTAATATGTCTAAATCTGCTGTGCTTCAAAGCCACCTCTCCCCGCTTCTCTCTCCCCAGGTGGCTTGGAGGAGTTGGCTGTGGCACGTCGGCTGCCAAAGGCATACAGCACCGGCTTTGTGGGCTGTGTGAAGGACGTGACTGTGGACGGTGTGGAACTGCATCTGGTGGAGGACGCCTTAAACAGTCCCAAAATATTACACTGTTCCGCCAAATAGCCAGCCAGCGCCTCACTCCCTCCCTCTGAGAAAACAAGATGAGATGAGAAAAAGAAAAGAGGAAAAAAAATCGCCATGTCTACTGCTGTAATTATTTTCTATTTTTGTATACTTTTCATCGCTTTTTATATTGGGAAAAAATATGATGTTTTAATTTTTTGGTTGTTTTTTTTTGTTTTGTTTTGTTTTGTTTTGTTGTTTTGTTTTGATCTGCACCTCCATGCGTAATCCCTCTCACCCTGTTAAATGCAAATGTACATGGTGTCACAAGGAAAAAAAATAAGTTGTATTATATATGTTTTGTTGTTTTAAAACAAAAAAAGCATAACCTTGCTCATTACTTGAACAGTAACAGATGACATTGGTGCTGTGGTCTCCTCTTGATTGCCTTCTCTTAGTGCCATACATACATCCCCATACAGTGCAGTACTAGACCTTTCCTTGGGCAGTCTCTTCTTTCACCCACCACTGCATTCAACAGGCCAACATGAACTGAACACAAAAGTCTTCTATAAGCTTGCTACACAGTGATGCATTCTCTTAAACAAGACAAAAAAAAATCGAATTGTGTCTATGGCAGTGTTCCCAATACCCAACAACGTAGCTGAGACCATTTAGAAAGATTTCTCACCGTTTATTATTTGTTAGTTTATTGCTGTCGTCTTTGCTTTTGTTTTGTTTTTGTTTTTTTTTTCAATCATTGAATCCCTCGCTAACACCAAACCTAACTGCAGAAATGCTAACCGTGCGAGAAGAACATATCATCTTAGCAAGCATCAATCACTTTGAATTCTCATTGATGAAATGTAAACGAAACGAATGCATCAAATCTTAAAACATAAGACTGTGAATATGGACAAATAATGTTTTTTTTCTGTATGAATTGTGCTTCACATGTGTTGTGCATCATAAATTCCAAAAGACAGTAAATCTACTAACAAACCCGTGTTGCATGCAGCTTCTAATGACAGGTTAATTTTTGCATCGGTTTCATTGTTTGTGGATCCGTCTGTTCAGGGCAACATTGTCCGCAGCTGTAGCGTCAGAAGGGGGGATACAGTAGTGGGTGTGCCCTGTATGCGAGAAGGTTCCAACCACGTTCCACTGATTCAAAAGATTTGATCACCTGAAATAAGAAAAAGTATATAAATATATATATAAATATATAAATATTTAACTTTTTTATATTTGTTGTTTGTTATTCTAAAAGTTTTATATTTGTTGGACGTTTAGGAAAAAAAAATAATTGTATAAGAGTTGTAATGGCAACTGGCCATGTGGAGGCGCTGTAGCACAGGCTGAAGAAATCAGACGAGGCATAGTGTGTATGAGAGAGAGAGAGAGAGTGAGTCGGACCTCTCCAGGGAGGCTAGAGCATTGAGATTTCCTCAGAATGTTCAGATGTTACATAAAGTCCTGAAGTGTTGAACAATTCACAGCCGTTTTGTTATTCTAATTTCAAATGCAAACATTACTTTTCCAAATTGCTCAGCTCTTGCTGTGAAAAAAGGGATTATGTAACATGTTAGGCCCTTGCATCTTAGAACTGCCGCTGGAAAAACAGCAGTGAAAATAAAGAATATTAACAAGCAAGCATACTACAATAAGTGAGAATAATGCATGGGTTTGTACTGTCAAGATGAACTTTTTGTAACTTGTCTGTGGACAGATGCAATGCAATCTGCTTTTATTGCAGGGCCAGTTCAAGAATGAACAGATATACTTTGAGAATACAACAATATGTTAAAATACTCTGTGAGAAATATCTAACCTGTTTGTTCAAAGGTATCACAGTCCTGTTCAAGTATGAATTTGTAATTATCCTCCCCTGACTTTTCCCCACCAGCGAAATAGACCATTTTGTACAGCCTTGCCATTTTCCATGTAAATTTAACAATGTGTAACTGTGGAGGTTTTGTTTTAGTATAATACACTGGAACCAATTCTGACTTGTCTATTCACTACACATTCGTTTATGTTCCTATGTCTTAGGGAGAGGGGAGGGACTAGGGAGTCAAGAGTACATGTTGTGGGGGTGTTTTTTTGTTTGAGTGGTGTTGAGGGGATTTTCAAGGGTTCCACCTCCAAGGTCAAGATCAGGAACCTTCTCACGAGAGCAAAAGCTATGAGGAACATCCATGCAACATTGTGAACCATGCACTGAGTCTGTCAGAAACGAAAAAGCAATTCCATTTTTTGTCTTTCTTTTGTTTCATTTGTTTGTTTATTCTTTTTTTTCTGTGGACACACAAACATTGCTCCTCAAATGGTCCAATCATTGAGCATAAGAAGGGAAATCCTGTGTGCGTGTGCGTATGTGTGATTGAACATCGCTCAAAAAGGACAATAAGTATGTGGACTCAAGAAAATGACCAGACATGTTGACAGTGGACATATGTGGAGGAAAACCTGACGAAGAATTGCCTTAAATCAGATCACCACTCAACGGTGACCAAATTGTGTTCCATTCTGTTCTATGCTCCCACTTTAGCCAGTAAACTAGTCCCATTCCTGTCATGTAAAATAATACATTTTGTTGATAATATAATAAAAAATGATCATAATTCCAAAGAGCCTGGTTGAAAAAAACAAAGATATTTTGGGCTCTGCAAATATACTATTTACTGTATAAAAGCAATTTTCAGTTTCTTATTTATGTCTTCAGGATTTCCAGACTGGCCTTTGTAAACTACTGTTCTTGAGTGACATATTCCTGAAAGGCAGTGCACAGAATGAGAGGGGCATGACGTTACCATTACTAACTTTATTACTTGTGTCTTGTGTTCCTACCACCATGAAATAAAGTGTAAAAATCAAAGTACTGGACTCTGCTGCGACTCTGTGATATGTTCTTCCTGATCAAATCATTCAATCAGAAGTTTTCACCTACACCAGGTCTTGAGAAGAATAGCCATGTCTTGCGAACTTGAGTGTATATTTCAAATTGTTAGGGGAATTGAATGGCAAGGAAAGGTCGAAGTGGCTTTAGAAATAATGTTGCAATCCCATGTTCCTCTCTTAGGGACAAATTGAAATGGCATCAGATATGGCTAGAGGAGATTGATGGAAATTTTCTCATGACAACCAATGGCAAATATCCCACTTTCCTTCCCCTAACTATGAAGGGAAATAGTGATGAAATGATCCAATCACCCCTGGAAAAAAAGAAGAGGCCTCTCTATGTTTTTTATGCGTCTACTAGTGAAATAAAGGGGCCTTTTACAGCTCGTAACAAGGACACATTTGTCTGACCATGTCAGAGTCTCTGTGGTCCCCATTGTCTCTCCCTATAGGCCTTTATTTGGGACCACAGCACTTTAAAGTCCTCAGGCCACAAGGTCATGGGACAGTCTTAGACCTGGTCTCAATGGGCCAATCAAATCTCTCCTTCTCTGAGCCAAAATGTACATCATTGGAAAACGAGAAAAATCCTCTTTGGACGTTTACGAAAGGAAGTCACTTAAAGTTTAAAACCCCAAAATGCTATCTGGGATCAAGCAAAGAAAATAGCACACAAATATGTGAAGTGGTGTCATATGGGAGATTAGATGTGGTATAGCTAGCTTTTACTTTGAGAAAGGTTCATAGAGTTGAACTCTGGCTTTCGGTTTTGTTTATTTGTTTTTGTGCACAAACACCTATGGCACTCGTTCTGAGTATTGTATTATAGCCTAGAATGGGGTCATGAATTGGGATCTGTAGGCTAGTTGTCTTTTCAAGTTTTGTAAACAGTGTTTTGTGAGACTTATGTCATTTCAAGTGCAGAAAGCCTTGGAGCGTGCATTTTATGAACATATACAATATAAGCCAATGGAGAGGTAAAATGAACAGGTCTAACTTGCTGAATGAACATGCCATGTGCTATTGTACTGTAAGAACAGTATCAGCTGGAAAAGAAGAAAAAATCCATAGATGAAAGCCTTTGGTTTCAGACAATTGCATAACCCTGTCCCGGCAGATTAACCTCTGCGAAGGCTAATGACGTCAACTCAGCCATGAAGGCACTGCAGTGCCCCTGGCAGCCGCTGCCCAGTAGCCACCTGGAAATTGCTTTTTGTTTATTGACAGGAGACAAAGAGGGAAGAGAAATCTGTATGAATCTTCATAAAAATGTGTGTGTGTGTGTGTGTGTGTGTGTGTGTGTGTGTGTGTGTGTGTGTGTGTGTGTGTGCACGCTGATTATTTCACAAAACTTTTTTATGCATCCTACACTGCATGAGTTTTTGAAAAGCATTGTTGAAGTACAAGCTTTACCTTATTAATGCCACAAATAATATTGCATGGAATATAGGAGGTCTATGCTCTGCATCTACTGAAATATAATAGCTCTCTGGGTATTGCAAGACATGTGTTGACAATGAAATTTCCAGGAGTTGCAAAGGAAATTACATCTGTGGTAGTCTGTCAGCTAAGGAGGGGTCCAAAATAGCATCATATTACATTGTTTCTTCCACCTGCTGGCTTCTATTGAAGTCAAGTATTTAAGCTTTTTGATGTCATGCATGTCATAAGATTTTTGTCATCCACTGGGTCAAGCTGAGGACATGAGATTACACTTAAAGTTGCACTGTCTCTTGTGCAAATGTCATCCTGATGGGTCTTGCATAATTGATAGTCCATGCACATGAGATGGGGATCTAGCATTACTATTTGAAAAACATACTCACTGAACTATTCTTGATTCCCAAATAGAAAGATTTTAGTCTTTGGCACACTTACAGTGCATTTTTAAAAGCTTCTCTCTCATGATACTATATACATCTCTACCGAATATTAAAAATAAAAATCCTATATAGCCTACACAGTACACATTGAGATGGAGCAGTCTGTTCATTCTACCACCGCATGTAGTTTCTTGCAACATCCACATGCCTGCTTACAAAGGCATTTATTTAGAGTGTCTTCTAGTGTATCTAAGCCAAGAGAATAATGTTGTTAATTGATTAATTAATTACCCTGATTTATTTATTTATTTATGTGGACATAACCACGTGTTAGGCTACACATTTTTATTAGCTTTTAATTGTGTGAGTGCGTGCGTGCGTGTGGGCATAGCCTACGTGCTGCGTGCCTGTGAGCGTAAATATTATTCAGATATCAACTTCAACGTCCTTGGTTCTTTATAGGTGTTATGTTTGGTCGTTAGTCTACTATCTAAATGAGGTTTCCTTAAAGAGATATGCCTTTAGGTTGACCGGATTTGGTCACCCACAAAAGTTAGTCAAACAGGCGAACACCAGAACAGTGGCAATGTCACTCATGAAACTAGCGTACTTTCTGTCAATGTGAATTGGACTATGGAGGCGGAGTATCCGGCGTTGATAGGTTCTCAGAGTTGAACGTTGCCTGACAAACACCCTCCCCGGCACTCACGCTCACTTCCACGGACACAGCCGTCGGAGGCTCCGTGAAGGCGCACTTTGTTTGACTTTGCCCCCCTCTCGTTCGCGGAACTCTGACAGCTCTTAAAGACTGCGATGACGTCTCGCAGGTAAGGTGAAGGCGCTAGTAAGCATAACGGTTGCATCAGATCAGGGCTCTGGTTCTTTCTTTTTAATTGTGTGAAGTCTGTCCGTATAATCCCAGGATATGCACCTCATTGAGGGTCGGAGTTGCTGCTTCGCGTAAAGAATAGTGTACCGCTTTAGACCAGGTCGTCTCCCCCTTACTCTGACAGCGGTTTTGCCATTGTTGTTATAAAACATAACTGCAACTATGTTTCGAACGATTCTCAATTTGCAACATTACTGCTGTAACAACATTTCTTGTTGAAGTTAATGCTGTTTTGACTATGGCTACATTGTATTGTAGCATTAGCTTGCCGACCTGAGGTAAACCCTCCTGTAGCTTGGTTAAATTGCATTTGCTCCGCTTGCTTTGAATAGTTCTGTCAAACAGCCTACAATAGACTAACCGTTATTGTCTGTATTCAAGGGCTGGTCTGTAAGCAACTAGTCGTCAACTCTACGAGCAGTTAAGTCTCACTTACGCTTGAAACTATCTTTTAACTGAACTTGATATCATTAGTGTTGGGAGGACAAACCTGCTAACTCTTATGGCATGCGGGTGTCCCTATTACTACATCAAGGACTTCTACAGTAGGCTAAAAGATTGCTGAGGGCATGGTAGTTGTCCAGTTCCACACACACACACACACACACACACACACACACACAAAATTTGTTAAATGTTACTTTGGATATAATATTTTACCACTATGTTCAGACAGTGCATAAATTGACTGCATCTGTACTTTTAAATGTTTCAATAATAAGGAGGGCAGAGTAGAGTAGGGTAGTGGATTGTACTGGACGTCCCAACTATCACCACCACAACCGGCCTCCAATTAATGAACAGACCCAGACTGGATGTAAACTAACCCCCACCCTCCAATGGTGTCTCTATCTGCCATGAGAGTCAGTGCACACAGTATAGGCAGTAAGAAGGGAAGCAATAGATCACTAAACCTTACACACATTTCCACACACTAAAACATAAAATGTATTCTGCACACACAAGGCACTGTGGTAACACCACTGTAAAGATTGCTCTCACCTAGTTAAGCATTGTCATGGAGGACTGTCTGTGTCTTTGATCTACTGAAGTTCCACAGTAGTTTTATTCTAGAGAACAACTGAGCACCATGCAAAATATAACTCAAGTGGAGGTAAGGATAATCATCATACTAATAAAGCTGGATAATCATACTAATAAAGCTGTGAAAAAGTTGGATGGAAAAAAAATGCTGCTTTAGAGCTTGCATCCACTCCACTAAACACATTTATGGACACAGATCTGTATCTTTTTTTGTATCCCTTAACCCTGTCATTAATGATGTTGATCAAGCCACTCCCAAAAATTCTGTGAGCTATTTCTCAGGCAGTTTAGTTATTTCTAAGAAAGTGATTTGATAGTGTAGGGGAAAAACCTAGCATGTGACATAGTGAAATCGAGGATGCAAATACTGGTTAATTGTGGTCTCTAGTTTCAATAATTTTGCCAAGGAGGTTAATTTTTTGCCAGCGTGTGTCTGTGTGTGTGTGTGTGTGTGTGTGTGTGTGTGTGTGTGTGTGTGTGTGTGTTTGTGTACATAACTCGAAAAGTGCTGCACAGATTTGGATGAAATTTTCGGACAGCTTGTATATTGGGACAAGTAAAAACTGATTCGATTTTGGTGATGATCGGTGATCCAGGACACAATCTGGAGTTTATATTGTGTCTGTGACCACAATGCCTTGGTGGAGGTCTGCGCTCTCTGAGCGCTTTTCTAGTTTAAAGGAACATAATCTACTGTATCAGGCAACTTTCTAAACTTCATACTGTAAGGTTAATTCAACAAGGCAGAATTGTCTGATGGTTTGAGCGAGGTGCCCTTTGTCAAAGGGAAAATGTAATACGCACTCAAGCCTGTTTGTATTTATTATCCTAACACTTGCAAGCAAGAAGGACTCAGTGGCAGCCAAGTGCCATCTGGGGTTTAATCAGTCGTGTACGTCCAGTACGCAATGCCAGAATCATCTCAGTAAATCAGCACATCTATTAGCTTCTCATTGCTTGTCACTGGGTGCTAGTTTAGGATTTTGACAGATACAGTATGACAAATGACAATCAAATGGTGATCAAGACGTGTCAGGGGTTACCATTAGCTTACAACTGGCTATTGTTTTGATGGTGATTCGTAAAGATATGAAGATCATTCACTCAAATAGAAATGTAGACTTTACAGTGGTGTAGCCTAGACAATTTGCATTGAAGCGCTGAATAAATCCATTCCATTCCAAATACCAGCTACTGGCCTTTCTGGGTTGGCCTGCTGGTACAGTATATGCTAAATCTGCAGTCTATGTGTGTGTGCCAAAGGACAAACACACAGCCCTGGATACCTGAGACATGCATCAGTGGCTTCAACCTCAGAAATCCAAACTTTATAAGTAGGGAGAATTGTCAAAGGTGACACAATATCACAATATGGACAACACCAGAGCCATTTTGTCTTTCTATGGCTCTGGACAACACTATTATTACAGTGGCTTTTTACACTGTTCAATGTAGAGGGTACTGTATAGAGTGATACATGTACAGTATATTGTGATTATTACAACCATAGCTTAGAGTTTGTCATATAGTCATTATCATGTAGTAGTAGTCATACACCACACAAGAAGCATTTGCCAAAGCAGAAGCAATATTAGATAAATGTAGATAAATGTAAATAATAAAAATAATAATATTAATGTAAATAATAAAGTACATAAATATTGTAATACTTGATGCCATAGTGAGTGACAAAGCCTAACATATTGAACCACAAAAGCTTGTGATATTATTATGCTTCTATTTACAAGCCCCATGCTGGTGCTTTACTTATCTGCAGATATCATATCTGTTGATTTACACTCCCTTATGAATCCATAGCATAAAACATAACTTGACATGTGATGAAAAACATAACTTGACATGTGATGAAAACTCACCTGACAGTGGTAGGATTCGGATCAGTTCTGTGGAGATCTTGAGTGAGAGTTGATATCTTTAACAGCATGTGTTTTCCTACGAGGGAAAAAATGAACTATTATTCAGAACCTTGAGACTAATTAACTTCAGCTTCTATATATTAACCATTTATTGCTGTTCTTCCAGACAAGCCTACAGGCAAAACAGCATTCAAACCAACCCACAGCATAACAAGTACACCCCCAGCTCACAGATAATCCATTAGACTTTTGTAGTAGGCTATGTGACAAACACACAGAATAAGTACTTATACACAGAGTAAGGGTCTTCTGGTGGATGTCAAGACCATACAATGGTTTTATGCCTCATTCCTTTCTTTCCAGGGATGCTGCGCAACAAGTATAATAGAGTGTAATTTTACATGCTGATAACCCTCCAGAGTTTCAATATTTATAGTCTTCTATATGCATACTTCTGCATACTTTTTTTCTATTAATTGCGTTTATCTTTAGGCTATTATGCTACTATATGAATCTGCTGTTGGTAATCAAAAGCTTTGATCTCTTGTTCTGTTCTGATTTGATCTGTTTTTCCTTGTCGTTTTCCTCAGCTTTCTCTTTCTCATTCCACAAGGTCATTAATTGTGTGAGGCTTTTTTTCAGTTTTGATAAATTATGGATACTACAAAGAATAGTTTGTTGTTGAAGGGTAAAATCTTGAAGGTGCTGCATCAGCAAAGTTTATTGTGTATACATAACCCACATGGTGTGTGTGTGTGTGTGTGTGTGTGTGTGTGAGAGAGAGAGAGAGAGAGAGTGAGAGAGACGGGAAATGGAAAATGCTGTGGTGTACTGTACGTTACGTGTTTCACCTTGAAAGGTTCTAAGAGGTTCACACATTTCCTCTCAAAACGATGATTGTCATGGATACCCATACACCTCTCAATCACTTACATTACAGACCATGATATATCATGATCATTTCACAGCACATCCAATTAGATGTCACCTATTTGATGCAGACACACTCACACACACACACACACACACACACACACACACACACACACACACACTCAAAAACTGGCCAAGTGTAATCACTGATTGCCATGAAAATGTGAAACGACCAGTGTGCTTCTCTTCTTTGGTCTGCGCTGTGGCATGGGAATCATGTCTCTGGTCTAAAACATGTTTATTTGCAGAACATTGGTTAATGTATCACTCGCCCACCCACCTACCCACCAACCACCCGAAAGCCGTCATGGTAGTGAGAGCATGGCGTGGGGGCCTCTGAGTCTCTGTGTATCCTTGCTGGCTGCCACTCACGTGTCTGTGGGCATGTTTGACTCACTAGTACTTAAGGCTCTACTCGCACTTAAAAACACACACACACACAGGAGTGAGTCACGATTTCATGGGGGTTGTGTGTGTGTGTGTGTGTGTGTGTGGAGGGGGGGGTGATGGTAACGGTAGAGCCACTACGCAAGCGTGATGAACGAGTGTGCGGGGGAGGCCTGCTTCCAGGCTTTGTCAGCTGAAGTGTCATGGCTTCCGTCAGGCACACAGAGCCACGCACCCCCAGTTCCTGTTTCCTAACATTTATGAAGTTGCATTGAAAGTCCTTTGTGAATCATGAGGTGCAGCAACCTCAATTGGGGTACTGGGTCGTGGCTGCATGTCCTGCCAATAAAAGAGGTGGAAAAAGGTGAAAAATAACAAGAATGGCAAAACAGACTGATGCATTGTCAGAGACATTGTTCATACCCAACCCAAGCCGTTAGTAATGTGTGTAAGCTGAGCAGGTGAAGATAGGCTAGATAAGACCCTGGCAAAAAAAAACAAAACTGCAGTTTGAGTATTCAATGGAACAGTTAGGCTACTGCCTACACAAACACATTGTTTTCACTTAGGTTTCATGACACCCAAACTGTTTGTCTTTTGTTTTTGTGTTGTTGTTTTTTTTCCCAAAGCTTTCAGATTCCCAGCCAACCAGCTGTGTAAGTGTTCCTCAGTGCCCATTCCCATCACTGTGGAAATGTAGTCATTGTGGTTGGTCATCATGTTCACTCGTTACGTGATCGTTATCTTAAAGTGTTGTTGGTTTTTTAATGTTTTGATCAAACCAAGTTGTTTCCATATTATGTTTAATAGTTTCTGTTCCATTCAACCCCCTTCTCCCTCCCACTTTAAATGTTCTGATGTAAACACCTCTGTTCTTTGGGATCCCACCCCTGAAATCTGGGAAAGCTGAGTCACATTGGCATAAAAACTGGACTGGTCAGGAAAGGAGCTGCCAAAGTGGCGAAAGGACGTAACCTCCCCTGCGTTTCCAGGAATTTGTGATTTACTTTTCACAAAATTTGATAGAATCTCTACCAGTGTTTGAAACTATCCTATCAAAATTTCAAAGAATTTGGAAGACACTGTGTGCAGACATGACATGACATACACCATATCTGACCCAGCCAGTCTTGTATTGAATCACTTAAGAGTGATATGTGTTTTTAATGTCTTCCTTTTTGGATCTGGTTGGAGTAAAATAGTGAAATGGTAGTAAACGTTGATTTTGTTAAAGTAGCTTTTGGAGTTCTTGCCTGTACGAGTCATTGACATTTATATTTATTTATTTATTTAATTTATTTAATTTATTTATTTATTTATTTATTTATTTATTATATTTTCTTGATTTTTGAAGCGGGTAAAACAAAGAAAAAGCTAGTCATACTGAGCTTACAATATCAGAGTTCCCTTTTTAGTTCAGTAGGCTATTAGTCTAGACTGTGAGTACTATGGTTGGTTACTGTTGAACAGTAAAAAAGCCAGGACAGGACATGGGGATTGAAAAGAGCATGTTCATCACCACTAAGCAGACTCATCAAGTTCATCAGTCCCACAGAGGGACTTGCCCACACAATGGCTCGTCACAAGAAAGCCTCAGTCACTGCTCTGCCTTTCAGCCTGTTTGTTTCCTAGAAATGGAAGGAACTTTCAGGAAGCTGTTGTGCGGCCCTTTCTGAATTCCCCTCTTTGTGTCGATGAAGGGGGAGAAAATATTTGCCAGTACTCGAAAAAGAGGCTTGGTTCTGATAGCGCAACTGGTCTGGACGTGTGTGCAAAGGCGCTTGGGTCATTATCAGCTGTTTGAGAGCTGGAATATGATTCATGGATGTTAGATTTCATTTCACTTGTCCTTGGACTTTCCACTGGGGACAGTACAAAAATGGCAACATATTTCTTCCCCTGGCGAGAGAGAGGAGAAGGCGTGTAATGTCCAGACAAGATATGAATACCCTGCACCTTATAAGTCCAAGGCGTTTGGTTGGGCTGCTTGCTGTATGCCGTACCCTGTCCTGCACCTGAGACTGAGGCTCAGAAGTAGAACAGTAGATTGTCAACATTGGCCTCCCCCTTCTTCCATTCCCCCCCGCCTCCACTCCCAAATGCATGTACAGCATAAACACTGCCATTCTGGAACACATACAGTACGGTTGGGTTTTCCCCTCTCTTCCCTATCCCACCTCTCTTGCTCTTTCTACACATGTTGCTCGCCCAGTGTGCAACGGGCAACCAGACGCCACAATGCGCCAGGCGTTAGAATCCAGGGCGGGCGGGCGGGCGAGCGGTCAGACATCAGCTGGATGGAAACGCAGGCAGCATGATCAGCGATTCTAAAAATATCCCTGGCGGAGCCCAAAATCCACACACACTGGGTCGTCTGCACCCGATATAGCCCCTGGGGGCTTTGAAGCAGAGTAGGGGGGCGCTAAGTATATCACCTTTTTTTGCCAGTGCGCCCGCCTGTGCCTTTAAATAGCCAGTCGTATTGAACTTGAGACATTATGTAAGAGGATGGAGGCGCTGTGTCGTGGGGCACGTGGGGTCCTGTGTTAAAGGCCTTTGCCCCCCCACCCCCCTCCTTCTAACGCACACTCTCTCCCTCTCCCGGCCCGCCTGCCTCCTGTCAGAACAGCCTGGCCTCTCTTCAGCCCCGCTGCTTCAGACAGAACAGGACTCAGCGGCAGCGGCTACCCCTCACTGCACAGCACAGCACAGAACAGGGCTGGTCAGAGTGAGGAGACGCTATTCTTGGAAAGTCACCCAAGCAGACACTCTGTGGCAGTGCATCAGCACAGAGGAACTCAAGGATGACCTCAATAAAGCCAACAAATCAAACGCACTTCCAAATGCAATCCAAACAATGCACTGTGTGTGTGTGTGTGTGTGTGTATATGGATCTCTCTGTATTTAGGTAATTATTTTGGTTTTATACTATATTATGTTTTGGTTATGTTAATTTAGTTCAATCTTCCAATTCAATCTTTTTTTCCCCAATGTGTTAGGGGAACACCCTTGCTGTGGCAGCGTGGCAGTCGCTGATAAATTTGGGCTGATATAACTCTATTTTATCATTTGCTGAAAGGCTGAACATGAATGGTTAATAATTAACTCTGCTGAAGTGGAGAGTGAGGGTGGCAGCTAGCTAACGACGGAGCCATTAGTTCAGCTCTTGCACAGCTCACACAAGGGCCTCATTTACAAGGTTCTTACTCTTGTGCTGTCCTCTCTAAAGGGGTGAACTTAAACGCATGGCAGCCACTCATTTCTGAAGTCCAGTTTATCGGGTTCACAGGCGTTCTTCTGGCTCGGTGCTCTCCCCTCTCAAGTGTGTGTGTGTGTGTGTGTGTATGATTTGAAAAGGTCATAAGGAGGGAAGTTGCTAACCATTACTTTTGTCCATGGAACAGTGAGCACTGAGCCGGCTGCCGAAGCTCCATGGCTTCTGGATAAAGCTTAAGCGGGGCTTAGGACTGCAAAAACTCTTAATAAGCCGCGCTCATGCCTCGGTGTCAGGGCGCACGTTGGGCTTGACATGCTTTTCCGGGCGAAAGTCTGCCCGTTCAGTGACTTTTCCGAGCACTGACCTACTTGTCTCTGTCACAGAATTAAACAGGGCTCTGGCAACCGCCCTGCCATTTAGGTTTGTGCACTGGGACAGCCCTCTCGGGATCTGTAAGGGGACCTTTGCACTGTTTTTAGTTTTTAAGTGTGTGTGTGTGTGTGTGTGTGTGTTCTCAGTCGGAGTGTATCAGATGCCTGCCAAGTCTGCCAATGGGAAATGTACTTGACATCCCTCCACACACACAAGTTCCTCTGCTAGCTTTTCAGTGAATTTGTTTCTTGCACCATGTCCTCAGACAGGGTACACGTTATCCAGAATAAACCTGAGCACATTTCTGTGCAGTCTGCTAATACATTTTCCCAGTAAATGTATCTCAGTGCAGTCACCCGTAGACATGGCAGATATACTAAATGCAAACAGGGTATTACAACATTGACTGTGAAATCATAATACTACAACACTGAAGTGTCCTAGTGGGGTTGAGCAGTACCCTAGATGGAACAGATAGAACACGTAGAACAGCGGAGGTCTGAAGGTGCTTAAGGGTGCATCCAGTGGCACTGGCACTGTACTGCCAGGATATTTTTATAATAGAAAAATGCCACCAGTTGCTACCCGCTGTCCTACAATAATAAGTGCAAAGATAAAGTGAAGGCGGGTGTTAGTGTGATAGTTGTGTGTGTGTGTGTGTGTGTGTGTGTGTGTGTGTGTGACGTTGTGTCACATTCGACTCGGAGGGGATGGACAGTTGCTCAGAGGCTGATTGTGCGGGCTGGCTCTCCTATCAGGGCAGCTCACACTCATCCAAATCCCAGATTAAACACCCCCGCCTCTCTCTCTCTCTCTCTCTCTCTCTCTCTCTCTCTCTAGCACTTGCTCTCCCTTTCTCTCTCTCTCTCTCTCTAGTACTTGCTCTCCCTTTCTCTCTCTCTCTCTCTCTCTCTCTCTAGCACTTGCTCTCTCTCTCTCTCTCTCTCTCTCTCTCTCTCTCTCACTCTCTCATCCACTAGCACTCCTACAAGTCCCTGCCCCCTCCCTCTCCTCCTTGTGTAACTGTACTGATCGTGGATTAGTCAACTCTGAGCCAACCCGGAGCTCTGTCAAGCTCCAACCAGAATGGTGAGGTAGGAAAAAAAATCTGCATACTAGTTATCAATGTTTTATTTTGGGAAGGATTTTTTTTTTTTTTTTTTTTTTTGGGACTTGACTTGTCCGTAGCTTGTTATTACTGATGCACATTATGCTGCATCTTCGCTCTCTGCCAAGCCAGTGAAGCCTCTTGATGCAAGTTTTATTCACAATCTGTTGATGTGTTTGCACGTTGAAGGCACGAGAAGGAGAGAGAGAAAGTGACAGAACAGTTTGTGTGTGTGTGTGTGTGTGAGAGAGAGAGAAAGAGTTAGAGAGGGAACTTGAGAGGATATACTGCTGCTGTTGTGGATGAGGATATGTGCACAGTGCGCTGTGGCCGCGTGGAACTGCTGAGGGAGTAAGTGGTCGCTGAACCTCTACCAGCTGGGGTGATGGGGGGGGGATCTCTGGGCAGTGGTGGGTCCCAGATGATGAGGTGTGTGTGAAGGCATGGAGGGGTGACAGTAGGATTGTGGGTGTAGGTGTTTGAGCTTGTCTCAGGTTGTTAATGAGAGCAGGGAGACGCTCTGGCTGAGCCTCTCTCGCTCTGGCGTTCTGCTGAGTAGGCACCTGCAAAGTTTGGCGGCGGCGGTGGCCAAAGCCGCCCTCTTGACCTCCTGCAACCCTTACCCTGGCTTTCTGACCTTTTGCTCTGAGCTGTGTCTTAGCCTGCGTGAGACCTACTGGACTGGATGGATTTAAGTCAGAGCGTGCTGTGCTGTGCTGTACTGTAGAGTGCTATGCTTCTGTTGGAAGCAAGTCAGGCTGGGCGAGGGGGCCATGGGTGGTCCAGCTAATTTGGTTATTAAAGCTGTGTGTGTAATGCTAATGTAGCAGTTTGTAAGAACATCAAAAGAGTCCAGAGATACTGTTGACCTTGCTTGCGTCTTTTTATGTTCCTCGGAAAAGAGGGATTTCACAGTCCAGCAGTAACTTAAAAGGAGGCTGGATGTAGGATTAGTATGAAATGTCGTGTTCTGATATGATAACTACATGCATTGTTTATGTTTTTGTTGTTGTTGGGTTTTTTTTTTGGTCACTGTTGCATATCATAATTTGGTATTAGCAGAATGGCATAATTAAAATGTAATCCGATTTGGGAGAAGACCACTGAACATCTGGTTGAGTGTTGGGGTGAGACAACAGATGTAAGAGTGCACTGCATTTTTTTTTATCCTCCGTTGAAACAGACCTATTACATCACTCCCTGAGCAGCCAGACACGAACAACTGTGAAACAACTGTGAAACGTTAGCTTTTTCAAGTGTTGTTTTATAATGCAAGCCAGTAGACAAACAGACAGTTTTTACTGTAGCATGCCATGGGGGTGCTCCTGTTTTCACACTGCTGCCCAATAGTCCTCCAGTGTGTCTTCCAATTATGCCTAGCCCTGGTAAAGCTGTGGTGTCCATCTATGCTACAGCCCTACAGAGGGATGTTACTTTAATGCATGTACTCTTATGGCTGTTTAGCAAACACTGGACTGCTGTGTGTTTAGAGCTGCACTACTGGATGCAGGTCTGATAGTATTCAGGCACCGTGCCTGATTTCAGGCGTACCAACATGACTGTTGGGAAAAAAAGTGCTTGCCTTGAGATATAAAGAGGTGGGATAAAAGTAGGATTAAAACTAAAATTTAAATGTTTTCTTCTCATTTTACCCTCGTAGAGGTGATGAAGATGGATAAGTGACATGTTCTGAGTTAAATGTGCATCCTTGCACGGCCATCACTTCCTACTAGTTGAAGATTTGGAATTTGCTCATAACCAAGTAGTGTTTTACAATTGCGACGCAAATATAACATCCCCACCTCCCCGCGATGGAAGAAAAGTTCAGGCTCAGGATTTTTTTTTACTATCAGCCCTGTGGATGTCAACACTAACTCTAGTGCTGAGCCCCAAGCAGAGAGAGTTACCAAACTGTCAGGAAGTGTGAGAACACCATCCAGCAGAGCTTCTATGTCTTCTCTTTTTGTCATTGCTTTATTGCTTGGGAAGTTGTGTGTGTGCGTGTGTGTGTGTGTATCTGTGTGTGTGTGTGTGTTTGGTGTGTGTGTGTCTGTGTCTGTGTCTTTGTGTGATTGTGTGTGTGTTTGGTGTGTGTGTGTCTGTGTTTTTGTGTGATTGTGTGTGTGTGTATTTCAGTGTGTACAGTGTTTAGAGAAATGTGGTGACAAAGCATGCTTATCACATGGAACAAACCTGCAGTGAAACATGAAAGTACAAAGTGACAAATGGTCGTTAGACGCATTGGGTATTTTTTTTCTGCTTTATCAGCAACGGGACAGTATGCGTACTAGTGGGGAGTTTCCCTGCCAGCCGTTTGTGTGTGTGTGTGTGTATGTGTGTGTGTGTGTGTGTGTGTGTGTGTGTGTGTGTGTGTGTGTGTGTGTGTGTGTGTGTGTGTGTGTGTGTGTGTGTGTGTGTGTGTGTGTGTGTGTGTGTGTGTGTGTGTTTGCGAGCCCAGGGGATCATGACAAACAGCAGTGTGCTCGCCTTCACAAATGAGACACATTGTATAGCACAGATGACATTCACCCGCTGACACTGGTGATTAAGTTGGTACCAGTCAGCCGTTGTCATGTCACGTGGCGTTTGAATAAATGTTACGTTTCCCAGGAGTCACAGAGCTGAGATTGTATCTCTTTATCGGGAGCTCCATAGATCAGATATTGTCTGCACATTTCTACCCACTCATTACATCACTCCCACTAATTGATGCCCGCAGATTGCAAGCATCAGATTTAGTTATGTAAAT
>JAODXP020000018.1:15951204-15953704 GCA_027497455.2 Sardinella longiceps | reverse complement strand
GCAATAATCTACGGGAAAGGCCGATTAGCTCCCCCTCTCACCAACGAGGTTGCAAGCTTGAAAAGATGATGGGTGCAGTCGAGTATGATTTTCGGTTGGGTCTACGTGACAGAGAGAAAGTAAAGTGGTCAAATCTGGCCTTTTCTCCAAAGGTATCAGCGACGATGTTTTGTTGTTTTGGTTTATTAACTTCGTGTAGTGGCAATGGCCCAATATGGGTAACGCTAGGTTGAATGAAAGTTTCTCCTACTCGTGCGCCTCCATAAGATGAAGCCTTCGGAGGGATGGGTTTAAACAAAATAAATAAATAGGCAACTGCAGGCAGAAACGTATTTTCCTTTTGCATCATGCATGGCTGAAAGTCTCATGTTATTTATGTTTCAAGTGTGTGAGTCTTGTGAGCAGCTATAAGCTTGACAGCCAGTATCGATTTCGTTTGTTGACTTCATGCGAAACGACCTATTTCGGAGCCTACCAGTCCCTTGTTAACGTTAAAAATAATGCGCTGTTAGGATTTTTTCTGTAATATGGCCCCAGGACACCTGCCTTACTCTTCAGTCAATTGCTCTTTGAGGGGCATGGTTTCTTACTACAACCCCCTCTCTCACGTCTTGCGGTTGCGGGCTCCTAATCATACGCCAGCGGTCCGTATAGAAAATTGGGATTAAGGACGTAAGACAGTGAAGAGAGATAGGAATAAAGCCTTGTGTAATTACACTGAAATGCTCCAACACTCAAGCGAAAGAAAGGTGATGAATTGAAAACAAAAGATTGTTTTTCGGTCCTTTTTGTGAGGCATCTGTACCTGCTTTGTAATGCAGGCATTGTCTACTTGTCTGTGTGCTTGTCTCAGTGCCACACATTTAATGAGGCATGGACAAGCATTTTCTCTTTTTTTTTTCCATGCGTTTTTGTATTTTGGATTATTTTTCTGTGTGTTATTTTTGGAGCGGATCCCAGATGAGGCTCAAATCCATCACAGCTTATAGAATTATCACTCATTTCTCCCGTTCAAATAAAGGCCTCGCCAATAATTCCATTTTGTGTAACATTCCGCTCCTCACACACCCCTGTGGATGTGGTGCTGGTGTTTAGTGTGAGGTAATGGCAAAGCTGATGTAGGAACGACAGCGCCAGTGGCACATTGTCACATGTTGATGATGCTGAAAGTCATCAGCGTAAGGATTCTGATTGGCCTCCTGAAGCTGGGCCCAATGACACCAGCCATTTGTCTCGGAGCGAAAGCAACAGAGTGAAGAATAATTGTTGTCTTGTCACTGGAATTACATTCGTAATTATGCAATTTACAATTAACATGTTCCCAATGCGATTCCCTGATAAGCATAATGGGCCTATAAGTGTGATTTATGTGCGTTCATTACGCTGTGTTTCAGAGCATGATGATGACGGGATGCAGTTTGTGTTTGCGTTTACGAGCGCCAAAACACATGTTCCATATCTCTCAACGAGCGGCTGGGTCTTACCCGACGGGGCCTTAGCCCTTTTAACCAGGCGAGAGGGATTACGGTCATGTCATCTGAGAATATTATGTCCTCAGTATATAGTGTAATCCCTTCCTATGTGCAAACGTGTTTATGCCTTGTAAATCGCTCTGTTCTTGGGCCATCAGCACTTGAGTTCCTCCCTTTGTTCTCCCTGCCCGTCACGTCCTCCCCACTCGCTTCCCCACTATCAAGGCACATGGCCACTTCATGCCTGTGTTTGTTTACATAATGCACTGCCTGTTCTACCCATTCTGCTCTTTGTTTCGAAATTGCCGCTGCAAACCATGTGGAGCTCTTTCATCTTTTGTATTTCTCAACTGGAAAAATTGAACTGTGACTGTTTGTGTGTGTGTGTGTGTGTGTGTGTGTGTGTGTGTGTGTGTGTGTGTGTGTGTGTGAGAGAGAGGGGGTGGTTGTATGTGTGTGTGTGTGTGTGTGTGTGTGTGTGTGTGTGTGTGTTTGTGTGTGTCTTTCATTCTGTGTATGGCCCAGTGCTCGTTTGTGTGTGTGTCTCTGGAAGAGAGAATGTGTGTGTGTGTGTGTGTGTGTGTGTGTGTGTGTGTGTGTGTGTGTGTGTGTGTGTGTGTGTGTGTGTGTGTGTGTGTGTGTGTGTGTGTGTGTCTGTGTGTGTGTAACGCCTGGAGGCCACATTACTGTGTAAGTCTAATCTGATGAAGAGAGCTCACCTGTGCTCCCCTCCTGTTCTCTCCCCTGTGCAGGTGGTTCCACCCCAACATCACTGGGATAGAGGCTGAGCAGCTGCTCCTGACGCGGGGGGTCCACGGCAGCTTCCTCGCCCGGCCCAGCAAGAGCAACCCAGGGGACTTCACACTCTCCGTCAGGTACCTGCAGCCAGCCAGCCATCCCTCCAGACTCACACAGGGGCTAGGGGGGCTATCTGCCACTGTGAGCCACTAGTCAGCAGGCTTATTTAGCCTTACCTAGCACAACCCTAGAGACAGCAGCCATGCACACTGGGCTGGCAAATTCTCAGT
>JAODXP020000018.1:15938704-15943704 GCA_027497455.2 Sardinella longiceps | reverse complement strand
ACCACACACTGTCTCTCTCTCTCTCTCTCTCTCTCTCTCTCTCTCTCTCTCTCTCTCTCTCTCTCTCTCTCTCTCTCTCTCTCTCTCTCTCTCTCTCTCTCTCTCTCTCTCCCTCCGGCTTCCTCTCTCCCCTCTTTCTCTCTCCTCTCCCCATGTCTGCTTCTGTAGGCGAAACGATGAGGTCACTCACATTAAGATCCAGAACTCGGGGGACTACTACGACCTCTACGGCGGGGAGAAGTTCGCCACTCTGGCCGAGCTGGTGCAGTACTACACGGAGCAGCACGACCTGCTGCGCGAGAGGAACGGCGACGTCATCGAGCTCAAGTACCCCCTCAACTGCAAAGACCCCACATCAGAGAGGTAGCACACACACACCAGTCTGGGTTGGCTTGGGGGGACTTGGGTTGTGGGGTTAGTTTGGTTTGCTTTGGTTTGGCTTGGTTCAGATCAGTGCAGTACACAACCCGCAGTGCATCATCATCCAGTGCTGCCCACATCATGGCCTGTTGCAGGGTGTGAGTAGTAGTGCACCCTCTAGAGTTTCTCTTGGGGAACTGCAGAAAAGGAGAGGCCTCTGTGATCTAAAAACCAAGTCAACCTGGTCTAGAAGGGTGTCATAATTACAGAGTTTGAAAATAATATAATCCAAAACAAACACAATTGAAAGGTATTACGTACATTTTAAAAATGACTAGATCAGACAAGAAACGATTGTGTGTCTCTTCACATTTTACACATTTGTGGATGTGAATTATGCTAATTGGCTGTTTGACTGAAACCTTAGAGACTAATATTAGCCCCCTCAGTCTCACTAGCAGACTGTAAATGAGTGCGACTGAAAGGCAGGATGTTCTGTGAAGTTATGTGAAGAGGTGGCAAAATTGATTGCAATTAGTGGTGTACAGTTAGCACCGTGAATCACAACACAAACATGAGCAGAGTGGATGATTCATATGATTTTATAATAAGCAGCCATGTTAATCATGCAGTTATGCACAGGCTCTGCTGCAGGAGCACAATAGCTTAAGCTACAGTGGAAAAGCGGTTCATTGTTTAGCCAAAGGCAAGATCATCACTGTGTTTTACAGTTGAGCATTTTCAGTTTTTCCACACCATATATATTTAGTGCCTTATTTTCGAGAAACAGACAGGTACTAAAGGTTGCCTAACCGACACCTCCCACACACACACACACACACACACACACACACACACACACACACACACACACACAAACACTTTCCTACAGACACCTTTCTTCACCATCCTTTTTCAACCACATCCATATGGTGTGTGTGTGTGTGTGTGTGTGTGTGTGTGTGTGTGTGTGTGTGTGTGTGTGTGTGTGTGTGTGTTTGATCTCCCTCAGAGTGTGGGAAACTGTCATGTCTACTTAAACATGTAAAGGTAGACATAAGACACCTACCCCCAGTGAGATGCTATCAAACGCATGCAGAAGAAGCCTTATGTCTCTGACACACTTTCCACCTGAAGAACAAAAATATTCCATACCCTGTGTGTATATACAGAAAAGTGTGTCTAGATATATTTAGACTGGGGCTTTGTGGATGGTTGTGGGCTGTTTTAAGACATATTTAAAACAGGCCAAACAATGGTGTCATGTGTAGGTGGCAATGTATGTGAGTGACATTCTCCAATGGGTTGACTGTGCCCCCTATTCTTAGATGGTACCATGGGCATCTCTCTGGACGCGACGCAGAGAAGCTCCTCACAGACAAGGGCAAATCGGGCAGCTTCCTGGTGCGTGAGAGCCAGAGTAAACCAGGCGACTTTGTGCTCTCCGTCCTCACCAACGAGGAGAAGCACGAGAACGTGGACCGAAAGACCAAAGTCACACACGTCATGATCCGGTACCAAGTAAGACAACTTATCCAACCCCCACTGAAACATAAAGCACTCACTAACCCCATTTCAGTCAAGATCATATCCACAGTAAGCTTTTAGGCTTCTGCAATGCAGTGCGCCCATGCTGATGTCATTAATGAGGTTTTTCTCTCAGGACGGCAAATATGACGTGGGTGGAGGGGAGAGGTTTGACACGCTGGCCGACCTGGTGGAGCACTATAAGAAGAATCCCATGGTGGAGAAGAGTGGCATAGTGGTGCACCTGAAACAGGTAGGCACAGCAGGGTGCATGCTGGGAAAAATAGTGTGTAAGGAGGTAGGGAGAGTTTAAAAGGAAGAAAATGAAACTTATTTGATAAACAGCAAATGTTGGGTCACGGTTTACACAGCAATTATGTTGAAACGGAAGAGCGCCTTAAAACTTCTCCACGAAAACACCATAAAAACCTTTTGATTTAATCTCTATTGCACAATGTTTTTGAAAAACAAAGTAAATATTGTTTTAGTCTGACTTACCAATATTATGTAGAAGTAACAAAAGTGTAGAGATGAGCAAAGGCATTAGTGGCAGTTGGGGTGAAGTTCACTTCCTACAGGAACATACTGTAAAACACATGAAATACAGCAGCGCAGGAGAAACGCTCCTCTAGTTTTATTGTCTTTATTACCTGGTCTTGTGCAGTTGTTCGTCCATTTATTGTTGCCTTGTGGAGAATAAGAGCTTTATGATCAGGCTTATGTCTTATTTTCTTTTTGCTTTCCTTTTGTTTTGATACTCCTCCTCTGCCTACACAGCCCTTCAACGCAACGAGAATAAACGCAGCCAACATCGAGAACCGAGTGCGGGAGCTCAACAAAGTTGCAGACAACTCAGAAAAACCCAAGCAAGGATTCTGGGAGGAATTTGAGGTATGAAAAGTTTATGGGTACACAGTAGGACAAAGTTTAAATTTAAAGATCGTTCGACCCCCCCCCACCGCACCACTACACCACCTCTCCTCTCTGCACAGCTTTTCTGGGTTTTCGTTTTCGCTTGAATGCATGGTGCTCAGTTTGAACCCCCTTGGCCCTGGTGTTCTCATGACCTCTCCTGGTGCTTCTAAAGAAGGCTCCGCACTTGATATCCTCCCAGGGGACCTGAAGAGGGTGCTGTTGGGCACAGCGTCAAAAAAGTGGAGCTCCACTCACTACTCACTCCCTCCCTTGCTCGCTCGCTACCTTTGTAGCCATGCTGCACTGCAAAAGCTCCATGGAGTCTTTTGCTGTCAGACAGAGGGTCCTTGGGAAGAAAGTTCAGAGGACGTGGGCTTTGAAGTGCCTTCTAACCGGGGGGGAGGCTGTGTTGCACTAGGTTGCATTATGGTGTGTGTTTGCGTGGGTGTGTGTGTGTGTGTGTGTGTGTGTGTGTGTGTGTGTGTGTGTGTGTGTGTGTGTGTGTGTGTGTGTGTGTGTGTGTGTGTGTGTGTGTGTGTGGTAATGGGGTCATGAAGCAGCAGGAATGAGCATGTGTGTGTGCTTGTGTGTCCTCTGTTCCATGTCCCCAGATGCTGCAGCAGCAGGAGTGTAAGCTCCTCTATCCCAGGAAAGAGGGACAGAGAGCGGAGAACAAGAGCAAGAACCGCTACAAGAACATCCTGCCATGTGAGTGCAAAAGCACACACTTTTAACCTCTGCTGTTCCTCTTGTACGCAAAGGAATGAAAAAATAACAGAGAATATTAGATGCAAGAAGTTGAAATAGAATGTTGATAACACAAATTAGTATGAATATTAATGTGTGTGTGTGTGTGTGTGTGTGTGTGTGTGTGTGTGTGTGTGTGTGTGTGTGCACGCGCCTGCCTCTCAAATATTGCTCACAATATGTGCAATCCTCTGTGCAGTTGACACCACGCGTGTAATCATCAGAGAGGCAGACCCAGAGGTGTCTGGCTCGGACTACATCAACGCCAACTACATTCGAGTGAGTCTATCGTGCCAAATTCACACTGGGGGAAACTGGTTTGAGCAAGTCCCTTTTGGGTGATATAGTGTAGTCTTTTGTTTCATTTTTTTTCATTGTTTCATTTTTCATGCATTTGGCAGACATTTTTACCTGAAATTTACATCTGCCAATTGTCACTTACTTCAAGGCCAGTCTCCCTTAGAGCAACTTTTGTTTTCAAGGTTTTACAAGTCAAGATTTGAACTCACTATTTTCTGGCTACTACCATGCTAGCATGATTCCTAGCTATAACAATACAGTAATTTCCCGCATATAAGCCACATTGTGTATAAGCCGCACAGTGTTTGATGCAAGTAAAAAAAACAACAAAAAAAACATATTAACACCATATTAACTGTCCCCCTGTTTTAACCTCATTGCAGAAGAAATTTTGCCAAATCAATGTATAAGCCGCGGCTAATAGTTGGGAAATTACGGTACTATTACTATACTATTACCATAGTTCTACAGTAGAGATTATATAGAGCACAGAGTACAAATTATGCTCCAGATATCATCACCTCTTTGTGCATGTTAAGACCCAGAGTGCTGCCCTGTGCTGGTTTGGGCTGATGTAGTGTGCTGCTCTGTGTTAGTGTATACCGGAGGATGGGCGGCACGTGGACGAGGGGAAGGTCTTCATCGCCACTCAAGGCTGCTTGCAGAACACAGTGATGGAATTCTGGAAGATGGTGTACCAGGAGAACACACACGTCATCGTCATGACCACCAAGGAGATGGAGCGAGGAAGGGTAAGCTTTTGTCTGTGCTTTTTTTTAGGCATGCATACACACACACATACACACACACACACACACACACACACACACACACACACACACACACACACACACACACACACACACACACACACACACACACACACACACACACACACACACACACACACTCACACACAATGAGTTTGCTAATCACATGCTAGTTCAGAGCCTTGTTATCAGTCCCCTCAAGGACAAAACTGAGTCTGGTTTGTTTATTTATTTGCTGAATTCTTTTGAACTGTCTCTGAGAACAGAATAAGTGTGTGCGGTACTGGCCAGACATCAACTCCACCAGGGAGTTTGGGAAAGTGAGCGTGAAGAGCATCGAGGAGCACACAGCCCAGGACTACATCCTGCGAGAGCTGGAGG
>JAODXP020000018.1:15923704-15933704 GCA_027497455.2 Sardinella longiceps | reverse complement strand
ATTTTGATGATGGTCATGTGGACTCTACCCTTAAAATGTGGCAAGACTGTAAGTAGTCTGAGGCTATTTGAGTAAAAGTATCAACTTCCCCCAGGAGGAATGGTAGTTTCAGTTTATTTTCTAAGTCAATAAATCCAGGACTGATGTTTTCTATGGCAAGCCGTTCAGGGAAAAAACCTTGAATGAAACTCTGAATATATTGAATGAAGTCCTGAATATATTGAATGAAACTCCGAATATATTGAATGAAAGAAAACCTTGAATATATTGAATGAAGTCCCGCATATATTGAATGAAACTCCGAATATATTGAATGAAGTCCCGAATATATTGAATGAAGTGCCGAATATATTGAATGAAACTCTGAATATATTGAATGAAGTCCTGAATATATTGAATGAAACTCCGAATATATTGAATGAAACTCTGAATATATTGAATGAAGTCCCGAATATATTGAATGAAACTCCGAATATATTGAATGAAGTCCCGAATATATTGAATGAAGTCCCGAATATATTGAATGAAACTCCGAATATATTGAATGAAGTCCCGAATATATTGAATGAAACCCTGAATATATTGAATGAAGTCCCGAATATATTGAATGAAACTCCGAATTATATTGAATGAAACTTGCCTCATCTGAGGTCAGTGCCAGTGGCCATCTTATGTGTGTCACCAGTATGGAAATGCCCATGACCAGGCAGTACCGCTTGGGTGGAGTGAATGAGTAAATGAGGCAAAAATATTAAATAAATTATAGTTTTATTAATCATTTCATTGATTGCAGCTGCAAGGTAAAATAGTTTAGTTAAGTCACAGTCAGTTATTTTGGCCGAGTAGTAATCCAGCTGCGTTACCACCTGTACAGCACAGGAAGAGGCGACGATCCCACTGAAGGTTGGCGTAGCAGTTAGCTAGCGGTGACGATCCCACTGAAGCAGCGACGATCCCACTGAAGGTTAGCGTAGCAGCTAGCTAGCGGCGACGATCCCACTGAAGCAGCTACAAGTGGTGACGATCCCACTGAAGGTTGGCGTAGCAGCTAGCTTCAGTGGGATCGTCGCCGCTTCCTGTGCTGTTCACTGGTGGTAGTAACACGGCTGGATTAATTACTTCTCAGCCAAAATAACTGACTGTGACTTAACTAAACTATTTTACCTTGCAGCTAAAATTATTTATTTAATATTTTTGCTTCATTTACTCATTCATTGCCAACCACTCCACCCAAGCGGTACTGACTGGTCACAGGCATTTCCATACTTGTGACACACATAAGATGGCCGCCGGCACTGACCTCGGATGAGGCAAGTTTCATTCAATATAGAGTTACAAACAAGTTGACAAGCATCATATATATGCAGAAAATGTGCAGAACTGAGCGGCGGTCATATTTTGTACCGCCACGCGGTACATCTAGTTTCACTTATCATGAATTACACACTGACAAATCTATGCTGTTGGATGTCACCATCCATGCTGATATTTTGTCTATTTGCGTGTGTGTGTGTGTGTGTGTGTGTGTGTGTGTGTGTGTGTGTGTGTGTGTGTGTGTGTTTTTTTTTGCAGTCGCAACAGAGGCACAGCTTCTCGGCGCCTGACCTTGTGTGCTGTGACTGGATCAGGGCGGGGCCCTCAGGAGCCCCCTCCCACCCCCCGCCCCGCCCCTTCCTCGCTCTCCCTCTCCCACTTTTTGGAGTGGGTGCAGGAGCAGAAGGACAGTCATGGCTTCTCCGTTTGGCTGGAACCCAAGCCCACCACCCTCTGCGCAAAGGATTGCACAGCCAACACCCTGATCATCACCCTTTCTCTCTCTCCCCTCCTCCTCTCTCTCTCTCTCTTTCTCTGTCTTTCTCTCTGTGTGTCTCCCTTTCTTTCTTTCTCTCTCTCTCTCTCCCTCCTCATCAGACTGCCCTTGTGACTGTACAGCACCGTGAGGCTTCACTCTTGCAAACTTAAGTGCCTCCAGCTACAGCAGAATCTGGGTATCACAAAGACACACACACACACACACACACACACACACACACACACACACACACACACACACACCCTTCTCCTCCCTGTGAGCCTGTTGCTTTCCCTGGGGGGCAAAGACATTGCGTGCTCTGGTGCTCTGCACAACCCCCTCCTTTCTCCAGCCATCTCTCACTTTTTGTCTTCGCATCGGCTAGGATTCACAGCACACACAACTGTGACCATGTCCTTTTTCAACACAGCATCATTATTTTGGTGTTGCTGTATTGTTTTCTTTTTCGTCTGTTTTTTTGTTGTTGTTGTTGTCGTTGTGGACTCATACAGGATGTTTGAGGGTAACCCAGAGGGGTTTATGTGTTTTCTTTCCTCCCTCTCCCTAGCCCCCTCTCTCTCTCTTTCTCTCTCTCTCTCTCTGTCTCTCTCTCTCTGTCTCTCTCTTCTCCTCTCTTTCTGCCTGGGGCCACTCAGTGCACTGGATGTCATCTACTGTAACCAAAGACCTTTGATATGCTCGACAGATTCTCACTGGCCACAGTCATTAGCGCTTTGTTGAGTGACGAACGCCGCATAGTGTAGCAATTTGCTGCAGTACAGAGCATTTGCACACAAGTGAGAACACTCACACACATTTGTACACACGTAGACATTTACACACACACACACACACACACACACACACACACACACGTACAGCATTTACACACACAAGCACACACGTGTACAGACACACACGCACACATAGACACACAATTATGCAACACCTTTTCCAACCCTTGGAGATATCCCCTTATTTGGCAAAAGACAAAGGCAGTGTATGACTATGTATTTAATCTGCTGTGTTGATTTAGCTGTGGTGTAATCGGACTCACATGATTACAAATGTGGTGACGAACTACAGAAGGAGTAGAGGAGGAAGAGGAGGAGGAAGAGGGGGGTGGACGTTCTTTGGGGACAAGAGGACAAAAAGACACTGGAAGGCCGTTTAAAAGGACTTCTGTTTGCTTGTGAACCGTTGTGACACATCAGGACATCTTTATTTTGTTGTTGTTGTTGTTGTAGTTGTTGTTTTTATTTAATGTGCCAATTTGCACCCTTGCAACGCACTTCTTGAAGCTCCCTCTGTTTCTTTCTCTGTTTCTTTGGGTTTCTTTTTTTCTCTTTTTCTGTATTTTGTTTTTGTGGAGCTGCTGGAAGAGCCTGATTCTTCTCTCTCTCTCTCTCTCTCTCTCTCTCTCTCTCTCTCTCTCTCTCTCTCTCTCTCTCTCTCTCTCTCTCTCTGTGTTTGACACTGCGCCTTAGGCTGCCTGTGTAATGTTCGCCTCCTGCCACCTCTCCATGTCTCCCCAATCCCCTCCGACCCTGCTGTGGGCTGCTGATGCTTTTTGGCCCTGATGGCCTGCCATACGGCTGTGGGTCTCTGGACTCCCTCCCGCCTTCTGCCGCTGCACAAAACAGACCGACCGACAGACAGTCAGACAGACAGACCGACCCCCATCTGACTGCACGTCAGCAGCACAGCCTTCAGAGCTCGATCCGTCTCAGAAAAGACTCTGACCTTTTTTTGTATTTCACATACGATGATTCCTTTTTAAAGATTTATTTTTGATTTTATTTTTTTCTTGTGAATATGATTGTGTGATTGTATGAAATATAGCACAATATGCAGGGTTATACAGTATGTAAAGTATGTGTATGTTCTGAAGGTGGGGTATTTGTCCACTTATATACCTACACCCTAATACCTTTTTATCCTATGAGAAGAAAAAAAAAACATGAATGACTGACACCTGTTGCGGGTGATGTATAGTAAGCTACATGAAATTTGTTCATGAACACAGCCTCCGTTCCGTAGGGCGTCTGAGTAGGTTTGTGCGTGAGAAGCCATAATTTCACTAACCACCCAGGCCTAAGAGATATATATGCGTTGGGATGTTGGGTCGCCTTCACCCTTAAGTCTTTAGTGAAGCATCAGCTGGCCAGATGGCCTTAGCTCAAGATTAAAGAATAGATTTGTCTGGGGGAGGGGAGTTATTGGGTAAAAAAAAAAAAAAAGTAATTTGAAAGATGGCTGTAATCCAGACATGCAGATGCTGGGACTGACCTATCGTCAGTGCTGACGTCACAAAGCATGGTGATGGTGGTGGTGGTGGTGAGGTGGTGCAGTGTGATTGTTTGTCCCGCCATCCACTGGTGATTGAGGCTTGGTGACGTGGGGTCATTCCGCTCGGCGGGCTTAAAATAGATGGCTCAGTTTAATACGGGTTTGTGCGCTCAAAACCTGCCTCTTTCTTCCAGCGTATGAAATAAATCAATGTTCACTAGAACTGCATCGACTGCATTGTACTGTATGTGTTTGTGTGTATTTGTCTGTATGCGTGTGTATGTTTGAGATTGGGGGGCTCTTCTGATTGGTTGTCCCTTCAATTGTTGCATTTGGAGGACACTTATGTACAGTACAGGCCTGGAGAGTTGATTTAGTATCTTGTCTGATGCACACATTTGAGTTGTTTTCCTATGCATTTTAATTTGGACACAATGACGCTTAATGCCCTCACTCTTGAAACATTTACACTGGATAGAACTATCAATGATGACTACCCAATTGTGAAGGATAAAAAATAGTTAGACGGTCCAGTCACTTAGCAACAATGTGTCCCCTCGTACACACCACTGAGTTGAAGCCAACTTGTATTTATTTGATCTTAATTGTGTTAATGCTTGAAAGGCTGTTTGTAATTGAAACCTATTTTGTTTGAGGTGTTTTCACCTTGCCTGTATGAACATGAGTAGGAATCCAATTTCATGACGTGGTGAAGCGAACACATGAACACGAATTAGAGTCACTTTGATACTTGAAATATTTTGAAACTGCTGAGGTAAAAGCTGTATGGATGAGGTCTGTGATAAAGAATGTCCCACCCTGTGAATGATAACAGGACAAGAACCATGTCAGTCTCTTTGGGGTACATCAGTGTCATTTGATTTTGCTTTAGAGGTTTTTGTAAGTGGTCTAAAAAAAGTGTTAAGTTGTCCCCTCTGATATTTTTGTATGATATGGTTTTATGTTGATATTCAAAATTATTATTATTATTATTATTATTATTATTATTATTATTATTATTATTATTCGGCAATATAAATTCAACTAAGCTTAAATTTAATCTGATTTATTTCTGCTTTTTTTCTCTTTTAATTTACTTGAATATATTATGTTTTTTATCCTTGTTTTTGTTTTGATTTGTTTGTTTGTTTGTTTGTTTATTTGTTTGTTGCAATATGCCTGATCTGCAATGTGCTGTGCTGACTGTCCTTGTGCTGGATCAAGACTGTTCCCCCCTGTTTGCACTGGATCAGCCTAAAACGCCTTCTGTCCTACTTAACACAGTGATGCAATGATTGTCTTCACTGACAATGAGTTCAACATTGAATAGTCAATAAAGATACCATGAAATGCAAGACTGTTGTATTGTGATGGGGTTTTGACATACTGTAGCCTACTGTATGTACATATAGCCTATGACACAGCTATGGATTGGGTAAGGATTGGGAAAAGTACTGGACAAGGGCGTCCTTTACAGATGGAAGAAGGAAGGACTTGGTTTTTCCAGTAATTGCATCATAAAATGAAACGACATTTTCTCAGAATTAACCTTCCCAGCTGATGCCAGAGGAGGCTTGGAACACTTCTGTGAATACAGAGTAACCAGTCAGCACCCCTCTCTCTCTCTCTCTCTCTCTCTCTCTCTCTCTCTCTCTCTCTCTCTTCTGTCTGTCTGTCTGTCTGTCTGTCTGTCTGTCTCTCTCTCTCTCTCTCTCTCACACACACACACACACACACACGGACAGACAAAGAGGTACATGTGGCTTGTTAAATATGTGATCTGCTCTCAAACCAGTGCACAAACTCTATTACCCCCTCCCCTCTTTCTCCCTCTCTGCTATTTTTTTTTCCAACCAGAAAGACAAGAACTAGGATATCAAATTACGTGGGTGTGCCTACGCACACAAAGCCCAAACGGTCAAAGCTTGGATTTCAACAACACTGAATCTGTGTGTGTGTGTGTCTGTGTGTTTGTGAAGGAGGGGTTGATTTGAATGGCTATCTGGAGCATTGTGGCTGTATTCTGGCACAGGAACTTGGAGTTGGCCTTATACAGGAAGTAATGAAACAAGCAGGTGAATCTGTTTTCCCAGCAACAACTCCGACACCCGTGCAGCCTGTTGTAAATCCCGTTTCTGGAGCAGGCAGTTAATATTTCACCACACAGAAGGGATGCACAAGTGATAAACACCCAACCTCCTACCTTTGTTTATTTACTCTAATTTATTCTGTTGTAAACAACACGTGTAGGCAATATACTGTACAATCAACAAAATACACAGTATTACAGAAATACAAATATGTATCTTAAGGCTTGTTGGGAGTTATTGTTTAAAAAACCTCAGTCTAAGATACCTTGATATGTCATGCACAACGTGCTTTTTTTCTGCATGACAGGTGTGTGTTGGTGGTTGGTCTAGAGACTTATCATGAAAAGTTGTTTTCATGTGTGATTAACATCTCTCATTTTAAAACTGTTTGCCTTGATAAGGAAAGGTCAGTCGTGGGAAAGAATGAGAACACAATCTTTCTGCTGTCAGAAGCCTATTCCTTCCAACCGACAATTTGGGATTCTCACAGAATAATTTACCACAAGGTGATTCTATCTTCATGACAGTAAAAAAAAATGTGAAAAGTCAAAAGTGCTGCAAAATAATCTACAATCCCTTTTTAATTTTAGTATACACTTCATTCTCCCTGGTACCTACTGTAGGATCAGTTGTGAACATTTTTAACTATTTTTGTGGTACCAACTTTTCTTAGTGTAGATGAAGAGTTGAAATAGTCTAGTAGTTTCACAGTAAATGGAGCATCAGTCGGTTCTTTTTGTGCTTGTCTGACTTGGTGCTCGCTAAGCCAAAGTGGAGCGAGTTGGTGAGGCAGGTCTTTTGTCTGATACAGTGTCTCTGGCTTCTAGTCTTTCTCCTGAGCTCCTAAAGCCTGCCTTGAGCCCGCAGGGCAGCTGGAGCTGTAAACTGACACACTCTGACAAACTGCACACAACTGCAGTACTGGGATCAGCCTGTAGTCTCTTTGGTTTGGGCTGTGCGTGGATGATTGTGTGTGTGTGTGTGTGTGTGTGTGTGTGTGTGTGTGTGTGTGTGTGTGTGTTCAAGAATATGTATATGTGCAAGAAATGACAATTGAGAGAGTTCTGAGATGTTTTTGCTTTGTGTGTGTGTGCATCTTTGTCCACAAGCCTATCTTGACCATGTGGGGACGGTTGATGGAGTGGTGGTGGTGGTGGTGGTGGTGATGTGACCAGCGGTGCGTCCAGTGCAGCGCAGGGAGCCGGTGGTGACGATGCACTGCAGCGGCCAGAGCACGATCACCACCAGCAGCACCATGAGCCCCACAAACAGCATCAGCCGCTTCCAGTCGGTCATGCGCTCCAGGAAGCCCAGGTTAGTGTGTGTCTGCGTCTGCGGCGGCGTTGGCTCCTGCTTGTTGCTGGCCGCCGCTCCGATGTCGATGCAGATGCAGTAGCCCGGCGAAGCAAGGCCCGAGTCGGTGGACGAGGAGGCGGACGAATCCAGCGGGCACTTGTAGCACAGACGGCCGTCCTCCAGCCACACGGCCTCCTCGTGCTGTTGATGGCTGGGCAGCTTGCTGAGCACCTCCATGCTGGTGGTGAGCGCGGGCGTGCCGCGCTCCGGGATGGGCGTCGGGTGGCGGCAGAAGGGACAGGAGATGCGTCCGTCGTCACGCTCGGGCGCCGAGATGGCCATGAGACGCGACAGGCACTCCAGGCAGAAGGTGTGCGTACATGCTAGCAGCTTGGGCGTCTTGAAGACGTTGTCGTAGGTGTTGTAGCAGATGGAGCACTCGGGTTGACCCGGCATGGCGGCTCTTTCCAGCTCGTACTCCAGGGGCACCACCTGCGAGTGCCACACCTTGGGGACATGTTCCATCTCTTCAGGCCAGAAACACTGCCTCTCTCTCCCCTCTCAGTCTCTGCCTCTCTCCTCTCTCTTGAGGTCTCCTCTCACAGTCTAAAGCTGGAGCACTAGAGGAAGAGAATTGCCACATATAACAAAGTTTGCCTCTCAACAAAGTTATCCTTCACCTGGTCACAAGATTCACTCCGTAAACTCATAAATCACCAGATATTGCTTGGCTTGTTTGTGTCAACAAACACATTCATAAACATTCTGAGCTTCTCTCTCTCCCCTGAACCAAGTGATCTTGCTGCGTGATTCTCATCACACAATGCCCTCTGCAATCCCACACACACACACACACATACACACACACACACACACACAGCCGTGGAGGGGAATGTACTCAAGTAATGTGGTCAGTCACCTTGAGCGAGTGGCTGGAGCACAGAGCAGAGCACAGTGTGCTTTCTTAATCTAGGGATTCCATCAGGAGAGGCCGAGGGGTGTGTGTGAGTGTGTGTGTGTGTGTGTGTGTGTTGGGGGGGTGTACATAGGGCGCTTTGTTATCCAGGCCTGGGTCTGCGTCAGCACCACCACCACTGCCCTTCAGGATGCTCTGGCACCGCTGCTCTAACTGCTGTTCCATGGTGATGCAGCCCGCATACTGTACGATGGGAGCTTAGATACACATCTATATGGATGACAAATAATCTACACTGATGGCTACTGACTGATGACTCTTCCAAGTTCGCTCTCTGTCTTTCTCTCGCTCTCAGTGTTCTCTTTCTTCCCCCTCCCCTCTTTTATTCTTTCCCTTTGGGTGTACTGTGTTTGTTTAAGGTGTGTATGTGTGTGTATATATTTACAGTGCACATATATATTTGTGTGTGTGTGCGCTTGTGTGTGTGCATGCATCCATGTGTGTGTGTGTGTGTGTGTGTGTGTGTGTGTGTGCATGTGTTTGTCAGTCAGAGTAGACGTTTGGAGCAGGTGCTCCTCTCTCAGCACCGTTGAGGCCAGACCTGTCTGTCTTTAAACTTGCACCCCCTGCCTCTGCTCTGCACAATGTGCCTGTTTGTTCTCTCTCTCTCTCTCTCTCTCTCTCTCTCTCTCTCTCTCTCTCTCTCTCTCTCTCTCTCTCTCTCTCTCTCTCTACCCCCCCCCTTTCACTAGCTAGCTCCAAACCTCCTATTAGTCTTGCCCTTGGCATTCCTGGGGAATAGCAGCCAGTCTCTCAGCATGCTGTCACACACTTGGAGCATGTGACCCCCTCATCCCACACACACACTCACTCACACACACACACACACACACACACACACACACACACAGCTCCAGTACTGACCACCTGGCCAGAGCCCTACAGGTAGACCCCCTTGTCTCAGAGCACCGCATGGGCCAGCCAGCTCGCTGGTCCCGCTCTGTTACTCATTAACTTAACCGTCTGTCTCTGCGTCCGTCTGCCTCCCAACGCTGTGTTTTGGGAAGAGACCATAATAAAGAAAAGCAGAGACGGCTTCACATCCACTGTGTCCTACTTACAGTGCATCTCTCTCTCTCTCTCTCCCTCTCTCTCTCTCTCTCTCTCTCTCTCTCTCTCTCTCTCTCTCTCTCTCACGTGTTTCCTTCTACATGTGTGAGAGAGGCAAAGTTTGAACTGTTTTACAACAGGGCTGTTATCTGTGAGATATGCTGTTGGTCACCTGGCTATCAGTCACTCTGTACATCAGCCATTAGGACTCCTCACTCCATTGACCTATTTTGTCCTGGGCTGTCTGGCTGGCCTATATTCACATTTATCTAGCATGTGGAAGCCTTCTGGAAAACTAGCTGTCGTTAAGAGTAAATATGACCTAGCATGTATTTACACAGGCAGTGCATATGTTAATGCTGGTGGTTTAGAAATGATTTGTAGGTTATGTGATGTAGTTGGTATAACATATAACACAGGTATTTTTTCATGCCAATTTTTTTAGTCGAATGTGGCTTGAAAAACAAAAAACATTTTAGAAACGGTTAAGGAGTTCATTGGCGCTTC
>JAODXP020000018.1:15911204-15921204 GCA_027497455.2 Sardinella longiceps | reverse complement strand
CACCGTCAGCCACAGATGTTTGTCACTCTGCTGAGAAGTAGACCACACTTTTACACACACACACACACACACACACACACACACACACACACACACACACACACACACACACACACACACACTACACACAAACACACCTACACACACACACACACACACACACACACACACACACACACACACACACACACACATAGACTATTCACTGCTCTCAATGAAAGAAAGATGGTTCTTTGAATTTCCCACATATTTCCCCATAGCCCTACATGCACAATAAGGTCTAATGGAGTAGACTCGGGGTCAAGCACACAGGACAACACTATGTGACTGAATCATTAGACCTCTAGCAGGATGTATTCATGGCCAATGGTAAAATGTTGATGTTGTGTAATTATCTGCATTCCACCCACACTCAAAAAGGCCTTGCTGCTTGACAGCTCCACTCAGAAGAATTTCTTGGAATGACCTCAGGGCTTGGAAATCGCTCATCTAGGACTACTCCGAAAGGCACTCTCATTTGTGAGCAGTCTGCTGTATCCGTGCTCACTCATTTAAGGGGCTCTGGGTTTGACATTGAGGTAAAGCCTGCCAAAAAGAAGAGACCACAACCAGGGGTGGGTGGTTTGGGGTGGTGTCACAGATACAGTGTGTCTAAAATCATTTAATATCTTTGTTTAGCCTCCGAGTGTCCTTGACAGGCGCACTGGAAATCCTCTGTGCATGGGTTTAGAGAAGAATATATTTTTTGACCTTCACTAAATGGCTTCAAAGGATACAGAGAACTGTGAGAGGGACCCAGGAAAGAAGGTTACATCAGGTGCAGCCTTGACATTTTTCTGACATCTTTGGAATACGTTCGCTTCAAGTATATGTGTGGTGTGAGTTGGAATGGACAACTAAGCATGATTAGGCTCAGTTAGGCATCAAATTATTTTAATCTGACATTGGTCACTATTGTGAGAGAAAATGCATTCTCAAATTGACTTTATTATCATAAACAAATACAATTTTTTGCTTTCTTCTGGGTTTGTTTTGCAGCAGACAACAAGACATAGCCAAAAATAGCAGCCTATATAAGAACAAATATACACTGCACTGACAAAATGAATTAGTTAACAAGCAATATATCTCAGCTACATCTCCAGTAAGAGATAGGTATCCATTACCAATGTATCCATAAAATACCCAGTCACTTGCATCAGCATTACAAGACATGTTTGTAGCACAGAGAAAAAAGCGGTCTGATTTACATAGATAATAAGGCAAACATCATGATATGTACCTAAGCAAAAACTGTGATGTTAAACACATCTGTCACATCCACCTTTCCAGCAGCCTCTCATTAAAGCTTGGAGAATTAGGTCAGTTAATACAGTAGACTAGTATCTTTATGACAGTTGCAGGAAGAGCTCACGTTCTCAGCTTTTGGACTTTAGTCTCCGATAGACTTACAGTAGCCTCCTGAGAATCCATAGCCCACTATCGGTGCTGTATGGAATGCTCAGTATGATAAATGTAGGGTGTGTCTGTAAATATTTTACTGAATAGGTGTCAGTCCTGTTTTTCACATGAAGATGGGATAGTGGTGTTTACATGGAAGCAACAAGGAAGTATTGGAGATCATCAAAGCTTTCAAAGTGTTGAATAAGAATTCCCAAGAATTTATTAGTCCAACAGTCTGATAACGTGTGTAATTTAAACGAGCAAGGAGCCGTTATTTCATACCTCAAAGGCTTAACAAACGCACCGTTTTACCTTTACACCACACTCTTACAGTCAGAACATGTGTACACATATTTTCCAGTTGGATGAAAGTCAAATGTATTATGAATATGCGATGAAGACCTGAGCTGAATTAGTCAGCCTAATTAAAATGGCCCAACCTGTAGGGCTCAGCCTGTAACATTGCTGTGAGAGGTGTATTATTTGAACAGGCAAAGTCTAGAGAGAACAAAAGGAACAGTCCACAGATGTTACTGTAGTTTAATGGCCATTATCTATCCTCTATGTCTCTGAGCAAGGGGGGGTGCTGATGACAATTTCTCCTGTTCTCACACAGACAAGTTCTACATGCTTGCTAGCAAGAATTATTACTTGGAAAATGTTGTTTTGTCGAAAAATCTCCTTCTTGCTTCCAAGAACAAATGTAATTTTCCTCCTTGTATTTTCTTTCTGCACAGAAACAAGCCGTGCTGAATGCTGAAATGACTTAGATTGTTTCATTATGCACTAGCCGACACTTCAATACAGGGGCAGCAGAGCGGGAACATTCTAAGATAGCCCAAGAAATTCCAAATATGGAAAGTGAGAAAAGTTACAGGTCTGTGGCTATGAAAATGCTGAACAGTAGAGATAACAGGCTATCTTACTAATGACATGCAATTCAGTGCACAGTACTGACTGTAACTGGTGTTGTGGTGCTGCATGTGGTATCATTGATTTTTATTTATGTATAACCTGTGTAAGTCTATGATCCAGTGACTGTGAAGCCAACAACAAATTTTCCCTTGGGGGCAATAAAAGTGTAGGCCTACAGTACTTTCGTTGACTTGCTTACTGTAGGTCTTTCTACTTATTAACATGGGCTACATCCCTATGAAAGGCAGTAAAGATATGGGACTCTACACTGTAATTTGTTTGGCAACCCAATGCTCTAGGCAACACCGTAATACTAACATGCACAAGCTAATGATAATAACACAACTACATGTAGCCCTGAACTAGATGTAAATAAAAAAAAGCTATTTACTGTACTTATTCATTTACTTTATTTATTAATTACTCATTTCTCCTTCAACATGTCAATGCAATAGAAACATGGACAGAACATAGAATTCAATATTCACAAAACATATTCAGTGTGAAATGAAACATAAGATGTTGAACTAAAGAACAAAGTCGTCTTCCATTTGTGTAAATGATTGCCTTTTACCACCTAGAATCTGAGTGAAATATAATGTTGTAACATCAAATGGTTGGGATGTTACAAAAGGTTTCCACCAAGGACATGATTATTGTGTTGGCATTGGCGAAAAGCTCTAGAAGACATCTGACATAACTGCACATAATAAATCTGTAAACATGTAGCCTGTAGATGTAAACGTCAAAGTCAAATACATTTCTCTAGGATATAGCTGTAGGCGGTCATAAAATGATTGTCAAAGTTTTTTTTTTTTTTTTTTTTTTTCTCCCGTCATCTACTTCCTGAATTTTTGGTCAACGATTCCCGGGACACCGTAACACCGGGGCACATGAAACTTGGTGGGCATGTAGCCCCTGTAGACTTTTACGGAAAAATTTCGTTTGGTCCCCGGGGGCCACTCCATCTTTGCGCTGCGCCCCCCCCCCCGAAACCCCAAAAATGTAGTTTTTCCTAAAAAACTACCTGACCCGTGATATTGAGGATGATGAAATTTTTATAGAATGTTGGTCTCAAGAGCCCACATCAACTTAGCTCATAACCAGTCATTTGTGATTTGCCCCCCCATGGTAAAAAATTAAAATGCAATATTATACGGCTTTAATTGCCCCTATCTTTAGATCAGATGTTAGGAACTGCACCAAATTTAATGTGTATGATGAACCTGACATCCTGTGGGAATATGTCAAGTTTTGTGGAATTTCATCCATGGGGGGCTGTAAAACAAATGAATTTATATGTACATTTAATGACTGTACAATTATTGACCTGTAGATGGTGCTATTAAGCCAAAGCGTTACAGGTTTGGGGTGATAGGCCTGTCAGTTCAGTTCAATAAGCTTTATTGGCATGAATGTAAAAATACAATATTGCCAAAGCATTAATGTATAATAATGACAATAATAATGAGAATTACAATAGTAAGTAGTGACTAAATAAATAAAATGCAACTTAAACAAACATATGGAATAATAATAATAAAAAAAAAGATAAAATTAAGAAAAAGCACTAGTGGATATTTTGATGATGGTCATGTGGACTCTACCCTTAAAATGTGGCAAGACTGTAAGTAGTCTGAGGCTATTTGAGTAAAAGTATCAACTTCCCCAGGAGGAATGGTAGTTTCAGTTTATTTTCTAAGTCAATAAATCCAGGACTGATGTTTTCTATGGCAAGCCGTTCAGAGAAAAACCTTGAATGAAACTCTGAATATATTGAATGAAGTCCTGAATATATTGAATGAAACTCCGAATATATTGAATGAAAGAAAACCTTGAATATATTGAATGAAGTCCCGCATATATTGAATGAAACTCCGAATATATTGAATGAAGTCCCGAATATATTGAATGAAGTGCCAAATATATTGAATGAAACTCTGAATATATTGAATGAAGTCCCGAATATATTGAATGAAACTCCGAATATATTGAATGAAGTCCCGAATATATTGAATGAAGTCCCGAATATATTGAATGAAACTCCGAATATATTGAATGAAGTCCCGAATATATTGAATGAAACCCCGAATATATTGCATGAAGTCCCGAATATATTGAATGAAACTCCGAATTATATTGAATGAAACTTGCCTCATCTGAGGTCAGTGCCAGTGGCCATCTTATGTGTGTCACCAGTATGGAAATGCCCATGACCAGGCAGTACCGCTTGGGTGGAGTGAATGAGTAAATGAGGCAAAAATATTAAATAAATTATAGCTTTATTAATCATTTCATTGATTGCAGCTGCAAGGTAAAATAGTTTAGTTAAGTCACAGTCAGTTATTTTGGCCGAGTAGTAATCCAGCTGCGTTACCACCTGTACAGCACAGGAAGAGGCTACGATCCCACTGAAGGTTGGCGTAGCAGTTAGCTAGCGGTGACGATCCCACTGAAGCAGCGATGATCCCACTGAAGGTTAGCGTAGCAGCTAGCTAGCGGCGACGATCCCACTGAAGCAGCTACAAGTGGTGACGATCCCACTGAAGGTTGGCGTAGCAGCTAGCTTCAGTGGGATCGTCGCCGCTTCCTGTGCTGTTCACTGGTGGTAGTAACACGGCTGGATTAATTACTTCTCAGCCAAAATAACTGACTGTGACTTAACTAAACTATTTTACCTTGCAGCTAAAATTATTTATTTAATATTTTTGCTTCATTTACTCATTCATTGCCAACCACTCCACCCAAGCGGTACTGACTGGTCACAGGCATTTCCATACTTGTGACACACATAAGATGGCCGCCGGCACTGACCTCGGATGAGGCAAGTTTCATTCAATATAGAGTTACAAACAAGTTGACAAGCATCATATACATGCAGAAAATGTGCAGAACTGAGCGGCGGTCATATATTGTACCGCCACGCGGTACATCTAGTTTATGTTTATTTTTATTTATTTATTTATTTTTTTGCAAACATGTTGTTTTCTGTTGTTTTTGCTGCAGGCAAGATAATAGATGATGGGAGCTCACCCTGTGTTATATCCTATATGTCCTAGTTTCAGCATATTTGAAAATATGTTATTAGAACCATTTGAGTATAAGGTAGGCTAGATCATTAGTTAAGTATGTTGTTGCACACTTCTCATACCAACAGGCTTAGATATACAGTAATGTAGTTTGATTGCTTGAAATGTAGCCTACTTTTGCCATTACATGAACGGTGATGCTGTGGAAAGGGTCAAGGATCTTTGGTGTTAATATCACAGATGACCGTGGGATGGTCAAACTGACTAAGTTGTTTTAAAAAAAAGGCCTTTTACAGAGGCACCACAGGTTTGGAAGCTGCTCTGCATCTGTGATCTGATCTGCCCTCCATCCAGGAACCAGTATGGACCCCAGCCATAGTCATGGGCTGTTGCAGATCTGGCAAGCAATAAGCTCAGACCATCAGACTCCAAAACAGTTTTTACCACCAAGCAATATGGCTTGTTGTTATATGAACATGGAAACAAGGACAACCTGCCTGACAGTTGCACTACAACACTTTTCTTCTTTCTTTTTCTCCCTTCACACACACACACACACACACACACACACACACACACACACACACACACACACACACACACACGCACGCACACACACACGCACACACACACACACACACACACACACACACACACACACACACACACACCCCCACGAAACATACAGTTTAACACAAGAATTGTGCTCTCATACCCGTATGATCACATGTAATAACAAAGACAAACTTGGATTGTAAATGACAAATGTACTCTATTAAGTAATACAGGCTAATATAGGTTTTCACATGTTCAAACAGGCTATCAAAGGCCTGCAGCTGTGTCAGTGTATACTGATACTGTGCTGAAGTGACAACTACTAATGACCTCTAAATTTAGTCCCCAACTTATTTCATTCGTCTTGGGAGGGGTTGTGCTGGATGGCCATCCTGAGCCACATGGGAGCATTGCTCCCCCTGCTGGTTAAAGGCAGTTACAGCAGCTGTTACTTCAGGGGTTTGGATTCTGCTCCAAATCCATGCTTTTACTGTAACAGGGGTCTCTTGGACATCAATCAGCCTAACTGTGAAAGCTTTTCTCTCTCAAATCCTGCCCTCTACAGTTGTGAAGACTAAAGTCAATTTCAGCAGGAAGTCCCCCTGGTGTCAAACTGCTGCCTGCCCATGACCAGACACCAGCTTTCATGTGTTAACCTCAGCAGTGATCCAGCAGCCCACTCATTACTTCCCTTGATGATCCCAGGCTGTGTGTGTGCTTGCTGGGAGAGGAGAGGAGAAGAGAGCTGCACTACCACAGTGTCAGGCTGGCCAGGCTGTTGCTGCTTTCACTCCCCTGTTGATTGGGCAGCGGTTGGGTTTGAACCTTTTGCAGTAATCAGCTGCGCCAGGCGAGGGAGCCGGTGTCATGCTGCGGGAGGTTAAAAGGCAGCTCGCCAGACACCCACCTGCTGACGGCAACGACTCCCTGTCTGATGACTTTATTTCTGCTGTTCTTACATTACAAAAGGAATGAGAGTTTAATGTCAAGGGTACATTTGTGTTGGGTGCTGGTCATTCAGGATGCTCTCCCAGTACATGTTGAGAACATGAGAATGTAGGCTAACTATCGTGTTTTTGTAGGTTTGTGAATATTTCTCTTACCACAGATTTCCTGACATGATCAAATAAATAAAAGTGAAATAAAAATCCAAATAAGAATGCCATCTAAATGTCAACTTGTCTTTTCCAAATCGTTAAGCACATGAAAAGCTTCATTTATTTATTCATTTATTTATTATGTATTATATAGACAAGGCCTGTGCGTTTTTGCTTTCATTTTTGAAGAATACAGCACATTTACCCCCCTTTGGTTACACTGATATTTGAAGGTACCGTCATAAGACTAACATGACATTGTCATTAACTATGACATGACGTTGTCATGAATCTGTCAATACACCTGTCATGACTTTTGTCATTAAGTGTCACCCGGTATTTGTCATGGTTAGGGTTAGCATTAGGGTTAGGGTTAGGGTATGTCAGAAGTCATGACAGGTTTATAAAGTTTATGACAGATTCATGACAACGTCATGTCATAGTTAATGACAGTGTCATGTTAGTCTTATGACGGTACCTTCAAATAAAGTGTTACCCATACTTTGTATAAAGCTACATAGTAAAACATTTCTGGTGTCCTGAGTAGGGGCTCTGTGATTTCTTCTCACCTGGACCTTAGCCGCTTCTCTGCAGGGTGTCTGTGTAGCATTCATACTGTACTGTACATGAGCCCTCATCATGTGAGCTGCTGCAGCTTATCTGTGCTGAAGGCTAAATGACCTGTAAACAGTCACCATTAAGCAATTAACCTGCTAGTTTTGTGGTGCCACAACAACAATTAGGCCTGGCTCTTGTGACATAGAACGCATGTTTGTCTTTCATCTCTGTTTTTGTCCATCCCTGAATTATCTGTAACATGAATGCATTCAAAAAACATAAAAAATATAATTTTTATTACCTCCGCCAAGTAGGTTTTGTTTTCGCCGGCGTGTGTGTGGCCGTCTGTCTGTCTCTGTGTGTGTCTGTCTGTGTACAAGATAACTCGAAAAGTACTGCACGGATTTGGATGAAATTTTCAGACAATGTGTGTGGGACAAGCAAGAACTGATTCGATTTTGGTGGCGATCGGTGATCCAGAACACATTTGGAATTTATATTGTCTCTGTGACCACATTGGCGGAGGTCTGAGCTTTTCTAGTTTTTAAAATATGTATTGCTTTCCATTTATCCTCTCTATGTTATGTTATAATTTTCATATGGAAGTGTAGATTTGATTTGGTTTTAATGTTTTATGAAAAAGAAATATGTAATTTTGTTTAATGCTTATATTCTACTGCAAACAAAGAGAGTGTTCCATTGGGGAATTCTTTCCCCTTCTCTTTCTCAGACACCTAATACAACACACACACACACACACACACACACACACACACACACACACACACACACACACACACACACACACACACACACACACACACACAAATAAGCACATCCTCCACCTCCTCTGCCCCATAGAGGATGGGAGTGGCTGTGTTTCCATGGCGCTAGTCGTACTGATGCAACATGCCCTGAGTTGGGTTCTATTCACACCTTCCTCCTTCAGCACTGCTCCGAGAGAATTAATGTGAAATAAAAGGATGGAACAGAAAGAAAGAAAGAAAGAAAGAAAGAAAGAAAGAAAGAAAGAAAAAAAAGATAAATGGATGACAGAAGTGGTTGAATGGAAGAGACACACATGGTTGCAGTAAAACAAACAGGCTCAAGTCTGGCCTTGTCTCTGGCATTGTTATTTCACAATAACAGCCCAGCCTATGTTTTGTCACCTATTCTCAAGTCTCTGTACAATACTGTATCCCATCTTATCTAGACCTATAAGGCAGTGGCATTGGTTTCTCCACTGATATGGTTACGGTCACATAGCAACAAGTCCCTCATGGCACCACTACCCCTCTCCATGAATGTTGCATGGCATGGGTGCTTGTTATTGGGCTTCACACTGTCATTCAGTACAAAACCCAAGGCAAAAAATCCATTCAGAAATGAACAAGCTCACCTACTAATATGATAAGCAGCACAAAACCCAGTGGCAAATTTGGGCATTTTTGTACCGAGTGAAAGTGCATGAGGCCGACTAACAACAACATTTAGGCTGAAACATGCCTGAATCCCCCTTTATGCCCTCTTTTAGGCAACACCGTTAGTGTAGCACCAGCATATCTGTGATCTGTCCTTTTCTCACGGTCCTTTTAGGGATCTTGATTTTTGTCTCCTCCTCAGTGCCTGCTTAAAGGATGTATTTATTATTTCTATAGTGTGTAACCTATAAGCCCTCTGTGTTGCTCCATACAGGTACCTGAGTGTCCGTATGACGCCTCCCCACCTGTGCGCTGGCCTCATTAAGCCCCCTGTGAGTCCCCACCACGGCCCATCTGTCCTGTTGTCTACAGGCTGCAGATGGGCCTTGTTAACATGCTCCCTTAATGATGGCCTTGCTACAAGCCCTCAGATGATGATGATCAGGGGCTTTGGCCTAATCACGCAGGGCCACGCCGGCCAGGGAGCTTTAGGCCCAGACTGGAATGGAGATCGCTATTGTTTTCTCAAGAGGGAGGGACTGAGCCAATCACTCATCAGCGGACTGGATGCACCCAACGATCATTCAGACTGCCATGAGACCGTATGGCTGTGGGTGCATATGTCAAGAAAGCTGCGCTGAGAATGTAAAATATATTCACCATAATCAACATAATGAATGTAATCTGTCAAACAGTTCTGTCAGTACACAGGCTTGTTGTTATCTTGTTGTGGTCCAACAGCATTTAATTCCAAATGAAGGGAATATAATATATCATAAAAGAGAATATACCATTGGTGTGAGTCTCCGCCCATAGCTTTGCATGCAGGATGGGCTTTTCCCTTGAAGCAGGAGGGCAGGAGTCGGCCATAGTGTCCCTGTGTTGGCCCAGACATCCCTGCTCTAGTGCCATGCAAATCTATTTGACTAGGGAAATGATAGAGCAAAACTGCATCCTCCCCAGCCCCTGCTCCTCTGCCTCA
>JAODXP020000018.1:15898704-15906204 GCA_027497455.2 Sardinella longiceps | reverse complement strand
TTGGCACTATAAAACAGTAAGGCTACGTGTTGATTCACTCCGGATTTTTCCTTTAAGTTACTGTTGGTTTTATCGCTGCTAGAAACGGAAGTTCATTATCCCTACTCACCGCTTCACCACATTCTAGAACTAGGAAAAAGGCCTATACAGATCAATGTAGCTATTATGATATAATCCACACAATGTAACGATTATGATATTATCAACACTGATCACCAATTGTAACTAAAGTCTGACTTCAAGTCAATGGATGTAAAGACTAAAATTCAACTGTCAGCCTGCCTCAGTTACAGTATCTCCATTTTCTTAGACACCTAGTTGTCAGTATACTTTGCGGTCTTTATTTGTCGTTATACAGTAGTTGTCATGTCTGGTGTGAACAACCCTTGAGTGAAATTGCAGAGCAGTAACCCAACTGATTTATCAGTCAATGCTGTGATTTATCTGTCTTTATCACTGTGATATAGGTTGTCCTTGAAAACTCATAAAATACTATCTGGCCTAATTAAAAGAACTCAAGCGCATGGAAGTGAGCTCTCCTTGAAATCAAACACTTGGCCATAAAAACATCATCAGAGAGAAAAAGTGTAGATATCAATTTTGTCTCATACTCCCATTGACTGTTTTAAGGAATATGCTGAAAATGCCCCCCCCCCTCCACACACACACACACACACACACACACACACACACACACACACACACACACACACCCTTTAGCCCTGAAGTGTTGCAGTGTTACATCTTATGCTATGGGCTATTGCCTCATCAGTTTCCCATTACAAATCACTATAAATCACTTATAATTGGGTCCAGTGCGGTCCACGATTGTGTTATTCATTGTGATCCGACGTGTTTTGTAAATCACCCTGAAGGGAGAGGTCCATTTATATTGATGTCTTTATTGTGCACTGGCTAGTGGTGCCACTGGTTTGTGCTAATTACTGAAGAAGGCTAAGCAAGACCAGGTTAATTAACTTATAAAACACATTTTATAGACAGAGGAAGCTCACATGTTTTACTTAGATAATAAGGACAGCAATGATAGAAAGTGGAAACAGATTCACTTGCTGCACTTATATGAATATGGTCAATGATAGATTTGGATTTTATTTTTATCCTAAAGTTAGAGGAGTCAGAGAAGCAGGGACTTCCCTTCACTGTTAGTAACACTAATGAATAGCTCACATATTACAGGAACAAGTGAACACACTACACAATGTCAATCGCACGCCAGCAAAGAAATGCACAGAAAAGAACAATGCCCACTGAATCTCAGAGATTTTGGTGTGTGTGTGTGTGTGTGTGTGTGTGTGTGTGTGTGTGTGTGTGTGTGTGTGTATGAACTCCAGCAGTGGCTTTGAAAACTAATGGTCTACCAATTGTGTGTGTGTGTGTGTGTGTGTGTGTGTGTGTGTGTGTGTGTGTGTGTGTGTGTGTGTGTGTGTGTGTGTTCACTAGAGTGCCTTAGAAAATAGCTGAACCTCTTTGCAGCTGAGCTCCTGTGGAGCTGTTTATGATGGTGTTACACTAGAGACGCTGGATTGGGGCAACTATCTCTGCTCCCTGCTAAATTAAGTCACCAAACCATCTTCCTCTTTTTTTTTCGCAGCAACAATACAAACATACATAACTTTTCAATTCTATTAGAGCTATCATCTCCACTTAATTTGGATAGCATATAGTCACAAAAGTGCTATTGCCACCAGCCAACCAGGATATGAAGTTTTATGTGAAACCCTCCTCACTGCAAAAGAAAACTAGCCTGGGAGTACCAATGCTCCTTTGCGCGCTCCATTTATTTTCACTCTGCAAAGCAGTATGGTGATCATGGCCCATTTTCTCCCTTGATTTAGTATAGGTATCCAATCACAGAATAAAAAGGGACTTTTTATGAATGTGGTGCTCAATTTCATTTTACGTCACGTGGTGGCTCTGATATGGGCTCTGAGCTACGTAAAGACGCTATGATAGAAATTCGTATTGCTATTGCCCAATAAACGTCTCTGGACAAACTTACAAACGCTTCTGATACGAGAAAAGGTATAGGTGGGTCTCCAGACCAAATATCACTTGGTGATTATTTATTTTGCCGATAGCTAAGCTAAAAGAAAACCTTCACAACTTGACATTGCTAACTGCATTGCCAATCAACACCAGCTAGCATGTTCTAGCAGTGTGCAGTAACAGTGCCAAGAAGGCTGTGGAAAGTATTTGGAAGGTAGTTTTGGTGTGCATTTTAGGTAGAGCTAGTCCATTAGTTTTACACCAGAAACTCCATAGCATTACTTTAAAAGATGCTTATCACCCGGTGGAATGGAATACTGTTTTCTGATTGGCTGTCAGGGTGTCCGTTATTTCTAGATAACAGGACACCTGAGGCATTGTTGGGTAAAAAAGTTTTGTTGGGCTGTTCTTCGCCTGCGTCTCGTCCATTATTTTCCTATATCGGGAAACCTTGGCGGCCGTTATCCCTTACATATTGACTAAAGAGCAGCCAGGGGAATGATAAACTAATGCCCTGAGTGGGAGGAGAGCAGAGTGAAGAGGTCAGGTAAAGGGGGGTGTGCTGTGCCCCCTTCACCACCTGTCCACACAAGCCAGCATGTGTGGCTTGGAGTCGGTGCTCATTAGCCATCAGAGGTGGCTGCACTGACCCACGGGAATATAGGGCGCTCGTCCCACGCTCTTCCCCACGACTGAAACTCTCACAACCTCATGGAGGACTGGAGTCAGAGATCCACCTTGGCGTATTATAATAGGCCACCTTACTTCTACCGTGGCCTTTAGTTTCTTGTCTGATCTCACTGTTTTAAATGAGTCACATGTGGAGTTAGCATATTGGGCGCTAATCGCTAATATGCTACAGAATGAGCTTTTTGCTGATTGTGTATTTACCTCAGTAGATCTTACTTCAGCTCTTATGCTATAGAGCTGGGATATCAGTCAGAGAACTGCTGTAATACTGCAGATGAGTTTAATGTCACACCCCCCCCTCTGATTACATTTGATTACATTACTTTTGGGAGAAATTAATAATAATAGTCACATTTGTGCAAGGCATCACACACACACACACACACACACACACACACACACACACACACAGGACCATGGCAACAGAGCTCCTAAGGGAGTGGAGGATGACTTGCGCGGCCCCTGTGTTCACATGATCCCATCTCCCAGAGCTCTCTCTCGCCAACACAAACACGTCTTGCATCAGCACCCAGCCCTGCTCTCCCAACCCACCCACTCACCCACTCTCCCTGCACTGGGCTCATCTGTGGAGGATCACACCTCAGGAAAGACACACAGCTTAACGCTTGAAGAAGTATTTCAGGATGTTGTTGTGGACGGTGGTGGTGGTGGTGTGTGTGTGTGTGTGTGTGTGTGTGTGTGTGTGTGTTTGTGGGGGTGGGGGGGGGCATGGCTTTGCCTTGCAAACTTCGAACATTACAGTGACATCATTTTTTAAGGGGCAAGATTGAAATAACTAATCCTGTAATTATTATCTGATGCATTTCTATGAATCTTGTCTTATCTGATGCGTCAAACTACAGGCTTTTGTAAGAGGCCCTGAAAGACGCACTTTAAATAATCCTAATATCAATAATTCTGGGGCACATTTGAAACCTTCATCTATTTATTTATTTATTTATTTATTTTAAGACTTGCTCCTGTCTAAATTTTCTAAGTACTATATTTGGCAAATAAAACTACTTGTTTTCATATCATCAAACATAGTTATTATCTGAAGATTTACAATCAAATGTTTTATGACTTGATAACTCAAATTTTTGTGAAAGCCAGTTCCATGTCATACATTGCTTTTTTTCGATCTAGTTTAAGAACGCTTGTCTGGGCTCTTCTCTATCGACCAAATGGGAGCTTGATGCAAGGCAGCTGTGTTTGCAAGACAGCACATAGTCTGTTGTCTGTCAGAGTACATACACACACACACACACACACACAGGCTCTTCAAATCCAAACAATGCCAAATGCACTCTAAAGGGCTTGCATGCAGACGTGTCATTTAGAGCGGACAATGGCAGCAAAGACCTGAGGTCAGCATTCATCTTCGTTTCCCAAACAAACTCCGGCGACCTTATTTTCCCCGGCCTTCTCATCTGAAACCTGACACAAAACAGGCTGCATATACACACTCGCAGGTGTGTTTGAGGGGCTATTGAATGTGGCTGCCAAGGGAGACTTTCATTGCACGTTCTGAAGCGTTGTCATGAATACTTGTCCATGTATGTGCATGTGAATGTATGTTTGTTTGTGTGTGTGTGTGTATGTGTGTGTGTGTGTGTGTGGTGTTTGCGTGTGTGCACATGTGATCGAGACACAAATGAGAGGGGACAACTAAACAAACACATTATCTTTTGTGCCACCTGTGGACTTGGTCATTATAAATGACCATTGCAGGAGCTGGCTGCTCATGATCAATGGATCCCTTGTCCAAAAAAGCGAACAACTACTGTACATTAAAATGTGGTGTTTTATTACCTAGGCTAGTCTCAAAACAAACTCACAGCAATAATGATGCATTATTCTTGACAGGCAGTAGTTCAAATGTTTTATGATAGACTCCCTATTATAAGAACCAGTGCTTACAGGCATGGCTTTTTAATACTGCACCGTTTCTTAGCCACGTTTTCACATTACTTTCAATTTTGAGTTGTCTTGAACACAGCTTTATAATCAGTTGTATAGTGTAACACCAGCGCATTGTGCACTTTGATTGTGGGGTCTATGTCTGCATGGGCACCACTCGGACTCTTCAATATGTCCCAACATTCCACAAACTAAACCATTCCAGAATGTTCCTAATGTTCTTATATTTCTGTTCTATAATTTTGGGGCAGGTCTAAAGTAGAAATAAAAGTCTTTCTGGGTTTTTAATTGCATGACAACTCTGGAAGGTGTAAATCCAATTTCTCAAGGGACACTTAAACATGGCTGTAAACAAATTGTGTAAAAAACAAAGTGTTTGGTACAGTTTGTTTTCTAAGGTGACACCCAATTACTGTATATAGGCTGTTTTCACACTTGACACTTTTAGGAGAAAATAACTATTTCATCCATCTTTCAGAGCCTGTAGCTTTGCTGTAGAGCCTGTAGATTAAAACAATATTGACATGTAGCCTACCAGCCCCCATGGACTACACTTGAAATTTTAAGTGTTCAGCATTCTTACATCCTCTCACTTCAAAATGAACATTCCCTATTAGTTAGGCACAAGGGTCAAAGCTCATTGGGTCAAAGCTCATGGTTATGAGGCATCACACATCTTATGTTAACTCTCATTGTATCCTCTGTGTCTGGCATCAGTTTACCACCTCACCATTACATGTTTAAGTGTCCCTTAAGAAATTGGATTTGCACTTTCCAGAGTTGTCATGTACATAATTAAAACCCAACAAAACATTTTTATTTCCACTTTACAGTAGTCCTGCCTCTAACACTCTCAAGTTGTCTACAGTTTGTCATGCTATGGAAACTAATGGAAAAAATGGATTTGCAATGTGCTGTTCTTCAAAGAGTAATACAGTTGGGATTTTCACGTAGAAAACACTATTTAGGCCATCTTATTAAAATTTTATAGCTTTTATATCATAAATGTAACACCGCAACACAAATGGTTTTTAAATTGTTAGAAAAAGTTAGAATTTCTACGAAACCACTGAAAAAAGTTTGGTGTTGACCTTTATGGCGAAGTTTGGTGCGACAAATTTGGTGTCACAATTTGCCCTGTCTGTAAACACCATAACTGATCAATGTGGAGCTGACAGCTTGTTTCGTTGTTATGTCAGTGTCTGAATATGCTGTTGTTGCGTCCATATCTAGTTTCAGAGTTCAATCCAAAAATAAAGTCACACTAGACAGATCTTTAATGCCACTAAGATATGAGTGTGTCACTTTTCCACTTGTGGATGTGTTCAATATCTAATTTATTTATTTATACTCCTACTTTTATATAAATATATCAATGGCAAAAGAATGGACCTGTTCTACTGTCAAAAGTCTCTCTCTCTCTCTCTCTCTCTCTCTCTCTCTCTCTCTCTCTCTCTCTCTCTCTCTCTCTCTCTCTCTCAGTTGTATATCATCAACTTGTCTTTACCCTCGTCTGGGTGTGTTGTGGAGAAGGCTGCTCAGGTAATTGGTACGTCTGCCTCCCCTTCCGCCTCCCCATGGCAACTTCCCCGTCGGGACTTCCAGGATGGCTCACTGACAAACACACACACACACACACACACACACACACACACACACACACACACACACACACACACACACACACACACACACACACACTACCCCCATGGTCCACAGGGGCCAATTAGATGTTGGTGGCAGGAGGTGGCAAGTTGGAGCAGGGCTGTGGTTGCTGGTATACTTGAGTGGCGTGAAACCTCCCGTCCTGGGAGAATATTCCACAGGTGAACAGCTCGGCATCCTGCTAGCCTCACTGTTCACTATACCATCTGTGATGAACATCATTGCTTCAATGTGAAATGAAGTGTGATACCACAGGTGCTTTTAGATGTATAGATTAGACATACATCAGACGTATCAAAGAGAAACTTTCATGCAGGTGACAGGAAATTATGTATAGGCCTATATCTGTATCAGGAAAAGAACACATTTCATAAAATCAAATTATGTGCTCCATTTGAAGAATTATATAAAGACATTTACACAATTAATCATATGCGCGCTGACATGCTTCTCTGTTTTTGTGAGTGGAGGGAGCCTGCTGTATTTGAATGGCTAATGACATGACAAAGAAATCCATTAGATCCTCTTTTGGTATCACACCTGCCCGTAATCTTCTCATTTCCCGTATAGACAATGTGAAGCTCTGTAATTACCCAGCATTTATCTGCTCAGGACAAAAGAGGAGAGGCAGGCAGGGAGCCCCCTCCCCACTACAGGTGCTCCATATGTTAGCTGCCTCTTCCTGGCATCTATGGGAAGCACATGGCAGATGAGACATATCAAATAGATCTTATCATACACAGAATCACCTGAGGGACATACTGTATAAAATACACTATATCATAGAGTACACAGAATCACCTGAGAAACATATAAAGTACCCTTCATCATAGAGTACACAGAATCACCTGAGAGACATACTGTATAAAATACACTATATCATAGAGTACACAGAATCACCTGAGAGACATACAAAATACACCATATCATACAGTACACTACACAGAATCACCAGACAAATAAACAACCTCACTGTCATATCCTGCAGTAGACGGAATCACCTGAGAGACATACAGTATAAAATACATCCTATCATACAGAAGCACATACACTATAAACTACACCATATCATATAGTACATAGAATCACATGAAACTACAGTACATCATATCATACACTGTAAACCCCAACATGTTGAGAAAACTTATTACCACTAACTTTTCAGTTTTTCAATCTACAATTTTAAGTAGCCTACATAATTTTCCCAAAAATAAAAGC
>JAODXP020000018.1:15826204-15893704 GCA_027497455.2 Sardinella longiceps | reverse complement strand
ATGGCTGTAAAAATGGCAACATTTTAGAAAGATTTTAAATATTTAGCAGTATCTTAAAGACTTGGACAGTTCTAAAATTTTAGGGTGATTAAAATAAACCTTATAATTACCTGCTTTTATCATATTTTAAGTGATAGGTGGCTGAGTTAGTAAGTACTAATGATTAAATGCATAATTAAGTCGCTGTAATTTGAGTAGCCATGATTTATTGGCTGTGTGAAGGCTTGTTTCTGGGCGACCTGTTGAGCGAGAGACTTTTGCATTTTTGCCTTTTAGCTTTGTGTCCACAAAAGATGGCTGCCGTGAAAGTAGAAGGGTCAGGCTTGTCCTTACGTGTCCATTTTGGTATGATTAGCGTGGATTAAATCATATCTGGCTCTTTTGCTCTTTGATGTGAGAGAATACAATGAGGCTTCAGAGTGGGGATGGGGGCTTGACGTAAAACATCTGAGCATCCATTTTGCTCTCTCCTCTCCTCTCCCCTTCTCTCCCCTGCTCTGCTCTGCTGCGGAGAGTGGACTTTCCGAGCCCTCAGGAGGTGTTAAAGTTGAGTGGGGACTGCCTAATGCTAACGCTCGCACCGTAATCTTTTAATATGTCCTCAAGCACAGGCAGTGTGCAAAGCCCACAGGTGAACCTAGCGGGATTTAGTCCAGGCTGTAAAGAGGCAGAGAGAAAATGTCGTCCAAGTAGCACAATGGATGCACAGTGAGGTGGAGGATTTTGATTGGTGGGAAGAGGGAAGTGAGTCTGTCTCCCCCCCCACCCCCCCACTTCATCTGACTGAGTCATTTGTCATCGGTTTATAACCTTGCACGAACATTAGCTAAAGCGTGGCTAGCTCTCAGGTGACTCTGAATGACAGGAACTAAGTCAAACTTCAACACAGCTTTCCCTCCTGATGCCTTTTTATGACAGGACAGATGGACAACACAGAGGATAGATAGCAAGATAACTTCGATAGAGAGGAAGTGTTGGATATTGACAGCAGGCCGCTGATGGGAGAGAGTGTTTTTTTTTTCTCTCTCTCTCTCTCCTCTCTTGACATCCTCATCAGTGTGTGTGTGATGGGAGGATAGTGGAGTGTTAATTGTGCTGTTAGGGCGAGAGGTCAGGGAAGTACGGGCGCTGGGTTTGTGTGCACAGGGATGCATGCTTCACTGGCAGCATGACTAAGCAGCCTGGGCCACTTGGAAGTTAAACGCGTTAATTTAGGTCACTGACCTCTGCTGATGGAATATTCCTCCTCATTCACCTTGAATGTGGATGCTTTTTTTACCAGCTAATTTCCTTTTCTTTTTTTTTTTTTGGCCCTCACTGGCTTTTAGAGTTAAGTTAGCTTTTAGCTTTTCTTCAGGCCTGTTTTGTTAGCCCAGGGAGTTAGCACAACTGTGACTATTGCATAATGTCAATATTCACATACTGTATGGCATTTTACCAGTAAACATTCATTTGTTCAATTCAAAAAGTTCAGTTTATGGTACCACAGCATATCTTAAGGCGCTTTAAGTAAATGATAGGCTACACCATCTCCATGGAGATAAATCAGATGATTCATTGGAGGCCTGAAAAGAAGATATTTGTTTTCTCCAAAATGATTGAGCTGAGATGAGCATTTAAACGAGACTTAACATTTTTAATCATTTGAGTCGTGCAACATTAAAAAACAAAAAGTAAATCTAGTGAAAGCCTGAGTCAGACATGATGGCTGGGAGCCTGAAATTCTCAGCAAGAGACAATAGCTCACCTGTCTATCAGCCCAGGCCTTGTGAAAACAACACGTCCATTTAAAGCCTGCATGCAATTAGAGACGTGCGGGCCGAGCCCTCCTTTAAGCAAGGTTTAGGGTTTCCCCTCCTGCTTTGTTCCCTCACACAGACACAAACTATTGATTAAGGCCGGGCCCATGGGTTAGCCTACAGGTTGGTCACTTGACAGAGCAGACGAGGTACATTCCTGTGCGCAGGGGAACACTCCTCACACTCCTCACTCACACACACGACACCACGTCGCCAGCAGCCACAAGTTTGGTCTGATAGGAGTGAAGGAACCAGGAACCAGCTCCACTCCCAGTCAGCAGGCAGGTTTGGTGGTGAGAGAGGGCGGCAGCAAGGGCAAGCTAAGCTGGGCTGAGTGAAACGGAGTGGAGCTAAGCTGGGTAGGGAAGGGTTGAGGGTTAAGGGAATGCGTGGGACAAGGAAGGAGAACCTGTAAGGTGTACTAACACCGCCTAGCCTGAAGGTACACAGTTCATTGTCTTCTCTTTCGATTTGCGCTCTTTCAATCTTTTTTTTTTAACAATCATGTAATCTCCTCCCCCAGCTTTTTTTAAATCTCACTCTTTCTCTTTCCTTTCCTTGCCCTTTCTTCCTTTCTTTCTTTCTTTCTTTCTCAGAGGGCCTGCACTACTGGTTTATAACGCTGATGATTAACTAAATAGAGGCAGCCACAGTCTGGGTGAGCAGGTCTGGTCTACTTGGGTTTTTCATTTCAAGGGTCTTGCCTGGCTGGGAGGAAGCAGGAACGTTCTCAGGCACTTGGTAGAAATCTGAGATTTTTTCACCCGTTTTTTCTCTCCCCCCTTACTCACTTTTTTTGTTACATTCTTTACTTGGTTCCCTTTCATGACGGTAAGGTTACAGGTGCTCTCTCTGTCTCCATTCTCCACCTCTGCCGGCTCCTGACTTTCCCTCCTTCAGTCTCTCCCTCTCTCTTCTACCTCTCTCTCTCACACACACACACACACTCTCTTTCTCTCCTGCACACCCTCACTCTTTCACACTTTATTACTTGTTCTCATTTTTTTCTTAAATTCTCATCTATCTCTTTTGTCTCATTTTTATTCATTGACATTTCAGACTAACAGCTTACACTTGTTTAATTGTCTTTCTCCATTTAGTCCTTTGAATAGTTTTTGTCTCTAGCAAATTCCTGAAATTGAAATCACAGTAGAAATTGAAATCACAGTTACATAAATGATCCAATGATCTGACTGTTGTTTGTGTTTAGCAATTAGCAATTGCACATGACATGGCACAAAGTGTTCTCTGCACCAAATCGTAATATTGTTTCTGTATGCTCACATTAAGTTTTAATTCTTAGTATTTAATTTCTCTACTACGTTTCCTCCTTTGTGTTCTGTAAACATGTAGTTGAGTGTTTTAATGCCGTGAATAGCACACGTTATTCAGTAAGCCATAGGTGTGTGTGTGTGTGTGTGTGTGTGTGTGTGTGTGTGTGTGTGTGTGTGTGTGTGTGTGTGTGTGTGTGTATGACCTTCCACACACAAAGTATGGGCATGGGTCACTCCAGTGCGGCATTCCTGGAGGCTGTTATCACCACACACACACACACACACACACACACACACACACACACACACACACACACACACAAAGCAAGAAGGGTAGGGTAGAGAGAGCGAGAGAAAGAAGCATTGTCATCTGCGCTTACGCTCTTCCTTTGGCTCTTCGTGATGATGGTGTTTCTTTGCTCGGCTTTCAGGTATTAGCTTTTATGGGGCTTCTGCGTTTCTGCCAGAGGTGCCTGGGCTTTTGTGACCCCACCCAAGGCTTTTGTTGACTGTTGATGTGGGTGTTTGGGGAGGACTGCCGACTCGCTTACGTGCCTGTCTCCTCTTCCATTGTCACCCAAAATATTGTTGGTAAAGCAGCCTTTTTTTTGTCCCTGCCATGGCATCAAATCAGACCAGTCAGAACAGGTTTGGACAATAATTAACCGCCTTCGTGGTCCAATCTACGGTGACAGCACAGCTAAGCTAACTGCCAGAAAAGGGGAACATGCCACTAGCTGGCTACATACAAGCTTTACCTGTTTTTTTTGTTCTGTTGAAATTTTTTTCCCTTTGAGGTATAGGGGCGGAAGGGAGAGGGGGGAAGGGACTGCCTGACTGCTCTAGTCCTGCCCAGTGTTGTGTTTGTGCCAAAGCTCTTCCACTTCACCCTTCCATTTCCTCAAACTAGCCATTGAGTCCCATGTTTTGAACACCTAGCCTACCAAACAGTGGAGATGCTTTACGCATAGTTGGGTTCAGGTTTACCCTGATTATGTGGTGGTGTGTGGTCAGGACCTGGGGAAATATTGTGGCGGAATATTCTAGAGACATTCCAAACCAGACTATTCATAGAATGTCATTCAGGTTCAATTAATGAAGATCATGTCTCTGCATGGAAAAGGAGCTTCCTCTTTTCATCTTTTTGTCTGTTTGTTGTCGTTGAGCTCTGTTGTTTTTACTGAGTCCAATTAGCTTTTCCCACAGAGATTCCGTTTTTTAACATTCCATAATGTTATGTCTACCGTAGCGGAAGTTGTTTATAAACCACTCTTGGATGGTCATCTCCATCTTACGAGGCAGCATTGGATTTCAAACCTCTCTCTAATACTGCCTGGTAATGATGATGATGGCTCTCCCCAGGCTCCAGTCAATAAGAACTCCACCATCAGATCAGTAAAGGTTTGGAATCTTGAGGCCCTTCTTCCTTCTGCCTCATCATGGCTTGCTTGTCTTCAGATGGCACTTCCAGGAGGTGGCATTTAGTAATCATCTTACCGGACAGTGCTGGATTGTACCTATGTGTTCTAACACTGTCTGGTAACGATGTTTGCTGGGTGACCAAAGCACTTCAAGTGATCCTATATATGACGTTGAACCAAGTCTGTCTTTTTCACCAAATTTGTTTCAGAAGATCAAAGAGTGAAGAGATATAAATGATTTTCTTTAGTGTGGTTACAGTATGCTGACTGCGGTTTCATTCACTATGCCGACTTTGTGTTGTACATTTCCGTGCTTGGTAACTAAGTAAATATAGGACAGGTGAGTTGTTGGCAGTTTTTTATGAACATACAAATTGGCTTGTTTCCTTGGAAGCTTTCTGCTGGGGAAAGTAGCACTTTGTGTTCCCATTTTTATCAGATCCCCAGGGTAAAAATTTCATCTATGCAAACAAGCAATTGCGTTTGGAGGTTCTTTTTTTTTTTTTTACAGCAGCTCAGAAGAGATCAACCCGGTTCTTTTCCTTTTTGACTGTTTATTCAAATAGCATTTGCATCGCCAGCAAAGAGCCTGTTATCTAAAGAGGGCAACTGTTTTCTGGCCAGTCTCATAGCAACCCCATTGCCTCTATGCCTACAAAAAAATGGCAAGAGATATATATATTTTTTTAAGATATGCCTTTTTCATTTGAAGTCATTACAAAGTGGAGAGGACTGTGACAGAATCATTGCACAAATGGACTTTTAAAAGAGAGAGAGAAGAGGTTGATAGATAGGAACATAAAAAAAGTAGGAAGGTGTGTGGGGGTTGCTCTTCTATAATTACTTCCCTGTCCTGTTTCTCTCCCGCTCTCTCTCCCTTTCTTTCTGGCATTCAGCTTCTGCACCCCACCCATGCTTTAGTTAAAGAATACCAGTCCGTTGACTGTTAAACCAGATCTGCTGAGAGACTCTTCCTCCTCCCTTCCCCCCAGTCCTGCCTGCCTGCCTGCCTGCCGCGCGCCTTTTGTGATGCGTGTGTGTGTGTAGGGAGGGGATTGGCCGAGCTCACCTCACCTGCGTGGCACATCCTGCAACTGACACACGAGCTCAGCTCACCTGAGCACATCCGATAAAAATAGACTTTAACGACATCCTCACAGACACACACACACACACACACACACACACACACACACACACACACACACACACACACACACACACACACACGCACACACACACAACTCCTCCCCTTTAACTTATCCTCCTTCTCATTTCCCTTCCTACCTTGTTTTCTCCCATGAGTGTCTGCATGCCTTCCCAAAAGTAGCGTTTAGACTGTGGAGCTTCAGCATTTTGCGGAACCCTTATTATCCTCTCCAAAGTCCCCCCCCCCCCATCCTCCCCCACTATTGTGTGCTCATTTGATTGTCCTTGCTTTAGTTCCCTCTGTCACAGACATGACAAAGTCCTGACACGCAGCGTATCGTGCGCTTTGTGTACCACCACAAAATTGACTATGAGTGGGTTCTCAAAGGAGAGCTTTTTTTCCTGGTGACATTTAAACAGACTGTACAGATATAAGCAAACACCAAACATAGAGGCCGTACCAGCCGGTGTTTGTTTAAGGTGGGAGAATCGACTGGCAAATATTGAACCCCACCCATATTTGCTTGTCTCGCCGGGTTTTCCTTTTATTTCTGTCATGGAGGGATGAAATAGAACTAGGTTCTCTGTGTTTTTCCTACGTTCCCCCTTTAATAAATGTTGATGTCATGAGTGCACACAGGGCACATTCAGTAGATTTAAGAAGGAAAAAGGTCTATTGTGTGTACAATATTCATATTGTACACCGACAATGACAATATCTCATCCTGTGAAACCACAAAACCCACTGATCATTAAGACATACATGTAGAGTATTTCACTCCTGTATAGACTTAGGCTAATTGGAGAGACTGCAGTCATTCATGTGTGTCCAAGCCTGTCGATAGACGTCTTACCAGACACGGTTAGATCTAATTATTTTCGTCTAATACTGTCTGGTAATGCCGTCCATTGCATGGCCTTATTCTCCTTTTCACTCTGCGGTCCTTCCTGCTTTCTCGTTACTGTAGTATGACTTAGCACAGACATTTATTTACTGTATACATGTACATGCGTGACTCACAGTTACGTGTGGTGATAGTGCAGAAATAATTCGGTTTATTATGCTTTCAAAGGAACTATGAACCTTGCACTGGAAGACTGGTTTGTTTCATAATACTCTTCCATGTGTGACGACTCAGAGTTTCTGTCTTCACACACAGATATTGGACACTCCTTGTCTTTGTACTCTTCGACGGGCAAAAGATTGAAGAAGCAGAAGTGTGAAAGTGCTATTATTATCTTTATTATTATTATTGCTGACGCAGTCCATGTCTTATAAGTGTTGCCTTATTCATGCCTTGATTGATCTCTTTACTCCTGGCATAGAAGAGGGTGATGATTCAGCAGAATTGAACAAAGAATGAGAGAGGGAGGGAGGGAGTGAAGGAGAGGTAGATATGTGAAAGTCACATTGCACACACACACACTCTACAGTAGAACGTGAAATATGGACATGATTAAAACACATTTGTCATTGGAAGATTATATCCCGCAGAATGTTCTCCTCGTGTTGTCATGGTTACTAAATTCCACGTCGGAACCAAGCCCAAAGCGCTTGCTGCTGAGCCGTATGTTGCCTGGCTCTTCTCCAAATGATCTCACTGCCATTATAGCAAGTGCATCAGTCATCAGAGGTGTGTTAAGCTCAATCAAGTGTCTCATTTTTGACTTACAAAATGTACTTGTGTCTTTAAATGAAATAAAGCAAAGTAAAAAGTGCAAAAAAAGCATCATGTCTTTCTTTTCTCGTGTCTTGCAAAATGATTTTTGTTTATTTTCCCTCACGGCATGGAAGCATTGGCTGCCGAATGCATTGCACAGTTAATTGAACTTTTCTTTATCTTTATCTGAGGCCAGTTGTTCGAAATCTTGGCCTGTCCTTCCTCTTTTGCCTGCTCATTGTGTTGCTCTGATTCTTTGGGGCAGCGAGCGGAATGCCTGGCCCCAGCACGGTTCAGCTCAGGTTACAGGAGAACAGAGCTCCCTTTTCAAGCAACTCCACTTACCTGGGATCAGCCCTGCACTGCAGAAGGCCCATTGTGAGGCCCAGAGCACACCCAGGCAGGAGGGGCTATGGGACCCCCGCTCCGTTTGCCCCAGGCCCAGTGGTGCACAGGGGCCCCAACATCAAATGAAGGCCCCATTGGTTTCATGTGTAGTCTTGCTCATTACCCCAAAAGTTTATTCCAATGAGTGTTTTATGAACTGATCTCATCATCAGGCCTACATCAAAAAAAAAAGAAGAAGAAGAAGAAAAGGAATCAAATCTAAAGAATCTGTATTAACTTTCTATTTAAATGAATTAGAACACAATATTCTTCTTTTATCTGAATTAATAAATGTTGGTAACACTTTTTATGAACCCAAGAGTTATAATGCATTCATAAAGCATTATAACTAATGAAATTAGCTTTGATAACTGTTTATACATTCTAATCACGATACCTAAGGCCTTATGTTAATATATATTCTGTAAGCATTTGCGACTTAAAGTGTCACAAAGCATTAAAGCTTCAATTTGTTAATTGTCCTTTCATACTTTACATCTATAATGCTCTATGAACACTGGGTTCATGCAAAGTGTTACTGGCTTTCTTTTGGCATTAACAGGTTCATTTTCTGTCAAATATAAAATGTGTTACACCAGGAAGTATGTTTTGCATCAGGAAATTTGGTTCAGTCACCTGAATGTGGAACTCAACTGTCAGTTTAGTAAATTATTGTCTGTGGATTATCAATGGCAAACCTGAAGCGAGACAGTGAGTTTAGTCTATTGTTCTGTTAGGCTATATAAAGCCTCTGACGTTACTGAATTGCACTGATGTGACACTCGGACCATTAAGAAAAGGCCAGTCACTAACAAATGCTGTATCAATAACCTCAATTAACAATTGATTTTCTAAACTTGTACAAGTTAAATGGAAATTTATTAATGATGACTGGTAGGCTATGATAAAACTGATTGATAAAGCTGTCACACACACAGACACACACACACACACACACACACACACACACACACACACACACACACCAACTCTAAAATTGGCACAACATGGAGACGAAGAGGTGCTTTCTGCCTTTGCGTGACATCACCTAGGAATTTGAGGGAAAGATTCCTACACTGGTCTGTGCATGCTCTGGTGCAGTCCGACAAGATTCCTCACAGTGGTGGGTAGGGTTCAACTGGGTTTGTCAATGAGCCGGAACGGGACGTCAGAGTGAGAGAGAGAGAGAGAGAGAGAGAGAGAGAGAGAGAGAGAGAGAGAGAGAGAGAGAGAGAGAGAGAGAGAGAGAGCATGTAGGCGTTTAAACTGTTGCGGCATACCAGTTGGGTGTAGGCTTGCATAATCAGTATGCTGTTAGATTATAAGATCAGACAAACAGGGAACTCCCTTTTGACAGCCCCACACAGATCTGACTCTCTTATAGATTCCTGAAGAAGGATGGGGTTGGGCTTACGAGCAGACACATCATGCTAATTCGTTCCTCAACGGATATATGTCAAGTAACCCGTAAATTCAGAAAAAAAGGAAATGGAAAGTGATCATTTGAAAATTAAAAGGATTGACCTCAACATTAAAAATTAAGGAGATATTGTTATATCAAATTAGTTACAAAATGCAGTTATTAATACTATGATTATAGTTAGAAATGTGTAAACCATTGGTGACAGGCCCAGTAAAGCCACATTTCCGTCCATGTCTGTGCTAAGGGAAGTGTGAACTGAACGCCACCAATCCAAAGGGTGAGAAGTAATTATCCTAATACTGCCCCCTCCCCCTAGTTTCACTGTAATTCTACATGGACACTGAGATGTAGGACAAAGCCATTGAGAGATATCTCATTTCCCCAGTAACCAAACCACTCTTTGACAAGTGAGTAACTGCCACTGGGACAGAATGGGATGAATGACTTGGATGTTTACTTCCTGGTGTGAAGGAAAAGAAGGTGGGCAACATGGGAACAGGAATATCTACTCCAACACACCTTCTGCAAGAACCACCCATAAAACACACACACACACACACACACACACACACACACACACACACACACACACACACACACACACACACACACACACACACACACACACAGCCAGACATTCATTCATCTCTCCCCTTACTTCCCTCCCTCAATATACTATGCCAGTTAGCCTACTCTCTTTCTCTCTCTCTCTCTTGTTCGAGCGCACACACACACACACACACACACACACACACACACACACACACACACACACACACACACACACACACACACACACACACACACCAGAACAGATGGCAAGCCATGGGAGTAGCATGGCTGTAAAACAAGCTGGTTCTCTTTGTCCACCTACACACCATTTTGTAGTGTTGATCAGATTGCAGCTTCATAAAAAGGTGTGGCTGACAACCGCTCAGTAACTAAGTGTTTAAAACTTCTGCTAACAATGCACAGGTCCATGCATTGATTTGTGATGTTTTTTGTGATATTATGTCACATACATTATATAAAATTTTCATTTCTCAGTACTGTAATATCCCTGTGTGTGTGTGTGTGTGTGTGTGTGTGTGTGTGTGTGTGTGTGTGTGTGTGTGTGTGTGTGTGTGTGTGTGTGTGTGTGCTAAAAATAAAAAATAGATAATTCATTTAACTCCGTCTGTTGCCAAACTCACATGTGGAAGTTCAAATTGTAAATGTCTTGTTAAGTAAACACTGAGTCACCTGAGTAAGTGAAAAAAAATGTATTGTACAGTAGCCTATGTATTTCTTAAAAGGTATGCTTTTATCATATTATTTCCTTTCTTTGACGTATAATTCACACATTGTTCATGCTCAATGAGAAACCAGCAGAGGTGAAAACTTTGGTCACTTTGCCAGCCCCCTGGCAAATGATATTTTACACCTTCCAAGAATACAATGGCTTAAAGAAAAAGTCCATTATGATTGACAGACATTGAGTTCTCAAATTACCTCTATGCTCAGTCAGCGTAATGGCAATCAATATTGAATGACTAAGCTCAGGTGGGGGAATTATTGCCATGAGAGTCTTGGCTGATTATTGTTGCAAGAATCAAGGTACAGTTAAGAATGGTTGCTAGGATACCCATTGCCCAGGCAACCAGGGGTTGTTTACATTGGCTGGGCAGATCTTTAAGCACTGACAAAGACCTTGCAACCAGAGTCCCATTAGCTGGGTTGGGATATTTGGACGGGGCAGAGACTCACGTGGAGGTTGTTAACGGTCACACCGAAACCTAGAGGATACGTGTCATTGCACAGAGTTGAGGAGGACACATTGTTTCTGTGCAGGTAAAATCTCAGCATTTATACCCACAGATCTGTGTAGCCTATATCTATGTTTATATCTACCAAAGCTCAACAAGTTGACTGAATGTGTTTGCAGAAAGACTTTAGAATGATCTTTCATTGTGGCATCACATTTAGAACACATATTCTGGAATCAATTGGAATTTTGTAATGCATTTTTGGAGCCTAAAATCTATAAAACTAGGTTAAACTATAAAGTTTGTGTTGATAATTTGGCATTTCACATTTCTAATGTCATCATAAGTGGCGATACTGTAGGTATATACTGCCACTCCCACTTGAGTTATATTACAGTAATTACATTATCAATCTAAAGTTGGCATCATATCAGAAAATATCTCACAAAGCATGAATATTTGTTGTCAACTTTACATATTAACATTTTACATTTTTAAGCATTTTTTTTCACACACCAGTAGACAGAAAACAGAGGTGTTTTCTTGTCATTTCTCCTATTTCCCACTTTTCTCCTATGTGCCACCCCTTTCTAGGCCTTGCTCAGGTCAGAGGTGAGGTCACTTTCCATGCCCCCAGGCCAAATGGAAACTCTCCCCACTCTCCTTACAGTCGGCATCAGCAGGTAGTGATGTCATCAAAGATTCAGGCTGGGTCAGACAGGTGCTCAGATACCCAACCTGGGTCAAAGGTGGATGGCGACCACACTGGCAAGGACGACCCGCCATCACCATGCAAGTCTATAGAGCACCAGGCCAAGAGAGAGGGGAATGGCAAGAGCTGCAGCTTGGTGGCACGTAGCCTGGGTGGAGATGGGGCCGTGGGCCCTGAGGCTGCAGGTAAACAACAAGAGGAGGGGAGGGCCGCTGCTCCTCCACAGAAACCCCCGGGGACCTGGCCGACGGACCAGCGCGGGAAACAGGTGAAGCAGGCAGATGGAGGTGGGCCAGGTGCGTGCTGGTGGAAAAAAAAGGGAAAAAAAGCCCATCATTAACCTGGGCTGCTGTGATGCACTGTGCTCATCGCAGCCAGTCTGTGCCATATGTTAATTAATCCCAGTGAGATTGCATCCAGGTTCAGCCAGAACAAAAAAAAAAAAAAAGAGAGAGAGAGAGAGAGAGAGAGAGAGAGAGAGAGAGAGAGAGATGATGAAATGCTTTGTTCTCTCATAACAGACACATCTGTAATGGGATGATTAAGTTGTTCTAAACACATGCCTGCTGTCAGCACCTCAATAACAGCACTGTGGCAAGAAAACTTGCTGTCGTTTCAGACATGTGATTTCCTCAGAACAGCAGATGAAATGTTTGAACAACAGTCCCTCAGCGTGCACATTTTTTAAAAAAAGAAATCCTTAGAAATCTCTGTATCATAATGACGGCTTATCTGACAGACCTAATAACATTAGGACAGATAAACATGCATAATCTGCTTGAAATGTGTTTTGTTTGTCAAGCATCTGCCCACTGTGTTTGACAGCCTGTATGGCTTGGTGCTTATAGCCTGCAACTCCGCCCAGGCAATCAACAGCTGAATATACAGAGAGCTTAACAACATGCTATTCAACTAGGCCCTGCCTTAACTTAGAGATAAACTCAATAATTAGTTTTCATAAAATAAGAGTAGTGACATATGCATAATCATCAGGGACAGTTGAGTGTTCATTTGATGTGCTCTGAATTGCAAATTATAACACCCACCATTATGCATTCACTGATGAATAAATTCAAAATGTATTTTGAGCTATTGAGCATAATGAGTTTTAAACATAATCTGGAAATATTGCTTGGTCAATAATCTTATGGCATGCATTTTGAGACATCTTTTAAATTCAAAAACACATTCGAGGTGTCGGAGGGGAAGTCGAGGTGTGCTTAACGCAACAACACACGTCGCTGGAGAACAGGATCAGGTGTCCTCTCGACGGTGACACAGCGCTTCCCCCAGTCCTAATTATCTCCTGCACGCTCACCGGATTACACCAGCCAATTTCCTAATGTCTGCCTACACGCTGCTCCTGCAATGCCCATTAATGGGAATATATCAGTATTGAGTTTGACAGGGCCTTAACAGAAGAACACTGGCTAATTATGCTCGCTGTCTCTCCAAATCTTTGTTTAAAAGGTCATACTCGGCTGTGGGTGCTAAATGTGAAGCCCATAAAGGACAATCAGCTGTTAAAGACCAGTAAAAGCTTATCTCAGAATTATTTTATGTCTTTGTATAGAGTAGACCATATATACTTTGTACATAATATATATGTATAAGTGTGTGTGTGTGGGGGGGGGGTGCTGCTTTGGATTGATGTGGAAGCAGGGGCGCTGCTAGAAATTTTGGGCCCTATGACAAAAAATTTTTGAGGGGCCCTCAAATATTGATTTTAATATAAAAATTTTCTCTGGGCCCCCCTGCCTGTGCTGGGCCCTTAGAATCATCCTAAGCCCCCCCCCCCCCCCAGCGGCGCCCCTGTGTTGAAGTGTGTGTGGGGCTGTGTCTGTGCAAGACATACAGTACTATAACTCTAGTTGGAATCCACTTTATATGCATGTACTCTGTTGTGTTGACATTTTTGGGTAGATGTTTGTCAGGATGAAAAAGACTGCAATAGTGACATTGGCAGACTAAGGCAGCAGAGAGGCTCCAGACTACAGCAGTGCTCGGACAGTGACAAGAGGCTAATGGAACCTCATGGACCTGGACCTTTCTTTTTCATCGGAGGGGGAAATGGGGCACCCATGTGAGTGGATAAGAGATGGGCTGGCCGTAGATGGGACAAAGATCTCACAGAATCTCTCTGCTATCATTAGAGTTACAAAACGAAAGTCATCTTTAGACTGTTTTGATATATTTTCTGGTCATTTGACTTTCTTAATAGGCACCTAAACAAAACATTTTTGGAGTAATTTCTGACCGTGGTTGTATCCCCTTCAGTCACAACCTAAATGCAAACAAAAAAATAAGATCATTCCTAGTTGAGGCTACAATACCAAAATTCTAAATAGTATAGCAAATATGGAAATGAGCTGTTGTACACTGAAATCCTGGGAAATAATTTGAATAAATGTAAATTCTGTACTGAAGTATTTTGTTTATTTGAAACATCATTACGACTGCCTTGATTTATGCTCCTCCACCGCCAAAATATACACAACGCACAAAGACACACACACATTCTGTTAAATGACTCATCTTCAACAAGGTTGTTATTTTTTCATTATTCAGAGTGGCTGAATACTGTGAGAACAAAGGCTGGCAACGTATTTATGACAAAACACGAGATGACTACAAACTGAAATGGTGCGAGACGAGATCAATGGCGACATACTATAAGTTCAAGGAGGGTGAATACAGCAGTTATCTGATTTTCTCTGAAGCTATTTTTTAGTTGTTCTTATCCTTGCTTTTCATTCAATACTTATAATGAGACACGAATTTTACTGAGGAAAAATGCAAAGCTTAAAGTTAATTTTTGTGTTGTTGTGTAAGGGTGTAACTTGAAAATAACTTTAGCAAAAACATTTAACTTTCAAAAGCTTTCGACTAAATTATAAGAAATTTTTGAAACTTTAATACAGTCTTTTGTTTCCTAGTGTAGGTTACTACAGGATAAACCTCACTGCAGACTGAAAGCATTCGATTGTTGGTATGGGCCTAAAACAGTGATGTTGTGTCTAAGCTGGCATTTTTCCTCTCAATGTTTTTTTTTTTTTAACAAGGCGAGCAGTTGCTGTTCCAGATCCCAAACAATAAGGTTCTGACTTCAAAAATCGGACTGCTCAACAGCCTCAGAGAGTATGACAGGATCAGTTGCAAAGTGAATCGTGGCAAAGGGCTCAGGTAAATGAGAGAGTAGGTGGCTACTAACCTAACCCTATCTACTGTATTCAACCCCTAGAATTCATATAGAAGACTAAATCAGTTTATGATTCAACCAATAGTTCCGATTGCGAGGTCGATGCTCTATCATTAGCAGTTGTGGGAGTTTGGCAGTTTTGAAAGTTCAGCTTAGGATCAGAAGCACTAATGAGTACTAGCATAAGTAGAAGGAGACACAATGTCTCTAAATAATGTGTCCAAGAGAAAGCATGTATGTAATTAAATTGGATGGGTCCAAATATTCACCCCTGTGGTACCCCATACTTAACAGGAGAAAATGAGGATGTGTAACTGTGTTTGCAGAAACACAAAACTTTCTATTTGACAAGTAAAATGAAAAGTACTGTAAGCCTGTACCATTCTAGATATTCCAACCAAATATTTCACTCTATGATCAATTGTGTCCCAAAAAATCCTTTAATTCCTATAATTTTTTTCTAGAATCATTGATAGGTCTACTATAAGCTACTATAAGGGCAGATTCTATACATCTGATTTTGCTCCATTGGCTTTACTTTGTTGTCTTTGGGATATCAGCAGGCAGGCTGACTCGCTCAGATTTGTATAATTTTTGTACTTACTGAAATAACATGAAGCTTTCAAACAGTGGAAATCTAAAAATGTAGCCTACTGAAACCATGCACAAATGAAGCTTGACTAAGAACTGGTTTACAGGAATGCATATTCCACTTTTTACAGTAATGAATCCAAGGGGCTATATTATAATTCTGTCCATAGAAATAAATCTTCCTAATAACCAGCAATAGCCTCTAATTCTGTTTGCCTGTCATCAAGTAAGCCTGCTTATGATCACAGTGTTCTACATGATATCTGTAGTGTTGTTGTTTTCATGGCATCAGTATTAGCCTTATTAAACATTTTAATCTGCTTACAGAAGCCCAAAGATGGATGACTTCTTTCCCGCTACTTTTCGTATGGACGTGAAAGATGAGAGGGAAGCCTTCTTTGCTCAGCAGGAAAGTGAGTTTGCATCATCGGTTGGCTAAAGCCTAGATTGTAGGCCTATTCTTAGAATAGAATATCCTACACATTGAAAAATGAAATCTGATGAGATGACTCAAAGACACAAGGAAAGTCTATCTTACATGATACATGTTATGTTTACTTCATAATCAGCCCAAATAGGTAGCCCATAAAAGTCAGTCTTCATAAAGTTACTGTAGCTATATTTCTCCTGCAGGGGCTTGTGATGAGACCTGTAGGGTGTGGATCTGCAAGCCCACAGACCTGAATCAGGGTCGAGGCATCTTCCTGCTCCGCTCCCCAGAGGAAATTAGTGCCTTCCGAGCCCGGCTACAGACCAGCGTTGACAACTGGAGCAGCAAGCTCTCATTTCGTCTTCCACAGGCACGGATCGTCCAGAAGTGGGTAAAAAAAAGACAGAGAAAATCTCATACCATAGGCTTACTGCACTGCAGTGTTAGATAGCTAGTGCATGGACGTTTGCTGCTTCCTTTGATGCAGTACTCTCAAACTACCCAACTAAACTGTATTTTATATGACTCTGTTGCAGTTCTACCCACTTTCAAGGGGGGGCTGTATTGAGCTGTGTTTGTAATCCAAGGTTACATTAAACCAATATATCACACAAAATGTATAATTTACAAAAATGACATTTTGTAAAATGATCAGATAAAATATATTTCTATATGTAGTTAATCTGTATTAAACCTTGGCATCACAGAAGAGCAAATGAAAGCCTCACAAAACATCCATAAACATGCATGTCATTTCACATTAACTTATTAGCTTCCTCACATTGATCTTTCCATAAGCTTGATACATCAAAGACTGAACAACATTTCTATTTCCTTACAAAGTTGTGTGAATCGCTGCACTTTTAATTAACACACACCCATCCCTTAGTAATGACTCTGTGGTAGAAATCACATCCAAGTATTTGAAAACATTCATCACACCTGTATAATTGTAATCACACACATATCTGAAGCTTAGCCCATCAGTGGGACTCTACATCAGGCGCAACCTGTGAGAAGATACATCCAGGTTTTCAATCTGGCTGTTCACATAAAGAAAATGAAATAAAAAGAAAAGTCCATAAACTAGGTCTTTCTCAACCTCCATCTTAGTCTCAATGATGATGCCATACAGAAGGGTAAATTGCCACTCAGTGATTGAGACAAATATAAGATCTTTGAATAGGCACTTAGTGCACACATCTATTCATATTGAGATGTGCAGATGTGTGAAAAGGCTCATTGGCCGTGACTAAATATCTGCACCATTGCTGATAGGTATGTGCAGAATCCACTGCTCCTGAGAGGCAGGAAGTTTGACGTGAGGTCCTATCTACTCATCGCCTCCACCACGCCATACATGGTGTTCTTCCGTCATGGCTACGTTCGCCTTACGTGTGACCTTTATGACCCCAACTCTGAAAACCTCTCTGCTCACTTGACAAACCAGGTAGGCTGGTTAATGTTTAACCGTTAGCATAAAGGTTTCTCCCTTACTTGAAAGAGACATTTTACTGACACCAAGATGCCTATTATCCATCTCCATTGCTTGAGTAAGTTTTTCGGTAATGTCTCGGTAATTAGAACTTATCCCTAAATAAATTGCAGTGGAAGACTGTTGATGATTAACTTACTAAATAAATATTAGCTGCATGTTTGAAGTAAACATACTGAAACCTTTCTCTGAGCAGTACATGCAGAAGAAGAACCCTCTGTACAGCAAATTAAAGGAGGAAACGGTGTGGTCAATCGAGCAATTCAACAATTATGTCAATGAGAACTTCAGTGGCAAGGGACTGGCCAAGGACTGGGTGCGCTGTGCCTTCACTGTAAGCTGACAGAACCACCGCTACATGCTAACACCTAACCCCAACTGCAATGCTCTCAACCTTTAGGTCTTATTCTTACTTTTACATATATGTCAAAGCTAGGCAGCAGATGCATATTAGGAAAAGCAGCTCACATTTCCTCAGTTCATCTCTGTGCTAGCCAGGGAATAGAAAAGGGGATTGGAGGGCAGTTGTTGTCATGGTAACAAAAGCTTCCAGCAACAGCCCTATACTTTCTGTTGACATTTTCGACTCCACAGCCACTGTGATATTTCAAAACAATTACCATACAACATAAGTAGCCTATAGATACAGCAGCAAACATTTTAGTCATTATACCTTAGTTTGACCTAATAGCCAGTGGAGACCAGCAACATAGACCTGTCTCTTGACTGTCTGAGATTTTTGGTTGGCTTGGACATAATGTGGTGGAAATGGTGATGGAAAACAACGGGACATGTTGTCTCTTGTACAGTAAACCCCTCTCTCTCTCGCTCTGTGCTTTGGAACAGCGGCGCATGCAGCAGATTATGATGCAGTGCTTCATGGCGGTCAAAGCCAAACTGGTGCGCAGGATGGGCTTCTTTGACCTGATTGGCTGCGACTTCCTGATTGATGAGGACTTCAAGGTGAGAGACTAATGAGCTAATTCTCTCCACTGGGGTGTGCACTGTGTGTGTGTGTGTGTGTGTGTGTGTGTGTGTGTGTGTGTGTGTGTGTGTGATTGCGTGCGCGTGCAAATTTGTGCTCAAGAAAAAAAAAGACAGGATTTCTTGTTTAAAATTCCAAATGAAAATGAAAGTTGTCTCAAAATACAGAGCTTTTCATAACAGAAATGAACGAATGAGAGATTACCATAACAATATGCTGACATCCAAGCCCTTGTGCCTGTTGGGTTGAGAGCGGGGAATTAGAAAGGCCAGTGGAGAGCTTCTCTACTCCTGTGGCACCACCTAAATTTTACCCCTTCACAGCAGTTGCCTGGCAACCTGCAGATCAGCAGTAAACATGCTGTCTCTAAGCCTGGGATGCTCATCTGAAGCTGTTGCAGTTACATCATGATTATGTATTCATAAACGCCTCAACACAATAGTCCTCATTCTGTCAAGAGAATCATGATAGAGGGAGAAGGAGAGAGAGGGAGAGAGAGATAAAGCTGTCAGAATGTGAGACATTATGTTCTACATAGTGATAGTACAATGTTGTAGTGAATATACCAGAGACCACTTTGAATTTGTATTTCATTAGAATGATAGTTCAACATACAGTAGAGTAAACCGCATAGTTTTTGTGAACAAAATACTTTGTAGGCATTTGGCGAATATCTAAGGGAAAATGTATTTTTCTCTGATCATTATAAGAAAAACATTCCCAACAGGACAAACAAGAGGCCAATGTGAAGGAGGAGGGGTTTTGTTTTGTCATGAAGGGAAATATGTTCCTATATTTACCACCAGACAATACATTATCCCCCTTTTTATACAGCTACTTTCCAACACTTCCATGGATAATCAACTAGTTCACAACACAATTTGAACTGGAAAAATTCTATAGAAGACAACTGATCTTCTTTAGCTTTCAACAAAGTTCTATGGTGATAAGTGAATGGTCTCTACTTGAAGAATGATATGCTGAGGTGAATTTGAAGCCAAAAAAAAACATTGCCATTCACGGTCAACAGCCTACAGCTATAACTGTCCTCAGAACATTGTGAAGGCCTATTCAAAGTGAATGGAATCTCCCACGGCATTTTGGAGAGCTGTATAATGTATTTTATATATAGGCTAAATATCTGTGAGTTAAAACCCACTCTTCACAGACTTTCAAAGTGACTGAAAACAGAGCGTTTATGAATCAGCCATGCAAAGCCTGACAGGCTGCTGTGCTGTGCTGTGCTGTGCTGTGCTGTGCTGTGAGTGAAACTCCGCTTTGATGAATAATTAAGACGTCTCAATATGGATTTCACAAGCAGGCAGATTTCTGAAGCTGCATACAGTAATGATTTCCGCAGCAGCAGTCCTACCTTCAGAAATCACTCCCCAACACCCCATCCCCAACCCCCCACAACACACTCACACACACCTGCCTGCCAAACACACTATTCCTCATCCCACAAAAAGATAGAGAGAAGAAATTGGAGAGATGTATGCGTGGGAGGAAAACACCAGAAAATGAGGCATCTTTGAGTATCCTGCATAGTCTTGATGTGTGGCTGTGTTGGGCCAATAATTAGTTACTTTCTCACAGCTCTTTCTGCAGCACCTCTTTCTTCTAGCACGCCATGCTTAATGATTTTTTATTCATGGTTGAGCCTATGTAAAAAAATATTTATATAAATATAATGCCATTTTTTCAGATCCTCCTCAGTGCAAGGATCTGCATATACCAGATCAAGCAAAAAAAAGTTATTTTTTTTGTGCCAGAGAAAATGTAGTTAAATGATGTAGTTATAGTGCCACCTAGTGGTTAAGACCACCAATAACTCTAATCAGTGAGTACAGCCTTGTCTTGACATCCAGGTGTGGCACAATGTAATATAATTGCGCTGAATACCACTGTCTCAAAATTAATAATGTATTCATTTGCAATGGTTTGACTGTAAGCACATGCTGTTTTCTTCATAAATGGGTGGACTTGTGGCTTAGGTTATGTCGTCTTGACATTTGCCTAGGTGTGGCTACTTGAGATGAACTGCAACCCAGCTCTTCACACCAATTGCAAGGTGCTAAAGGAAGTCGTACCAAATACTGTCACAGAAACCCTGGGTAGGCATGTTTTTTTTTTTTTCTTCTAATGTTTCCTTATGTTTACTGTAATAGTGGCCGGACCCATTCACAGGAATGGGTTGGTTGGTTAGGCAGAGCCAGGCTACTGCAACAGTGCATTATGTTAGAAGTCTGGAGTTATTTACCACCTTGCCTGTCCCTGGTTTGGCTTGCAATCAACATGCATTGACAGTAAGCCTCAGTATGGTCATGTCAGTCATGTATTGTTGTTGAATGATTATCATTAAAGACTGTAAATGAAATGTCTTCATCCTGGTCATATTCTAGTTCTGCTCCACAAAAACTTCTTGTAAATGTGATTCATTTAGATGTTGGTTATATGCAGTGTTCATGATTTAATGACATCAGACCATACAGCACAAAGTGAGAGTGCGTGTTTTGTAGACCTTGCTCTGGAGATCTTTGACAAATGTCGCTATCGGATGAAGCTGCAGCCTCTGACCAGCCAGAGAGATTTTGTGCTCCTGTACCGTGGAGATGAGGTCCCGACTCCCAGCCGCAAGAGCAAGAAAGCTAGTGTTCAGTCGCAGCCACCAAAGAGCAGCGTTACCCAGAGGAGTACAGGCACCAAGCCTCAGAGACCTCCTGCTGCTACAGAACCCCCCTCAGGAGACAAAGCAGCCAGTGTGGGCTCAGCATCCTCCATCTGCACAGACACCACTGCAAGCGCCAGTCCCTGTACCTCCTCCTCGTCTCTCACCAGCGCCACTTCACAGGAGAAGCCCTCAGCCCAGGGCCTATCTGCAGGGGCTAGACCCTCAGGGATGGGGGTGGAGGGGTCCCAGAAACCCCCCTCTGGCAAGATACCCCCCGCCCTCAGGTGCGCCCACCCAAAGCACCTCCTGTGCGTACGGAGTTACGGCTCAATAAGTGCACCTGGCAGCGGTCGCAGACACCCACACAAGATGGCGGCAGCGCCACCAGTGCTACCGCCAAGCGTCCTCAGCACAGCATCATCTCTCTGTCTGCGCCCTCGCTGGAGCGTGAGCGGCGCTCTGCATCCAACCTCCACGAGGTCCCCAGGGACAGGAGGCGTGGGCGGGATTTTGTGAACGTCAGCCTGATGCCAGCCCAACCCCCGATCAGCCACAGCCTCTCTTCGGAGGGGCTGCAGGCTGGCGAGGTGCCAGAGGGCACAGACAGGGCAAAGACTGGGGTGGGCACCAAGAGCAAGACCTCAGGAAAGACTTGACAAACCTCCACCAGCTGCCTCCAGGCTGGCACTGGACAGAGGTGACGACTAAAGGCCCAGACACCCTGAAATAACACTTAATGTCAAAGCAATGCTGCTTTGGTACTTTACAAGTTTATCACTGTGAGAATGTTTTCAAGACAAGGTTTTTAAATAAACTGAATAAACATTTTTATTGTCATATCCTGAAACTTGTAAATGTCTCTCATGACTTTGTATTCCAGCATAGTCAACCAACCATGAATAAAGCATTCACAAACTCCATCAAATTTATGCGAGGACGACACCTGGATGATTATGATGATTAATAGCTTGACAATAACTCAATTCATTTACACCATTAATTAATTAGCACCAAATTACTTATTACCACCAGGACATCATTCTGTTCTGTATGTAAGCACATTGTCATGTACCAGGAAGGAGTAGCACATGGTATTTCACACTTGGCTAAGTCCATACCTGGGTGTTTGAACACAAACCCCTAATTAGTTAGTCCGGTGATGCCCATCTGTGCTGCCCGCATGCAAAACAAAACAAAACAAACACTTCTAATTTAGTCTGTGCTGCTGCTGCTGCAACTGTTTGTTGTTGAGTTGCTCAGCTGTGCAATTACTAGTGTTATCTCTCTGTGTGTTCTGCAATCACACCCTGGTTTCTTCACTAAGAAGCAGCACTTCTTGCCAGCTATACTAGGCATCTGATTCACTAGAACGGCTGACTGAAACTTGCTCAGTAGAGGGGGTGCTGAGGAAGTTGCGTTGGCCGCAGCCGTGTCACGCATCAAAACTGACAGGAAGTCTCTGAACATTTGTTTCTCTTCTCCTCTCTGCTCTCTCTGGGTCTCTCTCACTGGGGTGCTGTGTCATATGGATGTCAGGTGGCTGCCTAAACAACTGTGTCGCTTTCAACTTGCTTGTTTTAGCTTCTAGTGTGAGGATTTCTCTCTCTCTCTCTTTTTTTTTTTTTGCCATTTCATCGCCTGTCAGTTTCTGGTTCTGCTTTCTTGTTTTCTTTCTTACCCACTGTTTTTTCTCCCTCATTCTATGCATACAATCTTTGTGTGTCTTGTTACTGTAAGTTACTGTCCCCCCTTTTTCTGAAACTGTCTATCTCTGTGCCCCCTCCTCCCATTCTCCCTCTCTCTCTCTCTCTCTCCCTCTCTCTATCCTCGCGGAGGGGCAGGTGTTATGGGGATGAGCGAGACTCAGGGCAGATGGCACTCAGTGTGTAGTTAGACTCTTGCTCGGAGCAGGGTGTGTTTTTTTCCCCCCCTCCGGACGCTGAGGAGTTTTCCAGGCCCTGCAGCAGCTATGGGATGCTGTAGCGTGACACAGAGACACACAGGCATAGACGAAGTGGGGCCTGACGAGATTGAACTATTGGAGATCGGCGGTGCAGGGTAAGAAATTTCTCATTTCTCTCTCTCTCTCTCTCTCTCTCTCTCTCTCTCTCTCTCTCTCTCTCTCTCTCTCTCTCTCTCTCTCTCTCTCTCTCTCTCTCTCTCTCTCTCTCTCTCTCTCTGTCTCTTTCACTGTCTCTGTCTTTCTCTCTTTATATGCAGTGTGCTCTTTTACTGTGTGCCATGGTCAGTCATGTGCCACGTCTGTGCATTGGGAACTTCCTAAATTTTTCAGCCTTTGCTCTATAGAGGCTTTGGGATGGTGGCTGGGTGACTTCTTCAGTGAATCACATGAGTACATTGGCTTTGTACAGGGTCCCATAAATGGGTCATCTGTGGAGTTGGCTCATTGAATAGAACAAGAGAAAGTCTGTTCACTGACTGATTGCACTGCAAGGTTTTTTTTTTTCTCTCTTTTTTTTTTTCTAACCCGGAGTTATCTGTTTGGTGCCATTTTGAGTCTTTCACAAACGAGTTGACGGTGCAAAACCACATGACTACGCCACACAAAACACGACGCGGTTCGGCATCCTGTGTTGTGCATTCTGGGTTCTCCGTCTTACGCAAGAAGTTTGCTAAAGCCACCAAGTTTCTGAACATTGCATGCTTTGTTATTGAAGAATAAGTGAATTCAATTATTGGGGTTTTTCTTGAGCAACAAAGTGTAACTAAACAAAATTCCATTGTCTGTCCCTTGCTGAGTTGAACTGTGACACAGAAAACCAATCTTCTGACATTCTGCAGTTGAAAAAGACAATAACATCAGAGACTAGCAATTGATGGCCTCATTACTTCACTGTCCTGTACAGTGTACAGAAAATAGTCACATCACGTCTTGATTTCATTAAAAGAACATTTTGCAAATGCTTTATGAAACACTGTAAAATGTAAAAAAAAACCTAAATAAATGTAAAGGTGGTAATTCAACACTGAAGTCTTACACAGGAGACGGCAAAAAGAACATGACATACAGTAGTGTGTTCCAAAAAGCCACATACACCAAAAGGCTATTGCTGCATCTCAGTTATTGAAACATGAGGCTACAAACTGCTGATATGATCTGATTAGTTGGCTCTTGTACTTCAAATGAAGCATGACTAATATTATTGAGTTAATCAGGAATCCTACTCTAATGGGGGCAGCTTGCCTGGACTGCGGGGCTGGGCCTGGCTGGCCACTACAATCCCTTCATTAGAAGACTGAGGGGGATTAGAGATGGGGGTCAAATTGAGAGAGGGGGGGGGGGTATTTGGGGGGTGAGGGTGTTGTGAGGTGCGTGCAGACTGCATCCAAACCGACACGCATCCCTGTGGAAGCAGCACAGACGTGAACACAGGGACTTACCACTGCACACTCACAGCCATCATTGCAATTAGTCACCATCAAGTGTTATTCACACTTATTCACACCCTACTTGTCAGTGCACACATCAAGTGATAACATGTAACACATTGTTATCTCCCAACAGGACAAGCAAACACACATTTATAGAATCACAAACTCAAATACAGAAACACACAAATAAGCATACACACTTGCATTGCATGTAGGCATTTCAAAGCCAACTAAGGACAGTGAGGCACTGACATGAACTTCCAGAAGAAAAGGCAGTTACTGAACAGCAACAGCAGCAGCATCAGCAGCAGGCTACTCTATGTCAACAGCCCCTGCAGTTCTAATGAGAGGCATGGATGGGGAGATAATTAGCAAGTCCACACGCAGACTTAGGAGGGACTTACAGTGGCAGTGGCGGGAGTCTAGCGGGGGTCAGATGGTGTCTGCCCATCGTAGGGCACACTGTAATCAGCTTACTGGATGTCTGGCTAGGCTAGGCCACCTCTCTGGAGCAGAGCAGCACCCACTCAAGCAGGGAGGGATGGGATGGGGGTTCAAGGATTCAAGGACTGTTTTACTGTCACATTATATATTTATTACATTAACAGAGTAGCTGCTCACTCCAAGTTTATTTCTATTAAGGGACACTTGGCAACTTTTTGCCACTGTTTGAGGTATCCTTTTTATCAGAGAATTTGTTTTGGTACCTTCTCCAAATTAATTTGGATGACATAAAGTATAGTCATATGAAACGTGGATAAATGCAAGTTTTATTCCCACCAGCCATTCAAGATACAGTATGCACTGTGTAGCTGGTAGGAAACCACCTCAAAATAAAAGATGCCTCTTATGTAACTAGTTCACTAGTTTTACAGCAAAAACTACAGTGTTCCTTTAATCTGTTTTTTGATAGTCTTTTGTTTTAGCTATCCAGCACATCACTGTAAGTATGCATCATTATGTATATACTCTACATGTGCTAGACAAGCCATGAACTTTTCATCTGTTACTGTTGGTCAGGTTGGTTAAGAGTGCTGCTGGGACAACAGGATGTGGCAGCAAAACTAATCAGACAAGGAGGTCACCATTTATGTTTTAGACAGGAAGTCCTTGGCATTCATGGTGAACCACCAGAGGAATCCTCAAAACACCCAGCTCCACTTCTGGGGTCAATAGTGTATCATAAATGAGAATTTATGTAAACATACGGACATATAATCGTAATGAACTGGCAACCACATTGAGCTAGAGCTACGATGCCCATTAAAAGATATATCCTGATAGGTTCATGGCAGGTGCATGCCTGCAATATTGTGTTTCCTCACACAGTATTTTTGCATTCCCTCGCAACCCTTTTTGCGTTCTTTTACAAAACTTTTGTATTCCCTTACAATAATTTTTACATTCACTTACCATACTGTAGTTCCATATTTATAGGAAACACAAAAATGCTGTCTAAAATATTTACTACAATGACGCTAGCAATAGCCAGTTGAAATGAAAACTTGAGACTGAATGACCAGATTACAGAGCCTGGAAAAAGTCATGGTTAGACTAATGTTGATTTACTTGTTAAGGATCTGTTGCAAAGTTTATTAGAGTTAGGTACAGGCAGATACATTACAATATGGAGTATTTATTTTCAAAGTTGGGTGTTGTCCAACTCTGAAAAAAATTACTGTATGCTGTTTTGATACCCTTTGGAAGACATAGTGACAAAAATAATTTAATTCTGTTACTGTAATAGGTACAACAGCTTGCCTAGTTGCCACTGCTACTCAATTCAATTCAATTTAGAGCACCAAATACAATACAGTTGCTACACCGTGCTTTACAGGCAGAACAAGAAGCACCCAAGAGTAACGGTGGCAAGGAAAAACTCTTCTTTTTAGGAAGAAAACCTTGGACAGATCCATGACTCATGGGCTCAACCCAACAAGTACAGTCAGTAGTGGTAGATGGTTTTGACTAAGCATCATAGTAGCATTATTTTATTTTTATCAGTGCTGTCAAACGATTAAAAAAAAATCGTATTAATCACACAAATTTGCAATAATTAATTGTGATTAATCACTTTTGATCGCAACTAATTTCCTCCAGTAAGAATTTGCATCCTAGGGTATGTTGGATCCTTATTTTGCCCTGTAAAGGCCCTGATACTAAATAGTTGGCTTTTTTCTTCTCAAATGGGGCAATTCTCACCAGTCCCCTACCCCCAGGGATTCCCCAAACATGTTGGACAGTCAGGAGCTAGGCCATAATCTTTAGTTTGATAGCAGAGCCATTTTCTATCTGAAATTGAAGATAATACATGTCATGAAAGTGGAACCATATCCATCAGGATTAATCAGAGTTATTTTTTTTAATGAGTTATTTTTTTTTATTAATCACGTGATTAATCAGTTAATTCTGCCAGAACGAATTTTTATGTATTTATTCTTTATTATAATTACAGAATGTTGTCCCACAACATATTATGGTAGTCAAAGCAAAGTCTGTTGTCTAAGCTGTGACTGCTACTGTTTCTCTTGGTGGTGCAGAGTCTGGAGTCTGGATGAGAACAGAAAGTCTGTGCGTAACGGCACAGGGCCACTGCCTCCACCACCGCCACCACCAGTCCGCCACCCTTCACTCAGACACCTGACACAGCAGACACCGCAGACACAGGAGGTGCGTATCTGTACTGTATGGTGCAAGGAGGAGGAGGAAAGGAATGCGGATCATTTTTCACTTTTTTCACAAGACTCACAGAATTATCCCACTCATGAACACTCTTATATTTGCAGGAACCAAAACCTGTGGAGACCAGCAGAGTATCTTGCAATGATGTCCAGGCACATCATGATAGTCAGGTATAGCAATACTGTATGTAAACAGAATTGAAAGTAATGTTTTATATAGTTGAAAAAGCATTGTACTTCCTTTGTCTCTTGTGCTTTTGTCATAGTGTATTTACCTGTTGTGGTTAACACTGTTGCAAAGGTGAGGAGAGGGTGTTTCAGATTGCACTTCCTGTTCTAGATGGTACTGTGGGGCTGGAGCAAGGAGGACGTGCATCACAGGATATACACACAGCCAATCAGAGAGTGGGAGGGGCGGGCCGCACACTCATTTGGAGACATCATCTACTCTTCGCTCGTGACGCTTCATAACACACACACCAAGGTAACATACACACACACACACACACACACACACACACACACACACGCACAATTAGGTAAAGGGTTATGGAAAGAAGGGTTATGAGGGAAAGTGATACATTTGTGTGTTTGTAGGTACACGATACATCACTGAATCTTGGCTTTTCAAATTATTTTAAACTACTAAATTTTAACTATATTAAAATAATGCTGTGTTACAGTAACCTTGTGGCTTTGATTAAAACATCTTCTACAAATCGCTAGAATGATATTTCAAATCCCCCCTCACTACCAGATACATGACATGTACATGGATATGCCTGCATTTCTGTATTTCTAAGGGTTCCAAAATTAAACTGCATTTGTAAATATACAATTTAATTGATTTTTTTTATAATCATTAATGTAAATAGTAAGCCATCAGTAATTATTATTATTTTATTTTACTATTTATTTACTTTAACAACACAGTCTCTGGAGTCTACCATATCCACATTTCACTGCAAATTGTGTACCATGATTATGCATGTGACAAATAAAACTTGAACTGGAACTGTATGTTCACATAGCCATCTGTCCATCCTGCAGGCAATGGGTGAGAGATACCTCGTGCTATTCTCCTTCCATCTACTGATCTTAGCTCTGGATCACTCCCATCACGACTTCATTTATGAGGTGGGTCCCCCTTATCACAACACACACACACACACACACACACACACACACACACACACACACACACACACACACAATAGTACATAATAGTAAATAGTATTAACACCAAGCGGACCTAGGACCCTGGGCTCAGCTACAGCAGACAATCATGCCTACCATTCCAGCAAAGAACATTTCAAAGTCTTTCTTTACAATTCTCTTATATGAAGTACTGCACATTAAAGTCTTTGGGGCTGTATGTGGCTATGTATTTGGGATGTAGGCCTATTTGGTTCTAAATGAACCATACTGAGATCTCAAATTGAAAAGGATTTTGTGATGTTTTGATGTCAGATCATCTCCCTCAAGGTCTCATCTCCCTCCCACAGGGCATTCTCCCTCTCTCAGCTCTGGAGGTGCACATCATCTCTCAGGACCCCAGTGCCCCATTCATGTTTGAGATCAGTGGTGAGTCTTTGTATATGCCTGTCAGAAAAGTCACCTCATACCAAGCCCATGCACAGTCCATGCAACAATGTCAGAAAGACTTTGGTTCCAAAACAAAATGTAATGTGTGGCCATGGACATACATTATACTGTATAATGTTATTGACATATTGTGTGGGTCTAGATGTTTCTGGAATAGTTTTCTCACCAGACACACAATCTGATCCTATTTCAGGCCCCATGATGGACTCCAAGATCTTTATCTGCGCCAGTGCCAGCGACAGAAAGAACTGGATGGACAACATTGAGGACAGGAGATATAAATCCCTCAGACAACAACTAAGCCCATCGCATAGTGCACTGGCCTATCTGGTAAATCATGAGCAGGATGAGAACAGTTACTGCCAAATAACTGACTGTCTTTTGTTTCTCCCATATTACATGTCCCATCCTTGGGTTGAATGATATTTATACAGTGTAGTTATTCATTACTCAAAGAATTTGATAGACTTTAGAGACCGTTTCTGGCACATTTTCTGTTTTCTTTAACTCATATGAAAGTATGCTTGACAATGTACCCAACAGAGCCATCTGCCAACAGGGTCAAATTTAAGATTGTGAAATATAGAGGTCCATGACACAGCAAGAAATAGCTACTGTACCAGAGCATTACTGGCAAAGGTCTATAATAGACTTGCCTCTCCTCTTGTGTTGTGCAGCTGCCGTGTGATGAGACGTGGAAGAGAGAGGAGCTGAAGAGGTTTTTACTCCGTGCTCCCATCTGGCAGTGGGAGGGCACATCCATCCAGCACATGGGCCTGCCAATCTACCTGTCCCTGGTGCAGGTCACCAACTCACAGAAGCTGGTGAGACAGCAGCCCTCAACTAGCCATTAGCAAGTTACTGTAGCATCACAACAGTATTAGCACAAGGGGGTGGAAATTGAGAACCAGGAATGGATTAGATTGAGAATCTAAAGGCTCAACGCACTAGAATTGCATGCCTCTGTATGATCAATTTCTCTGGTCATTGCCAACATGTTTTTCAGACCATGGTCATTCTTAAAAAAAAAAAAAAAAAATGAAACAGACAACACAGCATGGTTTACCTCATTTTAATAAGCAGTTATGGCTACTATGGAAGACTACATTATAGGCCGCCTCAGTAAGAAACTGATTAGGGCATTGATAAAGAATTGGACCTATAAGCAGAATCAACAATGGCATTGATAAAAAAAAAAAAAAATCCTATCAATTTCCACCCCTGCAGCATCACATCATGCAAAGTACTGTTGGTCACTGATCATTTATCAACGCTTGCTTGACCATTACAGCTGCCCGAGGAGCGACTTCTTGTCCTTTTTCCTCTGGACATTCTTGTGCTCTCCGTCGACAGCCAGCGTGTTCATATGAAATATGAGGTAAGGTCATCTAGTTGGGAATAAGTGTGTGGCGGTGGCCCTGTGATTTCACCCAATGACTTCCTATGATTTCAGCACTGCTGAATCTGTGACCTTGGCCATGTGTTGCTGGAGAGCTATTATAAGACTTTTGACAAACAGGGCTCTATAGAAGACATAGTAAACTGACCCTAGCTTTAGCTAGCCCTGCAGCACATAGGTGACAAGCCTTGACAGAAAAAGGATTAAACTTTCACTCCCTCTATTGTTGTGCGGACATAAAAATGCCTATCAGGATTGTTTACTCTCTAGTTGCAGTCATATTATAATGAAATTTAAGATGAATGTTCAACAGATTCTGTATATCACAGTCCCCTTGTTCCGAGGAGATAGTATTGCAGCTAGCTCTTTGTGTTTGTAACCTTCCCATTTCAGGTGAAACGGTAGGAGATTGTGTGGTGCAAGCCCAGGGGAAAATACTACTTTTATACAAGAAGATAATACGATCTCAGTGAATTCTGATCTGTGTCTCGCAACAATCCCTACCCCAGGAGAAAAAGAATAATAGTTTATTAAAGTTTATTTTGTTAGATCTAAAGTTGAAGTTCAAATTGGACTTTAATTGGAGTTTAAATTAAGAAGTGTGGAACTTTGCCGAATCCATTTTTTTTTCTCCTAAAATCCCTCGAGGACAAAAAGACACAATTGAATATCTGATGTGTTTCCATAATGAGAAAGATAAGGCTGCTCTCAACCCCGATCCCCCTGAGAGGCTGAATTTGAGTCCCGTGTATGACTGTTCTCCCCCAGGGAAGGCTACCTCGGAGAAGCGTCCAGGCCTTGGAGAGGACAGCAGTGACAGGCATGCTGGAGTTTGAGTTGACAGGTGAGACATCACAGTGCCACCTGCACAAGCATCGCTTCCTCTTTGCACCAGTTCTCACAGTGCAAACAGCATGAAGTTTTCCACTGTTGCAGTTCCTTGTTGTGGTCCCCTCTGCAGCTATCAAATGAATCATTCAAACATATGACACCACACTGCTGTGAGCTAAGTAACAACCAAATATATTAAAACCTCTTGTACATTTTCTACTTTGCTTTGAAATCTATACTTCCAGAATAGGTCATACAAATGTAGTTCTAATATCTCTATGATGGTTGGGTAATAACTCTTCGTAGATTGTCTCAAAATAGGGCTGCCATCACTAGCCTACTTGAGTCATCCCTGGAAAGTTTTGTAATTCATTTTCAAGGAATCAAAGGCCCATGCATAACTGTGTGTGTGTGTGTGTGTGTGTGTGTGTGTGTGTGTGTGTGTGTGTGTGTGTGTGTGGAGGGGAGTTGATTAGGGCAGAGTGAATTTGAGAATGATTTGATTATAATTTCACTGTAGCTGTGAACTAGTGTTATACTGATCTAGACTAGCATCAGACACCAGTAAAGCTGAAGAGGAAGTCACCAAAAAAGGAAACATTTGCAGAGGTACCACTTTGGGCCTCATGTTTCGAGGAGGATTCAAGGATTCAAGGAAGTTTATTCACACACATTACCCGTGTAAAAAATCCAGTGAAGTTTTGTCAGCCAATTTGTGCATTAATTGGGTAGGGGGCAGAAGAGGCATTACAAAGTACAGAAGTGCAGCAGGAAAGGGGTTACACAGGCCCCTTGTGGTTGTGGTTGGTTGTGACGAGTTAGGTGAAAGAATAAAAACTTGCTAAAATAAAATGCTGTTATTATGGCCGCCAACTCTCGACCTCACACACTATTTGTTGATAGATTCGTGCAATACCAACATGAGATCACACAGGGTGCATTTAACACTTGGTCATTTCTCTGCTTCTTATTTAGACTAGCGTATGCTAATAAAATCTTGTTTATTAATTCCTGTCTGAAATCCATAACTGTGTGTGTGTGTGTGTGTGTGTGTGTGTGTGTGTGTGTGTGTGTGTGTGTGTGTGTGTGTGATGTGTGTGTGTGTGTGTGTATGAAATACACAAGCAGAGACACATGCACACACACACACACACACACACACACACACACACACACACACACACACATTAATTCCTGTATGAAATCCATTTCCTGTGCAGGTGAGCTGATGGAGCCATTACAGGTATTGTGTTCTTGTCCAGAAGACTACCAGACCTGGATCTTCCAGTTACAGCAGGTATGACTCAACACTCGCCTCCTTTATATATCCTAGCCTCTGTCGGCTGGAAGGGGAAATTTCCCATCCATTGGAATAGTTCGGTTGGTCAGTTGGGTAAGAAAGAAGAACGATTAGTATCAGTTGAGTAAGAAAAAGAACGATAAGATTTGTTACAACACAGACAATGAACCAGACTATGAAACATGCTAACTGAATGTGGCACAGAAGCCTACTTTAGCTGAATCCCAAGTCCACCCCTAAAGCCAAATCCAGACTACACGATTTTAAAAAGGATATCCAGGTCGGAGGGTCGGCTTAGAAATCCCAGGTAGGCCTAGTAGCCTTGGCTCTTCGGTCAGTCCACAGGGAACAATTTGTCAGGTCTACAGTATATATTATATAATATATATAATTCAATATTGCTTAACATGATAGCTATATTTTTGCGATATAGCATCTGCCACAGTCGGGTTATACCAAAGACCATCATAAAAATGGTACCTATTGCCTCTTGCTTGGCGCTTTGATATCTAGACTACTAGAGGACAATATACGATAACATACTACTACAATAATATACAGTACATACTAGTGAATTCTTTTTTCTGTTCTTTCTATCTTTCTGTTCTTTCTTGGTCTTTTCCTTCACAGCCGGACAAGGAGATTCACACCATCTCCAACCACTCGGCTCCACCATTGATTCCAAAGAAGCGGAGAAGCTGAAGAGGAAAACCTGCTCTTTGTGAACAATGCTGTTTCAAAACAGCAAAAGACTCTTGAATCCTTCGATCAATATTGTACAAATATTTTTTTTTAACCTCACCTAGATTATTTCCTGTGAAGTTAACCTTTCTCTGTTCAGTATTGTATGAACAGATTTTTTTTTTTTTTTTTTTTGATACTACAGACTTACAGCTACCTTTTTTCCATTAAGACACTCCAATGCCGTTCAAAAGGCCTTGCAACTTCAATGTGAGTACTTTGGATTCACAAAGAGATTCTTTCCCGACCTATTCAGCTCATAGTTTATGGTCACTGTAAGCTTAAGCTTAAAGGCTCCTCCGCACAGGGGTCAGAGAGAGACACTTAATAGAAGAACTTTGCTGAGTAAAACTACTGCGCACTTGCGATGAGTGATGTGATGAATTACTTTAATTAGCTCTGCATTCCTGGGCCACCGCAGTAGGGCAAAGGGTTTGGTCGTTGGGGAATTTTTTGCTTTTTTCATCAACATAGCAACTAGTCTAAAGTCTGCCACCACTCTGATTTATTGCTGATGGAAGATGGCCAAGACCACTCCTCTTGATTCCTGCTCTATCTGTCACAATAAAAGACCTTTAATGCACTTCAAACATACAAGCTGGTGGTGCACCTCGGGGCGTTTGATGTGGCGAGATGCATGTATTCAGAGAAAGAGTCTCAGCATCTTCAGACAGAGGGTGGTTTTCAAGAGGTCAGCACTGATTTATGCAGTTACTCATCAGGACAGCCTTTAGAAAGATTTTTCTAGAGGGATAAATCAAAAAATCTCATTTTATACAGCCAAGATTGACAACAAAATAGGGTGAGTGGTTTAAAGGAATAGTTCCCCTCTTTATGAAAATTGGTTATTCACCATCTTACCTGGAGTTACATATGTGGGTAAAAGCATTTTGGTCTTAGTGCTTGTGTTTTCCTAGTATGACATCCCCAGTTTCCCCCATTTTTTAGGTTTAGCTTAGCATAGGCGCTGGAATGTGATGTTGCCGGATAGCAACTCTTTGGCAACTTTACTTTCCAGCGCCTATGCTAAGCCAAAGGTAAAATTGGGGTTGTCAGACTAGGACAATGCATGCACTGAGACCAAAAGGCTCTTCCCCACATATTTAACTCCAGGTAAGGGGGTCCATAAAGAGGTGAACTATTCCTTTAAAGCATCAATTTTGGTGAAAAAGTCACCAGTCTTTTAAATACACCATCACATTCAACCACAGCATTTACTGTATTTGCATTTATTGCAAAGTATGTATGTATGTATTATTGATACATTTACACAGCTCAGCATGTAGAATTCATCACATAGTTAGTTAATAATAATGGAAAACATTCTGCATTTGATCATTTAGTGCTTGATTCCCTTGTCAAAGTTACAAAAATATCAGCTTGGCATGGTTGAAACTTTATTCATAAATAATGGGTATAATTTGACCTGCAACTTAATCGCTATATCAATGTAAGTACATCTACAGACTTTATAAAGAACTCATCTCAAATGATGAGAAGCATCTGTGGGAACATTTACAAATACTCATGGTGCAAAAGCAACATGTTAAATTAAAAATAATGTTGTAAAAAGGAGAACATGCCACTAGAATGTATTTTCTTCAACAAATCTTGACACCATGCAGAATATAGGCATGAGGATAACCTAATTTTATCTGTGACTAGACTACCACTGTACGACTTTCTTAAGCATCTGATCATGGAGGTGATCATTTTATGAACAGATCAGTTGGTTTTAGTCTCAGCATCGTACCCTTCTCCCTACACAGTGCCATTTCAAGGGACTTTATCAGCCTAGCCTATGATGAGGGGAACACCCACACACATATTACTACCCAGTTCACCAGCCTTGCAGTAATAAGGCAAATATGCTTAGCAATTGGGGCTATCAACATACAGTACCATTAGCAGTTGCCCAAACAAAACTGCTAATTAATAAAATTTGGTAAAAGCCCCAAATCATCAGCAATCCTTAGGGGCCCCTCATCCAACACAGGGCCCTAGACAATCGCTTGGTATACCTGCCCTGTTGTGTGTTGAAAGGCGTGTTGAAATAAGGCTGATGCTCTTAGATGCTTGAGAGGCAAAAGCCATGCAAATAAAATGACACAGCAGTGTGTTAGTGATATAGCCAGAGGGCTTCCAGCCATAGCCCTGGTGTACAAACTCCCCTTGTGCTGTCGGTAGCAGGAAGAATGTGTGAATTTGGTTCAATGTAGATTAAAGAGCTAGGTTTAAACTACCTAAATGGGCCTATGAGAAACAAAACTGGAAGTAAGCTCAATATGCGTTAGCTAACCAAATCCCAAATTGTGTAAGCCTACTTCTCTCTACTGATAGCACTTAGTGAGTTTGAACTTTTTGGTCAATAGGGAGAGGAAGTTACTGTTATGGTAAAGTCTTATGGGACTTTGAATGGGAGTGAATGGGGAGGAAATAATGATTTTCTTGTCTGAGTCGATATAAACCCTGAATTACACATATGATTTTTCATGTGCATATAGTTGCAATTAGTTTCATAACTGTTGAATCAGAGCATTTTTGAAGTTTGCAACTCTAACGGTTACAAACCGTTAGCTAGCATACCTGGTGTTGACACTGATTAACCCAGACCAGAGTGTAGTCTGCTGAGCGTTTTCCCATCAAACACAAGATGACTTATGAAGCCTGACAAACAGTAGTTTCCCAGTGTACAAAATTATATAAAACTACGGCTCATTTCAAATTAGACCAGAAAATATATTTTTATCTCCCCAAAGACTCCCTACAGGTTATTTCCCCATAGGCCTAATATCCTTTTTTTAGATCCAAGGTCCCATGGACTTGAAATGGATACACGTGACTTTGGTTCCCTATGGTTGGAAGCTTTAAGTAGTTGGGACTGGCATCGCTGACAGAGCCATAGTATAGGCAGAAGCAGTGCCAACAGCAATGGTCCATGCAACATCTGCAGAAACAGATTGTGTGCTCTGAGTAACACATTTCCCTAAAGATACAAAAAATAAGTCATTAACAAGTTGATTTAAAAAAAAAAAAAAATGATAATGGCAAATCAACGCTACTGCAGGACATACATGTAAAGGTCTGCTCCCTGACTCATACCAGAGTAATAAGAGCACCAAGCTTCTGTCATATGAACCTGATAGGTAAAGATCCTTAGCTCCAATGCTGCAGTGTATCAGGCCCCCCAAGGTATACACATAGCTAAGCAACCAGCGAGATATTTAGTACTGCTACTGCACTGCATGCAAAATAGTGGTCTCCATGGTTTTTGATCGAGCTGAAGTAGGAAGTCACTGCTCCCGTCGAGTCTTGGAATGGCCTCACCGAGTGGACTTCAAGATGCACCACCTCCCATGTTGGATCAAAGGATCGGCCTCTCTATATACAGGCATACTTAGCCTTTCTTGGTGTGTGTGCGTGTGCGTGTGGGTGTGGGTGTGAGAAAGAGAGTGACAGAAACCAGTCCAGTGTGTGTGTGTGTGAGAGGCGTGCATAGAAACCCTCTTATAGGACTTCCTCCTCAAGTTTTTGGGTAACACACTTGATTCGAATGTTCTCTTGCAAATTGCGCAGACGAGCCCTGCGATTGGTTATCTCTTCCACGTAGCTCTTGGGGAACCAGCCCTGCTCACCATCAGACAGACGCATGCCTTCCACCCAGCCTGCACACACATAGTCACAGTGGGTAAAGAAGGAAAATCATAGCCATGAATCTATAAAGGTTATTAGCAGTGTGTTTCTTACCATCACTTGTAATGGTCTTGGCTTGAAGGATGTCGGCCTTTTCCAGTGTTAACTCATCGTGTTCTTGTGCCTGGTAACTCTTTATACACTGAACCTGAGAAATATCTATTCACATCGGAAACAAGAACATTGTCATTGAAAAAAACATCAAAGAAAGCACATATCACCATTATAAATATGTGGTTTTATAAATATCTAGGAAGTATGTCCAAAGTTTACAATGGATCATTAAGTAATTCATTAATCCAATCAAAGGTGTTAGTATTATTGAATGTATGTAGAGCCCTCATTTGTGGTAAGTCTAACAAACAAAAAAAACTCACCATCATTCTCAATAACCTGTTCAAGAGAGGTCTTTGCTTCTGACGGAACCATGGCAGTGATCCATCTCTGTTTATTGCTCCTGAATAAAAACAAGATCAAACAAAAGGGCAGGATGTTGTGTAAGTACAATATGGTGATGGTCCACATTTTAATTGAGCTATTTGACATTGACATGTAGGCATTGTTTCTAATTTGCCCATGTTTTAGTGGCTACCTCTAAGTTCAAGATTTCCATATGAAGGAGGGCAAAAATGATTTTCTATTCTATGTCTCCTTTAAATATAATGTGAAGGAAGTACAACATCATGCAAAAGAATTACAAAAGACTTAAGACATAGCTTTAAGCAGCTTTAAGTCTTTGAGGGTTAAGAGCATAAGGCTAAGGCGGGACATTGGAACTCAGCCTGTCACTCACTCGGTGTGGGACTTGAGCAGGATCTGGTGCTTGAGCTGCTGGCCATCGTACAGCTGCAGGTAGAAGAGGAAGCCAGTGATGCCCTGGACCTTCTGACTCAGATCCTTCACTCTCAGGTCGGGAATCTTGGCGTGAACAAACACCATGAATTTCCAGGTGCTGCAAGGCAGGGGCAGAGATCACAATCAATCACCTAGGCTCACATGTGGCATGTGGGGGTCAATTGAAAGTCAAAGTCTACTGATAATCTAACCACACAGAACACAGAGAAATTCATGGTAACATTTTAGATTACAGCCTGTGAAGTTCTAGGTAAGGAGTAAGTAAGAATAACAAAAAGTAACAAGGATATACTTTGTGTTTACTTATTGTAAAGTAAGAATTAGACAAGTTGTGAGGATGCTGCTTAGACCACTGCTAATAAGATCTGGCACATCTGAAATTGTGGGAAATATCATGCTTGAAAACAATGTCTGCATCATAGAAAGAATATCAGACAGATTAAGCAGATAAAATTCATAGTTGGTTTTATTCCAGGCTACTTACACAGCACTCTATAATTCACCCCTTGGGACCTTTTGTTACATTGTTTTTACTTAATCCTTACCCAGTATTAATGGGCTGTAATTTTAAAGCGTTACCAAATTCTCCCTATTTACTGTTCCTTTTAACCCCACTCACTCCTTCTTCCGGGAGAGCAGGAGACAGTCATTGAATAGGTGCAGGTAAACAGGACGGGTTGGCAGCTTGAACTTTGACCCCGATATACTCATGGTTTGTGTGTCCACCTCCACCAGTTCACCATGCTTTACCAACCAGCGAGACTGAGAGATCAAGGGAAATATCTAGAAAGAAAGGAAGGCCACACTCATATATGACACAGTATGCCACAACTTACTATAGTGTTCATATGACAACCAAGGCAGTCCATAAGTGATTATTTTATTCTATTAGGCCTAATTAGGCTAAATTGTATTGTAATTATTTATGAGGCAGTTTGTTTTGCCTTCTAACACACACTGACTGAATACCTTATATTAACTGCCAGTCTGGATAAAGCCCATCCAAGATTCTTTACTGGTTGTGTCTTGCTAATGAGTAGGCCTACCTTGCCCTCAAAGTGAATTTTCTTATTGAGATGAATAAGCTCCTCCATCCTCTTCATTGACTGCACACTGGAGTTACATTCCTTGATCAACTGTCACAACAGAAAGATTTTTTTATTATTATTATTACTATTTTAACAAGCATAGTAACTGTTTTTTCCCCCCAGTCAATTCAGTCTGGTACAGGTTTGTCTTATTACCCTTACACTGCTCATAAATAAACATTATAACACAAAAAAGACCAACCAAATATTTTAGGCAGTATTAGAGGTAGGCTACCTTTTTCAATTCGTTGAAGGCCTTTGTGGCGGTGTCCTCGTCTCGCGAGCCTGGTGTTGTCCTCTTTAGAATGTTCTGAAGCAGACTCACAAACAGAATACATTATTCCATGCAGACAGATGAAAAAGAACGAGCCCATAAATTATTATGCACCGCAGTAAACAACACAAAACCCCCACTAACCCCAGCTGTCACCAAGCGGCAGCAAATCTAATTGCATACCGAGCATGAAAATTCTGGAACATTCTGTATTCTACAGGGGTGCTGTATCATTTAATGGAGCATGACGGAGACTAGGGGAGAGTTAGCGACAACACGACCTCCGCTTTCACTTTGTTATCGGAGAACATGAAAGACACGACGAGAGCTGCATACCTCCACCAGCATCTTGAGCCGGGTGATCCGCTGGAAGGGCAGGATGAGGAAGGAGGTCAAAGGAAGCCGCTGGCAGATGGGGTCCTCTTCCAGACGGGCGAGGATGCCAGGGAACCGTGGGTTTTCGTGCCTGGAGGGAAGAGGAAAGCAAAGAACAAAAAAGGGCTTGAAAGATTAGCTTGAGTCAACTACCTGTCACTGTCAGACAGATTATTGGACAAAAGTAATGTTTAAGAGTTTCAAGTCAACACATAATAAAAGAAGAATATTATGAACTTTTCTTTTCTTTTTTTTTCAAGCGGCAGTTTATTTATGTGCTGCCAGTAAATGGTTCAAGCAAGTGTACCAACTTGCACACACATACACACAAACATAGACACGTGGAAACCCACACACGCCCTACTTTTGTCCTACTTTCATGTGGCACCAGGCCTGTGAACCCAGACAGCTAAAAATGGTCTCTGAGGTGAACTAACTAAAAAGAAGAGGCAGATTTTCTCACAGTAGCCGCTGATAAGTCTGCTCTTGGTATGCTTGGTTGGTGACATAGGGGAGGTAGACTTTGCGCAGGGCCGGACAGTGATCAAGGACGATGTCGCACACATCAAACCGCAGTATATCCCCCTCTAACCTCTGCTCCAGATCATGCAGGAACCTGCGTTAAGCCAGAGACAAAAAGAGAGCAGGTTAAGTGTGATAAAGAGACAGTGATGAAAGGTAATTAAGGCATCGGGTTAAAAAGAAGCACGGTGAACACAGTAGCTGGAGGGCAGGTAATTATTGTTGATAGTCAACAGCACAGGTGGAAACATCAACTCCAATCAGGCCGTATAAATTATATTCCCTGAAATAAATCTTCTTTGATCATCACACACCTCTCACTGACGTCCTTCACCTCGGGGAGTTTGGAGAACAGCCACTGCCTGTCCTGTGCGCCCATGCACTCCGTCAGCTCCTGCGACATCATGAAGTGGTCCACTGCTATGGTCAGGCTGCGGATGTATGATGCCTCAGACGTCACCAGCTCAAACTTGGCCTACAAACAACAACATCAATAAAAATCCACTGTAAACTAAATCAACATTAAAGCTCAGACACCAAGAGACTAGCTGTACAAAGGTGGCCAAAGATTGCAGTCTGTCACCGCTTTGCTCATCAGTTTTCTGTCGGACTGCCAGGAACCAACGCGCAAAACACCTGCGAAACCATTTTGGGCTACCAATGGATTGCCAGCCTCTTGTTATCTGGGCTTTCATGTTAATATTGATGTTGATTGAAACCTTTGGCACCCAACCTGAGTCTGTTTACTTTGTATGCTGCTTTGACCTTAAAGGAGAAAACTAGTGTACATCAATCAACAGGCCTGCTTTGACATTGCTGACTGCTGTTGGTAGGTATAAGAATGAGAGAATTTGGTGGGCCTGCAATGAATGATGAAACTGCAGCTAAAGCTAACTAAGGGGCAAATATAGTTCCTTGTGCCCCCATCATGTAGCCTTCATGTTTAATGTTAGCAAGGCGCTTATGGCACACTATGACTGTTGCAAATGCTTTTGGGCCTTCGGCTCACCTCTTGCAGTTTGCGTTCCTCATTGCTGAAGTTGTCCAGCTCATCGCTGGTGCGCACATCTGGAATGTCCTGCCACAGTGAGAACGCTGAACCACGAGACGAGCGGAAGGAACTGGATGGGGACAGGTTGCTAGGAGATGGAGTGTCACCCGTGCGGTCCTCCTCAGCACCAGGCTCCGCCCCTTGCTGGCGCTGGATCTCCCGATTGATGGCCACATCACTGTACTCCTGGTACAGGATGGCTGAATAAGAGACAGGAAGAGGAAGGAAAAGAGACAGACAGAGACAAGGAAATGAGACAAGGAAATGAAAGAGAAAGATTAACAAATGAAATGACAGTCAGACAGTGGGGGAGAGAAAAGCGAAGGAGAGCGAATTGAGAAGACAGGTGAGATAATAAGTAGCTAATACAAAGGTGGAGAAATGAATTATAATGCCAAGCTGAAATGACTACCAAGTACTATGAAATACTTGAAGGACACTTACAGCTTGGCAGGAAACGAGACAGGCGGTGGGAGCTTCGTACGCTAGCAGGGACGTCTCCATCTTCTTCGATGGAGTCTTTCCTCATGCTGAGAGAAGGAACAGCACACAGAGAATAAGACTAAGAAGAAGACCGCATATAATTCTAGCCTAGTCTTATCCAAGCACAGTACAGAGCTCTGCAGAAATGATGATGATTAGCAATGACTCCCATCACCTGGACTTGCAGCTCCGGCGCTGCAGTGGCAGGTTCCAGTCAGCAGAGGGCAGTGCGGGAGCAGAACCGACCGGGCTGTGAGGCCCGCTGTCAGTGGACCCCCCAGACAAGCGCTGCTTGGTGCTGGGTTTATCTGTAAACAGAGAGAGGAGAGGGGAGTGGAGTGGGGTCGTAAAAGAGACATTACAAGGGAAAAGAGAGAATGTAGGAAATGTCGCACTGCAGTGTAACATTGAAGTCATTCTGTGGGATGTCTGTGGGAAAGAAGAGTGAGATTTTTGTACTCCATGTCACATACAGTAAGGAGCACATAAGAAAGACTTGCTTGGGTCTTCCTCAGCTAGTGGTGTTGTTGTGTGTGAGGTGGAGATTAGGGGTGGAGAGCCTGCTGTCCTAATGGAGGTGCTGTAGTGAGGTGGGTGGCTGGGTGGGCAGTGGTGGTGGACTTACAGTCGGCGCTGAGGTAACCGGTGGACTGCCGGTCCCGCGAGGCCACGCGGGCCGACAGCGACTTGCCCAGCTTCAGTGTGAAGGAGTTCTTCCTCTGTGACAGCTGGAGCCGGGAGATGAGCTCTGAGGCCGAGAAGCGCCTGCGCTCAGGGTCCGCCACCGTCGCTGTCGACGTCTGGGCGCGAGCGTGGAACAGAAGTGACGCTCCTCCTCCTCCTCCTGTTGGTCCCCTTCCTCCTCCTTCAGGGGTCAGGATGCCCTCTCCAGGGGCCTCCCTCAGGACACCGTTGTCCTCCACAGGGAGACTGGACGAGGAGGCGGCCAAGGAGAGTGGCGGGGGCGTGGGGGCACCACTGGACACGTCGCTCGAGGAGAGGCCTGAGAGTGGGCGGGAGAGGGTGGAGCCTACTGTGCCAAGCTCCGCCTCCAGGAAGGACTCAAAGGATCCGGGGAAAAGGTAATCACACTCCAGTCCCGGACTACTCAGGGACTCGTCGCTTAGGCTGTCTCTGGAGTAGACACGCATCTTACGACCTGGGACAACACAGCATAGTTAATACTATAGGCAACTCACTCTCATATCACTCACATTGTGTTAACTGCCATTGTATTTAATCTTTTAGTTCAAGATTTTGTGTACTAAAACAGTCAACAGCTCCCATCGCACTGCTACCTCTAGTTCTCAGAGTCAGGCTGGGCCTCACTAGTAGAGGATAGAAACATGGCAGGTTGGACATAACAAAAGGAGGAGGAGTTTTTTCATTTATTTTAGGCATTTCAGGCAAAGAGTTAATAAAACAAAAGAACTACACTAACAGGAGTCCATTAAGAGGGGTCCATTTGTTATTCATTTATGTAGGAAGATGGGGTACTAGAAGGTGTCAAAAAAAATCCCCATTTCCAAAATGGGGAATGTCAGAAAAAGTTTGAGAACCACTGGGTTGTATTGTAATCCCATTGAATTCAATTAATGAATATGTTCTATGGGGATAGGAGCTGTTTTGCTGTTGTTGAGGAATGAGATGAACACTTACGGATGGACTTTTCCTTCACAGAGTTTTGAGACGTTGGCCTGTGAGGCCTCCACACGTCCTGCCCCTCAGAGCCCACAGGAGAGGACGGAGAGCCGGGCTGCTGGGGGTCAAAGACGTCTCCAGCGCCAGGGTAGGGGGTCAGGGGCAGGAAGAGAGACGTGCGAGTCCGCAAGAAGTCCAGCACAGGGCTGTCCGCGTCTGTCCGTCTCTGATCAGGGTGGGGGGTGTCAGTGTGGTTATTTTGAACGTCTAGGCCAGAGTCCGAGCCTTCTTGGTTGGGGTCAGTGTCCGTGGCAGCGTCGCTACTACTGCTGCTGCTGCTCTTGCGGCACAGGCTTGCGGCCGGGCCCTTGGAGTCTCTTTTCACCGGCCTGCCACAGGCGACCGAGCATGGTGCCGCGTCCAGCGAGGCCAAGAAGCCATTGGTGTCGGTCTGGGGCAGGTCGATGAAGGCTAAAGTCTCCTCCTGGCACACGGCGACATGCTGGGGGAGGTGAGGCTGTTGATGGTGCTGCCGCAGCAGAGGCCTTGCCTCCCGGGGCTCGCTCAAAGCCTGGGGCTCGCCTGAGCCCGGGATCCACATGTCAGGGCTCTCTCTGTGGCAGTGGAAGGCGAGGTGGAGGTGAGGCTGGAAATCAGGCAGGGCAGATAATCCATATCCAGGGAGCATGGCTGAGAGGCCGCATGGGAGCTGCACGTGAAGAGGGAGGGGAGGGGAGGGGATGGGAGGGACAGACGGACAAACAGACAGACACGTGAGATGAGTGAGCCACTCAAGAAGCAGAACAAACTCAGATGGCTCCAGTTAGATCTAACAAAGTCTGGATTCAAGCACAAGACGCAGCTCAGGGTTTGTTTGTTTTTTTGCAAACAGCAAGTTTGTCACACAGTAAATTACATTAGTAAAATCAGTCGGCATAAATAGCATTAGGTCCAGAAATAGAGGGTGAACCTCATAAGGCCTGACTCTCTGTTTTTGACGCAGCAAATTAGTTTATTAGTCACTTATCATACTGTATGTGTTTACTTTACTGACTAGAGAACCTTTAAAACGTGTCATATCAAGATTTATCTCTTAAATAATAAACCTTATCTAAGCTCTTTGTCCTGCAGTGAACTTGAGCTTTTCCAGATTCCAATCCACTCCAGCTTCAGAGTCTTTTTCTGTATTCAGGAAGTTCCTGACTGGCAGTTTGATGGCTATGGTGCAAGTCTCTCCACCTCAAAGGCAACACCCTGGCCACCCCCGCTCTGGTCTGAGTTCTGTTCCAGGTAGGGCGCTGCCAGGCCCCTGCTGATCCATGTTTTCCGCTCCACTTCTAATTAGAGGGCCCAGGCTGCCGGCCGGCGGCCCCCCCTGTACTTACCGCACCACACACACACCTACACACACACACACACACACCTAGTCATGTGCAGATGGCACAGAGGACCTCCTCCAGAACCACACACTAGTAACAAATAGCTACATTAGTATAGCCTTTTATAGCTTACAGTATGTGACATAACCACTCAGTATATTATTGCCCCAGTAAATACACAATATATTGACTTGACTTGACTTGACTTCATGCCCCAGTTACTCTCATAAGCCAGTGATGAGTGGTAGGGTTTTCAAAATGTACGTCATTCAAAAGTGTGACACACTTTTAAGATACAAAAGATGTGTCAGAAGAGCTTCAGCATTCATCACACATCCTTTCATTCCCTGCAGTAGACATTTTTGAAGTCAAGGACGTTCGAAAAGATTGATAAAAAAGACAAGGTCATTTTTCACTCTTTCTTTTTCACTTTCTCTCTCCATGTCTCTCCCTCTCTCTATCCCATTCATTGTTTCTTTTAGTCTGTGCGACGGTCATCTGTTATCTCTTTCCCACACTTGAGTGTTTTTTATTTACCATAAAACAAGCTGGGCTGGTTGCAGTGTCGGCTGACATCAGAGACCAGTCCCGTGAAGACTGCAACTCCCAGAGAGTCAAGTCGAAGATAACCTTTGACCCCGAGTCCAGTGACTTGAGTTATTACTGCATTACAGGTCAGGAGACAGTTCAAACCGCTGACCCTTACACCATTCGTCCACTGACCCATGAGGAGAGGGCCACTCTTTGGGCAATCAAAGAAGGTGCTTTGGGAAAGTTGACTTCTATCTCAAAGAAACTCATACTGTTAAACCAGTTAACCAAGTAGAAGTAATAGGTTGAGAAGTTTTGTTTCAGTTTGTTTCTATTTTTTTCAAACTTGAACCTGTTAGTGAGTTCAGGGAGGAGCTGGGGGAAAAAGAGAGAGAGAGGGAGAGAAAAATCTTTTTCTTCCTCCTCCTCTTTCCAAGCCTGCCTCTTCCCTCTGTTTCTCCACCCTCTGTTCTCCCTCGCTCGCTCCCTCCCTCCCTCCCACCGTCCCTCCTGAGAGCAGGTATGTGCGGTGCACAGGTACTTCCCTGCCTCTACTGTTTAGACACTGGGAGACACAACTGCACAGCCAGAGCTGTACCACACACGAGTTGACAACCCAGTGCACTTCAGACACTTGTCCTATACACAAGATAATACACAGACCACAACACACACTCACTCTCACACACACATATACACATTAATGAAGTTCACCTTCACTCCATACAACATGTACTGTATGTACAGTACACACACACACACACACACACACACACACACACACACACACACACACACACACACACACACTGACACACATTAATGCAGTCCACCTCCACTGCACACAACACACATACTCCCACTGATATATACACAAATGGTTACCTGTTCCCTGCTGCAAACAAAGGATCTATTTATCCCTCGAGCTGGGGCAGGCTGCCGAGAGCACAAGAGATTTGAGAGGGTGTGGGAACGGTTTGAGAACCCTCACACACACACACGCACGCACACACACATACACAAACAGGAACACACACAATGAAAAAGCATAATCTTCTCCAAAATGAGCGTGTGTGTGTGTGTGTGTGTGTGTGTCTCTCTCTCTCTCTCTGTGTGTGTGTGTGTGTGTGTGTGTGTGTGTGGGAGAGAGAGAGAGAGAGAGAGAGAGAGAGAGAGAGAGAGAGAGAGAGAGAGAGAGAAGGTTGACAGTGAAAACTCTGACCTCTATCTAACAGCCCAGTGGGTTAATATCACCCATAATTTAATTACTGACATTCACTAAATATAAAAACGATCTTCAATGTACTCGTAGGATGTAATTGAAAGCAATTCAATTTGCTTTGCAATAATGTGTACTCTGAATGACATAGACATTCCTGTCATTATCTTACTGTATATCCAGAGTGATACTCTCTGCAGTGGAAACAGAGATTGAGGAATACTGGCCCACGTGCTTCACCATACTCAATAAAAAAGTCAGAACATCAGAGCATATCATTTGCTTCTGCTTTTAGGGTGTTATTTGTGTACCTATGGGACTTGGGCACACGTGGATTCCCTGTAATTTCGGCAGACTTCTGTAAGTCACCGTGTCTGTATGCTAAATGAATGGGGGGGACAGGAATCCTTTTTATGAGGGCAAAGATTAAAGAAGAGCTGGACTTAACCTGGCGAGCCGCATAAGCCTACAGAGACAGGTAGGATTTTTGACAATAAGACCATAAAAATACATTGCTCAGCTTCCTATGATATGAACAGTCTGTGTTTGTAGTATATAGTATGCTCGGATAGACTACATACTTGTACATAGTTCATAGCTTGATATCTTACTGTTTTCAACAGCTGCACATTATACACTTAAATACACTTTAAAGGGACACCAGGCAGGACTGCGTTTTTCTATCTCTAGAGCTCCACCTACAGTCGCCGAAATATTAGAAAAAATACAACTACATTATACGTTCTCAACAATCACTGTAAATTTATTTGCAAACCAAAGAGTATGAACCAAGGATGATAATTTTCGTACGCTACGTTGTACGGTAATAAATGCGATTTCAGTTATATGTCCTTTCAGTTTCTATTTCGTGGACCCGCCACCAGTCATTCTGCAAGCGGGATTACCGTGAAACAAATGCTAGAGACTGACGAGAGAGCCATCAGTCACCTCATAATGAACCATTTAATCATCAAAGTGACTTCGAGGATGGTAAATTAACAGTTAAACGTTGCCTGGTGTCCCTTTAACCGCAATTTCACTTCAAGAATTTCTCTGTATGTGCCCATAAAACTCCTGGAATCCCATGAGGAAGAGTCCTGAGTGTCTAAAGATAGCCTGAGTTGTCCTGAGAAGCCTGAATTAAAACCAGACTCTCATGATCCAATTAATCATCTGTGGTTCAGTCAGACACAAGATACTGTATCTCATTCAGAAGTTAAGTCCAACGTTTACAGCATGCCTTTTGCTTCAGGTAAACACAAGGAAACTCATTTATATTAAACAGTAACCTTCTTTGTTAATGTAGGCTTGTTCACATAACCTCCATGATCTATAGGCTACCATTTTACCAGATCCATACAATACACCCTACCAGGACACAACACTGAAACCTCCACAATCCATACGAAAAGTGCCATTGCAATTAATTTATAGAAAATATATTCATGCAATTTTGATAAACAGGATTATCACTCCAAATGAAATCAAAATTATTTGGCCTGATTTGTTTGTACTTGATAAAAAATCTTTAAATTGCATTTTTTTAGAGATAGAAATTATCATGTAACTTGAATTGATGAATGAATATTTCGGAAAATGGATTTTGAGGCTTTTGAATCTGAACTCAGACAGATTTTTTGCCTTTCTCTGAGCTCCATTCCACAGCATGCTTTCAGGCCACTCCAGACTGGGAAGCCCCTTTGGGTGAATAGGTGTTTGAGTAGGGGGGCCTGACAGTGTGGTGTGAGCCGCTTCTGTTTGTGTGTTAGATTGCTGCGAGCAGGAGATGACACGCCACCTCTAATTGGCTCTTCATGAAGCTCAATGGGGGCATGGACCAGTCCTTCTGCCATCTGGTCAGCAATATCAGAGAGAGAGAGAGAGAGAGAGAGAGAGAGAGAGAGAGAGAGAGAGAGAGAGAGAGAGGAATGACAGCATGCGCATGGTGCAGAGCAGAGGCATTTAACAGGTTTAAGGATACTAACAGATGTAAATGACCTATAGACAGGCAGGTCATTTCACCCATTGTAAACTTGTGTTTGTAAGCTAATGTGATTTCATTTGTCATTTCATAACAAAACATAAACTTTATTCTAAGAGTGATTGGTAGAGAAGAGAGAGAGAGAGAGAGAGAGAGAGAGAGAGAGAGAGAGAGAGAGAGAGAGAGAGAGAGAATGAAAGCATGTGAATGGAGGAGAGGCAATCATCAGGAATAACAGGGAAATAGCAGATGTAAATGAGGTGCAGAACAGCTGTTTACTTGTTTGACACTTGGTCTGATGTACTTTTAATTTTGTTTTTCTGTACTGGCAAATTTTTCCTAAATCTGTGTTTATATATTGGCATCTTCTATTTGTAACATTTAATACTAATATACAAAAACACATAGGCCACATTCTTAGAGTGATCGCAAGAGAAAAGTATGTGAGAGAGAGAGAGAGAGAGAGAGAGAGAGAGAGAGAGAGAGAGAGAGAGAGAGAGAGAGACTGCTTGACTAGAGACCAGATTCTCCAGTGAGTTCTGTGCCTGATTAGGTTGAGGTGTTGAGTGAGTTGGACTGCAATGAGCAGAATGTGCAGGAATGAGTCCAAATCCCCCAGTTAGTTTCTTGTTTGAACTGAATGGAGTCAATGATGTGCAACCATAGACCATAAACAATGTTTCTGAGCCACTAACCTTTTTGGCCGTTTAAACTGTTCCATTTCCTTGTAAAAATAAAATTGATTGTGACTAATCTGTTTCTGTCCAAACAGAACCCAATCTGAGTTACTCTTGAGTGTAAAATCTATTAATTAGTCATTAATTATAACTAATGGAGAACAGCAAATGTTAACATTTCAATCTGAAGTGTTGTCCCAATCTATAATGAGACAAAGGTCATTACACTGTGTGTGTGTGTGTGTGTGTGTGTGTGTGTGTGTGTGTGTGTGTGTACTCAGGTGTGGGAACAGCTTTTTTTTTTCTTTGTCGATCTCACTTCATCTTTTCCCACTGGGAGAACATTGCAACGACACAGGTGAGCCTCTCAGAAGCACCTGGAAGTAAATCTCCTCATGTTTACACTTGGTCGGGGTCCTAATCTTGCTTAAGGCCCCGGGGCCCTTCCTTCCCTTCCCTTCACTGCCCCGGCAGGCAGCAAACAGACAATGAAAAGCCGGTTTAATCTGACGCACAGAAAAGAGCTGACATACAAGCAACACCACGGTGCACAAAAAGACTCTTCATATAGGAACTGGCACAGAGTGCATGATGGGGCCGGGCTGCCTCAGCCGCTCGCTCAGAGGAAATCCAGCCCAGGGTCTCGGGTTTGCTGTGCTCGCAGTCCTCTCTTTGTGTCTTTCCTCTTTATTGTGTGTACACACACACACACACACACACACACACACACACACACACACACACACACACACACACACACACACACACACACACACACACCGTATGGATGGTCCCAAAACTGGAGCTACAGTATCTCACATGTAAACACTAAGTCTTCTATGACCTCAGTTTTCTCATTCCAACAACTCACACACACACACACACACACACACACACACACACACACACACACACACACACACACACACACACACACACACACACACACACACACACACACACACACATTCTAGGTCTGGATGTAGTTAAACCATTTCTACTCCAGCACAGCCAGCTTGCTCAGACTGTCCAGCAGTCTTATCAGGAGGCCTACGATCAGCAGAGTAAATTCACTGCTCAAACTGCCTGCTATTACCACAGTAAAGCCCTCTATTTGTACCACACACCCATATTCCACCCCCCCCCCCAAAAAAAAAAAAAGAATTAAATAATGATATCCTTCAGTTCAGCAAGAGTTTAATTATGAAAAGTGAAATCCTGGAGCAGGTTATTAAGTCCCCTCGGGGCGCAATGCAGGAGTAACGTGGGAGAGGTTAGCCGAAAGAAAGGCGAGTCGGTGCTCGGCAGCGCGTAATGTCATTCGAGATGTGCACCTGCGGATCGGGGAGCGGGGCCGCTCATGACAGATGTGTGTGATAGCTGTGACACACGCCCTGCCTTAAATTACTTGTCCGATTCCTTCCCTGCAGGACAGAGACTCCACTGTGTGTAGAGCTGCAGTACAGTACAGCACAGCTCAGCGCTGGCCTCTTCATCCAGTGAAGGGCTGAGTCCCAATGTCCTCCCCCAGCCCTCAGCCCTAAAAGCCTGCAAGTCTGGAGGACATCACACCAGAGCCCTGTTGTTCCAGCTCACCAAGGGCTGAGGGTAGGAAGAGGAACGACGGCTACTGTAATGCACACTGAATGGGGTTTGTAGATTAGTTTCCCATGGCTCCATTTGGATAGTGTAAGCTGCAGGTTCACTATTCAATCAGCACTGTACCAAATTTTCTCCAAAGTACCAAAGTCTTCATCCCCCTGACAGCACTTGCAAGTGTGTAGTGTGTACAACATGGCTATAGCACTTTAAAGGGTCATTATGCAACTTTTCGCCACTGTTTGAGGTATCATTCATCATCGTAAATCGCTTTGGATAAAAGCGTCTGTTAAATGCATAAATGTAAATGTAAATGTAATCATACAACTTGTATTGGTAACATTTTCAAATTCATTTGGATGACATATAGTCATATGAAGGGTGATGACAGCATGACATTGTTAACTTTTTTGCTATCAGACACCATTAGAAAGTTCGAGCAGTGCCAGCAAGACTCAGGAAAATGTTTGGATGGTTTTGTTTGTTTTTATGTAGCTAGTTCACTACTTTTACAGCAGTGTTACCTTTAACTAGTATGAATAAAGAAGATTCACACCAGAAAAGTCTTTGAGGGCTCAGGGCTAAGGGGCCGACACTGGAATACTCAATCAGTTCAGCATCTTCTGTGTTTCCTCTATGTCAAAACAAGAGACAAGTCAGGTCATTGAAGCTATTTTGTTTCATTATTTTTAATCATTTTAATGCTGGTCTTATGGCTTCTCTCTAAAGCACCCTCAGGCGCCATTATCATTGTGGCTGTGAAGCTAAGTGTTTTGGTTAGGGCTTCTGAAATCAGCGTCGGCTCAAACACAATAGAGATTTGTCATCAACTAGCTTTGGTTTTCAGTGCACTGTTGTGGTTGTGTGGGGGTAAAAACCTGTCAAAACAAAACTGTTTCTGTGTTCTATCATCAGAGATATTACTGAAAATATGAATGTTCCACAATATTAAAAGTGAATATTAGATAAGAAAATGTTAAAAATGATAAAAACATTAGAGGAGTGAATGAGAGCCTTCATGTTTTTTAAACAGAAATATGGAACATGCATCACAGACAGATTTCAATTCCCCTAATAGCTGTCCTCAGTTCCGACCCATCCTTGATTTTCATCAAGAGCAAGAGGTGACCTACTTTTGACTATCTGTTGCTCTTTCACACTCTACTTCCTGTTTGCCTCTCGTGCTCTATCTTCTATCTGTCTCTTGCTCCACAAACTCTCTCTCTCTCTCTCTCTCTCTCTCTCTCTCTCTCTCTCTCTCTCTCACTCACACACACACACACACACACACACACACACACACACACACACACACACACACACACACACACACACCAGCAGCAGCAGCATTTTTGACACTGCTTTTTATTATGTGGACAGGTCGGGGCAAGCCACTGTGGGCTGCTTGTTTTGAAATGCGATCAGGTAGCCAAAACATTTTGAAGATGACCATGCTGCAGGCTTTTTCACTTTGCATTCACTGTCAAGGGGAAAAGGATTCAAATGAACCAAAACATGGACCCTGGTATGTTTTTCTCCAGGGCAATGCTTTCAGGTGCAAACTGACACACAAAAAAAAACACACTTTTTTAACAGGGATTTAACTGGACTTTTGATAAGATCTTTGATGTGTATTGACAAGATGTGTGCTTGACATAAGTCAAACATTTTATCCCAACTCTATGTAATCTAAGTAGTTTAAGGAGTGTCCCCTGCTCCACTGCATATGAATAGTGAAGTTGTCTCCTGTGAAATATGGTAGAAAGGTGCAGGTTTACAAATGTGACAACAAAACTGCTTTTTCCACTCCACAGTCCTCTGAAAGTAAATGGAGCAAAAGTAAGAGTCAGTCATACCTAATAGCACCTAGTCTTGGCCCTCTCTGCTTCTTTGTGTGTGTGTGTGTGTGTGTGTGTGTGTGTGTGTGTGTGTGTGTGTGTGTGTGTGTGTGTGTGTGTGTGTGTGTGTGTGTGTGTGTGTGTGTGTGTGTGTGTGTATGTCGTGTGTTGTGTGAATGTGTGTGTGTGTGTGTGTGTGTGTGTGTGTGTGTGTGTGTGCGTGTGCGTGCGTGTGTGTGTGTGTGTGTGTGTGTGTGTGTGTGTGTGTGTGTGTGTGTGTGTGTGTGCACGAGTGTACCTGCCTTGGGCTAGAGTTCTAGACAGGTGTGCGAGGCAAAGAGAGGGGAAGGGCATTCCTTATATGCCCGCAGGGCATAGTTTCAGCCAAAAACCCTCCTAAGAATTTATATGAAAAAATGAACATGAACTAAATGGCACCTATAAGTACAGGGTGGAGACTGATATGGTATGCCTAATGTGATTTAGAGACCTTTTTATGATGCGCTGTTTAGGTGGGCATGGGATTATGAAAAATGCCGGATAAAGACACTGTGTCGGCGGGTGGTGCTGAACCATGGTTTGATCATAGGATTATCTTGTATGAAATTCATCGCTGCCCTGCCAGAAACATTAAACCCTTCAGGACTTGTTGCAACAACGCCACAATACAATTATCATAATGGCCCTTGCTGTTGGAACAGGGGGGCAATCTCCTGAGAGATGTTTCAAGGTGAGTGGAGACATCCAAACCTGCGCTGGTGGAGAGGCCCCATACTGCTCCATCGTAAAACACGAGCAGCAAGTTCATTTCCATTGCCAACCCCCCACCTCCCCCATACCAACCCAACTCATCAACCCACCCTACACCATCTCATGAAATGGCCGACCTCTGACATACGAAAGGCACTTTCCACATTCTTGGAATAGCTGTCTCCTGTCATTCCACTGAAATTGGCCGGTAAGCTCCACCAGCGAGGAGACAAAGAGCGAGAGAGAGAGACGGCTGGAGAGAGCCTGGTCTGTCTGGGCGCACGCCACCGAACAGACTCCGTTTGTATGGCTTGATCCTATCGCAGACATAATAGTCACCAGCCACAGAAACCTCAATCTTCCGCCCCCATCCACCCACCTCCAACCTCACTTCACCTGGTGACACCACCCTAGTTCCAACCACACCACCCAACCCCTCCCCTTCCCATTCCCTTTTTCCCATTCTCCATTCCCTATTCCCAGTTCCCCACAGCCCCCCCCCATTCATCAGATCAGTTCCAAACCACTCATTTCATTCCTCTACGGTTCTATCCACTCATCAGCAGGTGGGCACACTCTCTTTCTCTCTCCTTCTCTCTCTATCTCTCTCTTTATGTCTCTCTCTCCCACTCCTTCTTCTCAGTCATAGCCAGGGAAGGACTGGGCAACTGGGCCAGCTGACTGACACACAGTATGCCTGTCAGGAGAGCTGGGAATGAAATCTCAAACCCAGCGCCACGCTCCGCTTCCTCCCCGGGCACGGACGCATTGACCGAGCCAACAGAAACGAAGATATGTAAAAGTGTGAGTGTGTTTGTGTGTGTGTGTGTGTGTGTGTGTGTGAGTGTGTGTGTGTGTGTGTGTGTTTGGCTCTGGATGGCGTCCTGTCTTCCCTGCATGTAGGTGCAGATACAGGCTGCCTTTGCTGACTGACAGTTGATAGGGCAGGTGCAAAGGAAAAAGCAGTAATACAGAGAGTGTGTATGTGTGTGTGTGTGTGTGTGTGTGTGTGTGTGTGTGTGTACATGTGTGTGTCTGAGAGGATGAGTGTGTGTATGTGTGTGAGTGTGTGCATGTGTGTTCCCACGCAAGTGTTTGTGTGAGCACATGAGTACAGTATGTGCATGTGTATGCATGTGTGTCTGAGAGGATATGTGTGCACTTGAGTCTGTGTGTGCCCACGCAAGGGTGTGTGTGTGCGGGCGTGCATGAGTACAGTATGTGCACATGTATGTGTGTGTGTGTGTGTGAGAGTGAGAACTCTGTGTCTGTCGGAGTGTGTGTAAAGTCAAATCAAAGGTGTAAATCACGGGCGGGCAGACACTAACCACTGCCCTAGGATCCTCTCCTCTCTTTGCTCAGCAGTATCAGCTCTATCTCATCTTGCCCCAACACTTCCCTGCACGTACTGTACACTATGCTCTCCTGCTGAGGATTAACAAGTACAACTGTTCCCATACGGACCCTGTTTGCACGACCTGCGCCGAGCCCCATCACTCACTTCAATCTCTCCTGTCATCCATTCTCCTTCAGTGAACTGCACTGTTTGTTTCTCATAGAGACCCTGTTTATGTGACACATGTCTGACCCCAGTACAGTCTGACCTGTCATTCATCAAAACGCTCCGCAGTTTTTCAAACTTTCAGAGAGTTGTGTTATTCGGTTTCGCAGCCGTCGCACGTGATGATGGGATGGGAGACATGAGCGCCAGGCGGTTGGCGCATGAGATGAGGGAGGATCTGTAGTCATGCCCCGTGTCTCTGCCTGAACGTGACTCACTCGCTCATTTGCTTGGCGACGTGGGCCGCCTGGCACGGCTGGGGTAGGGAGGGACTGGTTGGCGCTCTCCTGCCAACAAAGGCCTTACCCCCGCCCTCCCTGCTCTCACCCTGGCTTACTCCTTCTTTCTTTCTTTCTCCTTCATTCTCTCGCTCCTTCTTTCTCTCTCCGTCCTTCTTTCTCTCCCTCTCTTTCTGTCTCTCCATCTACCGTCTTTCTTTGGCTATCTTTTTATTCTTTACTTTATTTCTCTATCTCTTTCTCTATCTCTCTTTCTCTCTATCTCTCTATCTCTCTCTCTCTCTCTCTCTCTATCTCTCTTTCTCTCTCTCTCTCTCTCTCTCTCTCTCTCTCTCTCTCTCTCTGCATGGCACCCATCCCACACGTGTTCCTCAGATGCTATCAGATAAGACAGGAGACCAGCTGATGATTTATGAGTTTGTTTCTCTCTGATGTCTGGAGGGAAGACACTAGATAAGGATAGAACGAGACCTGGGGGACTCAGGGGAAAGTTTATAATCATTGTACTGTGTTGCTGTCACTACAAGATTACATTGGCTTCACTTTTAGTCCCTTACCTAAGTAAGAGGGGAAGTTTGTGCTCATGTTTAACAGTTTCTAGAAGTTTTTTTGGAGATTAGGAGTTCAATGTCTCCAGCCTGAGCGTCTGCTTTGCACCCGACCACCTGACCCCCACGTAAGGAGGTCACAAGGGAGTCCCAATCCAATTCGGACAGCAGCCCTCCCTTCCTCCTCCCCCCCTGCTCCTCCTCATGCCTTCTCCTGAGCCACTGAAATGACAATTCAATTACACGCATACACAGAGAAGGCCAGCTTGCAAGGAGGGGATGGAGGGAGAGAGAGAGAGAGAGAGAGAGAGAGAGAGAGGCTTGTGAGGGGAGTCTATGTGCTGAGATCTGATATCTCTGTCTTTCATAACTACGCTTGAGCGAGCACGCACTCACAGTCTAAGCCCTGGCCAATGGCAGGCACACATGCATGTGTGCTCACTCCACTCGTGCAGAAGAAGCCTTGGAATTCAGTCTTCGAGTTTCAATCAGGAGCCATAGTCCACTGAACAGACTTAGTCTTGCACTTATAGGCAGCATTCAATCACGGACCAGTTGAACAGGGAGTATAGGGGTGTGTGTGTGTGTGTGTGTGTGTGTGTGTGTGTGTGTGTGTGTGTGTGTGTGTGTGTGTGTGTGTGTGTAGAAGAAGAGAAGAGCTTTCCACACAGTCATAAAAGGATGATTGAACACTCCCACCCAACACAAAACACGCAGTCCTGTCCCAACCACCCCCTACACTGTATGCCATGAGGTCACTAGATAAACACAGACAGATGAGGCCATTCTCCAGTCAACACACACAAACACAGACACAGACAGACACACACGACTCATCAACACACACACACACACAGACAGACACACACGACTCATCAACACATCACTGCAGACTTACTCACTGCTCCAGCAGACAGAGGGAGCTGATTCCACATGTTGGACCCTGTGCACAGAAAGTCCAATCTGCCATTGGACTAGACACAGGTTCATTTATGAGTTGCACACTCATCCGTGAATATGGTGTGAAACAAAAAGTTCAGTTTATGAGTAAGCTGTTGATATTCAACAACGTTGTCCTTGTTGCAGACTTTAGAATGTTGCAGACAGCCATAAGCTATCCTAGAAGCTGCGATATGTTCCAGCCCGACTAATTCAATAGATCATGTGAGATTGCAAATGCATTGCTTGCCGCATTGCTCTGCTGACAGAACGACTTAAAGCAGCGCAGTTTTCCGGTTGAACATTTACAGCTCTGGATGCAAACAAGTCCACGTGAGCAACCCTGAGGGGGGTCTCCATTAGGCCCTCACCACAGACACGATCTGATCTGACAGCGGAGTGGAGCATTAGAGGGGGGCCACGGCCATATAGCCAAAGCCTTCTCTAAACCCCAAACCCCACTGGGTTCAACCCCTACAGTTGTTGCACAGAGCTAGCTAGTTCTCTCTCTCTCTCTCTCTTTCTCGGCATATTCCAGGACATGCATTTACCTGCCCCGTGAGGCTGCAACTCACACCTCCACCTTTACCGTCTCCTCCACCTCTGCACATGTGTAGTGTGTGTGCGTGTGTGTGTGTGTGTGAGTGAGTGTGTGTGTGTGTGTGTGTGTGTGTGTGTGTGTGTGTGTGTGTGTGTGTGTGTGTGTGTGTGTGTGTGTGTGTGCGCGCACCCTTCCCATCCTGCACCCTGCAGCATGCTTTAAGGAGCCAAATGACAGCAGTATTATGCATGCAGAAGAAACTCACATCCAAGAGTCTAACTGGCGTGTCTGTGGTGTCGGCGGCTTTGGTGCATGTTACCATTGCATTTCAATAGTTGACATAAGTAGCTACAGGATTTTTTTTTAACTGCATTCTGGGAGAGAGACGCTGTTGGTAGCTGCTGCCTGTGCTTGTCCACATATCTGCATAAACACAGGAGCTCCCGAAAATGTTTTTTTTTTTTTTCTACTTCAACCACCGTCACCGGCGAAGAATGACACAAAGCGAACCATGGCTGAAGAGTGCGGGTGCAGATGGCAGAGGTGATTGTAAACAGAGGAATGATGAGGAGACCCTTTAACTTCCTGGGTAAACAAGCTGGACCTCGTCTGTTACTCAAATCAACAGCCAACACAGGTCTACTGCCAGAACAACTCCCCCCCCCACACACACACACACACACACACACACACACACATAAACACACTTTAAGTAGTAGTAGTGGTGATTTAGATTTGTCATTGAAAATGGCAACATAACAACCTATAGCAGGACCAGAGGACATTATGCTCTTCAATGGTCCTTGAAGGGGACATTTAAATGCAAACAAACAAGTCATACACTCTCCAAATGTCACGTATAGTCTGTTCATTTGTGCAGTTGGTAAGAGAGAGAACATTTCACACCCAAAACAACTCAGCGTCAAAAAAAATATATATACATATATATCTAAAACATTGAAACTATCAAAAAGAAAGCAAGATTTCCTGTACCTCATTAGTATCAGTAGCTGCAGGGCTGGACAGAGGCCAACGACAACGTGCAAATCCGGGCCATCCAAGTGTCTGGCTGGGGCACTATAGTATCCATGACAGCCTTGTGTTCCTCCTGGTTTTCTTTCTCTCTTTCTCTCGCTCCTGTTCACTCTTCTCCACGCTCCCTCTCTCCCTCTCTCTCTTTCTCAATTCCTCTTCAGATGCCGCTGCCACTGCTGTTGCCACAGCCTCTGTTGCTTTCCCTTCCCTTCCCTTCCCTTCCGCAGGCGGGACGCTAGGCAGGCAGGCAAAGTGCCGGAGATTATCCCGAGTCCCCAGCTCCTTTTTCCTCTGATCCCTTCAGTTCAGCTTCGCACAAGGAGCAGAAACAGGAGCAGGAGGAGGAGGAGAGTGGAGTGGAGTGGAGGAGAGAAAAAAAGGCATAAAACATAAAAAAAAACAATCGCTGTCTGTCTCTAGCTACTTACTATGCAGATCCCTCTTCCAGCTTGCCTCTCTTTCACTCATATTTCTCACACACACACACTCTCTCTCTCTCACTCTCTCCTCTCCCTCGCTCCTCTTTGACTACTCTTGATTTGTTTCTATCTCATTTTTTTGCTCTGTTTTTCTCACCTCCTCTCTCCCTCGGCTCCTCAAGTGTTATTTATGGGTTTGGTTTCTAACACCTGCTAACAGACGAACAGAGCCAGAATGAGAGAGAAACAGAGAGAGAGAGAGAGAGCAGCGAGAGCAGCAAACTGCTGTCTGGTTCAAAGGAGAATCTTTCCTGTCTGAGGGACTGAGTGAGTGAGTGAATGAGTGAGTGAGTGTGAGTGTGTGTGTGTGTGTGTGTGAGAGAGAGAGACTGTGTGTGTGCGCTTAGGTCTAGATTCCTAAGTGTCAACAGCATTGGTCTGTAAGTGGATAGCAGGCAGGTAGAGAGAGAGAGAGAGAGAGAGAGGGTGGGAGTTGTTGGAGGGAAACAGAGCGAGACTATTCATGCGTGCGTGAGTTTGTGTGTAATTAAGTCAGTAAGTATCAGTTGGGGAGAAAGAAAAGAAGCTGTGAAGGCATGCTCCCCACTCTTTTTAGTCTCCCACTTTCAGAATCCCTCCCTCTCTCCTTGAACTCTACAATTATTCACTTAGCAGACAGGGAGAGCAGACTGGAGAATTCAGGACAAAAGAGAAAGCTTGCTCGGTTCAAGCCAGTGCTACTGTGGTGTGTGTGTGTGTGTGTGTGTGTGTGTGTGTGTGTGTGTGTGTGTGTGTGTGTGTGTGTGTGTGTGTGTGTGTGTGTGTGTGTGTGTGTGTGTGTGTGTGTGTAAACAAGCAGGCATGTTCGGTCCTCACATGAGGAGTCTCCAGTGCTGACACATCAATTCACCACTCACCATGGAAACAACCTTTTGTCCCGCTCCAAGTGAAAGCCCAATGTTGCTATTTAGGTCAACTCTTGGCTACTCTCTTTTTTTCATTTAGCCACCAAGGACCTACCTTTTGGGGGTAAAAAAAGGCCTGTTACTGTACTGGCCCTCATGGAAATAAAAATAAAAATACCAAAATTAGTTATTCTTATTTAGTAGTTACTTAAATAATAAGTTAAGACGAACATCTTGAGAGATACTCAGTGGTGTGTGATTCCAATGGGTCTTCTTTCAGACAGTGACGCTGCGTGGGTGTTGCAGTCGTGAAAAGTCCCCAGACATATCCATATGACTGTAATCTGTCCTAATCGAATAATGTAAGGGCCATGTAAAATCCCTCTATAGAATTCATAGAATCCTACTCAACATTTTTAAAGTGGGACAGCATGGCTCTGTCATGGAGGCACATGACCTAGCTCAGCACATGCTGAAAGGAGAGGAGAGGAGAGGAGAGGAGAGGAGAGGAGAGAGAGAGAGAGAGAGAGAGAGAGAGAGAGAGAGAGAGAGAGAGAGAGAGAGAGAGAGACGTCCACGTTGCATACTTCTGCGCTGGCTAACATGTACTAACGCACTCTTCCTCTGGGCTGAGCTGCCCAGGAACGCACTGCAATCACAACAATCAAAAACTGAAGCTTGGGCTACAGCAGAAAGAGACAGAAGGAGAGAGAAAGAAGTAGGAGAGTCAATGTGCCCAGGGCCATACTCTTGTTTTTTCAAGTTGGTGGAAAGAAGTCAGAGAGAGAGAGAGAGAGAGAGAGAGAGAGAGAGAGAGAGAAAGAGAGCGAGAGGGTAGGAGAAAGGGTGTGAGAGGAGAAGGTATAGAAAGCGAGAAATCATTAACAGAACACCTGTCTCCTCCCCATTCCTAATAAATCACAGTTGCCATCTCTCCGCCAACCACCTCCACAGTCCACCCCCCTCCACCCACCCTCTTACCCCCCTCGCTTGACATTGGTGTTTCTTAAAGGAAAATGACCTGGTCACAGAGGTGACCGAGAGGTTGAGCTACTAAAGACTATTGTGATTGCTGAGCCAAGGCAGAAACACGTGAAACAGACCAGAGTTTCAACGTGGCACTGAACAGCTCAACCACCTGGAGAATCTCAGCCAACTGGCACAGGGCTAAATTTTGCTTACACTGGGACTTAATGACTACAGCTCATTTTCCAGGCCTTAGACTTGCTGGGGCAGATTTTGCAAGTGTTGCCTTTGAAATTAAGCTTGAAGAGAAAATCCTTGTGACAAAGATTGCTGTGTCTGTGTTTCCCCGGCAATCAACCCCATTATTACAGTTATTTTACAACATACTCAGTTTAAACATTCAAACTAGATTTTTTTATTTCCAAAAATGTAATTAGACAATGAAACAGCCTGCACATAAACATATCATTGGCGTTATATGACCTCAGCCATGTTTACATTTGTAATTTACAATAGCATGTCTTTTTTAACAGCAATGCTTTGCACTAGTAGACATGTCGACTGGTACAATATCAGACAGGAACCAAATGCTTCTTTAGGCATTCATACAAATCTATATTACTGGACAGTATATTTATACTGTTGCAGCGGTAGTACTGTAGCAAAGCAGAACATGTCTCCTCTTGCTGTTTTTGGATTGGCTACAGTGGAACTGAACTGGACTTGCTGGGGCAGAGAGAGAGAGAGAGAGAGAGAGAGAGAGAGAGAGAGAGAGAGAGAGAGAGAGAGAGAGAGAGAGAGAGAGAGAGAGAGAGAGCAAGGAGAGCTGTAATGATTGGAGCCAGAGGTAAACAATGACATTCAAGGAGATGAAACAAATTTGGCATAACAAGTGTGCATGGGAAGATGAAAACACATCATCCACAAACAACCAGCACACGCACATGTGCATGCATGCACACACACATCACACACATCACACACACACACACACACACACACACACACACACACACACACACACACACACACACACACATACATACAAACACAACCACAGATAAAAAATATCCTCTGTGATCAATAGGTACTGTATCCAACCATGTGCTAGTGGTTTCATTGACAGACAGGCTGTAGAAATGCTAGGGTGTCCCAGAATCACTGCTGGAGACGTATGGTCCTCCTTTTCTGATGGTGCCCTCTGCAGGACGCTTGCCCTCACTACAGGCTTGCTTCATTTTGCCAGGAGTGTTGCTTGCTTCAGTGTGGTGAAGAGTGGAGACACAGTTGAGGTTTAAGGTTAATTAGAAAGAAAAAAAAAACAGAGGAATAGTGTCAGAAGAAAGAGTAAACATCATGATGTTTCTCTCTTGCATGCACATGAAATTACATACAACACTTGAAATAGAAAAATACTTGTAATTTACCAATAACCAACCAAGAAAGAATTCTGAAAGAATCCGTAAGTATTAAGTATATTTTTAGGTAAGTATCCCTGTGGATTGATACTGTGGCTAATTTATTACAAATACAAATGAAAAGTCTTAAACGAAATCTTCCATGATGACAGTCTGAGAGAGCAGCTCTACTCACCTGTCCCTGTACTCACCTGTTTAGATAGGCATTCTCAGTAAACCAGAGCCAACAGAGAGCAAGGTACCATGAGAAACACAGTGTAATGGTCAGAACACGGAGACGGGCACACACACAGAGACACACACACACAGACTACTCCACAGCACATAGAAAAGGGATGGAATACATTTACTACCTAGAGCAAATGGCCAACACAACCAAACAGGCTAAAGGGTACTGAAACATCCTTCATAAAGAGGTCAAAATGGGCTCCAATGTCTTGTAGGAGGCCTGGAAGCTCAAAATTACTCTTCTTAAAGGGATATGCCACCATTTCAGCTAATTCATTAATTTTCCACCTGCCCTCGAATTAAACTATTGAACTGAGAAACCTTTCTTCAGTTCGTCCAGCTGTTGTCTCAGTTTAGTGTTTTAGCGTCTCAGTTGTCTCAGTTTAGTGTTTTAGTGTTTTTAGCTGTTGTCTCAGTTTAGTGTTTTTAGCTTCAGGTTAAGAATGAGAGTTTAATTCCATTTCATTGGTTTAGGAAATCGCCACATTTCATTCCCCATTGTTCACGTCAAGAGTGAACTTTTAAATGGAGAATGAGTAAATTAACCATGGCCTTGTTTATATTACCAGTTAAGCAGAAAAATGAGAGACTTCTTTTGGATGACTTTGGTTGAGTCCTCATATTAGTGTAGTGAATGCAGCAAATTACACATTAGCTAAAAAAAAGCCTCCTGCTAGTCTTTTAAAGTATCAATCTCAGGCCATGCCCTAGAAATGGCAGCTAAATATGCATCCAGACCAGCACTAATGGGAGATTGGCTTTCCAAAACAAGTTATTTCTGACTGGGAGCGGATGCAGGCTGCAAGTAAACTGGGTTGTGAGCGGGAGAAAGCTGGGAAGACAGACGGGTCACCTGAACTGGAGCACACAGAGACACACTAACACCAAATATGTCATCTTGACTGGGGCATGGGGGAATGGGGGGAAAAATGGCCTTCCAAGAACGAGGGGAAAACTGGCTGAAGTGGTGAAATGGGAGCTGGAGTCGAAGAAGCCAAAGAGCCAGAGGGGCTGGAGGAATGGATACAAGAGGTCTGGATTTCATCGCTGCTTTCAAACATGTGAAGGACCCGGGAACCAGAGCCTCACACAACTGGTAGTGCTCAAAGTACTCACTTGATCCTTGCTTGCTGTACCTGTATTCCTCAGAAAGTGGGAATCAGGTCATAGTATACTACCTCTGTTGCTTCAAAAAAAGAACAATACTTATATTGGAGCTCTGGAGAACTCAGCAGCTTTGAGAGCTACAATGGGAGCACACAGACTGACTGACTGACAGGCTGACATGATGGCCATGACAAGAGGGACGACATGAGGGTGGGGTGCGTCTGGGTGGCCTCATGCTACTGTAAACCCCTGAGCTTCTCCCCACACATCCAACATGGGATGACCTACGGAGGATCCATGGAAGATGACCTCAGATGGAGCGTGCAGGCCCTGTGTATTTGTCTGTGTGCGTGTGTTTGTGTGTGTGTGTTTAAACACACGTCACCGTGTCCACTGACCTGGGCTGGAGGCCAAGAGGCGACTCACCAGCAGTGCCTCCTGGTTGTCGGCCAATGCCTGCTTGGCCAGGTAGCGCTCCCGCTTGACCTTCAACTCCAGAGACTCAGGCACGTCTGGGACCATCCAGTCAATAGAGCGCAGCACAAAGAACACAGCATGCTGCACACACAGGGGAGAGGGAATGCCTTCAGTGACTTTCAACCCACCCACCAAGGACATACAGTTGCCCTCTCTCGGTTTGCTGTTTGCTGCTCATTGAGTCCTTACAACATAGGAAGCCTAAGCCTTTCAATATATACCGGACATAGTGCTGCAGCGAAATTGATATTGACTGGAGACTCCAGGTGATGCTAGTGGTTTGTGGTGAGCACTATAGATCTATTGCGTTTGCACAACAAAAAGCAAACAAACAAAAAAGCAAACAAACAAACAAACAAACAAACAAACAAACTTGAAGAAACAGCAGGGAGTGAGGAAGTGCTTGGGTACTGAGGCGACTGACAGTGAAACAAAACAGAAAACTCCTCTTTCAAGGTAATAAGCAGATGGGCAAGCAGTGTACCTGTTGTGAGACGACAAAACTCCCAATTATGATAATAACACAGGCTTCAAAAGGCCTTTGAAGAGTTTCTGGCAAAGCTGTATTTACACCACAGAGAGGTAACCGATTGTTGTGAAGTGGGTCAGTACAGATGAGTGTTGTACACACTTTACCTCAAATGCAATGATGAAGCCCAGTCTGACAGCCAGAAGTTCCCAATACACCAGAGTGTAGTTTCCATTCTCATCTCGGAAGGCTTTGTATCTGAAGAGCGGAGGGAAGGCAAGAAAACAGGTTAATGATACAACACAAGTTCTGCATTTGGCCTCCAGCTACAGCTGTAGAACAGTGCCCTCTAGTGGCAGATGTGGAAACCAGCAGCCTGTTTCTGCTGCTCTTGTTTTCACATGAAGTGAGAGAATAGATGGCAAGTCTCTTGTTTTGAAAGCCCTTGATCTGGAAGACCTAGTCTGTCATATCTCTTTTTATAGGATATGTCTCTTTAGGGCTCTCTGTTAGTTCTCTAGCAGTTTATATATATATTTCAAGTCAAAATGTCAATATTAAATAAACACTTTCCTGTTAGAGGCTGCATTTTAATGATTTACTGTGCATATATTAGCTTTGTGTATTTTACCTGCACATGGTATGGGATGTATGATTGTAGCTAGGTGGAGAGTAGGCCAAGGTAAAGTTCACATAGCCATGTAGCTCATTATCAAATTTATACTGGTACAGCAGACGCGGCAGGAAGTCAGAGGTGAAAGCAATCAGGAAAGCCTGCAGGACAGGAAACAGACAAGACATACAGGAGATATAGGACAGGAGTTACAGGACAGGAGAGAGACAGGACCGGAGATACAGGACAAAAGAGCAAAGGGGAGTGAGGGGAACAACAAGGCAGAGGAGCATAGGCTAGAAGTGTAGTACAGTCAGAGACAGAGTCAAGCTTTTGTTTATTTGACCTTTTTAAATAATGTAATAAATATAATGATATAACTTATCAGAAAAGAAGCAAAGAACCAAAAGTAAAAGTTTACTTGAGCTGAAGCTCATGCTTAGTAGGAAAGTGAGTGACTTTGTGAGAGGAAGAAAATAGAAAAGATGGGAAAGAAGATAGAAAAGATAGGAAAGGTAGAGTTAGGCAGATAGATACAGAAAAGGGTAGGATGAGAAAAACACATGCAGGCTTGAATTGAGATCTCACATTGACAATGACGGACAGGTGAGACAGAGCCTCCAGGATGGTGAACCACACGCCAATCTTCTGGGCGCGCTCGGCCACGGGCCTGCGGTACTCGCACACAAACTTGTGGGCGTCCAGGCGCACCTCGGCCCAGTTGTTGAGCAGAGCGAAGAGCGGAGCCAGAGGGAACGCTGCCACAAAGATGGTGATGAAGCCAAACTGCAAGACTGCAAAACCACCAGAATGCTGATGTTATGAACCACACTTGGGCCAGGAGGCACAGGAGCCAATGTTGCTGCTGGATTGATTTAAAAGCATTAAAGTGAGACTAGGTTCAACACTCTGAGGTAAATGCCATTAACATTCATTAAATTTTTAGTGCAGAATGAGGCCTCTCATACTGGGGCACTAAATTAAGCTTAAAGTGAAACATATTCAAGGAAAAGTCTGGTGTAAATCAATCCTGTATCCCTGTTGCTGTTGGTAGGAAGAGATGAGAAAATTTAGACAGAATTAGCTAACCGGAGGCTAACACTAATTGAATGAGGCACAGAGAACTGGAATTGACACTGAGTGTTTCACTGTTTGCCGCCATTTAGGAGTCAGTGGTGGTGGCCTCCTGGTTACCTACCTATCCACAGACTTAATTAGGCTAATCCTGGGCTGTTTTGGTCCTGTGCTAATGCTTAACAACAGCACAGGATGAAATGGGTGATATTGGTGGATAAGCACTTAACAACAGCAGGTAACTTATCAACAATGTGACTCAATCATACTCCTTGCTACAAACACTATGTTTGTCATTTCATATATTTTATTCCATTAATGTCAATGCATCAGACACAGTTTTGGCTACCTCCTAGCTAGCAATAGCGCAACAGCTTTTACTGGCAAATAGCTCAATAGCTTGGTCGATTGTAATGAGAATCCTAGACAAGCAATAGATCCAGAAGCAGCAATTATCAGACTGTGGAAGAGGCACAAAGTTGAACAGTGATCCAGTACTCTATGGTACTGGGAGTGCTGTATTGCTGTGCTCATGACTGGTTGCACTCACCAATCTCCAGGTATTCTTCAAACAAGCCCTCACACTCAATGAGCTCATAATCCTGCTCCCATCGCTGAGGCTCATGGGATGCCTGTGCTTTCTTTACAGACGACAGGGCCCTCTTCTGCCGCCATGCTTTAACTTTCCTACAGGGAGGGGGGGTAGAGAGAGAGAGAGAGAGAGAGGGGGGGGGGATGGAGGTAGAAAAAAAGAAGAGAGAGAGGGGGGGATGGAGGTAGAAAAAAAGAAGAGAGAGATGGAGACAGATAAAGAGATGAGGGGGAGACAGAGGAAAAGGGAGGATGGGTAAGAGAGAGAGAGAGAGAGAGGGGGAGAGGACAGAGAGGGACAGAGAAGAAGATGGAGAGGAAAAGAAAAAAGAGAAGAGCTGAGAGTTGGTCGCAGTAGACTTAGCTGCGGATATCTCTCTGCTCTATGTCTTTGAGATGGATTCTGCAGCGTCTGCCCCTCCTAATGCATAATTCACTTGTGGGAGTTAAAAGCTTCTCTTTTTTAGAAGACACAGCTCCACCACCACCACCACCACCACCACCACCAACACGACACTGATGCTCTTTGAAGGAGTGCAAAACAGCAAGCCATAGCATTCAACTCAAAACAAAGCAAACAATAACACACACACACACACTCACACACACACTCAGAGGCAGTTATGCTACTTATGCATACAGACTCAAACCCATTACTGTGTAACAAAACAATGAAAACAGAGATATAGGGACTTTTTCTCTCTCCCACCCTTTCCAAACAACCCCCACCCACCGCTGTGCATGGACGGGGACAAACACAAGGAATCAGACTTATGAATACAGATACTGCACTTACAGTATGCAGAGATTCAGGCACACCAGCAGAAAATTATGTAAACACACAAGCACACACAGACTTGTCTTTTCCTCTCTCTCTCTCTGTCTTAAAGCAACATTATTCTCACCACATACACACACACACACGCACGAACGCACACACACACGCACGCACACACACACACACACACACACACACACACACGCACACACACACGCACACGCACACACACACGCACGAACATACACACACACACACACACACACACACACACACACACACAAACTGCAGCCTCCTTTGTTGTCAGAGCCAATACTGCACCAGCGGGTCTTAATGCAACACTGTATCTGATTTGTTATCCCAGTGCAGACACCCTGTGTGTGTCATCAGCACCTGCAGTAATGAAGACGTGCCGGCCTCCTTCACCTGACTGACACTGGGCAATTTTCGCCAGCGGCGTAAACCATGTGAATATATTGAGCTGCACTGTTCTACATTACTAGAGGGAAATAAAGGCATTCACAGCGTCTTAAAATAAGCCAAGGCCTCTGATTGCCTGCATTATGGATGAGAACACAGCAGAGAGGACTGTGTGTGTGTGTGTGTGTGTGTGTGTGTGTGTGTGTGTGTGTGTGTGTGTGTGTGTGTGTGTGTGTGTGTGTGTGTGTGTGTGGGGAGTGGGCGCAAGAGAAGAAGAAAGAAAAAGATGATTGTGTGTGTGTGTGTGTGTGTGTGTGTGTGTGT
>JAODXP020000018.1:15766204-15818704 GCA_027497455.2 Sardinella longiceps | reverse complement strand
ACATTAATGCTTTGGCAATATTGTATTTACATTCATGCCAATAAAGCTTATTGAACTGAACTGATAGAGATGGAGAGAGAAAGAAACAGAAAGAGAAAGAGAAATGGAGAGGTAAAGTGATGGAGAGTAAGAGAATGAAGGGATGAGGTGAAAACGAGTGTGAGGGGGCATGTGTGTGCAAAAATAGCAAAGCTATGTTCATTCTTTACATAAATGCAAATCTCAATGCAAAGCCTGTTGAATAATGCAGAGGCCGTTTCTCAGCCTCAGGGTGCTTCCTGTACAGCCTCACCCCTGGGCTCCCCTCCAGGGACTCCCCTGGGTCCCAGTGCCACTTAGCTGTGATTTACACACAACAGATTGTAGTGTTGGAACCAGACCCACATCTATTACTGTAACCAGAGACGGTTGATGAACCCATAATTCAGTATCTCTGCTGTAACATTCTGGTTCACAGCTTTTTGGAGAACTGGAAATGAACTTGGATGTCCTCATAAACTAAACCTGAAGAGCCATTTGAATTTGCTAGAAGTTTGTAGATGTTTGTTTGTTTATTTTTTACCCACAACAGCAAATACAGTAGAGGCTGAGCTACAGAAGTGAGCCTTTTCATGAGGCCTCATACGTGTTTGTTTGTCCCTCACCTGAAGTGGTGCTCTGAGACACAGCTCCTCAGCGTAGTACACCAACACGTCCCAGGGGGCGCTCAGCTTCAGGTAGTGGACCGTCTTCTTCGCACTGGTTGATTCCTCCTAAAGGCATTGTTTGACATGGTTGAGACTGATCAGATAGCAAGGATGGGGAGCAAAACATACACACACACACACACACACACACACACACACACACACACACACACACACACACACACACACACACACTCACTGGTCATTTACAAGTTAACTTGGTGGATGGATCCAACTTTAAAGGGCTTTTATTTAGGTGATGAGGTGTGTCGTGAAATGATCATCACCTCCAGACTGCAATCCTAGAGTGGGTGGAATGGTGACTGGGTGGAAGATGTGCTGGTGGGATATATACAGGCGCTCACATATTGGATTCAGAAAAGAAGGTCCTGCTTAATATTAGTTCCTATGATTTAGCCATGAGTACATTAGCTACAGTAGATCTGTCGCTAGTGATACAGGCAGAGTTTTCACCTTCTCCAGCAGCAGGCCGGTGGTCTGGAGGTGATGGATGAACCTCTCACGGAGTCGCGCCTGCATGGCCCTCCTCTTCTCCGAGCGGCTCTCATCCTGAGCGGCCTCCTCGCCACCCGCCCCGTCACCCTGAGACTTTGCCCGGGAACGCCGCTTCCGCCGTGACTTCACTTCCCACACGAGCACAAAGTCTGCACCACATAGTCATGACATGTTTTGAGACAGGCGTTAATGTTATCTTTGAGATTACAATACTGCATCATGATACGACCAATGCATTACCAAAACAGGGCTTGAATCAGTACCAGAATCAGTCTGCATATTTTTCATATATCAGAATCAGTCTGCATATTTTTGGGGCTCTAATTTAAATAACGGAGACCATGCCAAGTCAATGACAATGGTACTAGTGTGCAAGACCACTGAGTGATCCCATCAATATTTGGTCTTGGGATGTTCTCATGGCATTCAAATAAACAAATTGATTTTGCCAAGTCATTAAATTAGCATCAGTTTCAATTCAGTCTCTACACTTCCACATTTCAATTAGAATCCTGAAGGCTGTTGACATTATGGAAGTCTAGTGCCTCATTTGATTACAATGACAAAGGCCAAAGAGTGTTTAAGCCTGTCACATGTAGTACACAATAAATCGCAGACCAAAAAAAATAACAAAAAAAAAACACCTCGGTCTACGCTTCATACATGGGTCTGGGACTCAGACTACTGAGAAATTACTGCTTGCTGGAGATGTTTAAATTCACAAAGATTGGATTTTCCCTTGACTAATAACCTAGTGTATTCTCGCGCTGCATTCTCAAAGTTCGCTGATTGGCGCACTGAGCCTGATCGAACAAGGCCAATAATCCCAGACTACTGAAGAGTACTGAAGGGAGATTATAATCGAGCGGAATTGCGCAGAAAGGCAATGGCCAGGCTAGAAAAGTGTGTGACTAACTTGTGATTTAATGGCAATCATATCATCACCTATTTTGGTCTTCCCATCTCTGAAGTAATTGCCTCTGGGGGGTGTGGCAGGCTCGCTCTGCGGGTTGTAGCTGTGGATATAGATGGGGTCATCATCGTCATCGTCGTTTGCGGCAGTAAGCTGAAAGGAGATGAGCAGGACAGGCAAAAGGAAGCATGACTGGTGCGCAGCAGGGGTGTGGGGAGAAATACAGGCTCAGGCTTTTGTTAAGAGTATGCTGCTGGTTCTTGGCGAGGTCTTCTTGACACCCATAGGGAAAGCCAATTAGGGCCCACATTACCATAAAAAACTATGCACGCCTGCAGTCTCACTATATCAGCTGCATTTTCTAGCCTTTAAAAAAGTGTGTGTGTGTGTGTGTGTGTGTGTGTGTGTATGCGCATGTGTGTGTGTATTTGTGTGTATGTGCGCGTGCATGTGTGTGTGTGTGTGTGTGTGTGTGTGTGCGTGCATGTGTGAGTGTGTGTGTGTGTGTGTGTGTGTGTGTGTGTGTGTGTGTGTGTGTGTGTGTGTGTGTGCACAGATGCACCCAAAATAATTAAACCAGGTGAGGAGAGGTGCAGTATGAACCTGTCCCCTGCAGGGTGAGAGAGCATCCAAGCGATAACCACAGCACATTTTCACTGCTCACTTTAGACCACAGGGCAAACAGAACCAGCTCAGTAGCATGGCCCATTAAAGCCAGTTCTACAGCAGGCACTGAAAATAATAACTGCAATTAGAGCCAGTGTCTAAAGGGAGGCATTTAAGATAGAGAGAGAGAGAGAGAGAGAGAGAGAGAGAGAGAGAGAGAGAGAGAGAGAGAGAAGAAGAAATGACAAAAGAAAAAGGAGAGCTTAACAGAAAGGCAAAGAGATTGACAAACACAAAGAGGCTGAAAGAAAGAGAGAGTGACAGAGAGACAAGAGTGAAGAAAGAGGGAAAGTGACAGCCTCTGTCACTGAGAGATACAGAGCAAGGCAGAGGAAGAACCCAGAGCAAGTGACAGATAGAGGAAGAGAAACTGACAGAGAGAAGAGTTGTGTCACAGGCACGCCTCAATTCAGAAGTCCTCATATCTTCACATAACAACAAAGACAACAACACCAGTGAATCTCTCACAGTGAGAAGACAGTGATAATAACCAGAGTCATTAAGGCTCATTAATGTTAAAAACACTCGCATTTTTTAAAGGTACTCACAAATCTGGGTGGAATGAAACCTCCGTTCTGTAGGCTCCCATAGCTGTCCACAGCACTCTGGGTCTCTCCAGTGTAGTCCAGATCCAGCAGCACCTCACGGTCCATCAGCTGCTCTTGCGAGCCTCTTCTCCTCAGCATGGTCCACTCGCAAGAACCTCAGCTTGGTTCCACTCTCAAGAACCTATCCTTGCTGCGCACCAGAACCTCTGACCCACCGGAACACCACAGAAGACCTGACGCTCACAACATGCGTGCTCCAACTCACGTGCACCCTCTGTGAGTGTGTATGCATACGCTGGACACACACACACACGCTCACAGTTGCGATCTCCGGCAAAGGCACTTGGCTGACTAGAGGTTTGACACTCAATAAAACATGAGTGGGTATTTTTAATTTGGTTACGGGGAGGAATGTATTTTATGCAATCCCACACAGAGGAGAGAAAGAAGGAAGGAAAGAAAAAAGGGAGAGCAAGAGAGAGATGGAGGAAGAAAGAGAGAGAGGGAGAGAGAGACAGAGGCATAGGGAGGGAGAGCGCTCTCTGTGTCTGAATGAGAGTGGGAGGGGAGAGGAGAGGGGAGTGGGTCTGCAGCAAGCTCTGCCTCCTCTCTTCACTCTTTCCTATCTCTCCTTATTCACTGCATCCCCCCTCCATCTCTCTTCTCTGCACTCCTCAGGGAACAGCAGGAGAGAGGGAGTGAGATTTAGAGAGAGAGAGAGAGAGAGAGAGAGAAGCTTGGCTGATGGGAATCAGCTGTGAAACAGAGACAATGAGCACAGGGGGCACAAGGACTGAGAGGGAGAGAGAAAAAAGGGGGGGAGAGAGAGAGAGAGAGAGAGAGAGAGAGAGAGAGAGAGAGAGAGAGAGAGAGAGAAATAGAGCATGTGTTCCAGCACTTAGGCTCTCTGTACAGTATATGGGGCAGGGCACACAGGGCTGGAATGGGGTCCCATCACACACGAGTGTGTCACCCACCTCACACTGGCATGAGAAGAGAGCGCCGGGTGCTGAGCTCATCTGCATGCTCACGCTCACAGCTCCATGCTAGCTCCAGCTTGAGCCTCCCCAGCCAAAGGCTACCCTTGGCCAGGATGGGGAGAGATGAGAGATGGGGACTAGGTCACTCAGTGGACTTGATGTGCTGAGAGACTCCTCCCAGTATGCTAACTCAACACTTAAGTTGGCTTTTTAAGTAGGCAGACGTGTGCTAATGGCATGTTGGGGGTCTCATTATCCGGCACAACCATGAATATTTCACAAACTGAAGGCGCACAAATTCTGTTGTTGATTTTTTAAATCCCTATAAAAAAGTCCAGCCACAGCTAAACCCAATACTTGCAGGCAGACAATTTCTTATACTTCTCAAGATAACATCTTGATTTATATTCTGCATTTATGAAGCCATGGCTTAACAGTCAGTGATGGCATTAATCAGTGTTGTATGTAATTTATGTATGATATGATTAAAGCATAATCACTCTTTAGAATATTCCAAGGCTTAAGCTGCTGTTGGATCCCACATACAGTAACGCACATTATCTCTTCATGTTCCCATGGTTATACAACATATCACAGAGGTGCTCCAGAAAGGCAACCCAGAGAGGGGGACTGGCAGCAGTGCACAAGCCCATGCACACTGCATTCTGTTTGCAGCAGTCAAGCGTCTGTTTGCTGCAAGATCAAGCTCTCCCCCCCGTATCCCAGCACAGTACAAATACCAGCACATGGAGCTTGCCAGCTATCAACAGCAGCGTTGAATGCTATATTAACAGTGATGGTGTACTGTTGCCACTACATCTCTCCCTCTCTCTCTCTCATTGGTTCACTTCACCGTTTCTATTTTTTTTATTTTTTTTGTTTCAGATCCTCAGTCCCCCAGGCACCTTCTTGCCTCTCCTGTCTTTCTCTCTCTCCCGCTGCCTAGTGCACTTTCTGCATTGCTGCAGTAACATCAGAGAGAGTGTGAAATATTAACACTGCTAGCCAGGGTGGTTAGGGAGAGAGAGAGAGAGAGAGAGAGAGAGAGAGAGAGAGAGAGAGAGAGAGAGAGAAGGGCTAAGAGTGGGAGGGAGAGAGGGGGAGGGAGGCGAGAGAGGGAGGGAGTGCAGGGGGAGGGAGAGAAGGAAGGAGGGATAAAGAGAGAGAGGGTGGGGAAATTAGCAGTCTTCTTCCAAGGAAACAGCTTCAATTGAGGTGAAGGAGTCTCACTCTCAGTCTCCCTCTCTCCCTCTGTGATTGAGCAACTAAAGAGTCACCATGTGGGGTTCCTCAGGGCATACTACCTCCCCAATAAATACTGTTGTTTTGTTGGATGACCTCACAAGCAAAACAGCTAAACTATGAGGAAATGAGACTTCAAAGTATTTGAAGAATGACAAAGGTACCGCCTACAGTGGCTTCTTTGAAATTGTTTTTACAGACAGCGAAAGTAAACACTCACCCTTTGTTCCAAGGATTTACAGTAAACTCAGCCGGCCCTGCCCTGAGTTTCCTGCAAAATGTGGATTAGGTAGCCTTAACATTTCCTGTTGACAAGTGGATAAGAAGCCATTCATGTAGGTACTGCATCACCCTCATTTGGAGGCAAACATGGCTAGTGATCCGGGCACGGAGAGGAATATGAAATGTCTGCTGTGCCAGAGTTTCTTGTCCGACCCAACGACTATACCCTGTGGACACAACTTCTGCGTCAGGTGTATCCAAAGGTTCTGGGACATGGAGGTGCACTCTGGAATCTTCACCTGTCCTCAGTGTAAGCGCACCCTCACTAGGAGGCCTAGTCTGAACAGGAACACAGCACTGGCCAGCATGGTTCAAGATTTCCTGCAGTTGAGGAGTAAATTGACAAGAGCTGACAGTATGGAGATTCAGGTGAGAGTAAAACGTCGACATTTTGTAATTTTCATATTTTGAATTTAGCATTGTAAAATATAACTTTTAAACTGAATAGAGACTAAAGTGAACCTGTTCAATAAAATAGCACACACAGTCAAAAAATAGAAGTGGGTAAAGCAAAAAAAAAAAAAAAAAAACCAGCAGGGTTAACACTTTTTAAACCAGTACCAAAGAGGCCATATTTCAGAAAATAGTGACTAAAGTATTTTTTTATTATTTGAAATAAATGAAGCGTGACATAGTGGACTTAAAAGAGAAACTGAAGAAGCTGACAAAGGAGAAAGAGGAAGACCTGGAGAAGTTGAGAGCGGCAATGCTATCCCTGGAGGTGAGTGATGGGGCTGTAACTTGACAGGTAAGAGGGAGTCATGACAGCTTCGAATAAATAGATCTCTGCAACTTGACAGAGTGCTTCCGTAATCACAGCAGGCAGGGAATCTAGAGGGGAGAACAAAGACCTGAAGAGCATCTTCATCTATTTCAATAAGCATCAATGCTAGCACTGGCCACATGAAATCTACATCTTAAGTCCACTGCCACAGGAATCTGCTGAGGCAGCAGTGCTGGACAGCGAGGGGATTTTCAACGGGCTGATTCACGCCTTGAAGGAAGCGAGAGAGAGACATCGAGAACTTATCGGAGAGAGGAAGAAAGCCCTGCTGAGCCGTGCTGAGAAAGAGGAGAAGATACTGATTGGCCAGATCTCTACCATGAAAAGAAAAGACGTTGAACTGGACAGTCTTGTCCCCCCAGTACAGAACAATGTCCAGGTCCTTCAGGTAGCAAACACTGGAAGTTACCTGCTGTTCCAATGGGATTTAGAGTTAAAAAAAAATATGTGTTTGTGTGATATTGATCTCTTTGTGTTGCTTTGTGGTTCTCAACAGAAACTGAAAGACATCAACAGTGTCCTACAACCAGAAAAACAACCTCAAGTGATTGTCAACAACAGTCACTTCTTTCCGTTTGTTAAGACTGATTTGAATGATTTAAAAGACACTGTTGTGGATATATGGGACGATGCATTTCAGAACATTCACCAACAAGGTGCATTTTCTTCTAGAACAATGGTTTGCATAATATGTAACATTTTGCATTTTATGTTATAAGGAACATTTCAAGGTGAAGGTCAAAGTATATTAAAGCTCATAATCTCTCATACACTTCTCAGTTAATGATGTGCAGCTGTTCCAAGCACCACAGGTCAAACCACGCAATAAACCGGGTAAGGTAGTGTTTATATGTGAAGACGTGGAAGTACAGTATACCCTTATTTCATCATATGGTCTATTACAGTCAGTTTTTTGCTGTGTAACTGTGGCCTTTCTATCAGTTCCAGAAGTCAAAAAGGTAATCAGATCCTCAGAGGGCCAAGGGAAGGATAACATGAAAGATAAGGTGAGTAAGTTCAAAACATCACAAATGTTACTTAACATGATGCAAGTAGGGATTGTGTGGTGATATTTAGAGAGCTGAGTGTGTATGTGCCTGGATACTAAATGTGGGTGACCTGAAAGCTTTGACTTAGTAAGAAACAGGTTTAACCTGCTTTGGCCGATCCACTGGTTTGTGAGTGACATCAGTAGGGAAGTTTTAGGTATACATTTTGACTAGTCATAAATATCAAAGAATTTCTAGTTATACTCTTCACCTATGCAAAAGTAAGTAGTTCACTGCAAGCAATGAAAATAATACTGTTTACATCAAACAGGGGCCAGCCATCCCTACAAAAGGTAAGACAAAGAAGCTTATAAATGTAAAAATACAACAAAACTGTTTCAAACTGACAAATTCACTACTGTATAATCTGTCCTATAGAGCCACAAGCATCACCTGCCTCAAAGCCTGTACCTGCCTTACGTGAGTCTTTGTAAGATTTTTCTCAAGCAATAGATGAAGAGCAGACAAATCTCAATATCAATGACAGAAATGTAGAAAAAAAATTACCAGGAAATGACAAAATTCTGATAAACAAGTCCAAACTGCAACAATTACACAGTTGACTGCTGCCATATGCTAATGTATGCCATTGCCACAGGAAGGTCCCAGTCAAGCCTACAAACACAACCAAACACATACTGTGAGTATGCTACTTGATCGTAGATCAGACAGTGAATAATTAAAGCATAATAATCAAATAATGAATAAAATCTTGTGGATGGTGGAATAAAACAAAAATGGAGGTTAAGTGTACAGCTCACCTCTGTTGTCTTAAGATATGAAGACATTTGTTTATCAGTGCAACATCTGTACCCACAGTGCTCGATAGAAAGCCTCCTGACAGTTCTTTGACCAGGTTGGACTTATTACAGCGTAAGTGTTCCCCCTACAGACAAATAACCACACCGCCTGTTTTCATCATCACTCTATTGAATTCTGTCACCCTACATAGAAGAACCCTTTAACACAATATGTTTGAAATTCCCTCAAAACATCACTCATATCGTTCAGTTGCCCATTTCCTGCACATAAAAGCCCATTTTAAAGGAATGACTGAACAGTGTCATGCATTTGCTTACTCTCTCTACACATGCTCCTCTCCCTACCTCCTCTATGCCAGATGCCTGCCTACTGTCCCTGAACCCTGAGACAGCTCATCCATTCCTGCAGCTCACTGAGGACAGGAGGGTGAAATGGGTGGAGCAGCGGCAGCGCAGGGCGATCCTCTCCAAGACCTTTGAGCACTGGAGACAGGTGCTGTGTGTGGAGGGCCTCTGTGGGGGGCGCTGTTACTGGGAGGTGGAGTGGAAGGGCAGGGGCGTCTTCATTGGCGTGGCCCTAGATGGACTCTGCAGGAAGGGCAGTGGCTTGGACTGCGGGCTGGGACGAAACGCCAGCTCCTGGTGCTTGCACTGCGCTGATGCTAAATTCACTGCCTGGCACAATAATGACGAACATGAAATCATCAGCAAAACCTTCTCGCCCAGAATCGGTGTGTTCTTGAACCAACCGGAGGGGACACTTACATTCTACGGTATCTCACTCAATGTGCTGACTTTTCTGTATATGTTCAAAGCACAGAATTTGCGTGGGCTCCTCCACCCTGGCTTTGGGGTTGAGAAAGAGTCCTCAGTCAAGCTTTGTCTGCTGGAGAAGAAGTAACTCACAGTTTGGTATTCCATGTAGGTAGAGGTGACAATCCTGAGTTGGGTATCCCAGAACTAGTGGTATATCTGATAACCTGAAACAACAGTCCTCTACCTCACTCAGGTTCATCTCTTAACTTGGAATACCGATCCCCCACACACAACAAGAAGAATTGTGCCGTTAGCATAGTTTACATAAGAGTATGAACTCATTCTGGAAATACTTTATACAGTATAACTCTAAACATCAGTATGAGGTGACTGGCTTGAAAAGCTTTTTTTTCTGGAGTAGCTTCACATGATGTACTGCACTTTAATCTGCATGTTGCTGTTTGTTTATGTAGTGCTGGCCTGGTTTAGTTTGCTCAGAAGCATTTGCATCCCCTAATTACTTGAGTCCTACTGTCTGCGGTCTACTTTGGAGAAGACAGGAAGTAATGAGGCGCTCTGGAGATGCCGCTATAATAAGGCTGGCAGGAGAGGAAAATGGCTTTTTCTGAGAAGTGACATCTTCCGTTAATTCCAAACAAAAGCACAACTAATTGGCTCTAAAGCTTTTGTGCTATAATCTAAAACTGATAATGAAGTGAAAGGGAGATAATGTGGACTGAAATCATGGTTCCCGGAGAGATGACAAATCACATACAGACACTAATTGCCTTGTGGTCCCGGATGAGACGTTTTTTAAAAAGCCATTCTGGCAAAGCTTTTAAGGCAGGCTGTCTGGAATGAACAGTTAGACAGAGACAGTTTGCTACAGTTTATCAAAACCTGTGTCTGTGTGGAATAAATAAAAATATATCAGATATAACATTACTTTCTTTGGCCGACACTTACGTTCCATTCCGGAATCTTCTATTTCAGTATTGGCTTTCCTCTAGGCCTCAATATCAACACAGTCCATGCAATCCACAGGAGCATGTTTTGGTTTCTTTATTCATATTTTGTCCTATTTACAAAAACAAAAGTTATTACTATATACATTAATTAACATATGAACAATGTTTTTTAAAAAAAATCTTTTTTTTTTCTTTTTTAGCGCATGCATCTTTTAGTGTATCTGAGCTCAAGTGTTAGAATACAGTCCTCCCATTAGACATTACTACAACTCCCACAAAAGGCAACTAAATATATATGTAAAAAAAACAAATATTACAAAATCATAATAACAGCAAAAACAAAACTAATGTAAAATGCTCGTTCCTGTGATCGTTGAACAGATGTAATCCGTCATTGGCCAGCAATGTGCAAACACTCAAACTGCAGTACACTGGGAAACACCTCATCATTGTCCTGAGATTTCAGATCTTTCGATTCTCATGTCTACACCTTTTTCATTATGTGGAATATATCAAACTTCATTTTTCTTTTTAAACCATATTCAGCAGTTACCTGCAAAACAGATCAATACTACACCCCACGTCCAGTGTGCAATCAAACTCACTCAGGAAAGTACTTGCAGGGGGGAGAAATATTAAAAATAATAATAATAATTAAAAAATCAGGAGTCAAAAGACCTTCCAAAGACATTCTGAAGATTTGCTTGGTGTCTCCATTAAATGTGTAGCATAGCTAACCTGAGGTGTATTGTTTGTTTTCAAAAGGACACCACAGAAAGCTTGGGGTCTTAAAAGATGGGTGGAAACAACACAGCATTTTATAATAGCAAGTGAAAAACACATCGTAGAGACACATTCAAAATATGATATGGCATTTTAGCATAATGTCTATGAGCACTCTAGATGAAAGACCTAGGACAGTCTCACAGTAGATTACTCAAGAAACTGGCTACAAAGCAACATTCATGAGCTATTTAAACACACACACTCACACTCACACACACACACACACACACACACACACACACAGTTATGGAGTAGTCTTCAACAATTAATTATTAAAATGTGAAGGCCACATGCTATCAAGTGTAAAATACAAACACTTTTTTTTAGTACACTTAGTCAATAGCTTCACTTACTCCAAAGCAAGTTCACCAGACATCAAAGGAATGCCAGAGCTTCTTTTTCTATGATGTACCTTAACTTAACACATGTGCACAACATTCCATTATTGCACTGCCAAATAGAGATTAGTATGGATAGCTAGCGTATGTCTACAGTACACAGTCTAAATCTTTGGGCTCAGCCAAAGGTGTCCTGTTTAGTGCCAATGCGTAGACATACCCCATTATATTGTAGAGTGGATACAAAATCATATGGTCATGCAATATTGGGGACAGTGAAGTGTGCACAGGGAGGGCATGTGCAGATGAAACAGATTCATTCCCTATGAATACTAGGAGTCACTTGGGACAAGAGTGTCAGGCAAATCAAACGAATTTCAGTGTAGGCACCGAGTTATGGCTGGATCATATGGGGTAACCAATACCGTAATAACTAGACCTGTGAGAGAAATGTCTGTCTTTTCCAAGCCACGTTTTAAATAATCTTTTGTTTTTATCAGAAACATGTGCATAGACCTTAAGCAAAACTAGATCTCAAACTCAATTTGATCGCACCAAAAACAATGGCTTACGTTAATCCGACTGCCAAATGACAATCTAGTGAAGGTTTTGCAAATGTCTGCCACAGTGTGCACTTCTCTCTCACATACTCCTGCTTCAGTGCTAGTGCAGTATACATGCAGTGCAGGAGACTCACGCAGAGTACCTCAATTAGTATGTTACATATTAATACATAATTACACAGCCATAACATACTGTATACATAATGCTCACCACCTATCAGCAGCCTATTACCATGATTACTATTTCCACTGGCTTTGATTACGGTGCCTTGATTCACTTCGCCTTTCACACGAGACATACTGTTCACACCATTAACTACTCAACACTACTCCATACTACACATACATGTACGCATGGGAGTCATATGCTAGCCTGATATGTTGAATAATTCAATGAGGACAAAAGCAGGGTTTCAACAAAACAAGAAAAGACACACTAATGCAACAGTTGCTCCCTATTCTGCCTTCTTGTCTCCAGACAGAATTATATTTAAAAACATAAAAAGGCACACACACACACACATACACACAACACAAAACACACGCTCACACACCGTCACCCATTGCCAAAAAAGAAAATACAAAAAAGAGGGAGAGAACATTCAAACGAAACTTGTGCAATCTTGCAATTAGTTGTATACAACCATATTCTCTTATTGTCTTCTCCCACCTGAATGTCTAAGTGTCTGAGTGTATGGTGCGCATGTCGGACAAAGATCCATCTTTTTCATTAGTGTGGAGCACCACACAGCCACCTTAGCGTAACAGTCAAAGCTGCAAACTTTCTAGACTTTTCCTTCACACTGCTAGAACGTCAGCCACCAAACCCTTGCGAACAAGTAGGTACTTAGGAGGGTAGCATGGGCATCATGTGAGGTAACCATATTAGCAAGCAGATCAAATAAAGGGAGAAGGCAGCTAGCTATATAGCACAGGAGCCCTACGCCACAGGAGGGGGCTCTCTCTCTCTCCTGCTCAGGTTTCATATGAGCTCAATCTACATATGTACACTTAGGTGCAATTAGAGTGGTAGTTCAAATGTTGACCAAATACAACCAACCAACAAAACAAACGACTGGATATTTGTTTGCAGATCCAATGGCTGACCACCCGCAGGTGTCATTCTCAGTCCTCCAGCCTTGTGAAGGTTAAGCTGAACAAAAGCCTGAATGGGTGTGCAAGGCAGAGGTGTAAACAGAGTCCCGCCTAGAGCCACACAGCGAGCCAACCAGCATCAACAGCAGCCGAGTTTCTCAGAGTCCTTTAGCGTCAATCAGTGCAGCTGCGGCCTATAGGAGAGTCTGCTGCCTCCATGGGCTTGCGCTCGGAGGGAGGGTTATGGGTGGCTGTGAGTACTGTGGGTGCCGTCTCATTAGGAGTGGGGGTGAGTGGGTGAGTAGGGTGCCACTCGTCGCTCAGCACCAGGGCTCTCTCTGGAGGCGTCCCCGGTGCAGGCTGTCGCTGCGCTGCCACGCGCTCTGAATGAGAGCCAGCGCCTCGCCACAGCGCTTCTGCACCGACGGCTCCACAATGGCTTTCCGCGGCAAACACACCTGTAAGGCAGAAGAGGAAGAGGAGAACCACACACAGAGCGAATTAGGCATGAAACATGAGAAAAGGACACAAACGCAGCTGTGAATGGGAGTGGATGTGGACTCAGAGGGATTGGCTGTTTGTTTAACAACTCACCTGGAAGATGTTTTTCCAGGCCGTGTCCAGGGCCTCCAGGAGGCGATCTCTCTCCTCACAGCCACTGAAATACAGCACCCAGGGAGGGAGGAACTGGGCACGCTCCACAGAAAACTCCTAGAGAGAGAGAGAGAGAGAGAGGGAGAGGGAGAGGGAGAGGGAGAGGGAGAGAGAGAGAGAGAGAGAGATCAGAGTAAGAACAAGTGTCAGAAAGAAGAAAAAAAAACGCATAAAGAATAACATCATAGAAAGTTTCAGAGAGGGAAAATGGAGCCATTTGTTTATCTTCCACATCCTATTTGAACTGAGATAGCGAGGGCTCTTACAATCACACAGTACTGCTTATCCTCCTCCAGACACACGGCGGTGATGTCACACAGCTCGGCGGAACCCAGCGAGCGGAAGAAACTCGTCTGGCAGTCCTGGTGGCACGTCAGCAAGTTCCTGGTTGTCACCACAAGGCAGCATGGGATACAGGGCGAGGGTGTGACACCTTGTGGAATCACCTGGGACAAAAGACATACCAGGCATGGTCAAACACAAAGCCATCATGTTAAACAGGAGCATATGGAAATGTAAAAATTTTGTAAAATTGGAAATAAATAAATAAATAAATAAATAAAATTTTAATAAAATAATACACACAAACTACATTTTGAAAATACACAATCAGACCTATCCTCTTTCTTAAGACCTGCCACGGCTGAATTTGCAATGCTTGTTTCTATTTGAAAAAAACAAAAATAAAAAAAAACAGTTTGATGGATCACAATCCATTTCATATGCCTCTTTACTGGCTGGACGGTTGTGCCAGTCCAGCCAGTAAGCCCAGTGTGAGTCCCAGGCTGATAAAGAGGCTTTTGTGTGGAATGCTAATGCTGGAGAGAGTGTGTAGGAGGACGGGCTGGGGACAGACTGGCTTGCGTCTGCAGCTTGGGCTTTAACAGATGTGAAACACACTGGCACAATGGCAATGACTGAACTCTAATGGCCCTTCTATCACTAAGCCCTAGACCCTGAAATATAAGCCACATTGGTTAAGTTGGTTCATGTCAGTGAAGTCTTTGTGTGTTGCGTCCCCTTTCCTCCAGATATGCAGAGTGCTGGGCTCATTCAAAACAATGTCAGGCCACCTGACTAACCAGCCAGGCTTCCAGTAATTGTTACCGCCATCTGCATGCCTGCAAGGCTGATGTCAGCAATGACTTTCACTTTCGAGAACACCCAAGTTTAGCTCATGATGCAATTATCTTGGCCATGGTCCTGAATGTCTCCTCGAAAACACTGACACAAAGGCGTAAACAGCGAGGGAGACACTGCACAGCGCCTAAGTGCCTTAATCTTTCACATACTACCACAAAATTACAATTACTAAACTTACAGAAACTATTATATTTATAAAAACTATTAGAGTGTTAAAACAATTATAGATAAACACACAAAAATAGAATTTTACGTATTAGTGCATAATTACAAATTATTAAGACTGAACCATGTATTTCATACGTTAATACAGAAAGTATGTATGGACACATTTATATTTGTTTATATGTGTGTGTGTGTGTGTGTGTGTGTGTGTGTATGTGTGTATGTGTGTATATATATGTGTGTGTGTGTGTGTGTGTGTATATGTGTGTGTGTGTATAACACAAGCTAGTTGATGGCGGAGGTAGTGAGGGCCTCAGTAATACCCACCCCTTTGGAGACGGACTGGCAGAGTAGCTGCATCCAGTCGGCCATGTCCTGCTCGTTCTCAGCGCTCAGCTCTAGCGGGGCGCGGTCCATCAGGATCACCTGGAAGGCGTGCGGCCGCTCGGTGCTGTTGGAACGCCGGCAGCCTCCGCAATGCTCACCGCTATCGGATGGGAGAAGAAGAGAAGAGTGTGGGGAGTCAGACAAGGCGCCGGGCGGCTGAACTGAATGCGACATGAGATTACTGAGATAAACAATGCCATAGTTTACGGCACCTATTGAATAATGGAGGGGGGGAATCGATATGCAGGGAAACAAGGGGAAGGCCTGATGATGTATGTGTTTGTTGACAGGGGGAAATAAGCAGTAAATAAAATGGGCTGATAGCCCAATCTTACCCCATTGTGATGGATAGGAGGGGGGTCACATCCGTCCTCTCGGGATACTGGTATAGGATGCCATTGCTGCACACACACACACACACACACACACACACACAAACATGACATCATGACAATGTATGTCTTTAATATACAGTTTAAACAGGGATGATGGAAAGGCTCCAAACGGCACTAGCACCCTATCAAGAGCCGGTGGGGATCACAGTGCTGTATGTATAAACAATCAATGAATAATCCTGTGATGGCTTTCCTGTAAGATTTCAGGGGCTATAGGTTAAAATCCAATTGGCACAAACCAAAGAAAATCCCTGAAATGAGTATAGCTGGGTTTTCATCGATGTATATTAGCTGATGCCTATACTGGATAAAACTTCAGTGTGGTCTACAACAATGTTCAAAAGGCTTTGGCCAACAACGTTTGGCTGAAGGGATTCAACAAGCCGGAATGGGTCTTTGCTTGTTTGTATATAAACAACATCACAAAATATACAAAACAATTCAGAAAACACTGTGCACAACAAAACTTTTGGTTCCAGGTAGTACCAATGATCATGCTCCGCTTGAATCCTCTCTGGTAGTACTGTTACTGTTATCAAAAAACACAAAAACAAATCTATTTGTTTTGGAAAACTGCTGTGAACATTGTGTTGCCGTGTAATTCTGCGGTAAGCACTGCAAAGCAGGAGCGGGTGGGATTTGCTCTAACTCCGCAGTTGACTTATTTTGGCAGTGTTGTTTTTGTGCTTCTCTATGCCCACATCCCACAGAGCTCCTTCTGTGGTTGGGGATCAGGGTCCGCCAATCTAATACTGTAAATGCTCCACCAGCAGATCTCCTTTCTGCAACAACAGACCTTAACAAGCTGCCTGTGTTTCGGGCTGGGGTTTTTCTGGCAACAAATTCTATTCCTTAAGGCTAAATAAAATCCCTTCCGTATCAAAATAAATGTCAGTGACTTCATCTGAATCTAGCACTTCCTTCCCCATTACATCCCTGTCTATCCCTGTCAATCAAACAGTCAAACCACATATGGGTTCTGTCTAGTTGCGAACTGGATAACTTTTCTTTACTTCTGTACTGTAATTTTCTATACTACAATTTGCTCCTCTCTGCAGTGTCTGCGTATTAAAAACCGCCTTCCTGCAATGGGGCCATAAGAAGGCTGTTATGGCTCTGTGGTGCCAGGCATCGGTGCCAAACGCTGAGGAGGCACCCGACTGATTCTCTTCCTGCTGCCTCAGAGAGGAACTTAATAATTCCCCCTTCGGATGTCCACAGCAATTTGAGTATCGTCCGCAGAGTTACTAGAGTGCCCAGTCCCTTCTAATTTCTTAATGCCATCTTGAGCACTGCAAGTTGGAACGTACCAAGAATTTGGTGGGCTATTGGTCAGTGACATCTTGCATCGCTGATGCACTAATACATTTGGACCCTAAACTCACTTGGCTCAGGTGATTAGCAGCCTGTGGCGCTGAATCAGCTGTACTGTGGGACATAATGTTTGGAATGTCCAGGGAGCTTCCAGGCAACGTTTAAGCACAAAAACTAATGCTCTTCCCAGTAACTTTCCCTACACCTCCATTCTTATATTGATTTCCGCCACATCCACGTGAGTTTTTAGCCTGGGAGTTCCCATGCTCCTTTGCACGCTTATTTCATTTCACTCTGCAGAGCAGCATGGTGACCATGGCCGTTTTTCTCGCCTGGTTTCGGTATCCAATCGCAGAACAAAAAGGGATTTGTACAGCCCTCGATTGCATTTTACGTCACGTGGTGGCTCTGGTATTGGCTCCGGGGAATGTACATTCGTAGCGCCCAATAAACGGCTATCGACAATTGTAAACGATGCTTCCGCTACGAGAAATGCAATAGGTAGGTCCCCAGACTAAATATCACTTGTGATTTTAGTATGGCATTCGCCAGGCTAGTGAGTTTTAGCACTTAATGGAAAACACAATACACAACTGCTGCCTAAATTAACTCATTTACACTCCACTTTTTAGAGTGGTGATGCATTCAGAAACTTTTATGCCAACTCCAAGCAGGTGTGTAGAGCAGCCTACCAGAGCACCAGGTAGCAGCTCTTCCACAGCTCCTTGCCCAGGTAGGTGGTTCCGGCCCGGTAGAGCAGGGCTCCTTCTTTGGTGCTGCTCGACTCCATGCAGCTGGACGGCTGGGAGCCCACACTCATGTCCATGGGGTCCTCCCAGTGCACCAGGGAGTAATGGCAGATGTTGACGTCGGACACCTGTGCAGGGAGCAAACGCAAGCAAGAAAGTCTTCACAAGCTGGCAGCATTAAGCACTATAGGTTCCTTGCACATAAACATTTTTTACACAGCTCACTTACTCTTGGTTACATTGGCTGCATAAGAATCACTATACAGGAAAGCTCACACAAACAAGTCTGTCAGTCATAGTCAAACAAAACTGCCAACTTTAACGGCAGTCATCTAATCGTTAATTTAAGCTTGTGCTAGCTGCTAACATTTGTGACTACCGCTCTACTACTGCGAACAATGTAACCTGAAATGTCCGAGCCGTATAGAATTTTGTGTGCAAGGAGTGAATTACATCAAAGAGGAACATGAATGCATTTGCGGAAACTTTTTGCACAGAAAGATTGAACAGAACAGCTTCTCATGCCTGTTCCATACAGCAGAGAGTGAAAGTGGAGCTGTAGAGCAATGAGGAAGTCAGTGGAGAGGGGGGTTAATAGGCTATGCCAGGTCTTTGTACGAGGTTTAATTTAATGACATTTGAGCATGTTGGAATGGCATTGTCTGCTGAAGATCACACGTTATTACCCTACTGTGCTTCCATACTGCACTCTGCAAAGTACACAAGAAGTCGAGTAGTGCCACCCGTAGTGAAAACATACCTCACAGTGGGTTTCTTGACACACAAACTTGGTGAGCGCCAGTTTCTCCATGGTGGCATCGGTCAGGATTGATGGGTAAGGAGGTTCTCTGCAGCCGTTTATCATAGCCGACCTCAGAATGTTCAGAAACCAGCTGAGCCAATGCAAACAGGTATGCAGAACAAAGAGACAGAGACTTAAGTTATTACTTTGTTCATTACTATTTATTTACTATGATCTAACGTGCTTGCAATGACTTGTTTACTATACTGTAGTAAAGCTAAAATCAATGTTAGGTCACACCACCTCTGCTCTGACACCAGCAGACAAGAGAAGGCAAAGGTGTGCTGTTTGCACTGCTAAAGACAAAAGTGAAGCCTCACTAACATCAGCTGACTTTCACAACAGCGGTGATTGACTGCTTAAAAAAAGCAAGAAGCTGTCTGGAGAGAAACTGATCTTGAAGGCTGTTGTAACGGACTAAGATAAGGCAGGCTAAGAGCAAACCCTGAGATAAGAAACAGGAAAAGACAAGCCAAGCCATAGTTGATTACACACTCACACAGTCAAGGAGGAGTCTGCCGTGTCCAACAGAAACTGTCTTCTCCTGTTAGTGCACACCAGTGTAACTGTCTGCTGGTCCAGACCCACCTGAAAACAACCAAAACACGCCATTCTTTATCCATACATCTGCAAACTAACTTCTATTGTAGCCCAACACTGATATCTTGCTGAAAACAGGACTAGTGATTTACATTGAAATGAATTAAGAACTGATTATTTGGCTATGTCAAAAGTTCCAATAAACCCCTAATACATATACAGCAAAACTACAGATACAAACAAAAACAGCACACTCACAAATAAAATACAAACAAGATCTCTACTCACAGAGACATAATCCAGCTCATTGTATGACACCGCCTCTTCAACCATGTAAGGCTTCTCTGCAGCCCCTGAGCAAGGCAAGAGGCAGAGAAAAATGTATAAAAGCGGTACAGAAGGATGGAGAAAGAGATATATATTATATTATATTATAATATAGAATATAATATACATATATTATCATAAAGACAGAGGAGGGACAAAGACACAAAAGGCACAGTTTCAGAAACACATGCTTTTTGTCTGACATCAGGATGATGAAGGCTGAATCCCATTTCTCCATAAGCCCTCTTTTTAGCCCTTAGATACTGTATGTTATCACATGTTTTCATATCTTATTTGTCAGCCCGCAAAATGACTGTTATACACTATATAGTGAAAGCTGGCCTTGGACATAAGTCCATGGGCACGGTATTTTCTGAAGGTATTGAATTAACATATTGTCTCGTTTCCCTACACCCCTCTCACTTGTCACTCAAGGGATAAGGCATTGGCGAAGGGGGAGAGCTAGGGGGAAGGGACTAGAAAAGAAATGTGATGCAGCTAAAGGTTGCTAACACAATCACACCACATTCCTCAGCACTATCATTAATGTGCTTGAAAAGGTTAAAGGGTAATGGGAGAGATAGCAGGGCATCAATCCAGCAGTGGAGGCTGTGTTTGAGCAGGTCTGCAGGGGAGAGAGAGAGGGGGAGGCTCACCCTTGCGCAGCAGATAGATGTAGCAGTCTGTGAGCAGCAGGTAGAGGGGCTGCAGGTCCCCCTCCATGTGCCCCGTGCTCATCCTCACCATCTGCAACACAATGAACAAGTCAATGAATGAAGCACTGGAGGCCAAACATTCAAACAGCACCACTGGGCCTCCACATGAGAGAAAGCAAAGGGATGAGCTGTCAGCACACCCTCCATATGGCCACATTGTCAGAAGAGCTACTAAAGCTTCCCTTAAAGTCTTTTAAAATGTCTTTTTGGTTGTTTGGCCGTTTCAAAAAAGTGTAATAACATTGTTGTAACTTATCATGAATACAGTGGAATCCAAGTTATCCATACCTTGAAGAGTTGCTCCTCGTTCTCTCTGAAGACGTGAATCATGAGCAGGAGCAGGTGATTATTGTCCACACTGTTGAATTGTACAAACAAACAACAACAACAACAAAAAAGGTTCAATCACAATACAGACTGCCAATAAGCAGCACTTCATCCCTGCATTATGGCATCCATAACTAAGAATGTGAAACAAGCAGCCTCTCACCTGAACTCTGCAGGATGGGAATTCTCCGTTGGACTCGACTGTTCCTCCTCACTCCCTGCACCCGGAGACGTTCCGTTTTCCAGCGGCACAGGCGCCTCTTCCTCCGGGCCCTTCTCCTCCTCTCCTGCCTCCTCTAAGGCGAGGCCGTGGGCATGCTGTGGCTGTGGCTGTGGCGATGCTGCCTCTGCCGCTGCCTCTCCCTCATCCGCATGGCCACCAAGAAAAGCCGCCGGCTGGCCATCCCCTGCAGGGTCATGGCCCCCACCACCCGTGGCAGCAGGGTCCGGACTGTGAGGGGTAAAGCAGTAGAAGTCTGCGGGGGCGGGTGGGGCCCGTAGGAAGCCAGGGCTGGGGGCCAGAGGGCCAGGCTGGCCATGAGGGTCAGGTGGCTCACCCCCCGAATCGCCCCGAAAGGGCTGCAGCCTGGGAGGTGGCGCCGCCGCTTGGGTGCTACTTCTTCTTCTGCTGCTGCCATCCACGACTGCGTCTTCGCCCGCCCTTCTCTCGCCCTCCTGCTCCTCCTCTTCCTCTGCTCTGTCCCAGCTCTGCCGGTCCAAGGTGCCGTTCAGCCGATCCATGACGTCGCACAGCGGCTGGCCCACACTGTCCATAGAGGTGTCCGTCATCTCAGGGAGCCTCAGCAGGGCTTCGGGATCTTCCTCATCGCCATCCTCCTTCCTCTTCCTCTGTGCTGCGTCTGTCCCTGGCCCGTCTGCACCCTCAAAGGCACTCCAACTGCCAGCGGTGTCAGGCTCAGTGTCCTGTCCCCTCCCGGCCCCGGACTCCGGCCCCTCCTCGCCCATCCCCGATTCTGAAGGGGCTGCGCTCAGCACGCTGCTCACAGAGCCTGTCGACTCCTTCCCCCGGCGCTTCTTGGCTGGCTTCCTCCGTCTGGCCATTCTGAGGCGACCAAAATACAATAACAAATCCTTTATTCCATAACAGTCACAGGCAGTCAAGCTCAATCCATTAAGATGCCCTATTCACTACATAATGCCTCACTTAGTTCTGACAGTGGGAATTTATGGCCCATATTACATATTTAACCAGATTTGACAAATGCGGGATAACACAACTATGTTCCACTCTCGCTATCTGTAGTTGCTACTGACTGGTACACACTGAAGATGTTCCAAAAAATCACAATTACGCATTTAATCAGATTTGACACATGCCAGACAGCAACAACTATGCATGCCCCGCTGTCCCTATCTGCATTTGATACTGACCGCCTGCCACACAGGGAAGTTGTCCCTACAATCACAATCTAAACCTCATCCAACCAATAGAAGACTATGAGTGAGTAGACAGAAGCAGATAGGCAACCCATATCTCAGCGGTGCACAAAGGCAGATAAGAGCATTCCTGTTTTAAGCTAAGCTAAGGACTTCCAATCATACAGCCCAATGGAGCCTGTCCTTTGACTTGTTAAGGGGTCAGGGCTTAGGGAGGGCCTTGGGATTCAGGTGACAGTCCTTGCCTGTTCCGAGCTCACCTTATGACTTCCAGCTCGGTGCTGGTGCTTTCCGTGTCGTCTCCCGTGGTGGCCTCGTGCCTGCTGTGGACCGGCGTGACGTCGGCTGAGGTGTTGGTGTCAGAGTCCTCGTTGAAAGGGTTGTGTCGGAAGGTGGGGCTGCGAGAGAGTGAGGTGGTTCGGGATGGCGGCGCGACCACCGTTCGGACCAGCCCAGAGTCACTGACCACGGTTTGCGGGTCGGACGCACTGGAGCGGGGAGCGCTGACGGGGTCGGTCAAGTCCCCCTCTAGATAAGCAGAGGTGGAGACACATGCTCAAAACAACAAACGCTTCTCACAAGAATCTCCATTTCACACACACACACAGACGTACAGTACAGCAATGCACATTCACCAGATCAGCACATACACATCAGATATAAAGCGGACATGGAGACTGTCAAGACTGGATGGGCCTGATTTCAACCAGACTGCCAGACTGCTTCAGATCAGTGTCATTTCACTCATTTCAATGTGCTTTGCTTATTGCTTTTAGAGTCCCCTTTAGCTTGAGCTACTTCCTGAGGCCAAACAGTTTGTTGTAAACACTGTATTTGCTCTACCAATTTCAACTGAAAAATAAAAAGAACAACCTGTTAGTCCATAATTATATCTTGAATACCAAGTTGCTATATTATAAAGTACAAATTTATATAGTATAAATTTCACTATGTTGTCCTATATTATATTACACTATATCCAATCTATTCACCATTCCATTCAAGTATGTTTATTTGAATATGACACTGATATTGAAGCAGATGGGCTGTGGCTTAAACTCAGGCCAGACACATGCAGAGCCATTGCCATGTGAGAGAAAAAGGTTATCATAACGGCAGGAACAAATTCGGTTAGCTGAGCAGTGGCTGCATCAGGCGTTGCAGAATGCTTTAGTTAGACACTGATGCTCCTACCAGACACAAGAATGACCAACACTCACCTGCAGATCTCTGATTGACACCTCTAACTGGACAGTGCTGTTGCGCAGCTATTGAAATAGTGACTAGAATAATATCACTCTGTCAGATGACTAACCTGTGTGATCTGTAGCCATGGCCAGTCCTCATGTGCATTTACAATGCAAGTGTAATGGCAGTGCAATGTAAATGCAATGACAACAAGGCACAGAGTACAACTCAAACACAACAACATACAGTATGGACTATTTCAGCACAACCATCTCTTCCACCAACACACCCAACAACATACACACCCAAAAGAGGGCGACATTCACACACCCAAAATGTGGGATAATTATTCCCACTGAAAAGCCCAGCTGGTTCCTAACCCACCAGAGCCAAACTTGAATAGCCTTCACGTTGAGCAAACAAGTCATTAGCGCACCATAAAAAGCGACAGAGAACAGAGAGGTAGCATGCGCATCTCAACCACCATGAGGTATGGCTATACAGACATGCATAAAGCTGCGGTGTGTGTGTGTGTGTGTGTGTGTGTGTGTATGTGTGTTGGCGGAGTGTGTTGCTGGTAGGTAGGTGAAATGAGGGGAAGGGAAAAATTATGGGATGGGAGAAGGGGGAATAACCATGTCCCACCTTCCCAGTCAGCACTTGGCATTGACTGCAACACGGGGAAGATGTCACCGAAATCATAATCTAAAAAAAGGAAGGATAAGACTCAACATCAGGTGGAGGGGAAAAAAAATGTATGACAACATGAAGAGATGAACATGGAAAGAACAAAGAAAAAGAAAAAAAGGAAATAAAGAGAATGCAATGAACAGAAAATGATGACATAAGAAGCAATATAAGGGTGGAATAGCATTTGGGAAACTAGCTTAGCCAATGTAATGAACTGAATGTGAACCTGACAACGCAGTGGTGAGGGACTGAGCTATGAGAAGCTTACTGACACCTAAAACTTAGCATGTGATGCAGTTCCACAAAAAAACAGTGACCGCTTTCATTGCATACAAGTGATGAGGGAAATGGAAAGAAAAAGAAACTTTAACAGCGAAACCATTCTTTACTTTAACTTTTGTGTTCCCAGAATTGTGCTGTGTGAATAAGTGTGAGACCTGCACTTCTGTGAAACACAGAGTGAGAGAGTGAAATGCAAATTATGAATTAAAGAATCACTAATATAGAAAGAGGAGTAGATATTGAAATCCTCTTACCTTCACTGGACGGGGCGATGGCACTGTCATCCCACTCCAGGTTGGTGGAGGTGAGAGAGGTGAAAGAGTGAAGGGACAAACTGTCTGAACTAGGTAACCTCTCCTCAAAATCTAGAAGATTCTGTGGTTTATAGTACTCCGGCATGTAGGGTGCCACATCCAGATAAGGGACATCCTGGGCAAATAAAGGAAAACAAATAAAAACTGTAAAACGGGTTCCATAAACTCATGAAATCACATTAATGGTTTCCATTGTTTGGTAATCAACCTGGTGATGAATTACAAAATTCATGTGTTTTCTTTGTGTGAGCACGACAACACCTACCAGCTCGAGATCAAATCGGATAAACTCCAGTCCAGAGACCAATGTGACGAAAAGTGTGAGATGGTCATGGCTGCAAACCAATGCATTTCTACAAAATAGACAGCAGAATAAGAGAAATACAAAATAAAATGTTCCAAATCAAAAATTTCTCTTCATTGACTGCATGCTATGTCTACTTCATCAATTTAAACTACAACACCAAATTTTAAAACTTTAAGGCTAAAGAAGCTTAATTGTAATCAAAGTGAAAACAATCCTGCAAAAGGCCCTTCAGGAATAACAAGTTGAGCTTGTAATTACCAGCCTCAACCCAACTAGTAACCTTTAGACATCACAAGTGTCAACATGCAACAAGGATAGGCTAATACTCACTTGAAATAATATTTCTGCAGCAGAGCCTGGTTCTCTTGGAAAAGGCGGAGGTAGCTTTCTAATGAACTCTCACTGAGGGCTAGGTACAACCAGGCACGACCTATACGGCAAGACAGACAACAATCCCACTTAAACTGAACAGGCTGTCACACAACTGGAAATGTACCGTCAAACCAGACCACAGAGAAATCACTCATGGAGGACCATCATTTTCAAAGGAAATATGACATGTCAGGGAGCACCACTTTTTATTTGACTGTCTGAATCAATAGTGGGGCTGACATTCCTTTCCTGTGGCATAGCACTCACACAGAAAGCTGCACCAAACAGCCACAGCTCAATGACATGCTGTAGGCGCCATCCAGAGATACAGCCAAGTGGAGGCCAAACATAAGTAAAATGGGCAAGGGTTGATGCTTACTGCGGCCAAGGTTGGTAGCTATGTGACTGAGCTCCTCTATCTGCCGCACTGCTTCCCTGCGTGTGAAGTGCAGGACAAGGACCCAGTAACCTGAAGAAATGTCCTGAAGCCTGTAACCACACAAACAGACACACACAAACATGAAAAGCCAATCTAGATATTCAATTCATATTTATCCACTGAGTGAACTGTAGTGCTCTAAAAACAGGCTGTTCTTCCACATTTTATATGCGGCTATTCCCCTGGGAACTGAAACCATAACTCTAGGGCATCTGTCCTGTCAAACAACATCGACATTGTTGTAGACATCCATACTGTAGATAGCACACCATGGAACTTTCAGGCAGTACATATTGTTTACAGTAGCATATGGGAGCAAAACTGCTGTGTTTGAACTAATAACTTACCCATAGAGTAAGGCATGGTCAAGGTGTTCACAGAGCCTTTGCAAAACCCGGTCATGGTTACGAATGGCTGGGGTTTCATCTTCGCAAGCAGCAAAGTAACTCTGAAGCTGTAGAGATTATAATGGTGAACAAAACAATAAAAAGCTATTCTTTAATAGGGCATGTAGCCTGCAGCTTCTGGTGTTTTATGGATTTATGGATTGCATGTCTCACCATAAGTACTGTAGGCTAGGCTATACATTAATGAAGGAGAGGTCAAAACAGGTTACTTTAAAAGGGCTGTGTATTAGCAGAATTAAGCGTTTGACTCCATCAGCTTTTGTGAACCCACATAAATTCCAAGCACCTGACAGTCATGTGACCTCAAAACTTGGAACAGGAAACGTCGGAAATATATAGCAGAAGTGGGTCGGTATGTCAAAAAAAGCGAGGGAAAAGACAAAGGCATTGCAGTGCCATGTGACACCGTAGGACAGGGCTTGACTGTTGTCATCATGTTGAACTGAGATATACTCATTTTAACAGAAACTATGAATGATATAAGATTAGAACAAAATGTACGATGCTGACTTCAGGTGACATTTGGGCAGCTCATGCTGCAGTGCACCCTGTAGCCCCAAAGAACTAAATTAAAATGTCATTAATAGTGACAACTGCTGACCACAATAAATAATGTCCCGATTGTTTCATCCCATACTTTTCAGGACAAAGGAGTCACAGACTGCGGTAAACAGACAGCTAGCTAAACGTTCAGATGCTGTTCTGATGATGACGGCAGGATATGCATTGTGAGGAGGACTATGTTTACAACACAGTAGTCCCCGCGCCGCATCCAAGCAATAATGATTTGGATGTGTATGTTTTTACACACAGTAACGTAATAAAACTGAATGTTGTGTCTTAGGATATGCAAAGATGTAGTGATGTAACTGCGTAATCTCCAAAGCGTTGATAAAATATCCACGGGAGAGGCTAGCTATTCTCGTTGGGTCGGGGTGTTGTTTCTAACCCCGAAACAACAAGGCCCACTTTTGACTAATCTTTTACAAATCACTGTTTATCTACAAACACACTCACGGAATCGCTCAATCGTCCGTATCACTGCTTAAACGAATGTAGCTTACCTTCTTCACCGACAAAGAAATATTTTCCAGTATTCGGTCTTTGACTTTGAGCTGATCCATGACTTGGTCTCCTTGGCCGCCAGCGGATGTCAGCTGATACCCAGTGGAGAGTGCGTCTGTGAGTTTGCCACTATTCGGTCACTGGCTCCAAAATGAACTATGTCCAGCAAGACTATCCACGCTGAAGAATGTTAAATATGAGTTTTCCGTCATATCTACAATAAATAGTAGGCCCAACGTCTATACTGTCCGAAGTACAAGATGTTATAACAACTGTACAAACTCAGCTGTGTAGTAAGGTAACTGGCAAAGCAGAAACAGACTAAGTAACAACTACCTTTAAATGCAGTCAGGAACCACTTTACACTTCTTCAGCTCATTCAGCTGAACTCTTGATTATTGGATTTGCATTGGAATTTCTGCCCCATTCCGCTTAAGGTAGTGGTCAGCAACCTTACAGCTGTCCACTTTTGTTGCAAGCCTAGGCAACCTCGCAGACAGTTAAAATTAGAAGGCTGCTTGAAAGGGAATCCTAATCGGAAATAAACGAGTTTTTTTAAAGAAAAAAACGAATTCGCTTACCAGTTGGAGGTACTTAGTTTAGCCGTCTTGTCCCGTCTAAAATAGTTAACGCTAGGGTTAACAAAGGCGCTGACTGGATAAGCTGACTAAAGTTAATTTAGCTATTTACCATGTTGTAATGAGTCGACTCTGTTCGGCAATCACAAATACGGTACAACCGATGAAATACCGAGTGTCGAGCTTTTAATCGACAACCAAAGTGTTTCAGTTTGATTGGTAACCTATATCTTAACTTACTGATGTGCAAACCAGAACTTCAAGCTAGTATTTGGCATTACGAGCTAACGCTAATTCTCCAACTGGCAATTTGAGGTTAGCCTGTTAGCGAAATTACCATACTGGGATATAAACTATTGTATCGAATGCCTAAATATCCCAGTAAAATGTAGTTTATTTGTCTAGACATGAACATACTGAAAGGCAGTCTTGTACACCCATGTTACTAGCAACCTCCACCATCAACCCTTTGCCAGCCAGTGACTGTCAACAAACTCGTGACTCTGCTACCGGATATGACATCATTTTATGTGAACAGAAAACATGCATCAGATAGGGTGGAATGTCAATTTTTACTGCAGTTTTTGGGATCCAAACATTTTTTTTTTTTTAACAAACGTTGAATATTTCCTTTCATTTTCTTTTATCAATTTCAACACAGAAAGTAAGTGATCAGTGCATTTCTTTCTGAAACAGTATCTTCCTCTTCAAATTCAGAATTTTTTACATTTCTCTACTTTCTTTAAAGAGGACACTGATGAATCCAGCACTTTAAATTATGTAAAGACCTTATTGAAGAAAAAAATCCTTATGTACATGGGGAGGGAAGCATTGATTAAGGCCTGTATAAAAACAACGATGGTATATCACACACTATAAACCCAAACCAAACTCATACAATCTCCTCTCCTCAGGAATCTCCCAGGTAAACAGTGGCCTGGACGTTGAGCATGACACTCAGAACCCCCCACCCTTCACCCGCTCTTGCTATAAACAAGGCTGTGTCCCAAATTGACCCCAATGCTCCAGTGCTTGAACTCCTTAATCTGACTTCTCCTTCTCTTTCATATGTAGGAACACAACACTGAAGACGAAGAGGCCGCCCATCATAGAGAAGACACTAGCATAGTAAGGGTAAGCAGAGGGGATGAAACGCTCATACTGAGTGTGCTGCAGTGGGCGGACAGACACCTGAAAGATAAAAGAAAAATGATACATCATTGATAAAGAATAACTCACATCAAAAAGTCTTGGGCGCACACGTCAGCTACACTGTACACACAGTGAAAATACTAACCTGTGTTGAGGAGTACAGGTGTGTGTAGCCCAGCCTGTTGTAATCGACCTTGAACTGGAACACACCATACACGTCTGGCAACTTGAACTGGACGCTGTATTTTCCTCCTGCAACACAAAGAAAAGGTTAATAAAGCCAGATCATTACATTTGAGTAGGAGCGGAAAAAAAAGGACTTTTACAAACTAATACTGTTCTAATACTAAAACTAATATTGTTCAAGTAGTCATGTGTTTATGGTTGACAACTAGGGCAGTACCATTTTTCTTGAGGTAGGTCCTGACAAAGGGGTCGATACGAACAAACTCCAGCTGAATGTCATCACCATCAAAAGGCACCCAACGGCCCTCCGACAGCATCTCAATCACAATGCTGAACTCCTGTTAAGAACATGATTGGGTTAGCACTACCAGAGACTTCATTATAGGAGGATACACATCACTTACTGAATCGCTTCATTGCATGCCTTGCATTTAAAGTGTCATTAAGGATACCTTAGCAAAGATATCTACACCATTCAATCCCAATTCAGACAAGGATTCCACAATACATTTTTTAAGTGAATACAAGCTATATCACCCCATTCATTTAGATAGGGCTTACACAATCAAAATAAGTGTTCAAATGTGTCTCTAAGATGGCCGTCAAGTGAAGGACTTTGGTGCTACCCAAACCAGAAATAATGGTTTGATTTCAGCCTGCCTTTGCAGATTCAACTAAAACTCAGTTGAGTAGTTTTTGTACAGACACTCACCACCAGGTCTGTGATGGTGTAGGCAGCCGGTGGGGTGCTCTCTCCAACAGGATGATGGGTGACCGCTCCGACCCTGAGCACGCCAGCCTCCTTAAACACCCAGCGTGACAAGGCCTCAGCCAGCTCCATATTGCCAGTCAGGTCATGTCTGCAGAAAAATATGAGCACAGTTACAGGGACACTCCATCCACGACATTTAATTCCACCATCTAAGCTAAGCATCTAAACCAGGGTAGACCTGGAGGCTCCACTAGCATTTGCTCTTCAAACTGGGTAAATATCAGCAATTACTACTGTCCTTTACATGAAAGATGCCTTTGAGATTGTAATTCTGAAGAGTTTTGCTAAGAGTTTACAACCTCATTTTCTACAGCAAAACCGGCATGAAATAAAGTAAAAATGAAAAGTCAACTATACGTCTCCATACACAATCTTGATTGAGGTGCAGTCTAGGCTTACCCAGGGACAGTAATTACCAAGCAACTAAGCATTCTCTAACCTTCAATAACTATTTGACACTCTTTTCAGCTCTATTTCCTGACAGCCATCCAGCAAGAGATTTGCACATGAAGATTTGTGTCTATTTTAGATAATAACAAATATACCTATTTGTAACCTATTTAGTAACACCGGACAATAGCTTAACAGACCCTCCATTTGTGTATAAGTGAAGAATTTACAGTATCAAAATGTTTACAAATAAAATAAAATTCCAGAATTGAATGTCTCCAGTGCTGGAAGAGGCTACAGGAAGCAGTGTGATGCATCCCCAAGTAATTTTCAAGGTAAAAATGTTCTCCTCTATACTGGATGAGAAAGATAACAGTGTGTGGAGTGAGAGGAAGTGGATGGCGCTGGTGTACCGTTCAGATCCAGGGGTAGCCTTCTGCACTGCAGAGCTGAAGAAGGCATCGCTGAAGAAGTCTAGAGAGCCACTGAAAACCACGCGGGCGTTGTTCCTGGCCTGGAGGCCTGCAATCAGGAGTGTGTTCTTGCCCACAGCATGAGGGTACTGCCATAAAAAAAGAGAGAGAAGGCATTAAGATTTAAAGTTTCAAGGTCTATATATAACGTTAATGCATGGACTAAAATTAGGTTAGAAAGAATAAGTACCTGTTTGATGGGTTGATCAGGAAAGAAAGAGTAAGAGGTGGAGGAACCAGTCAGAATATCCAGCACCAGAGGGTTATCAGGGTCAGCCACCATACTAATGAAAAGAAACCAAAGCATGATGGCTCCACCTAACACAGTACTACTACACAAGATGTTGACCTCTAGGTCAGTTAAGGTAGGCGCAGAGAGAGTGCACTGGTTTATTACCAAGATGTCAGTTGTAAGCCAAATATATTTCTGGAATTAACTTTTCATAAACTGAAGAGAGCCATTGTTTCTCTTAATTTGTGGAGGTTTCCATAAATGTAATATCTAATATGCCATTATTTTTTACAACTATGCAACACATCACATGAAAAAAAAAGCCAAACAGGACTTACCCAACACCCTTGAAAAGGATAGGTTTTTCAGTGGGCTTTCCAACAATAGTTGGTGCTTTGAGGAGGTTCTCTGGGTCAGCAACAATTAAAGTGTGCTATGGAGAAAATGTAGACTTATTAGATCAATTTCTTCAGTCTGCACTGATGTGCATGAGACTCTCATATGTGAAAATAAAAACCGTTCAGTGCTTACATCTCCAGGGTCTGACACATCGTAATTATGATGATCAATTACAGCAGTCTTTTCTTCATCAAACTCAATGCCACATTCGCTGCCAAGTTCTCTGAGGGGGTCCCCTACACAGCAACAAGGAAATGCAATGTGTTCGTTTCTGGTCAGAACTAAGCACATAATGTTAATAACTTGTTCAGTGAATAACTACAAAAACAAAGGTCCCACTTCCTTACCAATGTCAAAGCTTGCTGCTACAAGTACATTTCCTCCTCCATCAATGAAGGCTGTGATAGTTTCAACGTTGATATTGCCACCAAAATCTGACGAAAAAATACACAACATATATCATTTAGTGCCAAACAGTGCTAAGACAAGAAACTGTTGGTACTCCTACATAAGTGTCTCTACTTTTGGTCAAAAGTAAAGTCACAAAATCACTCACCTTCCACAGAGGGGGAGAAAATGATGAGATGGTCATACAGAAACTGGCCATATTTAATCAGTGACAGACTGGCATCGTCGGCCGTTTTGAAAGTAAGGTCGAAGCCACGGTCTGCAAAGTTAACAGCAGGGTTAGCAAATGCTTATCCAAGTAGATTAATGTGTGAATATAGTCCAACGATGACAATCAAGTGCGTTCACTTGCTAACGTTAACTAGCTTGTCGAAAGCATGTCATATGAATGGAACGACACGTCAAACAACACTGCGTTCAAGCTACAAAACAACAAATGTCATTTAAGTCTAGCTAGAGCAAGAAGAGAGTAACAGTTGGCTCACTAAATTATTTGAGAGACGTAATGATTGAGAGATGAATCCTCAGACACTCACCGGCTAGACTGCGGAAGAATATTGAATGGGTGTCTTTGATGTTCGGGTTATCCAACAGGACTAGCGTCTTTCCGTCTCCCAAGGCTACTTGCATAAAGCAAGCTAAAGAAACAACAAACAGTACATTATTCAAAATTCCTTTAGGTGCCATGTTTAAACGTTTTCGGCAATTGCAAGCTTTGGAGCGGTCACAATCTTCTGCAAGCCGTGCTTCCACCGCCATTTTCCCGTTTAGACAACGTCAGCCTAAGGAACTGTGTAACCTTTGGCCCATGCTGATTCAACCAATCACAAACGTTCACGCATAACCCGGAACCGAGCTGCTCCACTCCTGTGACAGCACTGCCAGAGAAATTTTAATAAGGGCACTGCAGTTTTTTTCCCCGGTTATCATTTCCATTCAATGTATGATACAATGTATATTCTAGGGCTAATTGTGCAGACTATTTGCATGTATTATTTGTTTTTAGTCAAAGCGAAATTCATTGTAAATCAAACTATGCAACACACACACACCTCCCCCTCTCACACATAGGCTACAAACCAGATTAAAAAAATATTTGGGACTGTAGCTACAAATTGTGAATAAAAAAGGAAGCAAATTGTTTACAAATCTCATAGACCTATAGGCTATTTTATTCACAATAACAGCAAATGTTGAAAGTGAGACATTTTGAAATTATATTTTGGATTTCATGAGAGCTACACAATCCAAAATATTTGGGACAGGTAGTATAGCAAGAGTTCAGAAAAATAAAATGTATATAGCCGGAGGACCAATTTGCAACTTATTTGGTCAATTTGCAACATGATAGGGTATAAGAGCCTCTGAGAGAGTGTCTCTCAGAAGTCAGGATGGGCAGATCATCACCAGTTCCCCAAATATTGCAGTGAAAAGTAGTGGAGCAAGACCAGAGAGGAGTTTCTCAGAGAAAAACTGAGAATTGGGTTGCATGAGTGTGTGTGGCATGGGCAGCTTACGCACCTGGAAAGGCACCATCAATGGTGATAGGTAGGCTTATGTCCAAGTTCTAGAACAACATATGCTCCCATCCAGATGCTGTCTCTTTCAGGGAAGACCTTGTGTTTTTTAACAGGACAATGCCAGCACATACTGCATCAATTTACATCATGTCTGCCTAGAAGAACGATCTGATGAAATGGTCTTCAGTTTGAACATTTGATATGTCATTTATGTTGTATTCTGAATAAAATATTGAAGTTTGAAACTTCCACATCATGGCATTCTGCTTTTATTCACAAGTTGTACAGTGTCCCAACATTCTTGGAATCAGGTTTGTAATAATCTATTTAATAATCTACACAATAGATGATAAACTTTTCATAGGCTGCTACTTAACAACTGTGATATTATCAAATAATGTAAACAGTTTCTGAAAAAACACAAACACTGCTCATTCTACAAACCCTTGTAAAACTGCATTTGCCTATAGTTCTTATTACTTGTGGAGACATGACAGATGAGGCATCACAAACAGGAAGAACAAATGTAAATGTAGGAAGAAAGACTTTATTTGATCCCATATACACTTTTCAAATTCACAACAGCCAAAGGGTTGATCAGATAAATGTTTCAATATGTAAAAGTGCAAATAATTAATAATTACTAGGCCTACATCATCACCTACTAGTGTTTGTATGATGAACTTGAGGTAGTTCATGTGAAGTGTGAACTTGCACAATACTGATCAGGAGGATGTATCTTATTTTCAAGGTATCCCACCACCACAATCTTTAACCCAATACCTATGACACAATTCAGGGTGCTACACTGAACATGCTTACTGACGCAAAAAATAAATGTGGTCAACAACATAACAATGATTTTAACTTCACTGGATTAAGTTAATACAGACCTAGTGTGGAGGTGACTACCCTCTAGTGGTCATATGGGAAAGGTCTATTAAAATGTGCTTCAAGATTCAGATTTGATCAATCTTAAAAAATAACTTCACAAACTAGCTGAGGTCACATCGGAGGGCTCGGTGATAAGCTGTCCCAATGAGAAGCTTGTCCTCATATCTGGCTGCTATAGTAGACCCGATGATCACACTGCCATCATCTTCATAGACTTGGGATACAATCGGTTGGTCCGAAAGAATGTCCTGAATCCTGATTACCTAGATTAGGTATGTGGAATATGTGGTCATATATTTATGGCCTTTTTTGACTTGACCCCCCCCCACACACACACACACACACATACACTCACACACACACACACACACACACACACACACACACACACACACACACACACACACACACACACACACCTACAGTAGATAATACATAACAGAGAACACAAACATCAGAAATAAACTTCATACTTACCTCAGATCCTGCTGGGTCGTTGGGGTCAGCAGCAGCCAATTTGGCCGCGTTTGGGTGACATCCCATAAATAGATCACCTGTCTTAGTGTGCACGTCAATGTTGTCACAAAGTGTATTCACATGGACGGACTGCGGTTTTAGGGGAAGTGGAGGCAAAACAAATTCAAAGTGAATAGTTGTGTGCGCACATCTATTGTGTGCGCAAATTCATTCATCACTTTTTAACATGACAAGATGAGATTTGTGATCAGCACAGTAAACACTCCTATTATAAGCAATAATCTAAGGGCCTCCACATGTTATTTCTGACCCATTTCAAATTCAACCATTTCTGCTAGCAGTGTGAATCGCACAGGTCTTAAAGGAGAAGTTCAGTTTTTAGCATGTTTAGCCCCTTTTCTGGAGTGTCTAGGAATGAAATAAAATCATCGATACCAAAATTTTGACAACTGGTCCGGTCACGGATATTTGGCTCACTTAGAATCCCACCGGCTGCTGCAGAACGCCATGTCCGATAATGTCCTTATTTTAATACGATAATGTCCTTTTTTCTGAACCATTTCGAATTCAACCATTTTTGCTAGCAGTGTGAATCGCACAGGTTTTAAAGGAGAAGTTCAGTTTTTAACATGTTTAGCCCCTTTTCTGGAGTGTCTAGGAATGAATAAAATAATCGATACCAAAATGCAGAACGGCATGTCCGATAATGTCCTTATTTTAATACGATAATGTCCTTTTTTTATGGTGTTCTGAACATTTTTTCGGCATAATAATATCAACTAGCAAAACAAAAAGGCAAGTAAACCTGGATAGAAACTATGACAATTGTTTTGGGACACAACTAACCCCTCTGTGCACATGTTTTAAAATAAAGGTTTAGGGTTGTTTTAAGGACATTATCGGACATGCACATAGCAAGCCATTCTGAAGCAGACGGGGGGATTGTAAATGAGCCAAATATCCGAGACAGGACAAATCGTCAAAATTTTGGTGTTGATGATTCGATTTCAACCTAGACAATCCAGAAAAGGCGCTAAACATTTTAAAAACCTAACTTCCCTTTTAAATGTGCAGTCAGTGATTCTATGTGGTTTATAAACACATAACCCTCTTTAAAACTATGATAATATCTCCTCATGACCCACCATCTTCATTGTCTAGGGTGTCAAAAAAAAAAAAACAATTACCGGTAAATATTTATAACTAAATGACAACTAGTAGCCTGCCCATCCCCACTCCAAACAGTAATAAAGAATCACTGACTGCTCTAAGGGATACAAGCCATAAGAATCTCCAGAGCTTCCTTACCTTAACTGGAACGACTAAACCTCCTTTCTGAATTTCCAGGACATCGATATCATGATCAATAATATCAGACACGTACAAGTACCTGTGAAACGCAATGAAAGCCAATTGTCATACAAATGTCAAACAATGCACTCAGTGGAAACACTGAGTTGCTATATAATGTGTTTTACTTTGTAAATTAAAAATGTAACTGAAATGTGACACCATTCATGAATTTAAACAGTCCTATAATAATCAATCATTTCAGTTATCTTTTTCCACAATAACACAGTTACACACTACATTGCTAGCTCAAATAACCAACCTGTAATCTGGGGAAATGTTGATGCCATTAGCTGAAGAGAAGCCTGTGGCGGCTACCTTCACAACGTCTGGACTGTAATACACAACATCACTCCACGCCAGGCCAAAGATGATGGTCAGCAAGTGCATTATTTGGTTGTGATAGTAGCGCGTATTAGTAGCATAGAAGCTATCCACTCCAACAGCAACAATATCATTTAAACTGTAATGAGGAAAAGAGAAAGTAGGATAAATGACTCATACACAGTGGTGACTGCAGAACAATACATTGTTTGAAATGTTCAGCAAAGCATACTCATGTAGCAGATTGTGTTTAATGGTCTTAAGGTGCACAATGGTATTCTTCTCTTCAATGAGTTGGAAAATCTCCACCTGGCTCCCAAAGTTTGGATGATTCACCACAAACAAGTAAACAGACCCATCTACAAGAAATGTCAGGCATCAGTCATGTTAAAAGGTTAGACTTTATGAAAACAATACTGTATTAAAACTAACTTTCAGGTTCACAATATGAATGTTCAAGCAGACCACAGAAATAAATTTTGACTTAAAATTCATACAAAAGTGTTTTCCCACATGCGCACAGTCTCATAATGGCACAATTTAGCAAGGAACAACAATGACATCAGCTTTGACAACACCATACCTTTCTTGTCAGTAAAGGTGCTGATGCCGTGTGGGTTAAAAGACTCTTGGTCAAATTCTCCCTCAATTTGAAGGGACACAGGTGTCATGTCAGGATCCAGCATATTGAAGATGTACATCTTCCCAGGTCTATCAGAATTGAGAGTAACTGGCAACAACTCAAACTTCAATCCCTATTGGAGAAAGTATTAGAAAATGTAAACTGTGCACATAGCTTTATCATAGTTTTAAAAAGCAAAAAATGTGTAGCCTACACAATTGTAACAAATTAATTTGACATACTGTACTGATAATGGCCAGCCCGTCTTCAAGGATGGCGATGTCTTCAGATCCAAATTCTAAATAGTTTAGATATCTTTAATAAACTCTAAAGTTGTAGTAATACAACCCAATAATAAAATATCATGTGCTCAAAAATGATCATCTACTAGGCTACTTCAAAAACCCATCATAGCTGAGGCCTTGTAGCCTAGCAAACTTTGAAGGAAGGCATTCAAATGTAGCACTCACCTATGTCATTAAGTGGCTGGCAATTTGGCAAATGGTTTTGTTTGAGTTGACGATCTGCAAGCTGAATTTCCCTACAAGGAAAATATATGGTCACACATCTACACACACACCACCCCACAAAAATGTTAGGGAAAAAAAACATGTAAATGAAAATTCTGAAAAATAAAAATAAATGTATTTAGGGAAAGTACAACAAACTTTAGATTTACAAATAAGACAACTGACAAAAGATGCATTTGGATAGGCTGTCCTATTTGGTTTGACAAAGAGAATGGCTTCTTGATGGTAGGCCTACCATCCACATTTTCAGCTGTTGATGGAAAACTCTCTTCATATAGTGAAAATAGGGTAAATTACTGTATGTACAGTTCTAGTTGGCATTCATATGCTTTCTGAAAGATTTGTTAAAAAGTCTTGTCATGCTTCCAGAAGTGCTCCCGCAATGACTCAGCTTAATTCATCTCCAGAGAATGTATGCCAGAGGTGAATGCATACATCCTGTTTTGATAAGTTAACTAAGTGGATACTGCAGGTAGGCTATGTCAGTAAAATTGTAAAGGAAACTGCTTTGCGCACCAACACTAGAAATAAAATAAGCACTGACTGCATCATTCAGTAGTCTTTGCGTTAGTATTAAAGCCGACGAAGATCTTGGAAGGTTATGTGCATGAAGACAAACCCATGTAGGCAACATGGGACGGGCTTTTACACGAGCACAGCGTTTAGGCTACAACACATGTTTGAAGGGCTGAGCATTATATTGTTCCTTTCAGCGCGATGTGTCTACACTTTGCGCCTCTGTCTTGCAGTTTGCAAGGTGACAAACTAAGAATTTCAGCAGCACTGACACGACTTTAGTCGAGATTATTCTCGGCCAGCTACTTGGCTGAGCGTCCTTGTTTACACTAACTTCCATTTCTGACATGTCAAGTCAATTGCCAACCTTATAACTCGAAATCGCAATCCAAGAAACACAGCACATGCCAGGACAACGATGCTCAACACAAGCCATCTCCCCATAATTGCAAGCCACGAGTCAGCAACAACAATTTGTGTTCAGTTGTCGAGTGACACTTGACTATTTACACTGACTAGGAGATCACATGGGTCTGGGGGAATATTATGGGAAGCCGAATGAGCATTATTCGGAGAGAATACACCATGCTAGTGCGAACTAGTTAACTTTAACACCAAACGGTTATAGGCTATCTCAAACATCAGAAATAGATATACACACTAGTTAACACCGATACGGGCCAAAGTCAGATTGGCAGAAATGGCTCCTTCATAGGTAGGCCTGAATAACAAAGTAAGGAAATACACGCGCAATCGGTTTGCCATAGGGGTGTGTCAGAAAAGTCATCATAGCCTACCCCATAGATATTATATAATCAGGCTGGGATAAAATCATGTAAGGAAATAACGCACGTTCATAACTTCGATAAGTGTGTATGGTAACTAATTGACATCCCTTCCAAAAAAAATCCCCAGCTGATTATTCAGTTCAGTTCAGTTTCAGTTCAGTTTAACTTTATTGTCCCAAAGGGAAACTTGTCTTGCAGTCAGGTACAGACAGATACACATAAATAAACACAACCACTTACAACACACAAACACACAAGGGGGACACAACAACAGACCAATAAATATAAAAGATTGTCTCATACATTGTAAAAAACCCGTCTAACCTTCTGACTCAAGATTATCAGAGTAATGTCTGTGCAAAATTGCAGAATTGTGCAAATTTAGCAGGCGAATTGCACTGGGAATAAAAGAGTGTTTTATCCTGTTGGACTTAAAAAATGGCACTCTAAGTCTCCGGCCTGAGGGGAGAATTTCAAATGAGCAATGAAGGGGGTGATAAGTACAGTCCAGTATTGACTCTGCTTTCTTGATGACCTGTCTCTCATAAATTGATTGTAAGGATAGCTGAGGACATCCAATCAACTTCCCCGCCACCTTCACAATTTGGTTGAGACTGTTCTTGTCCCGAACACTGATGCCCCCAAACCAGGCAATAAAAGAAAATGTGAGGACAGATTCAATAAAGGATTTATAAAATAAGGACAACATAACCTTGTCCACACCAAATGAATTTAACTTCCGTAAAAAATACAGACGTTGTTGACCTTTCTTGTAAATGGCCTCAGTGTTTCCATCAAATTTGAGCCTGTTATCAAGTATTGTACCCAAATATTTGTACTGGTCTACCAACTCTATAGGACAACCCTTAATATTAGTCGGTGGTAGAGAGCAGGGTTGTTTCTTCCTAAAGTCAATGACCATGTCTTTAGTCTTTGTTGTGTTCAAGTGCAGAAAGTATTTGTCACACCAACTAACAAACTCATCAACCACTGGCCCATGCTGACATTCATCTCTGTGGAGTAAACTGACAATAACTGTGTCATCAGCAAATTTCAAGATGTGCCTGTCTGTGTACTGACTCCTACAGTCATTGGTGTAGAGAATGTACAGCAGGGGGAAAGCACACAACCCTGAGGGGAGCCAGTGGAAGAGACACGCCTCTCTGAAAGACAGCCATTGACTTTAACTCTTTGTTCCCTATTTGTTAGGAAATCCATGATCCAGCTCACAAGATCTCTCTCAAGATTAAAACCTGTCAACAGTTTTCTAGCTAAAATGTGTGGTTGTATAGTATTAAAAGCAGAAGAAAAATCAAGAAATAAAAGCCTGGCGTGTGTGCCAGGGCCTTCAAGATGACTGTAAAGAAGGTTAAGTAGTGTAATTTGTGCATCCTCCACCCCTATTCGCTCTATATGCAAACTGCATGGTATCCAGAGCCCCACATACCCTCAACAGGAGTAACATTTTAACAAGTTTTTCAAATGACTTCATGACCAGTGAGGTCAGTGCCACTGGTCAGAAGACGATGTTTGTCTCAGTGTATAAAGGGTGCAGGTATTTAGAAAATAGTTGGGCTGCAAAATTTGTTTACCCACAGGCCAAAATGTAAGCATATTTATATGTATGATGTCTTATTCACATATTTATGCAAGAGATTTCAGAAAACTTGTAGTAGGCCTCAGGGCCGTTGCAACAGGACAGGCAAACCAGGCAATTGCCTGGGGCCCCCGAGAATGACTGTTTAATCATTTCAGTAGTTTAGTTGGTAGTGTTTTTCAATAAAATATGACAGAGTTAGACAGTTGCAATGTCAACATAAATGATTACATTAATGAATGTTGCTTGAAGACTATAACAATGTGGTTTATGTGGGTGTTTATGGGAGGTGAAGGGCTCCCATGCCCTGTTTGCTTGGGGCCCCCTAAGTACCTTGAAACGGCCCTGGTAGGCCTAAAAGTGCAGACAAGAAAAAATATTTTGTACATGAAAAAAAAACTATCTAGCAATAGCTGTGTAAAGTTGTATTTTTTTAATGGATAACAAACCATTCCAAATTGTGACAATTGGTGTCTATAAATTCATATAGCATCTTTTACACTATGGGTGCAAAACATGCATGGCTGTTATTCTATTGGTCTGTGGAAAGGATAGTATTTACATCTACACAAAATAGACAAGGTGCATTCTGTCACAAAAGTGACAAGAAATCTAACAACCAGAGCACTGAAAAGCCAAGAAAGATACACTGTTGTTCAGATAAGTCAAATAAATTAGTGGTATACTACACATTGCTCAAAAACAATTATTTTGAATATGATAAGTCTGTATTGGATGAGACACATTATGACTCATTCAGTCTCTTTGCTTGTTATTTCACACCCTGATACTTTAGGAAGAATATTCACAAATTCTATAAGAACATGATGAAGACATAAGACAGAGATTTTCTCTTCTACCTTCTCTCGTAAGTCCAAATATGGTTTCCTTATAACAAAGGAATTCATTGGTGATGACATCACAGAAGGGGATCAGAGTATTTTAAAACAGAAGTAAGCATCTACATCTAGAAGTTTCTGTAGTGCAAGTAATCAAGCATCTAACTTGAGCATGATCAGTGGGAGATCCTAAGTCTGGCTATCGCAGTTCATCTCAACCACCTCCGCTCCCCCTTCAACTTCAGTCACCGTTTCCTCCTTGATCTCTGTAGAAGGCAGCCCTGCCTCAAGCACGACCGCCTCTCCATCGGTTCCCGCTTCTGCGTCCGCATCCACCTCCTCCTCGCCGTCTCGTGTGCGGAAGAGGAGCTCTCCTCCCTGGATGACCTGCTCGGTGGTCTGCCAGGCCGTGTCCCCTGTGGCATACTGCTGATAGAAGTCGGAGTCAGCCTGGAACATGACCAAGGCCTGTGCGGTGTGGATGCGCACGTGCTGGGCCAGGGAGCTGGCATCGAGAAACTTCTCACCACAAGAATCGCACGCATACAAGATCTGTGTGTTGGGGTCTGGGTTTGAAAGGAAAGAGACCAAAAGTTTAATTATTTGTTGTGATTATTGGTGTGCTTCTACCAACTGTATTTAAGTTAAAACCATTTTTTATGTTTTGGCTACTGAGCTCCCCGTTGTTTACAAGTCATTTCAAGTAAGATTGTTCACAAGTCAACAGTGATAGCCAGCTGTCCAAATATGTTGTACCAAATTTTCAAATTCTTTTTCCAAACACCAGCATCGTGACCTCGAAAAAGGACTATGGGTAAAGAAATGGCCAAAGTTGTCTTTTGAGTCATCTCATTAAAGCATTGGTGATGAAGAGTGATACTGGGATAAAGCAACAGCTCCAAGTCTGGCAGGGAGGACCACTCACCGGCTTCCTGCACCTTCTCCACTGCTTTGGTGATCTCTGCTTTTAGGGCTTCGGTCTCATCTGCAGACACAGTTGCTGCAACTGGAACCACTGGAAAGAAGTTGAGTAGTTTGTTTTTGTAATGTTCTCTGATACTGTGAACACCAGTTAATATATTTCAGTACATTCTACATCACTGCTGAAGCCAGTGTTTTGTCCAGCTTGTGTTTTAGTACATATCTGTAATTGTATGCATGTTTCTGTTTTTGTTGTTGTTGTTTTTTCATATATAGTACTTACAGATTACATATAGACTACTGGATGCCTTAATTTCATAACCCTTAACAACTTCCTAGATCCCTAACACCCAAGATGCACAAAATGTCTCTGTCTAGGATAGAAAATATTCCTGAAGTTTCTCCAACCTGTTAGCTGTGCCACAGCGCTGGCTGCCAGTGCCTCAGTAGCAAGGGTCACAATGTCATCTGTGGTGACCGTAACTATGTTGACTTCGCTGTCGTCCAACTCCGAGGCAGACGTGGAGGCTGGCTGAAGCTTATCGTCTCCCTCGCCATCGTCTCCATCGGCAACGACCAGCCGCTTCATGCCTGCTTTGCCCTGGTGAACGGTCTTAACATGCGAGCGTAGATTGTCCACACGGTTGAAGCCCCTGCCACATTTGTCACACAGGAACGGCTTCTCACCTATGGATGGAAAAACGTGGAAAAACAAAATGTTGTTTATCCACATTTACCCACAACACAATTGATAAATACCATCTTTCTCAATTAAAATGTTAAGAAATAGGCTTCCATCAGAAGACTTCATCTGACCTGTATGAATGATGATGTGCTTGGAAAGATCGCCAACGTTGACAAATGCCTTGTTGCAGACATGACACTTGTGCGGTCGGATGTTATCATGATGTCGAATATGATTGGCCAGTTGACTGGACTGTACGAACCTGATTTGAAGATCAAGAGGTACAGAGGACTACAGTAAGTAAACAAGGTGATGAAGACAGTATGTAATCGGAGTCTTTTCTGCTCAAAATACTATTGATACCATAAATTCCAATATTTTCCCTGAACCTTGGGCTCTGAAGCCTCAAAGACTTAAAGGGCAACTCCAGTCATTTTCAAAAAGAGCTCTATTGCTCAAGCTACTTGAGATTAGCCAATACTGAAGACGCAAGACATTTTGGTCCAAATACCAGTATATAGGTTTCCTTGAACAGAGAATAATCACTTAGAACTAGCCCAATGGAGCAGATTTTAAACTGTGTTTTCAGCATCTTAACATGTTTCAAATATCACTCCAAAAGCTCTGTAACATCATCAGACACATTATAATACACCACGGTAGTGTTTATGACAACAAATGTCTGACAAAGTGGTTAAAATAGTGTTTTTATGCAGTGTTTACAAAACCATTTTGAAAAAACAAACAATGTTTGGCTGCTTGCATAGACACACAGTTTTAACACTTTTTTAGCCATTTGTAGTCATACACAATACACATACACCAAAATGTCTTGCGTCTTCAGTATTGGCTAATCTCAAGTAGCTTGAGCAATAGAGCTCTTGTTGAAAATGACTGAAGTTGCCCTTTAACTGACAGGATAAAGTCATAGTGAAGTTGATTCCTATCGCTTAGTGTAGGGCTCTATTCAGCCCACTTATCCACTCCCAGACTCTGACAGTGAGTGGCACTTAAGGCATCACTGAAATATTACCTTTTGCCGCAGCGGTCGCAGACGTAGGGCTTCTCTCCTGTGTGCTGCCGCACATGAGCGATCAGAGAGCTGGCCTGAGCAAAGCCTTTCCCACAGATGAGACAAAGGCATGGCTTCTCACCTGGGTTTGCATACAAATGAAAAAGCTCACAAACAACATTCCTGAAGTCTGTTTGAATTGAATAATCCTTTCTTTTTCCTTCAGTAAACCGAATTCCATTCGAGCAATATACATGGAATTTCGACTTCGGTATTAACAGAAGTAATCATATTTATATTGACTTTTGAAAAATTATTGTGTTAATACACATTTTCCCTATGGTTACACATATGGTTCATTAAGGCAGACCAGCCACCCCGTGTCATTTCAGAGACGAATTTAACATGCAAATCTGCACTGAAATGCCTCTGTTCCATTAATTGTGAGCTGTCTGGGTTTTTTCTTTCTTCCTGTCTCATTATATTGCATAATATATTAGCCTTGTGAGTTATGTTTGCTCAGGTGAGCAGCAGCGCACCTGTGTGAATTCGGACGTGTCTCTGCAGAGCTCCCGGGTCAGCGAACGCCCTCTGGCAGTGCATGCACACATAAGGCTTCTCCCCGCTGTGAACCCGCAGGTGTCTCTTCAGGTTCCCTGCACACGCACACACACACACACACACACACACACACACACACACACACACAGCACTGTCAGACTAGACTGGCTTTCACACGCATCACCTGCTGTCAGATTCACTTCTACACAAACCAACACATACACACTGTCACTCTCACTCACACACACACACACACATCTCTGTTGGCACCATGCAGTGTTGTCTGTCTGTCTGTCTGTCATCTCTTCTCACCTGAGGTGGTGAACTGTTTGCCACACTCCTTACACTTCAGTGGCCCGTCTGTGATATGGATCTTCAGGTGAGCCTTCAGATTACCCATCTGTGTGCAGAGTAGCAAATCCACTCAGCCATTCATGATAAAATCAATCTACATCACTTAGCTTTCCACATAATACTTCAGGTTAAAGTTTAGTAGACTTTCACGTCTGGTCACGTAGAAGGAGAGTAAGGCAAGCACTTAGGCCCATATCTGGTGGCTTGTGTTAACTTTGTACAGCTTAATATGCACTTTTAATTTTACTTATACCCTTCAGTTATCCCATGCATTTCTATTGGTGTCCAACCACGTGAAAAGTAGAGTGACTTTTATTCTGATGGCAAGCTGAAGGGAATGCAGTTCGGATGTAATGTGCATGGCAGTGGCCAATAAATGTTTCTAGTGAACAAAGATTTAACATGTGTGCCTTTTAGTATTAACAGCTTGTGTTTGTGAAAATGTTTCTAATCACCCTTCCTCATAGCCAGAGAATCTAAGACCCAATAAACATAAGCCATTTTCAGACATAACTGTAATACTAATGAGGGTGTCACTTAACCCAGATACGTAAACCACATATTTTTTTTTAAAGGCAATGGATTTGCTATTCTCTCCTACAGTAGTACATCATGACATCATCCTCACCTGGTTAAACCTCTTGTCACAGTGGGGGCACTTGTGGCCTTTGTCTGTGTCATGGGTCTCCAGGTGTCGCATCTTGGCGGTGGGGTCAGAGAAGGCGCGGTCGCAATAATCACACTGGTACGGCTTTTCACCACTATGCACCAGCTGGTGGCGCTTCAGGTTGCCTGATGTGGTGAAGAGCTTGCCACAGTCCTCGCAGCTATAGCGAGCCTCTCCGGTGTGCCGCTTACGATGCAGATTTAACAGACTGATCTGCCGGTAACTCTTACCACACGTCGAGCAGCAGTATGGCTTCAGTGGGCTAATGAGAAGAGAGAGTAGCAGTAACTCTTAGATTCTGGATTTTGATGTTGAGAACCAAGTCAAGACAACGCAAGGTGGGGTCTCCTGTTAACTCACCTGTGGGTTTTCTCGTGTGCTTTGCAGGCAGCCGGATCCGAGAAGGCTTTGTGGCAGTCTCTGCAGCTAAAGGGCTTCTCACCAGTGTGAATGCGGATGTGCCTCTTGAAGTTGCCTGTGTGAGTGAACTTCTTCCCACAGTCCTGCGCACCATTGGCAAAAAAAAAACATATGTCACAACAAGAGCCTTTGAGGGTGATTAATCATACTTTTTTTTCTTTTTTTAAAAGCATGTCCTGCTATGGATGTGGAATGTAACTATTGCAACTCGTTCATTTCCTCACCTCGCATTTATGGGTGAAGGAGCTGTACGCTCGGGACTCGCTCCGATCGGCGATGGCCCCCGTCCTCGATAGCCTCCCCTCGCCTCCATCCTCGTTCTCTTCCTCTCCTTCGTCTTCCTCCTCCTCACCCCCCGCCTCTCTTGCTTCCTCCTCTCCCTCTGCCGCTTGTGCGCTGTTCCCCTCTGCAGCTGTCTGGGTCTCTTCGGTTTCCTCTCTGCGATTACCTGGAAGAGAGGACATTGTATACCGTCACATCAGACCGTCCTGTTACTGCTTGTTATGCATATTATCAACTCCAAGTGTCCCTAGAAGTGTGATTTCCCTCTACTTCTACAGTCATTCTTGTTGCATTTGCTTTGCTTTTTTATACTAGGAGTAAATGTTTACATACTACACATATGTGTGAGCTGTATTTTTCTGAATGTTACTTGTATGTCTAAATGTTTAGTATTTATTAATCTTTTAAAAGCACTGAATTAAAGAGGGTCTGTGTTTGCTGTAAGTTAAACAGGATGTGATGTTAACCATCCAAGGCTCTTGGGGACTATGCATGGCAGAGTCAGGCTTTCTGCAGATCACATACATTAAGACTTGTGCTGTTTACCATCTGTTATGGCACTACACAGTTCCATGTGGACATGTAATGTCTGCTGTATTTCAAGCTTCTATCTATCTACCTATCTATCTATCTATGTGTCTTTCTAATTACAAGTGTCAAAGTCAAGTTGACATACCCCGTGCATGCAGCCGTTTTGATGCCATCCTTAGCCTGCTCCTACGAGTGCTGATATAGGATTTGGCAGCAGATGATTTGATTGAGACATCTGTAAAACAGCAACAAAAGTTTTGAGGGCAAACTTCTCATTTCAATCACCATGCATCATGCAGCCCTGGTGGGAGAGGTCAGCTACTCACTAGGTGTGTAATCAGCATCTGAGGGGTCATCTTGAAAGGGAACTTCTTTAGCTGCAGGTTCCTCTTCCTCTGCTGCCTCTCCTTTCTTTTCGGAGGTCACTCCAGCCTTTCTAGGTTTGGTGTAAGATGGAGCTTTGGGCAGACGAGAAGCTCGGGCCACAGCAGCAGTCTTCACCTGAGAGGTTGGACACTCAGCAATACTATTTGCCGCCTGCTCATCCTCTGTAGCTTCTGCAGAAAGTCCTTGGTCGCTTTGAGGTTGCTTATCAGGCGCCCCATTCACTGGAGGGTCGCTGTTGCCCTGCTCTTCTTCTGTCGGTTTGTCCGAAACTGATTGCTGTTCACCTTCCTCGGAAATGTCTGCAATGTGAAAAGGATTGGAATCATAGGAGGCATTAATGAAGCAGAATCTTCCATGACATTATATCTTAGGCTGTGTTCACAAACAGAATTCCAAACATGATGAACAATCTAAGAGCTGGGTTTATAGATTATGGATAATGGTTTGATTCTACCTACTTGTCATAGAGTCATGAGCTGGGGCATCAGTTGGAGAGACTGCAAGGCTTTGATAGGCCGAGCAAGCATTGACAATTTCCTGCATCTGTAGGAATGTGGCCACAGCCAAGACATCTTCCACGTTCTGAGAGCTCACATTCAACTTAGCAGTGTACATAAATTCAAGGACCTGGCCCAATCCTGAGAGCAAAGGAAAGCAAAAAAGAAAGAGTAGTTCATAATGCAGATTTCAAGCAAGATGAACTCTCTGGACAATTCTGTAGATAGTCAACTTTTCTGGCAAAGTGGATTGTGTTGCCACATAGCACACTTGGTATACCTGCGGCATTACTGATGTCCAGATGAACAACATCCTTCTGGTCCAGGAAGAGAGTGCGGAAGTATGCACTACAAGCTGCCAGCACAGCTTTGTGGGCTTTGAAGTCAATGCCATCCACCACAAAGGTGCAATCACACAACAGCCCCAGCTGACGCTGTTGGTTTAACTGCTCCAAAACTTTCCCACTGTGCCAGGGAAAATCCATCTCTGGCTAGTACACTTTGAGAAGGGCCTGGTGAAACAATGATATGAAGTAAAGTATGTGGAAACTATAAAAGTAGGCTACACAAAACAGCACTGGTTATAGCATTTCTAAAGCCATATTCTCACCAGTGAAAATGAACAACTCTTTATTGACAAATACAAAATTTAACTGCCAATCTGGAGAGCTTTCAATCATGGCCAGTCGTCCAGTACGATTTGGTGCTTATTCTCTGGTTTGACTGGCTGCCCATATTTGTTATGCTGATCAGCTGTCAGGTAACAGAGAGGGTTGGAGGAACCAGTTGTAACTTAGATAGAAATCCGAGGCTGAAGTGCTACCATGTCATTACGTCATGTTAGCATTTAGGCTGCAATTATCAATCCAACTTTTTACTTCTGGCCAAGCTAAATGTTTAAGTGTTGTGTGCAATGCTGTGAATGCACGTTAAAAACAATCAACTGCGTGATAAGTGGGTAGAATACATTTAGCTAATGATGTGCTGGCGAAGTTAGCAGAATATATTTTCTAAGAGGGCTCAAATATTGTTTAGGACGCTAACAAGAGCTAGCTACGGTGGTAAAAGTAGGCACAACAACGCCCATAAAATGCCAACATAACACAAAATCGGACTTAAAAACCTATGCGGCACAACTGTAAACTGCGCATACTGCCCCATCGTTGCATTTTTAGTTAACTTCACTTTGGTTGACGATGCAGCAGATTGATTATATATCCTCTCCTAGCTCCCTATCCGGGATTAATTCAGCGTGCCTAGAGTTGCATGGCTCGGCGTGCAAGATGGCGGAGAGTAGGGATGGTGGCCCTTTTTGTTTGTCCTTTGAGGCTCGTCCTTCTTCAGAATGCAATGGGTAATGTCGCATAACGAATAGTATTAACTTACCTTTAAGGACCCGCTTTACGCTCCAAGATTCAGTTACGACGATTCGTTATTATACGAAATCCTTCACTCTGTACTCAAGCTGCCCAATCGAGTTATTCGGTGATCGATCTAGATGTTCAGACTCGATGCACCGCCATCTTCCGCTCTCTGATCGATTGATAGTGGCCTGGTGGAAAGCTGTCTGCTGCGCATGCCCAACCTTTTACAGCAACTTGGAGACCGTCCACACAGGGGCGTCTTAGAGTTGTTCTGAAAGTTGTGTCTTATTTCCCTCACTTGCAGTTTTATTCTAGCTCATAGAAAAATAAGCTTGACAGGATTTGGTTTCTGATGTCAACAGTCAATGTGTTGAACGTCCACTGAAAAGGAACATCTTTTATTTTCACTGGTGGGCGCCTACATGAAGTCTAGCCAGAGAAATTTTGATAATTTTAAAAGGGCTCTAGCCTGCATGCAGATGACTAAGTCTAGGCTAGATTTAGTTTTCCTTCCCCTTAACAAATGAAGTCGGTTTCATTAAAGTAATTTCTTCAAAGAATGTCTTACTAAAGGATGCAAGCCAAATGCACGTGAAAATAGGAGACAGAGACTGCAATTCCAGACCTATCAGGCCTAATTGATAAAACTTGGTTATTATCAAAAGTGTTTGAAAACAATAGTCCTAGCTTACAGAAATGCAAATGTGGCAACTAGTCTACCGGTATTTTAAATCTGAGTCTCCCTATGAGAGAGAGTCAGGCAAAAGAGCCTATTGATGAATTGTTTTGAACCACAGTGACAGTCACCAAGTGGTGATTGAATAGTTTAATAAGTGACCCATGGTAGGCCTACTTCATGTAGCCTAAGCGATCATTCTGTAGGCCTATGATTACCCAATATTATGCAGATAGGCCTACTCTAGATTGGAAATTCAAGGCCATGGAATAGTTGGCCATTTTGGATGAAATTTCTGTGAATGGAATGGAAAGCCTTCAGTGAAAATTGGGTCTATGATAGAAGGACCAGTGTCTTAAGCACAGCAAAGAAATCATGTCAAAATCACCTGAGGATGTTAAAATGTTATTGTTATTGTTGTGCTCCCCTCTGGCTGCTTGTTGTCAGTATAGCTCGAGTTCTGAGATCAGAACCTTGTAGAAAGAACCACCAGCGTGTGAATGCATATCTTATGGGTCCATCTTCCAAAAATTCATGAAGTCCAACAGGATCGAGGACTGTCTGATACCATTCTGATAGATATCACAGGATATGGTGACTTATTCTGCCCATCTGCTTAGAATTTTATTGTGCAGTCGACCTACTGTGTAATATATTTTTTTGTTCATAATCTTTAGTGTCTGGGTAAGCTGTTCCACATTCCACAAGTTAAGTGAGGTAACCAGGATTTGTTAATTGCAGGAGTGTTAAGAGCTGCATTTTAAGGGGGCTTTTTAACAGGCCACTAATTGCAGCTTTCTGCACTCATGTTTGGATGTTTAAGTGGAAATTAAAAATCAATGAAGCTGCACTTTTAAACCATGCCAGCCTCATCACTACCAGTATTATTAACCAGTATTATTCCATCCAATGGTGGAAGGAGAGTGTGAGAGAGAGAGGTTGATTCTGCGACGTAAAGTTTGAACAATGAGAGCCAAGTCTATTTATAGCTAGAGGAGCAAGTGCTTGGGAGCAAGAGGAACGCATGCTTTTGTTTGGTCATGGTCTCCTCTTACTGACAGCAGACATGGAGCAGATCATTGACTCACTAGCCCCTAAATACACCAGCACTTAAAGCTCTCTCTCTCTCTCTCTCTCTCTCTCTCTCTCTCTCTCTCTCTCTCTCTCTCTCTCTCTAAGGCTTATAGAAAATGCATTATTGAGATTTAGGTCAGGTACCTCTGTAAATACATTAAATTTTTCCTCTGTCTATCACTCTATACTCTCTGTCTCTCCATTTTTCATTCTTAGACATTCATTCACCAACAGGGACTGATGAAGGGATTTTTTTTTTTTTTAATTTCACACCATTTTAAAATATACAACATAGAAATTTTACGGTATTAAATAACAACCAACTGTGCTGAGTGGAGATATCGATCTATCAGGATTCTGTCGCCACACAAGCCAACAGTCCAGTTCATTTCGGAGTCTTTGTGGCAACGTTCAGCTGCCTCCACTTTAGAGGAACCAATTATGGTCTTTGCGTCACAAGTGTGTCGTGCAAGTGTGAGTACAAGAGTGTGTGTGTGTGTGTTTGTATGTGTGTGCTTGCGTCAGTATGTCAATGAGAAAGGCAGAGAAAAATAAGCAGCTGCTAGACCCTTTGTGAACCTTTGTGAAAACTGGCATCAAGATTAAGAAATGCGCAGCAAGATGTTTTGTTGTGGTATTGGGGAAAGGAAGAATACGCCTTTGCACACATAACTGCAAATGTGAAGTGCAATACTGAGACATACAGTAATCTACTTCAGAAAGAAAAGCCTTGAAAGAAAAGGTTGGAACTCGTTCGGCACTGTCAGTATGGAATATTGTGTGTGTGTGTGTGTGTATGTGTGTGTATGTGAGTATGTTTCAGCTCGGTGCCTCAGTGCCAATACACCCAGGAGAATCAGATCTTGATTTCAGTGCGGAAGGTCTGTGCGTGTTCCAGTTTTGAGGGACGCCTGCGCGCCCGGATGGTAAGAGTCCCATCTGGCCCAAGAGACGACGTCACAGATGTGGGGTCCACGTCTTCTGGTAGCTGGCATTTGTGGGTGAAAGTGTTCATCACTGTGCCATCCGCAGCCAACTGTTTAAAGCAAGAAAGATGTGAGTACATAAAAGTATTCCTCCTTATGTTAATAAAGACATTTCAGACATTGATTAAATCATTTTTATTATTGTTTCCCCTGAAAAAAAGTCATCCTTGATTGACATACTACTTACCTTCTCGGCTCTGACTTCAATCTGATTGTTGGAGGTGGTGACGATGACGTCCTCAGGGGAGAAATCACAGACATCCACTGTGAATTCATATGTGTCTCCCAGCGTTTTGATGTTTCCTGGACCCCCAGACAGACCTACAGGGGACACAATCAAGTGAGCAAAGGTAAGTTGCCGACATATTCCATGCCTTGTTCTCTACTTTTTTTTTATTATAGACTTCCCAGGATAAAGAATGCGTTCACTGAAGCCCAGGAAGCAGTATATTAGCATACACAATAAAGGGGTCACTTTGTGGGTCCATTAAAAGGCATCTGGCTAATATGTCCTGACAAGAAGATTTATTCCAGATTGCCATTATGACAGCGGGGCTACTTGTCATCTGCATAATATGAGTGTTTCCATATGTCCTGAAATTGGAAATGAGCATTCCTGAGCATAAATATGGCTCTCGTGTGGCATATGTGTGCATGTGTGCTGTCTGTTTCCCAGTCTGGCTGTTAAAATCACGGTCACCAAGCAACAGACTGCCATCCCCCCCCAGCAGCCCCCACTTCCATTCCCCAACAGGCGTCCCTTCAGTCACGCTCCATCTGTGAAGTCACAGACAGAGTTGGCCCGCTCCCAAATATTCTCTCGTGCACGTTTGTTGCCCCCCTCCTACGTCTGTCTGTCCGTCAGTCAGTCCGCACGCAGTGCAGCACAGGCCCACTTTTACTGGAACACAGGAGCCTAGTAGTCAAGGCACCCAAAATAGCCTGCTACTCATAGCCACCCCTCACCCTCACTCATACCCCCTTTTACTCGCTCCTCCTCCAATAGAAACACACGCAAGCTTAGTGACAGGAGGGGGAGCACATGGACAGGCACGATCCAAAACACTCCATGGTACTGCCACGCACACACACACACACGCACACACACACACACACACACAC
>JAODXP020000018.1:15761204-15763704 GCA_027497455.2 Sardinella longiceps | reverse complement strand
GGGGGAAAGGGTAGTCAACACACCCCGGACATACTCTGAGATCAGGGCAAAATGAGGTTCCAAAATGGAGGGCTTAAGGGTGTGTTATGATGTGCTGAAGGAATTGACAATGCTCAGTGTCCTTGCTCTGTTATTAGGAAGGGCGTTGGAAAAGTCCTCCCCGTCATGGAATTCACAGCATGTACCAACACAGTCTTTCTGTCCCTATCAGTTTAAACTTTAAAGTCCTCCACTAATCGTCTAAATCCAGCCCAGCAACTCACCACTTTCCTCCACCACAATGCGTCACCAATTGAGGGGCTGTGCTTTGGAGAGCTTCTATTCTAGAGAGAGAGAGAGAGAGAGAGAAAGAGAGGAAGAGGAAGAGAGAGAGAGACAACTGTTCAGACTTTTTACTCGTTCCTATATTGGACTGTTAGCGAAGATCTATATTCAAAAGTGAAATCTATTTTAAATGCAGCTTCCTATTTGACATTGGGTGACCTTTAACAGAGGTCACATTAATAAATAAATGATGTCAGACTATTTAGTTTTTCTAGTTAGTATCTCCCAAGAATATTCAAAGTATTTGCACACTGTACACACAACACATGCACCCTTGAAAAGACAGCTGCACCCATACATGGATTATTATCCAACTCACACACACACACACACACATTTACACTCTCACACATGCTTAGACAAAAACATGCATGACTTCTCATGTTACTTTGCATGTGCTTCTGTTTTGCCAGTTGCTGGGCGTTACATAACACATCTATTATCTGTCCGTCTCTGTTTGTGTGTGTGTGTGTGTGTGTGTGTGTGTGTGTGTGTGTGTGTGTGTGTGTGTGTGTGTGTGTGTGTTTGTACATGCTTATGTTTTTTGTCTGGAGTCGTATTTGCTAGGCAAGCAGCACAACACCAGCACTACTGTATAATCAAACTTAAGTAAAACATAGTTATTGAAGACTCAATATGGCTGTCACAGTTATAACTTAGCACAATTTGAATGCAATTTTCTTTGCTTTTTGCTCTCTCTTTTCAGTTGCTGATTGTTTTCTCAGAAAACTTTTCTAATTCCCCAACACAAAATTGATTCTGAATGAATGGCAACCTGAGTGCCAGCGGAGAGGCTGACATGCGGCGCAAGCCAAATTGGTGCTGAAAGGAGGAAAGTGAGAGAAAGAAAGAAATGAAGGATGACAGAGGGCAGACTCTCATCAGTCTGAGGTGTGATGAGAATATGACACTCCTTCTCCCATGCCGCGCTCTCTGACTCCCGTGCTCATCAGGGAAACCACCTGAGGCAGGTATACCACCCACCCACGCACGCCCCACCTCCCCTTTCGTAATTCCCTGTAGAGATGACACAGAAGTCACTAAACATCAATAACATCATCTGTGGTCTGGTCTGTCATTTACCAAGCTTGCCCCTTAGTGTTTTGAAAGTGTGTCCGTGTCTGTGCCTGCGTGTGTGTGTATGTGAGAGAGAGTGTGTGCACGTACTTCTCTAAATGTGTGACATTGAAGAAGAGAAAGAGGACTGAGGAGAGAGAAATAACAAGCTCTCAGCAATCTCACCCACGATTCACATCTCCAGTGAGCCATTTGTTGTTTTCAGTTTTATTTTGCAAATGCTCTTTCAAAATTCTGTAATCAAAGCCCAATATAGAGTCTCTCTCTCTCTCTCTCTCTCTCTCTCTCTCTCTCTCTCTCTCTCTCTCTCTCTCTCTCTCTCTCTCTCTCTTCTCTTCATATGAACAGAAAGGGGTGTAGAGAGTGTGAAAGCAGTGCACACATAACGCTGGTATATAGTTTCTCAGATACACAAAGAAGTCTGGAGGAGCCTGTATGAGTTTAGCCTAGCTGAGATAGTCTGGGGCTCTCCCTTTCAGAGTAAGCATTAGATCAGTGACCAGCTGTATATTTTCAGCTCAGGCTGTTATTGGGCGGCAGATGGATTAAAGTATTAAAGAAACCAGACAAGGCAAAGTCACAGGAAGGAAAATACAGACACCCCATACCGTCAGTTCAGAAAATACACAGATAACTAGCTTCAGAGTTTTCAAGTCAAGTCATTCAGAGTTTTCAAGAGTCATTTCAGTCACTGTTTGTGTCCAAGAATCAATTTCATTTCTCCAAATAGGCTAGCTGTTTCTAAGCTTGTTACAGCAGCATGTGGATACTAGGCAGGTGGACAGTCAAACTGATACCTGCTGGTTTCTATCACTTGAAAAACAATTCTTGGCCCTCCTCTTCTTTGAGGGTATTGTATGGATCTGAGCCTTTTCTTTTCAGCCCCCCTGCATGGCTCATCCAGTATGTAACAGTCTCCTATTTATACCCTATTGACCAGTTCACCCTTAATGTGCTGCTGGCAGTGCACAGGGTGGATGTGGGCCATTGGTCAGCCATACAGTATTCACAGCACGCTGGGACATTCAGATTGGTTGGCAATCCAATTTCCTCTGTCTCACAGCACTCAGAGTTGAATTTGTATCACTGCATTTGCTTG
>JAODXP020000018.1:15753704-15758704 GCA_027497455.2 Sardinella longiceps | reverse complement strand
CTTCACTAAATATCCTCCTTTTACGTTTTCAAACCTAGAAAACCTAACGTTGATATGACTATGATTGAAAAGAATTTCTAATAAATTGATAAAAATCAAAGTACTCTAACTTTTTAAGTCGCATTATCAGTCTGAGACTCTTTTAAACCCCCAGTGTATATGTCTTTGTGAGATGTTTGATTTCCCCCCTAGCCCAGCAGTGGTTGTACACACATCTGGAGGGCCACATGCTGCTGCAGTTCCTGTGCTGGACCCTCTACCCAGTGTCCCTGTGTGCTCTCTCCACCAGCTTCTCTCACAGTATCTGCCCATTCTCCGCAGGTCAGGGCCAACAACATGATCAGTTAGACAAAAACAATAATGCACTGTAGGCATAATTATTTATTACCGTACTACACCGCAACAAGCCTACTTATTGTGCTGTTCGATTATCCTCCAGGGTGCATTCCTGTCAAACTCAACATTTATGCCAATTGAGACCCACATCTGCATATTGAAATGATATTAGTCCGCAGCACTTCCTACAATAACCCAGTTGTTCGAATTCACTGAGTGCTGTCGGTAGGAGGAAGAATGAGATAATTTGGTACAACATAGGCTGACTAGCAAAGCGGCTAACTGAATGGGGCTATAGCAAATGGACTGGCAGTGCTCTTGCTGGTGCATAAAATGCATAAGAAAATCATCTATGACTTAGAAAATTGCAGGCAGTTACAAATGATTGAGTTTAGGGACTATGTGCTCAGTTGTCAGTAGCATGCTGTATGCAAGGCGTGCCATAGGTTTACTTTTACATTGATGCATTTAGCAGATGCTCTTATTCAAAGCATTTTACAAAAGGAGGATTAACAATCCTCTGCAACACAACTAAACATACTGTATGAATACCCTACTAGGAGTGATTTGTATATTAATGTTTTAAATAGATGTCTGGGCAAAAACAACTGTTTTATATGAAAGCAAATAAAAAAGGATTGATGGAGTTAATGTTTGATATGCTCTGATGTTTTGTAATCGTCAACTGTCATCTGTGTGTGTGTGTGTGTGTGTGTGTGTGTGCTTATGTGTGTGTGTGTGTGTGTGTGTGTGTGTCTGTGTGTGTGTGTGTGTGTGCATGTGTGTGTGTATGTGTGTGTGTGTGTGTGTGCCGGTGCGTGTGTGTGTGTCAGGCTCTGGGATCCCAGAGGTGAGGTGTATGCTGGCAGGTGCGGAGATGCCAGACTACCTGTCCCTCTCAAACCTGTTTGCCAAGCTGGTGGGACTCACCTGTTCGCTGGCGGCTGGCAGCACAGTCTTCCTAGGAAAAGTGGTAATCAGTGGGTGACAAGTGTCATGACTAATGACTGCTTAGAGAGCCACCCACGCAAACAAGCACGCCAGGGCACACCTGAGGACTTTAAAGACCACAGAATACACAATACGTCTTTTCTGCTCTCTCTCTCTCTCTCTCTCTCTCTCTCTCTCTCTCTCTCTCTCTCTCTCTCTCTCTCTGTTTTATAATCATTGACCAAAATTCAATTATGTGTAAGCAACCCAAATGAAGATCAACTGATATACCCAAAAAACTAAATGTAAAAAAAATATTTCTGAAAATAGCTATTATAGCTTTTATGGTAAACTCAAATGTAAGCTGATACATTAATGTTACTGTATGTTTCAGAGCTAATAAGTATCCACTTAATGAAAATTATTCTATGTGGATGATGCTGTTCCTTACAGGAAACAGTTGGAAAAAAGCCCTTTAAGACACGTATCAATGGAAGCAGATGCATTTATGCATTTCTCTCTCTCTCTCTCTCTCTCTCTCTCTCTCTCTCTCTCTCTCTCTCTCTCTCTAAATATATAGTATATATACTCGTATACACGTATATATGAAAATTCTTCTATGTGGATGATGCTGTATAGTATATATACTATATATTTATATATATATATAAATATATAGTATATATACTCGTATACACGTATACGTGTTACACATACTCAAAACGAACCACTCACACAAAGATAGACACAGACATGCACTCAAGAAAATATTTCAAAATTGTGTTGTAATTTACCACCTATTTTTTCCATCCATTCTTCCATGTCTACCTACTGCCGTTCGCACCGCCAGGGTCCATTTGTCCACTTATCGACCATGCTGGGCGCGTATTTACACCGTCTGGGTGGCTCTGCCACAAATGTGAAAGAGGTATTCATTACAAACACATTGTTCAGACGGATGGCAGAGCGAGTGTGTGAAACTCCATACAGCCTCCATACAGAGTGTATTATGATTGTCTCTGACCTCGGTGGAGGTCACTGCTCAGGCCTGCTCTCTGCTTTAGGGGAAGACTAAACAGGAGATGCTGGCGGTGGCTGCTGCAGTAGGGGTAGCCAGCTGCTTTGGTGCTCCCATCAGCGGTAAGGTTGAGAGAAGCTAACAGAAGTGTTGGAGAAGTGAAATTGATTTGATCAATGTTTTTGTCATTTTTTAGCAAAAAAGCCAGATTCACCGCGCTCTCCCCTCTTTTTGTGTGTCCGGGTGCGTAATCAGAGAATGTCCTTTCATAAGCAACGGATAATCGCACGCCGAATAGTTTTTTAGTTTCTTCTTTTTTTATTTTCACATCAACACTTGTTTTGTCATTTTTTAAAATCTTTTTTATCCATTTCTTACCACAGCTTTTTAGTATCGATAAACCTATATATGCCCATATTAAAACAGTTACCAAAATAACTTGCATAAGGTAAATGTATCCGAGGTGACTTGGTACATAAAGTCCCATCCCTCTGTTGGATCTGTGTCTTCATTGGAATGCAGAAAAGCGTCTGGTAGTAGACGTCACTCGACTGTTTGGGGGCTCAATCATGTGTGAAATTGATATAAATGTTATATTTACACACTATGTGCTTCTCCTTCCATTTCTTCACTGCATATTTCCCTTCACTCTTTTCTCTTGTCGAAATTCTCCCTCTCTCTCTCTCTCTTTCTCTCCCTTCTTATTCTCTTTTCCCAACTACTGTCTCGCTGCTCTCTCTACCCTTTGTCTCTTTTCCATCCTCTCCATTCTATCACTACCCTATCATTCTATCACTCTCTCACTGCTCTATCACTATCTGTCTCTCACTGCTGCCGGCTGCTGTTGTCTCCCTCGCCCCAGGTGTGCTCTTTAGCATGGAGGTGATGGGCACCCATTACGCCCTGAGAGACTACTACCCCAGCATGCTGGCGGCCACCTGTGGAGCCCTCGCCTTTCGCCTGCTGTCTGTCTGCAGTGGGGAGCAGGGTAAATGAAACACACACACACACACACACACACACACACACACACACACACACACACACACACACACACACACACACACACACACACACACACACACACTCACAGACACACCACATTTCTCCCTACTGCACCCCCTGTTGGCTGGATGGCCTAAAAGCGCCAGAGGGCTGTAATCTCATTTCCCAAACTGAATCAGCGCTCATAGGCCCTCATCTCCCCAGAGGCTGTAATGGAACACTGAAGGGGTTCAAACCTAATTGAATTCTGTCTGTATTGAATTGAAAATAATCACATCATTTATTACAGTGCCCCCCCCCTCCAACTTAGTAGGTGAGGGAGTGTGTGTGTGTGTGTGTGGGAGGGGGGGGGGGTGGAGTCTGTGGCGAGACTCTGATGACAGGTTGTCTGTGGGGCGGGGGGGATTTGTGCCTCTTGCAGAGACGGTGCAGGCTCTCTTCAAGACCACTTACTCCACTAACCTGCCTTTCCAACCTGTTGAATTGCTGGCATTTGCTGCTTTGGGGTGAGTGCAGAGAAAACAAAACAAAACAAAACAAAACATCTCTCCTTTCCCTTCAGTCTCTTTTCTCCATTCCAGTGTGTGTGTGTGTGTGTGTGTGTGTGTGTGTGTGTGTGTGTGTGAGTGTGTGTGTGTGGGGGGGGGGGTTAAAGTGTATTTCTTTTGGCCTGTTGCCTTATTTCAGACCAGTGAAGTGAAGACAGACAGATAGAGACGGATGGGCCAGCACGGAGAAATGAGCAGCGGTCAGACTCAAACCTGAGTCTCAGTGGGCACTTGACCCATTTGTAGTATGAGTGCTGTAACCAGTTGTGCTTAAGTGCCCCCATCCATCTCCTGTTCAACAACAGGATAGCATAGCTGGAGCTGGTGTATGCTTCTTGTAATTAATGTTACTTTGTTTTGGCTTAGGGCCTGGGCATATTTTCCAACAACTCTTGACATGAGTTGTTTATACAGTTTTATTAAGGCAGTGTCACATACTGTGCTTCTGCTCTCTGAATTGTATTACAGACTCTTGTCTGCCTGAAGCATCTACTGCATATTGTTAGATGACTGTTCAGTTTCCAAGCTTGTTTTTCCCCCCCGTCATGTCTCTTTAGGCTGCTGTGTGGAGCGCTGAGCTGTGTGTATTTGCGCTGTCATCGCTGGATCCTGCAGTTTACGAGGACAAATACGTTTCTCTCCAAAATTCTTGCCACTGAGTTGAGCATCTTTTTGCATCTTTCATGAATTCTCCAGAAATTATTCATCTACAACCTTTGAGATTCGTTCCCAAAATAACGATGGCAACTACATGTACAGTAGATTAAATTAACTAAATCTGCTTACTTTGATTTCATTTAGTTAGAGCTACTTTGTTTGTGTTTGTGTGTTTGTGTGTCTGCTAGGAAATCACTGTATTCAGCTGGGGTTGTGTTCCTTCTGGCGTCTCTAACCTTCCCTCTGTCTGCTGGATATTTCATGGCTGCCAAGGTGAATTTGCCGAACCACATTGACAAGAAACACCTCATCTCCCTCTGTCTCCACCTCCTGTGCTCTTCTGTCTGTCTTTGTCTTCCTGCCTGTCAGTTTGTTGTTTGTTTGTTTGGTATGTTTGTTTGTGTATCTCTCTGTGTAAACAGCATGCATGCGGACATGTGGACCCTTCTTTTATCTTCTTTTCATCCCTCTGTCCCTCTTGCATTCCAAGCTCTCCATGAAGCAGC
>JAODXP020000018.1:15743704-15748704 GCA_027497455.2 Sardinella longiceps | reverse complement strand
GTACACAATAGAGAATGAAGGGCAGATGACGGAGGAGACAGACATAGACAGCAAAACAACATTATTTATCAATCTCAACCACAAGGATAGAAATGCTCACACACACACACACACACACACACACAGGCATGCAGACACACACACATTTTGATTGAGTTGGGTTTATGAAGACATTTTTCACTTGCCTTAATTATTGCCTGTCCCTTTCTCCATGACCTTAGCCCATTAAGGCACGTCACAACTATGTCTGTGTCAGCCTCATGGTTCCAATATGCATTCAACGTTAGCATAGGCTACAGTAGACTGCAGATGTGAACCCAGTGGCCTCGCTCAGAAGCGGCTACTACCTCCACTGGGTGATTGAACCTGACTACAGGAACCCTTTCAGTGGCCAGTGGCTGTGTCCCTGCAGACCTCCTTTCAGAATAATAGCCAGGCTGCAAATGTCTATTGTGAATGGGAGTGAATTGCTGCAGACAAGGGGTATAAAAGGAGTCTGGCTGAAGGACAACAAGCTGGAGGACTCTTGGGCTTCTTTTATGGCTTGCCTGGACTTCAGGTTTTCATACATACACAGAGAGAGAGAGAGAGAGAGAGAGAGAGAGAGAGAGAGAGAAATATAATATTGACAGACGCAATGAAATGGATGCATGGGTAATATGTTAATACATTTAGTTTTTATTTAATACAACACCTTCACAGATATGTTTTTGACTGTTATACAATAGCCTGTAAAAAAGACATTCGGATTTCCATCATAGTCTGAATTGCACACATGTAAGAGCAGCGATACAAAAAACATTGTCAAAGACATTTTTCAGAAAGCTGTTTGGCTTCGGCAGCATGTCACAAGCACACACACACACACACACACACACACACACACACACACTCTCTCTCTCTGGGACAGAATCACTTTCCTGTCCTGGTCACGGAAAATGAGCATACCTCGTCTCTGAAGCCATGGACACCACCACAGAAATCACCATGAAAACAGCATCACTTCACGTACATTTCCTGCCTGCTCTCACCATCAAATGACTTGGTCCTTTGAACAAGGGCAAAACGAGTAGTTTTCTGTCCTTTTCGTCACAGTCCCTAATTGTAGAAAACTTCGTCCTCAGACAGAGAAGCGCTGTCAACATGCCGGACGACGCCATCCTCCACCTGGGGAGTCCTCGGGTCCTGCGATGGGGGGCGTGTCTCTGGGAGAATGTGGGCGGACCCTGGGGAGCAGGACTGGGGGTGTGTCTGAGGTTGTCCCAGGGTTCTAAGGTCCAGACTGGGCTCCACGTGAACACTGTAGAGGTGCTGGGGAACCCCAACACTGCCACCATCCAACAGGAACTGGGACAAGTACAGGCCCTCCGCACCTGAACAGAGAAACACAAACACAAACAGATCAGTCCAGTCTGATTCTGACAAAAGCTAACCTCACTCATGGCAGATGATGCACTATGCTACACGCATCCATCTGAAGCTGATACCTTTGGGAGGCAATCGTGAAACGTCCAATCAGTTGCTAGTTTACAAATGGAAGGAATGGAATAAAATTTCATTTTGTGTCAAATTAAATTACACAAAGCCCTAAAAACAACATCTAGGTTGAAACAAATTCTCCTGTAATGCTTAAATAAATTTGCCTTCCTTCCAACTAAACCGACAGAGAAAAAAAACACCAGGGCATTTGTAATTAGAAGATTGAATAATCCCCAGAACAATCATCGCAGGCTGTAACTGAAATGATCGCTGGCAATAAATTTTGTAATTATGTTTTTGTAATTGTTATGAGATGTCACGTCTCTATTCACGCACACGGTTTTAAATTTATCCATGGTATGACAGGATGTTATGAAGAAGTATTATAGCACACAGGCCCTGCGTGGTTAAGAAAACTGTTTTTTTATTACGCTGGTTAATTGGTCCTCGTGGGGCGTGCTGGTTCTCAATGAAATGATGATGTGGGGCCGAGCGAGCGCCATGGTAAGGACGGGAGAGATCCTCACCGCGGGCAGTCCCATGCCGCACCACATGAGCTGACAACAGCTTGTGTTGTTCACAGCAGACAGTGGAAGGGGCGTTTTTCACTTATGAGTCAGTGTTTTCACTGCTCACAGAACAGGCCGCACCACGCTGTACCGTACCGTGCAGAACCACAGAGTCGGCTGTGGGCTGATCTGAGATGACGTGGGGAGACCAGGCGTTCAAGGCGGCCTCGGCCAAAGCAAACTGTTCGGCCACCCCTGGGGGAGAGAGAGGCATCACAATGAGTTGACATATGAGGGCTTAAGAGCTATTTTCTTCTGAGGCCAGACATTAAAGTGGGTTTGCATGGTCTCAGTTCAGAATGCAGCCCACCCCTGCTGTTAATTAAAGAGGAAGCAAGTTTTATCCAAAACTCTTCAATGAAAATATATATTTTAATGCAGAAAGTATCTCTTCAAGACATTATAGTATAGTAATAGGTCTACCAGAGAGGGTAGAACTATTATGTACATCTTCAAATGAAATGTACATAATAAAAACAGGTGGCCTTTTATTGGAATTTTGGATGTGACAAAACAAGTCCACTATGCATGGAATTACCCAGTAAACATTTTACCTGCAGCAAAGCGCGCCTCTTTGATTTCATCGGTCAGGTGGGAGTAGAGCTGCTGGTCCTCATGTAGGGCGGCTCCCACACCCCCAGCCTGGCTCCAGCTGCCCCGGCCGGCCCCTGTGCTCCCATCTCCCCCCCAGCCCTTCCACTCAATCAGGTGAGCCACACGACCCTGGGCCATCGCCGTGGGCTTGGTGATGTGGTCCTTTATTGTAGCCACCAGGCCTGGGGCCACATACAGCCACAGGAAGAAAGAACAAAATAGACAGAAAGAAAGAAAGAAAGAAAAAGTAAAAATATTTAAAAATATTTAAGGGCTCAAAATGAAGAGCTTAGCTAAAAGCTTGAAAGTAAGAATGAAAACAATAGTGAAAAGATCTATGGTCATCAAGAGAATAATCAATCATCATTCAAGTGCAAACAGATAGAAGAGAGAGGAGACTGGATAGAGATGACTATTGACAGACATATTCATTTTGTCACCAGATCGATTTTCATCATTTACAATACACTCGACTGCATTTGAACACTGAAGTACTGACTTACCTGTGGCTGGATACAGTAGAGGCAGCAGCCAACAAACAGTGACTCGCCTTTACGCCTTGACTTGCAACAGTGCATGCCTGTTCTGCCCTAAGCACCGACTCTGCTTTGATGCAGAATGGCATGGCATGGCTATGCTACATGCTCAATGTGCTGTAGCTTTGAAGTCTAAGCCAACAGTCTTGTGCAATAGCACACAAGACACAAAACTGCAAAAGGGAACTTTGGAGTGTGTATTATTTTTTTCTGTGAACAATCTTGTTCATGGCTGAATTATCGTATGCTTTTGTTTATATTGGCTAGTGTCAGCTTCCCGTTGCTATTTAACGGTAATAGAACAATTGGTTTTGTGACATCTGAGTCTGAGGACAGCGAAAGGAAATGAAGGGATCGATTTAAGTTACTTAATATTGGCTATAGCATTAGGCCTACATTAGGCTTTACAGTAATACAACCAAAGCTTAATTGTATTTTTAATGTGTAATAGTATTTACATTCTAATGCCTCCAAGTAGCTTGCCAGTAACAGCCCGAGCTGACATACTCAATAACATCCATTTATTTATGGACGACTGCTAACCTTTCTGACCATGTTTTACGATTTGTATACCAAGGACAGTCAGTTTGTTTTTCAACGCCTGACAGCTAGTGGCACCCAATGTTAGCACGGTCACGACTTCTTCTGATCATTTCCACGTCCATATCGCCTAGGAGCAGATTTCCCAGTGCACCTTTTTTCTCCCTGGTCTTATTATTAAAACCTAGAGTTATGCTCCCTTCCCCCTTGCTGTAATATATGCACTGGGCCCTGATTGACTTTATAATTAAACTGTCAGGATTAAAAGACCTTTCATTGGGAAAAAGTTCAAAAAGCCATAACACATTATTATCCTCTGTAATTAAGTTCCTGGAGGGACTGGAGACTGAAATGTCCTGACTGGGCATATAAGAGTGAAAAAAGTGTGTGTATGTGTGTTTATGTGAACATTACGTGCATTTGTCTGGTTGTGAGCTTTTCTCTCTCTCTCTCTCTCTCTCTCTCTCTCTCTCTCTCTCTCTCTGTGTGTGTGTGTGCATACATGTTTATATTTGCATTTTTGTTTTTTGTTTTTCTTTGTGTGTGTGTGTGTGTGTGTGTGTGCGTGTGTGTGTGTGTGTGTGTGTGTGTGTGTGTGTGTGTGTGTGTGTGTGTGTGTGTGCATGCATCCATGCCCCGTGCCCCTGAGTGCACTCATATGAGTGTGAGCCTATGCCAGAGTGACATGCAGAGTGAGAGGAAAATTACATTTGCAATCTCCTGTGGAGACAGACTGGCTTTGCCGTCTCATACGAATGACTTCAAATGGAAACAAAACAGAGCAAAACAACAACAACAAACCCCATCAACAGACTCATCCCTCTCCATCTCAAAAGCATTGGCCTTACCTTGAAGAGAGGACGTGGCCAACTCGCCAATGTTATAACCACTGCCATTCTTCTTATCAGCAAAGCCCCCATTGTAAGGCTGATGAATACCCTGGACAGACAGGAGAATACTATAATTGTATTCATAGCAGAACAATCACTTTCATCCAAAGGGTATTGCTTGACCCTTTATTAAGTGCATACCAGACCAAACGTTTTTAGGTTAAGCCTCATAGTCCCTTTGATGATTAAATGGCTTATTATTACAGGGTGAATACAGACACTTTCAGCCAACTCTACTGTAGAATCCGTGGTTATACACTGGCAGGGTCTGAAATCCCGGGTAGGAGGGAACATTTTAGTCAACTGAATGCATGAAAATCTCATCACAGGTTTCAATTATTCGGTTTTCTCTGCGGTTACTTGTAAAATGCGTTAAAACATAGTTTTTTCCA
>JAODXP020000018.1:15493704-15738704 GCA_027497455.2 Sardinella longiceps | reverse complement strand
TGATTTTGATGTTGCTGTCACTAGTGACAATGTTATTGTTAAGTGGTGTTTTGGTGCTTTGGAGGTTGTTTCCAATAAGAGAAAGAATCCACCACAACACAGCAATGGCAACAAACTTTATCATCATTTTTTCCTTTCCATGAAAGCTAGATTTAATTAGCCATATTTTAGCAACGCCCCCCATCATACCACATGCAATGCATACACCTAGGAGGGAGGGAGACACACATGCCTGGACCTGAGACCTGAGACCTGAGACCTGGAATGAAATTCCTCTCTGCATTGTTTCCTTGGCGATCTGTTATCTATCTTTCTGAGCAAACATGGTTTGAGCAGTTCTCCGATGACATCATTATCACAGCACCACTGAGGGCCCTGGTGACAGAAGGAAATAGGGGGGGAAACCCTGTTCCCATGGCAACTAACTAGTGCTTTCACGCTCTTCTCTCCAAATCGGGAGGAAGAGGAGACAGAGGAGGATGAGGAGGAGGTGGAGGATGGGGATGGGGATGTGTGAGGACAGACTGCATAAGCTGATTTCCTCTTGGGATAAAAAAAAAACCTCCGTGATCACAAGCAATTTAGATCACTAATCAGCCGATGACGCTTGTGTATCCTTCTCATACATAAATAAACAAAATACTCAGACAAGACTCCCCATGGCAGTGCAAAAGGGCTCCTGCAATTATAGTCATGTTGTATTCCCAGAGATCATCAGACGATGAAAGGCGTCTTTGAATGCTGACAGTTTGATAAACAATATGGAGAATCTGTACGGTTCTGAGTTTCCTTTGGTTTGGAATACTAAGAGTTCAGTGGCAGAATGAATGACATGCCACAGAACTGGATGAGCCAGGCTGTTGCTTTGCATGACCCTATCGTATTTTCAGGGAATGCGGTCTTCCAAAAAAAAGAAGCACCGCATGGTCTATTTTACATGTAGTTATCTAGAAGTAATTCAATTTGACTTTCAAAATATGCCATTTCACATTTTTGCTTTTGTTCCAGTCCTTGTGTTCATGTGTCCCTGTGTGTATGTATGTGTGTGTTGTGTATGTGTGTGCAAGCGTGTGTGTGTGTGTATGCATTTGTTTACGTGGGTGTATGTGGGTGGGTGTGTATTTGTGTGACAGTGTGTGTGTGTGTGTGTGTGTGTGTGTGTGTGTGTGTGTGTGTGTGTGTGTGTGTGTGGGTCTAAGTATGTGTGTTGGAGGGTAAACCAGAGAGAGCGAGAGAAAGAGAGAGAGAGGGAGAGAGAGATTTGTGTGTCAGCTCTTGTGTGAGTGAGTGTGGGTCTGGTCTGACTTTTGTGGGTGTGCGCTGGAATTTCATTCTGTGTTTAACAGCCACTAAACATTTTCCACTCGCCTCCTCTTGCCCATTCCCACAGTTTCTATTTCTGCCCCTCCATCAACGCTTCGCCTCCTAAACCATGACGTGATTCTGAACAATTAAGCCACGGGCCTCCGAGACAAATATATATCAGATAGCCATTAATCTGATTCCCTCACACGCCACTGACAGCGCCCATATATTCAGGGGAAGGTCAAAGGTCAATTTGAAACCAGCTCCCAGATGCCAGATGTATTTGGAAGTGGGATCAAGTATGCCGCACTCTAGATGACAAAACAGTGCGAATAGCTGTGAAAGATGATATAATTACGAGCTTGAAAGGTGAGATAGACAGTCGACCTTTGTGTTTGCCTTGTCTGGAATTCATATTTGTGGTGGGAAGGTGAGCGTGGTCTGGCTACATCATGCAAATGCACAGCATGAGTGAGTCGGATAGAACCGGGGCCTGGAGTTTCTCACAGCGCAGTGCTGTGTGATCTACGGCAGATACGGAACATTAGTTATGGATACAAGGACGTGCAGCCAGCCGCTGCTGGCCAAGCTTTGAAGTGGCTAGAGATGCCTGTGTATGTGTCTGTGTGTGTGTGTGTGTGTGTGTGTGTGTGTGTGTGTGTGTGTGTGTGTGTGTGTGTGTGTGTGTGTGTGTGTGTGTGTGTGAGAGAGAGAGTGTGCTCAAGTGTTTTCAAAACACTCCACATCTCGTGTCACATAATCCCTGTCAGAACTTTGTGACATTTTACGATGAGAAACACACACATTTCTCCAGAAAGACAGGCCAAAAGAGAGCGAGGGAGAGTGAGAGAGAGATGGTGGGAAAAAGAAAGACAGAGAGAGAGTAACGAGAGGGAGGGATAGAGGCAGAAAGAGGGCACAGAGACGTGTGGAGTGATTTACTAACACGCTCATGATGAGCAGGCAGAATGTCAGTGTGTGTTGTGTAATTAGAGAAGACACGAGAGAAAATGTGTGTGCATGGCTGGGTGTCATTAAAACTCCGGGGTTGGGCAGCACCCCGCCGTGAGCCCTGGGTGACACCATGAGGCAGATGATGGGAGAACCGGCCACGGAACCACGGCTGGGTTCTGCTGCCCTGGTGCGGCTGGTGTGGGGTTTTACATGGGTGTGTGTGCGGGCACGGGAGGGGGGAAGATGCAGGGAAATGGGTATAGGGCAAAAGTTCAACATAACCTCTTTCTCAAACACTCTCTGTCTCATTCCCTATCTCGCTCTCCTTCCCGCTCACTCTCTCTCTCTCTCTCTCTCTCATTCCCTCTCTCTCTCTCCTTCCCGCTCTCTCTCTCTCTCTCTCTCTCTCCTTCTCGCTCACTTTGTACCCCCCCTTCTTTTTACTTTTATTTTTGTTTCACTTCCTCCTTTTCAAAGCAGGACTTAACAACCCCTTTTTTCACGGTTATACCATGTTGTTCCGGCGCTAACCAAAACACCCACACACACATATGCACACACACATTTACACACATATGCACACACACATACACACACACACAGCCCACACTAAGGCCGCCTGGGTCAGGCTTTGCTTTCATCTCCGATAGCGTGCAGATTTTCGATCTGACGTCATCACAATAGCTGTTGGACAAACCCAGGTAACGTATGGGCCCTTCGATACGGCTCTATACAATCAAACAGTGCAGTTCCACCCACTGCTTTGCCCTTTGTTGCCAGGCCACCACAAGAGGGGAATTCAGCCCAGGCAGTCACATGGAAAATAGCAGTCTTAAGTTTCCGCAGCGATCTGCTATTAGGACAGTTCCACCACCTGCATTGTTGACATGTAAATACCACCCCCCCACCCACACACACACACACACACACACACACACACACACACACACACACACACACACACACACACACACACACACACACACACACACACACTAATTATCCTGCTCACCGGCAGCAGAGAACTATGGCCTGCATTATGGGATTCTCTCCCGGTAATCTGGTGGGATCAAATGTCTTAGGTGCAGCGCCAACATTATGTGTGTGTGTGTGTGTGTGTGTGTGTGTGTGTGTGTGTGTGTGTGTGTGTGTGTGTGTGTGCGCGCTTGTTTTTTTTTCAGTGTGTGTGTGTGTGTGTGTGTGTGTGTGTGTGTGTGTGTGTGTGTGTGTGTGTGTGTGTGTGTGTGTGTGTGTGTGTGTGTGTGTGTCTGTGAGCATGTGTCCAACACTGAGGTTGGCATTGGATTGATGTCAAAGGCTGCAAGACACAAGATGGTGGAAAAATGTTATTTTCAGAGTCAGTTATGAGTGACTTTGCATTGTGAACACATCAGCATCTGCAACCATGCCTTAAAAAAATATCTCATTTTTCACAGGAAACTGAATGTCACGTCTTATTCAATCAGCTCTCTGCCACAATAAACCACCACTCATTTTCCAAACGCGTGCGATGTGTTCTTTCTCTCTGCAGGACCCTGAGCTGAAACAGACGGCGGGCCCAATGATTCAGCGCTGCTCGCCCACAAGGGGTTCGTTCACAGTTAGTCAAGCGCTGAAGTCATGATCGAAAAGGCTCATATCTCGCTTGTCGAGGCGTTGACTAAGACCCAATACAAATGATGTTGATTTAGTTTGTCTGAGCCGAACAAGTGTTGTCTCCCCTTAGACCAGACCACTAATCCACCTTTTTAAATCATGGTTTACTCTGCACGCCTCCATGGCTCCTCAACAAACTTTCAACAGGGAAGTGGAGATAGATAGCTCTGAGCAAAGTTAATGAAAATCATTTTCAAAAAAAATCTCCTCCTCTTAGAGGAGAACAGTCAGCTATAATGCCAACTGAATGGGGCATAGTGAAAAGAAACGGTCTTTGGTATTTTTTGCCCTCAACGGTGCCTTCCAGGCAGCGCTGCCTTCAAAGCACTACTCCAATCAGTTTAGGGTTAGGGTTAGGGTAAGGGTTGAGGGGTTAGGGTTAGGAATAGGATAAGGGTAGTGCCTTTTAGGCTGTGCTGCATGGAAGATGCCGTTGGGGGCAAAAAACACCATTGAGCAAAAGAAACAGAAAGTTTCTGTGCCCCATTCAGTTTAAGCTGTTTGCTGTTCCGTCTAATTCAGTATCAGATTCCCAGAGACTGCACTCTGTGTCCTGAACAACAGGACTAGAGATTGATTTACATTGGATTTCTCCTTTAAAAAACAGTTCCCCAGCCCCCTGCTCCTCTGAGAAGGGTTGGTCTGTGGCTTCCAGGGCTTGCTCCTGCTCTGTCTCTATTCTGTTTACATATTTGGGTGACCATAAATATCATGGCTGTATAGCAGTAATCTGTTTTTCAGTGGCTGTGTCATTACCCGAGAAGAGAGGCGAGAGAGAGAGAGAGAGAGAGAGAGAGAGAGAGAGAGAGAGAGAGAGAGAGAGAGAGGGGGGGGGTGCGGGTTTAGTTATGGGTAGAGAAGGAAAGAGATGGACCGATAAAGATGATACTAAGCAGACAGAAAATCCTGTGAAAGGCACAAGGTTGGCGTCCCTGCTGAAATCTGATGGAATCTGCTATTTTTTTTTTTAAACTAGAGTCAAATGTTTATTTATGAGTGTTTGAATCTTGGAGATATTACAGAAAGCAGCGCCTGAGTCTGCCAACACCTCAGGCAAGAGACAGAGAGCAAGTGACAAGGGACCAAATAGTTACGAAACAAAACATTTATGAGGGAAATATTGAAGGGTTTTCAAAAGGACACACAACACACACACGAAAGATTTATTTGAAATGACGTTGCTAAAAACCCATAATTAAAAAGTAATCCATAATCAAGCGAGCATAGGAAAAAACTACTACAATGACTTTCTGTAGACTACCGCAAGTTTGCAGCTTGTGGCGTTTGGATGCATGTAAATTCTTTTATAGAAAGATTCTGTCTGAGAGTGCAGTTAATCATTTGAAGTGTATTGAAAGTGGAAAGATATAAATGTGGCTTTACAGCAGCAGGCACAAACAGAAGCCTGACTCACGGGATCCTGTTTGAACAGCAAAGCAATTCTTTTTATGACCACCAGAGGCATGTGCCCCGACAAGTTAATACATGTTTGATAGACACCACTCAAATCTCTCATCAACCCTCAAGGGTTTTCGGGTATTTCCAAAAATCCAGTGCCCTTGCCATATCGAAACTTAAACCATTCTAACCGTCTAATCCCCAAAGTCTTAATTGTATGTAATTTTGTCAAGAGCTCTGAAAAAAAAGTGGAATCAACCCATTCCCACAGTCCTGTCTACATTTTTAAGTAATAAATGAGAAGCTGAATTTGTCTTTTTTGGACTGCAAATTATCGCCAGCAAACCCCCGCGGATCACGTTCCCAGGAGTCTCGACATTGTTGAGGATTCTCACACCTCCCCGCGCATTCTTTACAAAACCAGTGTACGGCTGCGCGAGAAGTCAACAAATGTTTCACCATCCGCTGTCTCTTGAGTAAAAATGAACAGCAGCTGGAGACAAGCACGATCAGTAACTACAACTACAGCAAACTAAACTGACCCTCATGAGTCAAAAAATTAATTACTGTGATTTAAATTAGAGCCCTTTATTTGATAACATATACATTTATGTGATGATAATTTTGCATTCCCAAAGGTACAGTGGTGTGTATTGAAATATGTTTTTAATAACATTAACAAAAGTTTCTGATATACGGAATGTATCACCAGGTTCCAGAATGGCCTGAGGCCTGTCCATATGTTTACAGCAAACAAATCTGACCCTCATGAGTCAAAAAATTAAATTAGAGCCGTTTATTTGACAACATATATATTTATGTGATGATCATTTTGCATTCCCAAAGGTATAGTTTGTGTGTATGAATGTTTTTAATAACATTAAAAAAAGAATGTATCACCAGGTTCCAGAATGGCCTGAGGCCTGTCCATGTGTTTACGTCTATTTACATTTCATATTATCAGTCAGTCACTGAGGCTCATGTGAGAGAGGATGAGACGTAAACTGTCACATATTTCCACTGAGGAGAGACACTTAGTGGGACGGTTTGAGTGTGGGAACACGACTCCTCATCAGAGGCTTGTTTAAAAGCACAGGCCCACATGGAGAGCAAACACAAACACAGCGCAAACACACCACTTCAGGATACACCTACCCTAACTGGGGGGCCAATTCAGCTCCACTCTGTGTACACACACACACACACACACACACACACACACACACACACACACACACACACACACACACACACACACACACACACCCTTTAAAGAAACAAAATACCTGAAGTATGTTCACATCACCAAACCAGAACCGCCACTGCCAATGTTGAAGATCAATACAGAGATACTGAGCCCGGGAGGAGGCGGCCTGATTTGACCTTAGACCTGGTGTGAACCAGCCAACTATCAGTCCTGTGCAGATAAGGCAGCCAGAGATAGCAGGCCAGGCTGAGGGGAAAAAAATACTCATGCGAGGGCGCATCACAGACGCCACCAGGACTGAGACGCAGGACCAAGAACAGGAAGACCTCGATTAGACAATGTATTGAGACCGCACTTCCAGGAGTGAACTATAAATAGGGGTGATTATCGTCGGATGTCCTGCACTGACAAGCCGTGTGTGTGTGACTGTGTGTGTGTATGTGTGTGTGTGTGTGCGCGCGCGCGCGCGCGTATGTGTACGAGAATCTATGTGTCAGTGTGTGTTTAAGAAAGACAAAGGGTTGCTCTGTGTGTGTGTTCATGAAATTCAAACCCCCACCTTTGTGAAACAGCACTTGGCCAAATGTAGACTAAATAAACGGGCATCTCCATGGTGGTATGTCATGCTGAACAATGTCAGTGATGCTGGAGTTAGATCTCAGAGAATGTATTCCTGCGAGAGTTCCGGTTCACAGAAGTTGTTTTGTGCTGAATAAACGACTAGCAGCAGGGGCCCGCGGGGACTTTTTGGTTAGCTGTTGTGCTTTTCTCATTTATTTCATACGGTCAATTCTTATTCTATCATCATGTCTAACAACCGAGGGCAGTATTTAATATGGTCTTGCCGTGCCAAAAATGCGAGCCTTTTTCAGATGTGTTTTCAAGTCAACCTTAAGCTAACTTTTTAATGGTTCAAGCGATTTTCGGACGTCACATTTCATTATGTGGTGCTTTGAAAATGCAGCGCCACAAAGTATGTGGCGTAAACCAATATGTGTTCAGTGAAGGGAAGAGAAACCCTCATGTGACGCGAGGGAAGAGTGATGGCTCGAGTCATAAAGGCGAGCCTGTAGAATTTAGCACACACGTGCGTGAGGCAGGGCGACTTCCAGTTTGCCCGAGGCCCACCTGTGCAGCACACACAGGATCTATTGTCACTTTTTTTCGCCTAGGACTGGGTGAGGGGGTGCAGAGGGCCACGCCATGGCACGGGGCTGCATCAATCACGCTGTCTCGACCAGACCAACGTCTGCCAGTTCTCACTTCCTTGATTTTCTCTCTCTCTGTCTCTCTCTCTCTCTCTCTCTCTCTCTCTCTCTCTCTCTCTCTCTCTCTCTCTCTCTCTCTCTCTCTCTCTCTCTCTCTCTCTCTCTCTCTCTCTCTCTTTCTCTTTTTTCCTTCTCTGCCGTCCAGACTCCTAGAGAGCCTCAAGGCTGGACATGGTGCCTGCAGCTCCTTGGGCTTGTCCAGGACTGTTCGGAAAAGGAGAAAAGAAAAATAGGGAAATTGCGCTAATCCGAAATGGGGCTGAAACAATTTCCCCCCCAGTGATTCCAGGCAGGACCTCTGATGGGGGGACCACCTCAGCTGTAGCCCATTGAGCCATGCAGAGCAGGCCCCTGTGGCCCTAGGGGCCAGGCAAACCCTCGTTCCATATGCTAGCTAATTGGTTTAATTACCGTAATTATCTGCTGGGGTTCACGTTGCTCAGGGAGGAACGATTAATGGCCCCAGAAACACATGTAGACAGGAGGAAATGAAGGGGTTGTTGGGCGCAGGAGGTGGGGGGTGGAGGGGGTGTAGGAGGAGTAGAATGCCTTCACAGAGAGAAGTGATGAAGTTTGAAAAGACTGTCACGGTCGATGTGGCCCAGAACGTTGGAACGTTGGAAAAAAGGTCAAAATAATGAAGGAAAGAAGGAAAAAGAGGAGGAGTGGGGGGGAGTGGGGCGTGGAGGAGGGCATGATTGTACGTTTTGATCAAACCCAAAAAAAAAAAAAACAGACCAGGAGACAGAGAAGTGGGCCGCTCTCCGCCTCTCAGGAGTTGGTTTGCGGGAATACCCTCGTCTGTTGTGTGGAAGCAAATTCAGACACAGAATGTGCCAGGCCCTGGAATTCTTGTTCACAGAGGTCACTTCCAACATCTTTGTCTGACTGCCTGTTTAAAAACACTGGATCGAAACGGGGAATAGGAATACTTTTTGCTTCCTTTCTCCCTCTCCTCAAAAAAAAAACACAGCCTGCCAAGTCTGTTGATTCTAACATAAACGTAATTGTGCACGGGTTAAAAAAAATCTGATAAGATAGGAAAAGTCAACAGGAGAGTTGTCAAGGGCACCTCAGGTGGAGCCTGCCAACCGTGGCAACCCCAAACGTGTGGAAGTGACCGATAAAATGCCAGAAGTTAGTCTCTATGGAAACATACCCAACGGTGCGCAAAACATTCATCAAGAAACCTAACAATTAGGAGGCATGAGGGGTGTACTTTATACAGTCACCCTCCACGACAGATTCCTCCTGCTCTTAAAGGCCTCTCTTTGTGTCAACATCCAGTCAAGCAAGTATGGCTTTCCTGTGTGACTGCACAACATGCCAGAGAAAGCAATCTTACCAAACTTTGTTTAATTTCACTGTTAACCTCCTTTTTTCAGACATGGAAACCAAATATTCATCCTGTCATAATGTATACATTTTTTCCCACTTAACAATAAACTGAACTTGCGAGGCCTATTTTTCATTTCCCTGTATGTTTTGTCCTTTTTTCTGTACTGAAAATAACTGGTCTGACACTGTTTACTCAGTCGACACAAAGGTTGAACAACAGCTCAACCCCCTAAAAGTTCCCACAACTCTCCTCAACTTCTTTCCTCGCAATCACTGAACTGGACTGATTGAGGGGGAAAAAAGAAGAGGGGAAAATGTGCAAAGAAATAGGGAGAGAGAGAGAGAGAGACAGACAGAGAGAGAGAGAGAGAGAGAGAGAGAGAGAGAGAGAGAGAGAGAGAAATAAAGCCATAAAGAGACAACCGAGTGAGAGGCCGAGAGAGAGGGAGGACGACCGATATAGACGCAAATTGGAGGATGTGTTTTTTTCGGTCAAGAAACCCATCTCTAAAATTAGCCACGATGCAAATTCCAAAATGAGCCTGCCTGTAAGAGCAGCAGATGAAAATGAGCCACGGATAGGAAAAGGACAGAGTGGAAGAGGAGAGTCATACATGAACAGTAGCATGATCTTTCCCTCGTTTCCTTACTTGTTTTTTTTTTTTTTTTTTTTTACAATGGAAGTCTTTTTTTCCTTTACAGAAAGGAGGCGTTTTTCAAAAACCACTAGAAAGAGGAAAACCTAAAAATTGAAAGCCACAGGCCCCACACAGTAGAATCCACAGAGAAAGCAAAACCATGTGTACGACATGAGGAACCTCGACACAAGCCACTGAGCTTCAGCCAGAGGATAGATGGGATACTAGTCTACGCAAGCGTACACACACACACACACACACACACACACACACACACACACACACACACACACACACACACACACACACACACACACAAACACACACACACACACACACACAGAGAGAAACGAATACACGTATATACACAAGAAGAACCAAAATTGTTTGCTAACACTTGAATTGATAGCCAGCCTCCAAAAAGCGTTTGTTGACATGAAACCACATATAAAGGCAGCAGACAACAAAACACCAGTTGGATCTCTTTTTGAACTGCAAAGAAAAAAAAGATTAAGAACTTCATGGCTTTCATTTTTGAAGAATGGGCACTGTTTGACCACATGATTCACTCTAAAAGACAGAGGACGGAAAATCTCCACACTTTCTGTTTTTTGGGGGGGTTTGCCAGACTACACAAATGGCCTTAATAGTCTCAGTTACGTACATCAGTTACATCAGAAAGGCTTAACTGAAGACAATAGAGGCCCACACAGATGCCAGGAGTCTGGGGGCCCAGAGCCTGTCTGATTCCCATGCTCTCTGTCTCTCTCTCTCACCTGTTTGCCTTCCTTCATGTTGTTTCTTTGTTTACCAGACTGCTGTCGGGCCAGGTTGATCCAAGTGCCCAAATATTTGCATTCCTTTTTTTTTCAGCAGCCTGGCATTTCCCATCTTATCTAAAGAATGCATTAGACGCTTTGCAACACGCAGCGCTCAGCCCAGCCGGCGAACAGCTGATAATAGGCGCCAGACAAAGCAAGCATCCCAATTCAAGTTCAATGGGAATCAAAAGAGCAAAGAGCTCGAAGCTCACGCAAGGCCAGAGAGCATTCTCTCTCACCACGTGCACCATCCGCCGCCTCGTTTGGAGGTCGACCTCTAATAAGCCATTAGCAAGACTTTTTGTCCTCAGATACAGTTGACCTTCAGTCGGAGTAATTATTTTAATTAATGTATTACACAATTGGTCCCCAGCAGGCACAGGAAGGCCCTGAGGCTCTGCTGCTTGTACATATTTATGTTTCACTTAAACTGATCCAGGGGTTAGAGCAGAGGCTTTGGCACAATGCTGAAAGCCATTACCCACAGGAGTTGAGTTAAAGAGTTAAATAAACAGCCTGTCATTGTGCCATGCAAGCTAATCACGCAAAAAGCAAGAACCAGAAGAGCAGACAGGCAATACAAATGGCTCATATGCTCTATGGTCATGAAGTTTAAGTCATTTTGCAGTATGGAGATGGCGTGTTTGCTCTGTCTGTGTGCTAACTGGGTCAATTAACTGAAGGATTATAAGTCTGTAATGACAGAGCTGCATAGGAAAATGTGTTTGCCTTTCTGTTGGAAAAAGATCCATGCTTTATACACAACTCTAGATAATCAGGATCTTTATTAAAAGTTCAGGTGTATATGAGAATTCACACATAAAGGCTATATTTACAAATTTTATATTAACAATATGCTACATTTTGTTTTTCACAGAAAAAGGGACAGGGAATCTCAAAGCAGTGATATTTAGGCTACAACAACTTTATTGTGATTGAAAGAAGAACTTCAATTACAAATAAATCCCAACTCAGTGTAAGTATGACAAATAAATAAAAGAATAAAATAAATAGGCTATTAAATTAAGTACAAAACAATTGGCCAAATAGTGTTTCACTTTTTTTCCTTTGAGAGAGCCAAATTGCTTGTAAAAAAAAAACATTGAGATCTCTTTGTGTGGGAATCTCTTTGCAATTAGGGGAAAAACAAGGCAAAGAGAAATTGTATAAACATGAAAAAAGGTAGACATTAACAAACTACATTTTTATATTTCCCTTTGTCACAGTGGATGTAACCACTGCAAAATAAAAAATAAAAAAACACTACACATCAATGTCCTGGCCCCAAAACAACCACACTAGCTATTCATCAGCTTCAAGACACAATCATAAAGAGGACCTTGAATTTTTTTTTTTCTTTTTGTATATATGAAAAAAATGAAGTAGTTGAAAATAATCTGTATTTAAACATTCACCAATGTTTTTTTTTTTTTTTTTAAAAAAAGATCCAAGTGAAATCCACAATAAGAGATTCCAAGACTGTCATGATTAAATGAAAAACTGTATTAGATGAAGATGGTGGAATGGTGTGTGTGTGTGTGTGTGTGTGTGTGTGTGTAGCTGAGCTGACTAGAAAGCAAACAGATATCCAGGGTATCTGTGTGACTGCCCAGTCCCCACAGCATCAGAGAGAATATGGCCTCTGAGACTGTCTGTAAAGCGCCGCGAGACAAATGCACTGTATTTGAACGCTCTACAAATAAAATTGAATTGAATTGAATTGAATTGAATTGAATTGAGATGGCCTCTCCTTTTCTCTATCATACTGCCTCATTTGTATAGCCTGTGGTGAGGTGGAGATTTTTTTTTTCAGTCATTTTTCCATAGACGGGTTTTGTGTTAAACTAAGTGAAGAGGGGCCTAAGGAATGGTTAACATGTACAAGAAAAGCACACAATGTTTTCACCCCCACATTAAGACATCTGGCTGGCATCTCTGGGCACATAACATATTTGGCACCGCTAATCTACAATAATCCACAAGATAATCAAAGCAGTAGATTATGTGCTGATGTACAGTACAGAGGACCAAACCAATGGCCCATCAAGTGGATGTCTACTGGCATTTACATTTCTTAGCTGTTTGAAAAGCGAATGCTTTGGACTCAGCTCCACAGTCTGCCAGCGTTTGGAATCTTGCCTGCCTTTTTTTTTTGCGCGATCCTTGTGGACTCTACTCCATGATAATCCCTGTCCTTTCCCTGCAGGTTTTTTTTTCTGTGACATCTGCAACATTCCACTCAGCATCAATTGAGGCTTTCCATTCCAAATTCTCCATCTCCCTCTGTCTGTTTTGGTTCCGCTTTTTAAAAGTCATCCCATTCATTAGGAAAGACAAGGCTACAATAGGATACCAAACCTGCCATTTCAACTGACCATCCAGTCGCCTCAGAATTGTTGCCTTCTGTGTGTGTGTGTGTGTGTGTGTGTGTGTGTGTGTGTGTGTGTGTGTGTGTGTGTGTGTGTGTGTTTTCCTCGTAAGTGCTATTTTTTCCCCTTCTGGGATGTTCCACGTTCCTAAGGCTTCATGTTTATGACAAAACTGCTAAAGGAGAGAGTGACTTCTTCTTTTCCTTCCCTGTCCCACACCTTCCAGGCCCCCCAAAATGGTTGATGGCTGGTGCTAAGGCTTGGAAAAACTCACAATGTCTTCACAGCAAATTTTATAGGAAGGCCACAAAGACAAGCCAGAGCACTCAACACAGACATCACTCAACATGCCCTGTCAGTTCACCCTTAAATATCCTTGGAACAAGCCATGGTTCAACAAAAATTTGCCAGCTTATACAAAATTCTAAGCTCCTAACTTCTTCCGAAGGGCTCTTTCATCTTCAGGAGAACTGAGGAGCTTCAATAATCGGAAAATGCAATCCCCTTTTCTATTTTCATCATTCCATTCCGCAGCCTTTAAATAACGTCAAGATCAAGGTCCTCAGAGGAGTTGATTTTTTTTTTTTTTTTTTTAAAGTCGTGCCCTTTTGGTGTAGAGAGAGCCCCACTACAGTTAACAGACATTGCCATGCCAACAAAGATTCACCAACTATTTGCCCGTTGGGGTTTCCCAGATCCTGCAGTCCCAGCAGAATGGAAACGTTAACATCTAATCTGCTTACACTTCTTCCGATAGAAGCATGCATGTAAGAAGACCAAACAAAACTTAGAATGCTTTTAAAAAAATAATACAATATCAAAAAATATATATATCTCTTATAAATGGTCCAACAATATAGCTTTTTATAGCTTTTTTGTTTCTTCTCCCATTTGCCACCATTTGCTCTTCTCCATTGTTTGATATCAAAGTGTATCAAATCCGTGTTGTGTCACACCGGCAGGAGTCCATCAGAGAGCGAGCGGATGGGGTGTGGTGTGTCCACCCCGATCCAGAGCTGTCCCTGCAGCTCAAAGTAAGGCGGGGGCCGGGGCGGTGGTGTTTCGGGGTTCAGTCAGTGCCTGGGGCTGAATCTTCGGAGGCTTCACTGGGCGTGAGAGGGTGTACGTCTGCGTGTGTGTTTTGGTGTGTGTGAGAGAGGGCATCTGCCTCACACTGCAAACACACTCAGGGTGCTGGTTTGGTCCTTCAGGCCCAGGATGCTGTACGCGATCCGCTTCAGGTGCCCAGGCAGCCGGACGCCGATGTTTCGAATGTCCCTGGAAAGGAGAACACATAGAGAGCATAAGAAAAGGCCAGCGCAGAGAATCTGTGACTAACAAGAGAGTTTTCTTTTTTCCAACCAAACGCTGACAGACCAGGAAACCAGGAAAAGGAGTGTTTTTGAGGAAAGTCATGTACGCAGGGAACACAGACGGATCCAGTCGCCTAATTACATCTTTAATTAGGGTCTTAATGACTTAACAAGGATCTTCCATCTCTGGCCTGAATCAGCCCCCTGGCAGGCAAGGAAAGTGGGAGCCTTGTAAATAGTTGCTGGTCTTTTTAAGAGTACTACCAGATGACAACAGATGGAACATACGGCCATAAAGTCAAACAAAACACACAGAAAAATATAACAAAAACACATCAAAGGGATTTATTTCTTGTTCTGTCCCCTCCCTGCACATAGTTTAGCCAGCTTCCAGAGCTAAAAGCGAACATGGGACCAGTTCCAGGGGTCAGTGTGGTCATAATTCTGCTCCAGCTTCCCGCTTTCCCAAAAAGCTGTGCCTCCTCACTGCTGGGTCCCCTCCTGAACTCTCACCCTTGTAAAGTTGGGACAGCTACCCCACTTCAACCACCCCCGCCACCACCCCCATCCGACTCCCATTCCCACTCCTCTCTACCAAAGACAAACCCAAATGTCTTTTTGTTTGAGGTCCAGTAGGTCCTTCATGTACCCTTCCCCTTGTCTCCCTTTTTGCCTCCTCTCCTCTCGCTCTCTCCTCTCCTCTCCTCTCCCTCTCTCCTCTCCTCTCCTCTCCTCTCCCTCTCTCCTCTCCTCTCCCTCTCTTCTCTCCTCCTCTCCTCGTCTCCTCCTCTCCTCATCTCCTCTCCCTCTCTCCTCTCCTCCTCCTCTCCTCTCCTCTCCCTCTCTCCTCTCCTCTCCTCTCTCCTCTCCTGGCCTCCTCCTCTCCCCACAGGGCACAGAGAAAGCCACACAGTCCTGTGTGTCCCAAGCCCGAGTTGAAATGGTGGTTTCTGGCTGCCGCCCGGCAGCCCTGTGCTGAGCTGGACCAGTGCTGCGGGCAGTTTGGGAGGGATACGAGAGAAGGAAGGAGGGAGGAAGAGAGGGATGGAGGGATGGATGGATATATGGATGGAAGAAAAAGCCACAAGCCGCTGCCATCACCACACCACCACCAGGCCTCTGAGAGGGGGAAAAAAGCCTATTCTTCCCCTTCTTTCCGTTTCCCTTTGCTTTTGCTTGTAACTTCAACGACAATGACTCACGGCAATTCAGGCCTTTTATTGGACAATAAAAGTGAGTAAGCACCTTGTTAGACAGCCGAATATTAATTACACCTTATGATATGGCATTATAACCACTCGTGCCAGATATAGTAAAATATGCTGGTCTGCGGCCCAGACTGGTAATCCGTGTAACCGACACACACATATTCGGGTCATTAAATTACTGGCTTTTGGGGATGAAATATGGAAAACATGCTCCAATATATTTCAGAATTAAAGCCAACATACTAACTTGCCCTAAAAATATGATCTTGCGCTACCTCATCAACCGAATAACTGTTTACATTGCCGCTCTTTTAGTCCATGACAGATGATGGGTGGGTTGGGCTGCCTGCCTGTGCAAGCGATGCAATGTGTGTGTGTGTGTGTGTGTAGCCTGTGTGAACGGTGGCATGAGTGAGTGTGTGTGTGTGTGTGTGTGTGTGTGTGTGTGTGTGTGTGTGTGTGTGTGTGTGTGTGTGTGTGTGTGTGTGTGTGGTGTACTCACTCGCTCTTCATCTGGAGCACCTGCTCCATGGAGACGATGCCTGCGCAGGAGAAGTTCTCGCTGTACTGGCTCATTTTGATGGACTCTAGCCACTCCGACACCGACCGGAACGGAGATCCGTCTGAACCGCTGGTGCTGGGAAGTCGGATGGAAACACTGTGGGGACAAAAAGAAGGTCCAAAAATAAAGATCAAAAACGCAAAACAGACGACCACACACAAAAGCAAACACACAAATACCTTCAGTGTATACAACAGCTTTTGTTGCAGCTAATCTTTAAGGAAAACCTGTTTGTGCAGTTTTATCATCTGATATGAGTGTGGCAGTTCCGCCTCCCAAAATCCCTTTGTTTCTCCCTGGCATGCAAATGCTCTGATAGAGATCAAGCTAAAATCGCTAACACTCCGCTCAGCAGCGTTGTGTGTTGTACATGTCACAACATCTCCCAACACTGATGCCACTTGGCACTCTTACGGTGAAAGAGACAAATCTCACACCTCTCACGCTGCACAGCTGAGCTGAGCTGATCTGAGGTCAGATTCTTACCGGGGGTCGAAGTCAGCGATGGCCTTAAGGGAATCTGGGCTCTTCAGTAGCTTGTCCAGGATGCTGACGATATCGGGGAAACGCGGCCTCTTGGAGCGATCCTGCTGCCAACACTGCAGCATTAACTGGTACACCGCCGATGGGCAGTCCATGGGGGCGGGCAGGCGGAAGGCCTCGTTTATCGCCTTCATCACCTGACAAACAAACAAACAAACAAACAAAACAGCGACTTTAGCATTCAGATTCTTCGTTTGAGTCCATCTGGCTTTCTATTTGCGTTCCAGAATCCTCATGTTCTATGCATGACTATATTTAGGAGAACTTTTCCAACCGCGACATGAAACAACAGCACCAAAAATGCTCCTTTCCCGTTTTTTTGCTTGTGCCGCGGTGTGCCCTTCCCTTGTCGCTCCACCCACACGTTACATCTCATTGCATCAGACACTCTCAACTCTGGTGGCCTACCTCATGGTTGCTCATGTCCCAATATGGCCGCTCGCCGAAGGCCATCACCTCCCACATGACGATGCCAAAGCTCCACACGTCGCTGGCCGAGGTGAACTTCCTGTAGGCGATGGCTTCAGGAGCTGTCCAGCGGATTGGGATCTTGCCTCCCTGTTGTGGTCAAAGCAAAGACAAAAGGTCAGTGCACAATGATAGGCTTCTCCTTCATACGTTCAAGCTCTCCACATCAAAATAATGGGCTGACTGTGAAATTACAAGTGCTTTGAAACAAAACAGGAGCTGAAAATAGGGAGACTGAAACTAACACTCGTGGTGTAGGTCCCCTCTGGGTCGTCCTCCAACACGCGGGACAGGCCAAAGTCGGACACCTTGCACTCCAGGTTGGAGTTGACCAGGATGTTGCGAGCAGCCAGGTCTCTGTGCACGTAGCTCATGTCTGACAGGTACTTCATACCGGCGGCTATGCCACGCAGCATTCCAACCAGCTGGAAGGAGCTCATCTCCCCATCGTGGTCCTGGAAATAGACAGACATATTTTCACATATATGAACACTATGCCACAGACATTTTGCTCTTGTGCAATTTCATTCTTTTTCAGAGGAACAGATCAAATCTAACGAGTAGAGGGAATCTTAATCAACCTGCTGTAGGTTTTAAAAGTGGCAAAAGCCTTTGTAACAGACAATAAAAGATTGAATAAAAAGCACACAGAAAACTAGTACAGTAGAGCTACAGTAGAACATGGAAATAGTAGAACTCAAGGAAAACACAAAGGCAGCATGTGCAGTAGTCCCACTCCCTAATCTGCACGACATGACATACTGTACATTGGGCAATCTCCTACTGTTCTAAGTTGAAGCTGAGGTCACAAACACGATGGCAATGTTTGAGACCAGACGTACAGTATGACTCACCTTTAGGTATTTGTCCAAGGCTCCATTCTCCATGTATTCTGTCACGATCATGGCATGTTTGACTACAATGGGCAAATAAAGCCAAATGAATAATGGAGAAAACAAAACAAACCAAGAAATATATAATAATAATAATAATAATAATATACAGTATTTGCGCTTCCAAAAGCTCTGCCTCAAGGCATTTCAAAAATGTTCACAAAATCTCTAAACACAGAGAGAGAGAGAGAGAGAGAGAGAGAGAGAGAGAAAGAGAGAGAGAGAGAGAGAGAGAGAGAGAGGAAGGGTGGGACTCACACTTGGTGACGACCCCTTCCAGGCGGATGATGTTCTGGTGACTGAACTGGCCCATGATGCTGGCCTCGCTCAGGAAGTCCTGCCTCTGCTTCTCCGTGTAGCCCGGCTTCAGGGTCTTAACGGCCACCGCCGCCTCCTTCCGCCCGGGCGCCTTCAGGATGCCACGATACACCTCCCCAAACTCCCCTGCAGCGGAGAAACCAGGCACACAGCACAGGATAGGGGCATGAGATAAACCAAAGTCATTGCATCGTATCGCAACACATCTCACCTAGTGTGTTTGAACTGCATCTCTTTATGGGGGCTGTGAATAAACTGTGAAGGAGATCTCCTCTGCTGATAACCAAAGCATTACAAGTAGGGCAGAAGAGTGATGGTGAGGGTGTGAAGACAAGGCTCGTGTAAACAAAAACACATGGACACCCAAGGGCACCTTAGGGCACCACCTTGAGGTCAGGTTATCACTCACAGGGGTTAACTGGACACTGCTGCTCAGGGACTTGTGTGGAGGTGGTGAAGGAAGGGGAACGTCGAAGGGTGAGTAAGTGTGAGTAAGCCTGAGTAAGTGAGTGTGTGTGTGTGTGTGTGTGTGTGTGTGTGTGTGTGTGTGTGTGTGTGTGTGTGTGTGTGTGTGTGTGTGTGTGTGTGTGTGTGTGTGTGTGTGTTTTGGTGGGGGTGGGGTAGTTATGGGAATCAGCTGTCTGGAGTTGGCGAGGATTGCAGCGGGCCGTGGGAAACCCTGTGGGGGAGGATCGAGGGGTAAAGGTGACCTCTGCACCCTAATCCAACCGGCCATAGGTCAGCGACCGGCGACCAATGAGGTGCATCCCTTCACAAAAGCCCTGCTTACTGTTTCAATTAAGTCGCTGTTTATTTAATAAAAGAGGAGCAATGTATTATTTTGGATTCAATTAGCAGGAGTGGAAAACAAACATGACAGAGAGGAGAAATGAGGAGGGAGCGCCCAGAAGGGTTACGCAAACAGACGCCATCGGGCTGAAGTGTCTTTTTTCTGAAAACAAACGCTCTCGTGGGGGAACAACTTGCCACTCCGAAATATGTCTAAACATGTAGAGCCAGAATCCCCAATACATACAGTAGATTCTAATCTGAGTCATGTTTCAACTGTCACTCCAGGCAGAGATCTAAAGTCTCTCATGTATCTCCAGATAAATAAGGCCTTCACATGTTGACATGTTGGGGAGGCGGGGGAGGGTTCTGGGGGATCCCCTTGGAGTGTTTCAACTGCGCCCCAAGAGAGGTTTAGGGTGTTTCTTTTATTCTTTCGAGAGGAAAGGTTACTAACCAGCTCCGATGACTTTCTGCTTGGTGACGTGGTTGGGGTGGATTTCTTTTGTGAACTTGTGCACGGCTGTGTTGGGATCCTCGTATGTGTGGGGGTCCACATAAGTCTTCAAGGGCTTCAGTTGTTCTAGAGAAATGGAGAAATATTAGAGGATCGGAGGGATTCTCAAAAGCAAACTCAAAAAGTAAAGTTTCATGGCTTTGACAAGGGCTAGAGTACTAACAAAGTCAATAAAAGACAGATGATTAGGATAATGTTTTGTGTAATTGTGATTACAATTGTGATGGTGATTAGGATAATGTGATTAGGATAATGTTTTAGTGCATTAGGATTATTTACCTGGGCTAAAATAGGTATCCTCTGGGCCTTGTCTTGTGTGAGACCCTCTTCTCCTGCAGAGAAAAAAAAGACATATCATCCCTGGTCCGAAAACATATAGAATACATTCTGCTCACATTTTTAGTTAGGAAAGGGCAACGTCTTTGCCGATTTTCCCATGCACGCTGTGAATGTTCTGTTAATGATTTCTAAGCGTAGATGTTCTCAGAGCCAGGGCTTTGATTTCCAATGAAAAAGGTGCCTGTGTTTGCCAAGTGGTGACAGGAGGTCGGGTTATCACAGACAGACAGGGCCTGGCAGGAGGGAGGGAGGGAGAGATGGAGGGAGGGAGGGAGGGAGGGAGGCTGGAGCAGGGGAGAGTAATGGGCTAGTGGTGGTGGTGGTGGTGGTGGGGGTCACCTTCACAGAGCCCTCCGCTAATGTCGGTGGAGACTCAAAGAGAAACCAGTCGCCTCTTATCTGAAACAATGTGCCCTTCTGATTCAGCCTCCTTTCAGGCCTGCTACTTGTTAGAGCTAGCGGCTTTGGAGGAGCCTCAGAGAGCCAATCAGGGGCCATTCTTTCCTCCCGACTGGAGAGAAACAGAAACAGATACAAGGAGCACTGAAAGCAGCCAGACTGGAGAGAGAGAAAGGCAGAGGAGGGGGGCTGGAGGAGGGGGGCTGGAGTGGGGCTGGGGGTTTGAGGAGAGGAGCAAAGATGAATGTAAAAGAAGATGTCCTTTTGGATCATTTGCTATGGAAAAAAAGGAGAAAAGAAAAAGAGAGGAGGGACCGTTAAAGAAGGGAGTGGATGGGGAGGAGACAAAGTGAGTATTGAGGGTGAGACAAAAGACTAGAGTTAAAGGATAAGAGAGAGAGAGAGAGAGAGAGAGAGAGAGAGAGAGAGAGAGAGAGAAGAAAGAGAGAGGCAAAGACACAGAGAGGGACAGAGCGAGAGAGGTGTGTGGGAGCGAAGGGGAGAGAGAGCGAGCTTGTACTGACCGTTTGCGTACGAGCAGGACCACCACGACGATGAGCAGCATGGCGCCTCCCCCCACCGCCGCAGCCAGAATCACTGAGGTGTTTCCTGGGTTTGGGGCTGTGGAGATGAGAGAAGAGAGGGGGAGGATTAAGAAAGAGATGGAGACAAAAAAACACATTCACACTCACAGCCCTGAGACAGACCGCTCAGCTCTGAAGTATGAAGTCATTTTTACACACACAAACACACACTCACACAGACACCGACACACACACACACACACACACACACACACACACACACACACACACACACACACACACACACACACACACACACACACACACACACACACATGAACACACACGTCAGACCCACACACAGTCTGCATAGCCACACACGGTCCCAGACACACATCACTGATGTTAGACCCCCCCTCCTCTTCCTCCATCTCCCTCTCCCTTTCTTACTCTCTGGCATGGTGGTGAACTCGTGCTCCATGACGTCTGGGCCGGGGCTGCCATCGGCGCTGAGAGCCTGGACCCTAAACAGATACGCAGTGGCCGGTGACAGGTCGCTGATCTGCACCGACGTCCCCTCCAAGATCAACACGGTGTACGTGGTGCCAGATTGGAAGGTCTCACCCTCTCCATCCTGAGAGAGATCCAGAGGGACAGCATGGGAGGTTAGCCAGCAATAGCAAATAAAACCAGCACTGACAGTTAAAGCGTTGTGAGCTAAAGCGACTGTGTGAGCTAATGATCAACACTAGATGATTAATGTGGAATGAACTGAAGTTCTGTCAGGCGCTAACCTTCTTGCGGTACATCAGCTGGTAACGGTTGTTGCGGCCGGCCTTGGTGCTTCGGCGTGAGACGGTCCACGACAGGGACAGACTGTTGGGGCTGCGCTCATCCAGTTGCATGGTTGTCACCTTCAAAGGATCTGCAAAGGAGGACAGAGGTCATGACACAAGGCTTGAAACAGCATTACAACACCCAGCCTCACGGCAAAGTAAATTACTAAACAAACATGGGTGTAGCTTCATTGTGAACTGTTGGGGACATCTGTGGATGAACAAAGTGATCTCATCCAAACCACTTTCACATCAAATGGAGACTTCTTGTTTCATTCTAGCCTTTTGTCCAAATGTGGAACTTCTTGTTTCAGTATGGGCTATTAAAGGCCTTTCTGCAGCTCAACTGCTGTAGCCAGGTGCTTATACCAATGTCATAACTTCTGAACACACAATACAAAGGAAAATAATATTTCTATAGGTAGAGATTATATATATAGGATATTATATAGGTATAGGATATTATATAGGTGCATGATTCAGGAAGGAAAACATTTGTTGAAGACATAAAACAATGTAAGAGAAATCCTGTAGAAAGAGTGTGACTGTGTGAATGAAGCCATGCTGATTGGGGCCAGGCTCCTCACCGTTGTCGTGCAGAATGACGGTGAATGAGCTGACGGCTCGCTGGCTACTGAACTGGGACACGCCACTCCGTGCCTCCACACTGAACGTATAGTTGACGCCAGACTCCAGCAGGCTGACCATCACGTTGGTATCGGTCAGCTCTGTTTCGAAGCGAATGTGATCGCCGCATGGATCGCAAGTTGAGCCGGTGACGTCGCAGACCTCGCATGCTACGTGGTAGGTCAGGTCGGAGCGTCCTCCTGTATTCTCTGGGGGGCTCCAGGACAGCTGCACCTTACCCCCAGCACCAGAGACTGGTGTGGCTGTCAGCTCCACAGGTTCAGAAGGCAAGCCTGAGAGACATTAGAATAGAACAGAATAGAATAGAATAGAGAGCATGGACAAACAGGATGGTCAATATCAGTACAGAAAATACATCATCGAATACCAATAAAAATTAGACATATTTGCTATTTATTTGTGAGTTGTGAGTTTTTTTGTCCCCTTACCAGAGCATCCATCGGAGGATGGGTCTGTGGGTGCACGATAATAACCATCTTCGCAGGGACAGACCAGCGCTCCTGCCTCGGACGGCTGGGTGTTCGCCGGACACGGCTGGCAGGTCTCAGTGGACGCGTCGGCTTTGAAAAAGCCCGGCTGGCACTCTGTGCGAGGAGAGACCACACATACGGGAGTTGGCGGAGGAACAGAGGGAGTGAGGTGGAAAGAGAAACACACAACAAAAAGATTGGGGCTTTGAAAGCTTGTGTCAAGTTCATAACAAATGCAGAGGTTCACTACAGCAACTCCGTTTGAAGTGCCTGTCTCTTTCCCTCCCCCGTGGACAGGGAGTGCACTAAGTCCACAGAGCAAAAAAGAAAAAAAGAAAAAATAACACACTAATGCACACACTCCTTACTCTTCTTTCTAAACCATCCTCCTCTCCTCTCTACAAACAAGACCAGTCATCCCACATTCCAGTCAAGCAAGTTAGCATACACGCACACTGACACACACTTCCGAACAAAGTTAGCATACACGCACACTGACACACACTTCCGAACAAAGTTAGCATACACGCACACTGACACACACTTCCGAGCAAAGAAAGAAGACAGTGAATTGTATAAAACCGAGAGAGAGAGGGAGAAAGAGAGAGAGAGAGAAAGCTAAAAACTGCATCTAGCAGAAGACTAAACAGGCTTGGAGAGAACACAAACAATAGATGGTCTGGACACACTGTATGGACACAAGACTGTACGGAAGTCAACAAAGCGCCCCTGTAAAAACACAACTGTAGCAAACAGAGTCCTCTCTATATACAGCATGTATAGAGGTTTTCTTTGGGGGATATTTCTGTGAAGGCCATACAACCTCCAGGATGTACATATATTTTGCAAACCATTTGGAAAACAAAAAAAAGAAGAAGTGTAAACAGGAAGTATAGGGGGAAGAAAATGAAAAGGTCTCCCCTGCATCTGTCCAAAAACATTCCAGCACGCGTTGGTCATGTCCTTCCTCAGTCCACTTCCACTCCACCACCCACCAATCACCACCAACCGACACCCCCCCCCCTTCCTTTCGCCTGACCCCCCCCCCCTCCCCCGACTCCATCTCCCTGTGCTGACTGAGGGAGGAGCCCACTGCTATCAGCTTGAGCTCGTTAATGTGCTCTATGAACATCAGATCAAGCGTGAAACTTGATCAAGGCGTCCGGAAAGTAAGGTGAACCCGTGCAGAGCGCCTTTGATGAATCACAGAAAATTAATGTGCGTGCGATCGCATGACAGTGTGGTTGAGGAGGGGGGGGGGATTGGAGGGGGTTAAGGGAGTGGGGGGGGAAGATTAACAATAAGATAAATCTGTCTGCAAGTGCATGTGTGAAGACAGAAGCCGAAAAGTGCCACAGGCAAAGTAAAGTTGGAGAGATTTCCAGTGGAACGTGAAAATATGTGAAGAATCAGCGGCGGTGGTTTCAGTGTCAGAAGCCAGGAAGGGAAAAGTCAGAACAAGTACGGGACAATAGAGAGAGCACATGAAAATTACCTCCAGTGAACTTATCTAAACCACACTGTGTGTCTGTGTGTGTGTGTGTGTGTGTGTGTGTGTGTGTGTGTGTGTGTGTGTGTGTGTGTGTGTGTGTACAAAGTCACACTTTGAAAACTGATGAAGCAAGGACAGGATGAAAGGGTCACTTCTTTGTTTCAGGTTGGGTTGCCGGAACAGAATATTTTGCCAACACAACTGATTATAGGGTAGAGTCCTCCCTCCCTCCCCTCCTCCATCCATCCCCCTCCAACCGAGGCTTTGTTTAAAGAAGAACCCTGTTTATGGTTGCTGTACTGTAGCAGTAAAACAGGAGGGGCAGGGAGAGGTATACATTACCTCGAGTATATGAGAAACATGCATGCTCCGATTTCAAAAGCAAAACGTCTTAGCATGAAAAGAATTCGGGTCGGAGTCCGAGAAACAGGCCCGCATGTTGCTCATTCCTCCCTTTCAAGTGGAACCTCGGTCGCCTATTCTGCGCCAGCTGTTGCGGCTACATTTTTACTACAACTCATTAACGCGACCTATGCGGACACGAGGGGAAAGGGGCGAGAGACAGAGGGGCTTGCGGAGTGGAGACAGAAGTGGGGTTGGCTGGAGGAGGGCGGTGGGGTGGGGGGGGGGGGGGATAATGACTCCTGCTGGGGCCCAAGAGAAAGGAGGAGACAGAGATGGAGGGAGAGCAAAGGAGGAGAAAAGAAAGAGAGAGAGAGAGAGAGAGAGGGAGAGAGAGGGAGAGGGAGAATTGTAAGGGGGCTTAACAGCTGCTGCGGTGAGCCTCAATTCATATGCCCATGCACCACCCACCCCACCCCACCCCACCCCACCCCACCCCTCCTCCTCTTCACGTAATCCCCGCAGATTCTTTAGGGGGTCCCCTCCCTCCCTCGCCCCTCCAGCCACATGTGAGGGTGAGTCCAGCATTCAGCAGGCCCCATTCACTGGGGACAACAGGCACACAAGGCTCCTTAATACAGCTCACCACTGACACTTGTTCCAGAAGGGTGGGGATACCACATGCCAATAGAGCCCAGAAGACAAGCTTCTTAACGCCAAGGGGCCCAAAAATAAAAGGAGGCTAATCAATTTGGGATGGGTGGTGGTGATCATCTTGTACTGGCCTTAGAGATCTATCAGAGAGAAAAGCTCACAACACACTCCCTCCGAATTAGCCAATTGTCTGATAGTGAACTACTGGCGAAAAAACAATATTCATGCTCTAAGCTGCCAAACCAAGGAATGTAGCTGACAGGCAATGACAAAAAGATTTATTGCATGTGTGTGTGTGTGAGTGCTTGTGTATGCTTGTGTGTGTGTGTGTGTGTGTGTGTGTGAGTGCTGGTGTATGCTTGTGTGTGTGTGTGTGTGTGTGTGTGTATGTGTGTGTGTCTGTGTGTGTGTGTGTGTGTGTGTGTGTGTGTGTGTGTGTGTGTGTGTGTGTGCTTATGTGTGTGTGCTTATGTGTGTGTGTGTGTGTGTGTGTGTGTGTGATGCAATCTCCAAAATGTTGGTGCAAATATGGCAAAGCAGCAAGTGAGTCGTCAGCTGAGCTGCGAGTCTCGCATCTGTGCTTCCCCACAGCCCATAAAGGAATGTGTCTGTGCTGTGCTGTGCTGTGCTGTGCGCTAGCCTAGCTGGGGCTTTGTCTTGTGCGCCGGACACAACAGGAAGCAGGAACCGCGAGGCTGCCGCTCGGCTTCCTTCCTAGGCCAGCCAATCAAAGCAGGCGAAGAACAAGAGCCCACGAAGAACACTGCTGAGGCAGATTTTAAAGCCAAAGGAAAGAAACAGCCAGAAGGAGAGAAGAGGGGAAGAAAAAAGAAAAAAGAAAGTAAGAAAAAAATGGTGGCATATGACTTTTGAAGAGCGCTGAAATTCCCAGCTGGGAGACTTGCAAAAACATCTCCCCGCCAGCCAAGGCCCTGAAGAGAAGAGGCCCGTCTCCCTGACCAGTGTGGAGGGGATTAGGCGCTGAGAGGACTGGGAGTGCTTGTTTGTTTATTGTGGGAAACAGAGCAAAGATCTCCTGTTCTCCTGTGACCTGCCGGGCCCCATGGTGGTGGAGAGAGAGGGTGGGGGTGGTGGGGGGGTGACGACAGAAGAAGGGGTGAAGACAGACGGCGGGGCGACACTAATGAAAGGGCCGACGGATGGCTGGATGGATAGATGGATGAGTGGAAGGAAGGATGGATGGATAGATGAGTGGATGGATGGATATAGATAGAAGGATACACAGCGGCTAGACATTGAGGAATCCCTCAAGGACTCAAGGAGTGAGTCAGAGGCAGAGGGCAGGGGACTGAAATGGAAAGGGGGCAGGGTGGGTGTGGGGTGTGGGTGGGTGTCCTCACAGGGCAGAGCAAAAGAAAAATAAGGCCAAGCTAAAGTCATTAGCCCATGAGCAGCAGCAGGCAGGCAGGCAGGCAGGCAGGCAGGCCGAGGGGCCGCCTCAGGGGCCTAGGCAGCAGTGAGTGAGTTAAAGGGCCGGCTCTGCCGAGACTTGATGGCCAAGCAAAATAAACAGTGCAGCGCAGTGAGTGAGGACAGCGGCCAGGGACTCGTTTCAGGGGGGTGAGAGGTCAATTCCAGAAGTAGTGTCCGTGGAGAGAGAGAGCACAGAGAGAGAGAGAGAGAGAGAGAGGCAGAAACAAGGGCAACACAAATCACAGGAGAAAAAAAAAAGGATCATTAGAAACACAGATTGTTATCAACAGCAAAAAAACCTGCCGTGGCAGGAACGGGTCTTAGGAGAAGAAAAAAAGCATCCATCAACGTGTCGTCTTTGCCCTTTTTTTGTTCTTTTCTTTCCCTTGGTCAAATTGTTGCAGTTTTTTTGCTTGTCTCTCTGCCCCCTCTTTCTGCTGACAAGCCTCTTGATGCTTTGTGTAGAGAGTGTGTTTTTTAGGGAGTGCGTGACAGCCTGTCAGCCTGCCTGTCTGAGTGGCCTTGTGGCTATGCTCAACAATGCATGGGACTGTGGGTGGAGGGGCAGTTGTAACACGATGCCCCTGGGTTAGTGAGTGTATGCGTGTGTGTGTGTGTGTGTGTGTGTGTGTGTGTGTGTGTGTGTGTGTGTGTTGTGTGTAGGCGGAGGGGGGTGATCTAGGTAATGGGGAACACGTTAGTCAAAGGGATTACCAGGCCAATGGAACAGCTGTAAGAGAATTACATCTCTGCTTTACAATTCTAGTCATCCTTTTATCTAGTCGTTAACGGACAACAATAAATGCTATAATCCTCGTCTTTTCACACTTTTCCCACTCCTATGTTAAGACAATAATGCAGATTAAAGTGAGAAAAGGAGTGAAAAGAAAAGCAAACAAAAGGGAAAGGAAGAAAGGCTCTATATTATTCAACACAAGTGAAGCTAAGAAGCTCAACTCATTATAGCTTATTCCAAGACGCATGGATTCGATTTGTATGTTTCATTTTTATGTATTTTTTTTTTTTTTTACAAACCATATTATTTTACAATAATATTCATGGACAACTAGCACGTGCCCTTTTAGCCCTTCCTGCCCCCCCCCCCCACCCCCCCTTTAGTTTCCCCACATTCAGGTGGTGGTGCGAGTCAGTCTGCTTCCGCTTGGAGAGGCCACGTAAACCAATAAACAAAATTCCTTATTATGTGGAAAATGAGTGAGTGAATGAAGGCCAGTGAATGAGCACAACAATGAAAAAGCCCTGAGCCCACGGGTTGGAGGGTCACTGCGGATTAGCAGGCCTCCGGTCTGCACTACCGCTTGCTTGTGTATGTGTGTGTGTCTGCCACTGCCCTGTGTGTGTAAGTGTGTAAGTGTGTGTGTGTGTGTGTGTGTGTGTGTGTGTGTGTGTGTGTGTGTGTGTGTCTGCCACTGCTCTCTGTGTGTGTGTGTGTGTGTGTGTGTGTGTGTGTGTGTGTGTGTGTGTGTGTGTGTGTGTGTGTCTGACACTGCCCTGATACTGGGCAGGAAAGTGCTGACCTCACACACCGGCCGCACAATGCACTCAACACATCCCCTCTCCAGCTTGGGCTCTCCATCATTGGAATGCCACGCACAGGAAACATACCCCCCCCTACACACACACACACACACACACACACTTACTCATTCTCTCACACACACACCCGACATGGCTGTGTGGACTTTGTCGGCCATAAACCAGGAGCCAGTGCCGGTGAACAGCATGGCACAAACGAGGCAGAAACTATGACTACGGTCAAAACATACATACACACCTACCTACAGTATGAGCATACTCTCTCTCACACACACACACACACACACACACACACACACACACACACACACACACACACAGTCAGCCAAACTCTACGAGAGGGAAGCATTCTTTCACTCGTTCAAAAATTGAGTGGGAGAAAAAAAGAGATTTCTCCTCCACAACGGACAAACATAGAGAAGCTTGATGTGGGCATCGTCTCTCCCTCTCTTGGCTGGAAAGATTCCGTACACTCCCATGCCTGAGTCATTTAAGAAAAGATACCGGTGCTCTGGATTTTCCTCGCCTTTCCTTTCCCATTTCTCCCAAAACCACCCAACTTCCGAGATTCCGAGAACCCCCAAACCACAAGGTTATGTTAAATTTACACTTAAGGACAAACAAATCTCCTCCGCTGTTCACTGAATCTCACAAATGCTCTAAATATTATGACAAAATTGACTAAAGTGGCATCTTAAACACATAACTCAACAAGATTTGTGTGTGTGTGTGTGTGTGTGTGTGTGTGTGTGTGTGTGTGTGTGTGTGTGTGTGTACGTGTGTGTGTGTGTGTGTGTGTGTGTGTGTGTGTGGAGGGGGGGTGGGGTGGCTTGGAGGGAAATAAACACTGTGACAGCTCACTGAAAGAAGCTTTTAGTCAAAACAGGACACAAAACAGAGAAAATAGTTCAGAGGACCGGGGCAAAAGCGGCTTAAACCAAGAAAATTAGCCTGAAGTAAAGGTGGGAGTAATTATAGGTCAGGCGGGGTGAAACAACCTTCAGCGCATAACATCAGCCGTGCATTTTAAAAAACATATTTCTGCGAAGCCTCCTTGTTCTTCTCTGAGCGCGCCCACCATCAAAGAGGCCCCCGCAAGCAGTCTTTAGCCAACATGGCAACGGTGGCTAGCACTTATGGTTGAGCCTCAGTGTTGCGCTCAGGAAGACAAAGCCTTCAAAAAGCCCGGATCATTCTCTGTGCCGGTGCCGCGCTGGCACTCTCCCACCCCTGTAACCTCCTCCAGCCCTGGCCTGGCCTGGCCTGCATGGGCCCGCACACAAAGGGGAGGACGGGAGCAGCAAATTCACTAAATTACACAGCATGGGTTTCTCATCCCATTCTCACACAGCGGTGTGCTGATTTCTTTATCATGCTCTTTCTCTCTCTTTCTCTCTGGTCCTCTTTAGTCTGTTCAGGTCTTACACACACACACACACACACACACACACACACACACACAAAGCATTCAGATGTGTTCTCTCTAAGCTGCTCATGTCCTGAAAGCTCATACAGCAATCAAGTCAAGCTCAACGGGGGTTGTGTGTATGTGTGTGTGTGTGTGTGTGTGCATGTGAGTGAGTGAGTGAGTGAGTGTGTGTGTGTGTGTGTGTGTGTGTGTGTGTGTGTGTGTGTGTGTGTGTGTGTGTGTGTGTGTGTGTGTGTGTGTGTCTGTGTGTTGGACAGTGAAAAAAATAAGCCTAGTCAAATAATGTGATTAAGAATGGTCTCCAGTATTAATCAGCTGCTGGAGGTTTTGGTTAAGTTTAATTGGTCTTTATCTGATAGAATTATGAGGCAAAGCAGCCAGTTCAAATATATTCAATTTCCAGGAGGAACATTTTGAAGCGACTGATGTGGCCAGTCTTTTGATGACACTTGGGGAAGGCCATCAATGTTAAGCATCTATTTATCTCTTGTGGCGACCATTGCCGGGGAGGGAGGCATGTTTATTTACAGGATTGCAGACAACACTGAGGACGGGGCTCCGTGAGGTTTCATCTTGGGCCGTGTGAAACTCAATGTTTAAAGTCTCTGTGAGTGTCACTTCCATGACCCGTGTTCGGCAAGCCAAAAACAACAACATCAGTAACAAACCCGTCAAAAAACATTTGAGCGATATCAGCACGAGGACTGGGCAGCCATCCCCAGTGGGGACATGGAGGTCTAAGAGCAGTTTCCCATTTAGAGAGAGAGAGAGAGAGAGAGAGAGAGAGAGAGAGAGAGAGAGAGAGAGAGAAACGAAAGAGAGAGAGAGAAAGAAAGAGAGAGAGAGACTGGAATGACAAACGCAAAGTAAGAGAGGAGGAAGGAAAGAAAAGGAGGGAGGGAAAGACAGAAAAAAAGAATGAGTAAAGGAAAGACAAGCCTAAACAAAAGGAAAAAAGGAAACAAACGTATAATAATGAGCCGAGCAAAAACGTAATAAAAGCATGAACAAAACGAAGAGAGAGAAGAGAAAAAGGAGAAAAATCAGGAGAGTGAACAGAGCCTGGAGGAAGAGAGACAAAAAAGATGCATGCCTAACCAGCACTTACAGCTCTTGAGCACACACACACCCAAGTCAATTACTACCTAGTCTGTCACTCACCACACACCAGCCTGAACAGAACAGTCACCAACAGTTTCTGTTCCAGCCAGTGGGCAGAAAAAGAAACAGGAGATTACAGTAAATCGGGAACGCCTCCCTTGGAGGAAAAAGACAAAAAAAAAATAAAACATCCAACAGTACCACACCAGTGCCCACCAAAGAACAACTCTCTCAACTCCCACGTATCTGTGAGCTGCGCATGGCAAGCTTTTGGCTGCTTAGTGATGCCAAACCAACAGCTTGCCAGCACTGGGCCAGGTTTGGGTAGCGTGTGTTGGTCTGTGTATTTTGCTCTCTGTGTGTGTGTGTGTGTGTGTGTGTGTGTGTGTGTGTGTGTGTGTGTGTGTGTGTGTCTCTGTGTGTATTCTGCTCTGCGTGCTGCTGGCACTGGGTGTGGGCTTGGGGTTGTCTTGCCCAATCCCAGCACAGGTCAGGAAAATGTGCCATTGTGTGGTCCGAGGAGGTATGTGCTCCTTTGTGCCCAGGAAGATTATGAGCAAGGAGGGGCACTTCTTTATAGCTAGGAAAATTGTGTCAGTGTCAACAGTGAGTCAATGCAAGCAGGGACAGAGTGCAATGTGTGTGTGTGTGTGTGTGTGTGTGTGTGTGTGTGTGTGTGTGTGTGTGTGTGTGTGTGTGTGTGTGTGCATGTGTGTGTGTGTGTCTGTCTGTCTGTTGGTGAGTGGGTGTACATGCGCATGCGTATAGTGTCTTTGGGTCAATATGTGTGTGAGTGAGAGAGAGAGAGAGAGAGAGAGAGAGAGAGAGAGAGAGAGAGAGAGAGAGAAAGAAACTCCTTACTTTCAGAATCATAAACCAGACATGGATCCTGACTGAATACAATGACTCATCTAGCTTAAGAAACTGGCACCTTCCGAATATCACGGTCTACAAACAAGGATTATGTGCTTAGGGAGCCACAGGTGAACTCCGAGTATGAAAACGAATAGATCAGAGATTTATGAGTATTTGTGAAACAAAACACATGCACTTATTCATGGGCAATTAGTAGAAGAAGGCTTCCGAGGGTGTGGAGAAAGGTGTGTGACACAGTTGGGCAAGTCCGTAACTCGTTTATGCTTCCCTTCATCTTGCCTTTGCCTAATGCCTCTGCTCCGAATATGCAGCAGTCAAGTCATTGACCTCCATCATCCATATACCAGAGAGAGAGAAATCGAGAAGGAGAGGGAAAGAGAGAGGGAGAAAAGAACAGTATGAGAGAGAAAATGTGTGTGTGTGTGTGTGTGTGTGTGTGTGTGTGTGTGTGTGTGTGTGAGTGAGTGAGAGAGAGATTGAAAGAGAGAAAGAAAGAAAGAAAGAAAGAAAGAAAGAGAAAGAGAGAGGGCACCCACATCTCTCCCGCACCCACTCCCCGTGGGAATTCCTCAGGCCTGCTGTAATCAGGGAGGCTCCTCAGTAAACTCAGGAGAGGAATGCATAAAAGAGCAGAGAGGAGAAGAGAGGAGAGGAGAAGAGAGGAGAGCAGCAGAGGAGAGGAGAGAGGGAGGGCGAGAGGGACCAATATCTTCGTCTGGAAACACAGTGCCGCATTGTTCTGCTACCTTTACATTCCATTCCCCACCTCTTTAAAAATGCCCCTTCCAGTTTTTCTCTCCCCCTTCCACTTTTTAGCTCTATTTCTCTCTTTGTTTGTCTCTCCCTCTCCCTCCTGTCAACTCCTGTTCAGATTTCACAAACGTGTCCTGATGAATGTTTGACATCAGATTCCACACAAGGCGAAACGGAAAAGCAAATGTCACCTTAGGTATTCAGTGTTTGTGCATACAAGTAAACTGTTCAAGGCCATCTACCTGTGAGGCATGTGATCAAGTATAAACCGCATTTTCACTGGAGAAGTTTGTATACATTCTCCACTTACTCAACTTGTCTCGGCAAGATTGCGTGCGGAAAGTAAAATGTGCTGAAAGTGATGGAGTTTGAAGGCTTTTGTAATGTTGTAACTCCTCGCAGGCCTCGACATGCCCTCTCTCTTAACAAACACACACACAAACACACACACACACATGCACACACACACACACACACACACACACACACACACACACACACACACACACACACACACACACACGCACACACACACACACACACAAACACACACGCAGGTTGAGTCACAAAACCACCTGAATGTCAGTCCACTGATCTCACACCTTCCAGAATGCAGCGTGAGAAAGAAGAAGGTCAGGAAGAAAAATGCCACATACCCAAGTGACCCAGGTAATATCATGTCCTAGGCATGCAGAGAAAAAGTCCATGGAAAATCTTTTGCCTTGAGCACAATCATTTGCTACAGTTACTGACTTGAGGTATGAACCTGTTAGGCTTAAAGAATCCAAGCAGAAAAAAAAACTAGACCTATTGCTGAAATAAGGAACAAGCCTTTTCCAGAATTCCCCCAAGATGGTGGCAAGAGAAATCCATGCACAAAAGATTGAGGGTGGGACTGTAAAGCTACGTCTCGTTTCCACATCACTGCTCCTCCTGAAAAGACTGATTCTTATCCATCTATCACCACGATAAACCACCAGATTCAGAGAGACGATAAAAGAAATGAGAGGCTATTTGACATAAGCAGACCTGTTCTGCAGTTGTCCCTTCTTTCTTTCGTTCGTTCTTTCTTTCTTTCTTTTCAAAGCGACCTGTGGCCACATCCACTAACTGGCTGACTATCAGCATTTTTTTTTTTTCGTTTACGGTCACGGAAGATGCGGTGACTTGCTCAGGGCAGCTGAGGCATTCCATTCCTATTCATGGGTGTCAATGTACCAGGGGGCAGAATTCCTGTTCCCTGAGCCATTCAAATTCCCTCTACCAACAACTCCTGTGGCATCCACAGGCATAAAGACAAGAGAGTGTGTCAAACAGGAAGTTATCTCTTACCTTGGCACGCATCGCCGACACCCTCGTATCCCTCCCGGCACTGGCACTGCCCGACTGGCACGACCCACTCGCCTTCTGCAGTGCAGTAGATGAGCGGCTGGTTGGCGCTCACGGCATTCTCCACGCACTGGCCTGCCACCTTGCGAAGGTTCTGTTTGTCCCCGCCAGCCACCGTCTCGGGGAAGGCTGCCAGGCTCTTGATGGTGGCTGGGCATATCTTGTAGTAAACCCTCACCGAGTACAAGGCCACACAGGCCCCGTTGTCCTGAAAGGCCAAGTAGAAGCCCTTGCGACTCAGATTCTCCACCACCCGCGTCTCCGTGTTCATCTTCAGCTCACGCATCTTCGAGATCTCATCAGGGGCGATGGTGGCAACTTTACGGAAATTGTTCTTGCGGAAGCTGGTGCCAATGTCCGCGTCGGAATCGGAGGCATAGAGGTTGAATGTCTCCTTGCAGGTCTGCGAGGCACCGTTGAAGGAGTTGCAGTCCCGCACTACGAATCGCAGCTCCACAAACACCCGGGAGGCGGCGGGATGCCGCTGGATGTAGGTGGTGCGCAGCCAGTTGTCCTGGCCCGCTGGTGCCTCCACATTACACACAAAGTAGTTGTAGTGCAGAGAGCCATTAAGCGCATTCTGAGCTATTTCCCACTACAATGGAAAAAGAGAGAGAGAGAGCATACAGCACAGAAATCATCAATGCCATATTGTGGTAGATTTTTCTCAAACGCTCTGACCACACAATTGAACAGGAAGGCTACAATCACCAACTGATCCTTACAGGATTTATTACCAGCCTCAAGCAATATTCACAGAGGTTCTCATTTCAGGCCAGAGCAGCCCATGTTTGCATATATAGTTTGTCTGGGCAGTGGGAAACACTTCCTTTTTAATTGTGCTCTGCTTTATGTATAGATGCTGCCACTGGCCTATTAATTACAAGAGTTCTGCATTGTTTGCGCAGTGTGTGGCATGGCAATGAGGGGAAAAAATCATGCAACTGGAGAACAAATGTTCCCATAAAAAGTATATAGGCCATACTGTTTCGAAGTCCTTACACCAGTTGAAAAGGAATTTATACTGTCATTAAAACCCCAGTAGCTCATTAAGGCTGTAATTTTACCTACATGAGGTCCAAACATTGCTGACATATGTGCTTTTTTAGACAGGGTGCTTTGAATTAAATCTCCTTTGCTTCTAATCTGTTTGTACACTGCAGTTGTGGACTGTAACTGTTACACAGGTCTTCTTAAGTATTCGATTTGAATTATTATTTTAAGGACAGACATCTTACAGCTGTGAATTTTAATGCTGTGGTTAAGCGTCACAAAAGGAAACTTGTCTGAACTCGTACCAAGCCACCATCACCTTATGGACAGTAATTTGCATGGACATTCCAGATCAGTCAAGTCTTGTGAGGGACAAGGGAAAAAAAGCTGCAAACTGCAGCCAGGCAAAGCAGCCGCACAAAAACTAATTCCCTCTGTTTTCAATGCACCAGGCCTTTCTCGTTCCAACTATTCAATGAAAACCATTCCCAAAAACTACTTCAACAAAACCCGAGTGTAAAAAGACAGCTTCACTGAAATGCTTAACTTACATGTCTAAAAAAGCACCACATGCTCCTAACTTTAAATGTTAATTACACCCTTACTTATAAAATCCTGAAGACAGGGCTTTAAAACCGCACCAGGCCACAAGTATTCTCCACGCAGAAAGCTTGCAGCACTTATCCTTCAAACTTTTTCCTGTCTAAGTAACAGCTTAAACTTGGTCTTCAGTAGGCCGAAAACTAATCCAAAAACTGATAAATCTCTTTTTAATACAATACACTGAAACTATGGTTTACTGTACAAGTGTAGGCTACCTAACCCTGCACTTTAAAATCACTTTGAACAAATAAACAAATAAAAAGTTTTGGGATTTTTTTTTTTTTTTTTGCACATTACTGTAAGATGACTTCTAGGAACAATTGATAGACTAGGGCCAAAACATAAGAGTACCCTTTAAAAAATCATAATCACAAGTTCAATATTTCTTTCTCCAAGTTACTTACCCCGTTCTCATCAGGCCATTTCAACCAACCGAGCTCCGATCCCGATGCAACCATGTCCAAGAGCACTTCTATGAGAGACCAGAAACGACGCGTTTCAGTTCAATGCGCTCCAACGAAAACATTTAATTTTGTCTTCTCTGAAAACAGGTAGCCTAACTTGTATTGTCACTTTCAATAATAAAAACATATATCGTCCAACAACGATAGCTTCAATTAAATATGTGTCTTTACTTTCGACTGCCCTAATTAACTATAGGTCTTTAACGCCAGTACTAAACGTGGACTTGCATTAAGTGCGTTTATGAAATGAGTCAGATCTGTCAGAGTGAGATGGTACACAACAAGTATTCACGCAAATTATATTTAAGGTGAAGACATTCCAAAATTAGGCTATAAAATATCCAAGACCATTTCTGAAATGTATGCTATACCATATCACGCAAATTGTATGAGCCCCTACTCAACATTAATGTAAGACAAACACTAAAAGTGAATAACATGTTAAATACACCATTAAGTTGTTTTCTTATTCGTTTATTTTAATCTCCGACACATGTCAACATGAGGTAGCAACCTGGACGAAAACATGCAACTAGCTTACATTTGGTATTCACTCTGACACCACCATGCGCTACCTGACTGATGTTAAAGGAAGTTGGTTGAGCCTAACTTTGAGATAAATTCGAAGTTACTCACCTTCCTTATTTTGATGTGAAATAAATATAGAGTTAATAAATATGATAAAAAACAAAATGCACTTAAATCCCTGGTAATCCATTTTCCTGAAACGCTTTCTTTGACTCCACTTTATTCTTGGCAGCCTTCTACCTCGGTGGTGCTGATTTCTGCAGTACTAGTTCGGATCTCCGAGGACTCATTCAGAAATGCACGGCGTCATGGGCTCCGCCCGTTGGAATTTGTCGAATTCCTTATAGGGAGGAGGTGTGGTCATGATTGCTGTAGGACTGCTATGGTTGCGTGTGCGTTTGCAACTGATGTACGCCCAATATCAAAGTCTAACACACCTGTGCCATTTATTGGGGTATATAAGGTAAGTCATTGTCCTATTTTACAGTCAGTCTGTTAGATGCTGAAGAAAGTTATCTTTTTTTCTGTCTTTCAGACTCTGCCTATTTAGATGTACTGTTGGCTATGTGCATTGCATTTGGCATTTGTTTTTCTTTTTCCAATAACTTTTCATAAAAGTTTGCAAACTGATAGCTTGTTTCAACCCCAAATGCATCCTGGCGGATAGAAGGGGACTGGAACTTTTCAAAAGAAAAAAAAAAGAGACATGAATGTGATAAAGCAAACATTGTTTCCTCCCACAAGGAGGTTGTGCTGGTGGGAGACGTTGAGTGGGAGGGTGTACTCCAGGGACCCTGAATGTGGGGCTGAATTTACAACAATAGTATCACCTAGCAACTTGAAGGAATTTTAGAGTCAAGGACTTTCTATGTGAAGATCGCCACTTCAGGGACAAAACTGTCAACCACACAGTCAGAGCTGCCAAACCTGAAAGCGGCAGTGAGAGCAACAAAGTTTTTGTGCTCCTGTGAATTGGTGCTTCTAAATTCAATTCAATTCTTGATATAACTTGATTTTTATTCAGTAAAGAGTATATAATTATTCCCAAACAAAACCTCAGACACACAAAGACAGCGTTCCCCTTCAGTAGACATGCTTTTGTCGAATGATTAGATTGTTCAGAGGACATGATCAGAAAACTAATGTTAAAACTATTTAACCATTTAATGTGTGGAACCCAGTGTGGTCAAACACACAGCCCTAGTTTACAAAAACAACCAAAGTGTAACACATCCATTACACCGAATGCGCACAATAATGACGTGAACTTTCTTCTTTCTTTTTCCTCACTCCTGATGTGTCACACCTATGATAGGTGATAAGGAGTTAGTTGGGCTCCTGTGGAACTTCAGTCATGTCAAAGTCCACACTCCCACACCTACACCCCCCTCCCTCCCACACACACTATCCACCCACACACACACACACACACACACACACACACACACACACACACACACACACACACACACACACCACCACCACCACCAGCGTTTCCACAAAGCCTCCTCACACTAGGGGATAAGCCTTGGGTTTCAGTCCTCTATTCAGATAACAATGGCAACTCCTTCACATCCTCTTCACACCTCTCTTCACGTACGCATATCAACACACTGGGATAGGGGGATAGGAAGAGGGCAAGGGGGACAGGGAGACAAGAGGGAGGAGAAAGAAAGAGAGAGATAGTTATGTTGGAGAGAGAGAGAGAGAGAGAGAGAGAGATGGAGGGGGTTAGGCAAAGAGAGAAGAAATATTTAGAAAGAGATGAAAGAGGAGGTGGTTGAGAGAGAGAGAAAAAGAGAGAGCGAGATGGTGGCTAGAAAGATGGTGGAAGACAGAAAAAGAACGAGTGAAGGTGGAGCAAAAACAGTAAGCAAGACGGGACAAGAAAAAAAAATTCTCCAACTCTTTTCCAGTGCCCACAAAGCCTTTTTTTTCAGTGTCACCATTGTGCATATCATTGGTAAAACCACACTCCTCGGAATTGCCCAGCCCTTTTTTGTGGGACTTAAGGGACTTTTCTCTTGTGTCCATTGAGAGAGAGAGAGAGAGAGAGAGAGAGAGAGAGAGAGAGAGAGAGCATAGCAAAATACAACCCCCAAAATACTCTGAATGACAGACACAGAGAGAACGAGCGAGAGAGAGAGAGAGAGAGAGAGAGAGAGAGAGAGAGAGAGAGAGAGAGAACCAGAGAGGAAGAAATGAAATGTATGCGTGGGAGGAGGAGGAGGGGTGCGGTGGTTAAAGACTGAATGGGAGGGCTGCCAGGCACAGGTGTGAGTCTACCCATAGCAGAAGGCTGGAGGGGAACAGCAGGCCCATTGTTGCCAACCCATCAACATACAGCGACAAGTGTGGGCTAAGGGAAGCAAGTGTGAGCATATGCATGCCTCAGCATAAGCATTCAGTGCAATGGCCACTGGCCTCTCCACACAGCGTTTGTTCAGGCCCCATTGGGTAGCCCCATAGCCAGTAGCACAAAGCTGTCCAAATTTAAACGTCATAGTCACACAAAGTGTGAAGTCATTTGTTTTGGGTCTTTTCTGAGATTATGTATAATTACAGGTATAAGTGAATCATTTCATGTGCACGATGATTGAGTGGAACGAGTTGGTGAATCAGATAAATGATAGCGTTTTTGATCTGTGTTTGACTGAAACCGTAGCCTACTTTTCTTCATCTTAGATCAGGTTTTGACTGTAGAGGCTTCAGAAGACCTCATCCCAAAAGTACTTTATAAATATGCTAAACTGCAAAAGCGTTTTTCAAACCGCTGTGTACCCTCATGAAGTCAGACCTAGTCATTGTTTGGAGAGTAGGAGCCTCAAGCTGTCATTTTGTGCTACTGCTAAATAGTCTCTCTCTCAGAAAATTAAAGATTGTGAATGCAGAGTCACACACACACACAAACTCTTCATCCTCTCTAAAGACTTCAGCTGTGGCATGGTGACGCAGCACGGTGGACCACACACAGGCAGTAGCAGCCAGCCAGTCGACCACATGAATCGCACCGGCAGAAGTTTTACGAAGGTATCACCAAGGGGTGCTCCACATGGCCCAGTGGTGGCACACACACGCAGCACATTTTAATGTAATAGTCCACTTAAACACCCCTGATTAGGGATAGGCAGATGTTCGCAGCAATGGTACGGTATGGAAATGGTAGATGACTCCTCACACACACACACACACACACACACACACACACACACACAGAGACAAGCGCTCACAACAATGCAGGTTACAGCAGCCCCATACTATAGCTTTTGTTCTAGCTGTGGTTGCTCGGTGTTGCCTTTCGCATTTTAACCACCCCAACACATTATACTGAGCATACACAAGCTCAGGAGCCTGCCGGCCGGCTGGGGCCTCTCGGACAGGATATTGTCCCTGGGATCGGCAGCGGGAGTGCTTGAGGCTGTAATGTAATGTAAACTGCACAGTGTGTGGTTGCCTTTGCGAGCGCGGCTCTGGGGTTTGCACGAGGGAGAGGGGATGGTGCCACTGCTGGCGTACCCCTAAATTAGAGAGGGACTCTGCGGCGCGGAGACGAGGCCTAGAGGAGAAATTCCTCGGGCCTATTAAGTCCGCAGACCGAATTTTCCAACTTTTCAGCATATCTGGGGTGATTGGGTTTATGTAACTGGTGCTTTGGGTGTGGGAGGGTCCAGTGGAGTCCTTTGTTTCGCTCTCCACATGTCTGTCACCAGAGCCATTAGTCCTCTGGTCAGATTTGAGAGATCTATTTTAATGTGGCCATGCCTCAGTGTCCTTCCACACACACACACGCTCTCTGTTGTATCTACATTTGTGTTTGTGTTACACCTCAATAAGTCTTGTGTTGACAATTAAATTATAATGTGTGTGATTAAATATATTATGGTCAGAGCAGAGGTTGCAACAGTGTCTGATGTGTTACCACAGATCCCAGAGGTGGCGAAACTTGAAAGGTTAGGCTTCACTACACAAGCACCAGCCTGCAGACACACCTGGGCATTATTAAGTGTGTGTGACTGTTTGTGTCAGCGTGTACAGTAGACCAGAAAACTATGTGATGCCCATGACCCAGTCCCGTCAGCCATTTTAAGGAACATAGCACATCTTCACTTGGGCGGATAAAGGTTCCATCCGTTCCTTATCACAGCATTCCGATGCTCTGACTCGGAACCCAACTCCTATTGCCTCCCGTTCAAATTAGATACGCTCAAGGTTGACTCCACAACAAAGAAGCGAGAGGGATGTGTCAGGTGATCGCTGGAGGAGAATGACCTCATCCCCAGGGGGAATTCATCCACAGAAGTGAACCGTATAGCCACTATTTTTACTCCTCGTAAAAAAAGTGGCTTTTCAGTCTGACACGCAAAGGTCGTATGTAATCAATACGTGGTGTGAGGGTGTAATGTTAATGCCTAGAGATCTGTGATCAACACTAGCGCTTTCAGGAGAGTTATAAATATTTTGATGAATGGCCACCTGTTGAATCCGTTCCCATGACCCACCCAGCATTGAAGGAGTTCAGTCATGCGTTATATCAGATGAGCTTGGCAGAAGGAAGAGCAGACAAGAGCGCCAGAGATGAACACATCATCCAGTACAGTGGGATTCCCTTTTGTTTTTTCTACCGTTCTATGCTTTGGCCACACTAGCTCCCTTCATGGTCATGCCAGTCAAGCATGGCGAATTATATTGAATTGAACTGAGAGAGAGAGAGAAAGAGAAAGAGCACAAAGCTATCTGAGAGGAAATGAATGTTAGTGTGTAAATTGTGGGTGTGCAGGGAGCTAATGTTTGCTTTTATCATTCTACCGTCATAAACACTGTGTGTAGGTGTGTGTGTGTGTTTGTGTGTGTGAGTGTGAGTGTATGCGCGTGTGTGTGTTTATTTGAATTAATCTGGACACGTATACCAGCCCACGCACCTGATGCTGTGATTATTTAAGGAGTGCCACCTCTCAGGCCCTCAATGTTGTCTCACAGAGGCCTGTGTTTGTCAAACATGCCCAGTCCACCTGTCCCCTCAGGGCCTGTTTGCACCCCGGGGGTAGTGTGTGTGTGTGTGTGTGTGTGTGTGTGTGTGTGTGTGTGTGTGTGTGTGTGTGCGTGCGTGCGGAAGGGGGGGTTCGCTGAGGTAGGCAGCAAGAACGACAAGCACGCAGCACGACAGACCACTCCACCCAAACGCTTCTCCAGCTGACCAGGCCGGGCCCCCCTTTCACAGGGCCAAAGGAGGGGAAGGGGGAGGGTGGCTCTCAGTAACTGGGGTTGGTGGCGGACAGCTGAACACATTGACCAGGGTGTCGGGAAAACCCACTCACAACCCTGACTATGCATCCCCTAACCCCCCTAACACACACACACACACACACACACACACACACACACACACACACACACACACACACACACACACACACACACACTCAGCTCTACTCTGTTCCACACAGTACCATCTCCACCTTTTAACCCTTCAACCACAAATCATTGCAAAAGGAAAAGGAGTACCTGATCAAAGCCCAGATTAGCGTTACAGACCCCTAAAGAATAGTGCAGGGAGGACTACAGAAAAAGCAGGAGTTACATTTGTTAGTCATTCCATTTGAACCGTAACAGCTGAACATTTTCTCTTGTGTGCTGGAACATATAGTCTTGACAGAGTAATCCCTTAAGAGTGATACCACAGGAAGATAGTGGGAGAGACTTGAAGGATGGGGCCTACAAAGATGGGGCATGAAAAAAAACTAAGCTGTTTTCTTCTGCAGTCCCCCTTCCAAAAAAAAAAAAAAAGAAAAAGAATCAAATCACTTCTTCAGAGGGGGTGACACAGGGACACGCTGTACACACACACACACATGCACCACGTCACACCCTCTCGCCGGCTCAGACTTCAAAGGGAGTTGGGAAAGAACATTGCGGCGCGCCGGGATGGACACTCTTTTCATCTCCTTCGGTGGAAGACTTGTTGAGGAGGAGTAATTAGCTGCTGGAAATCATCTGACACATGATCTGTGGGTGGAGGTGAGGCCTGCAAATTGCTTCCTTGTTTACTCTCTGCCAGGGCAAGAGTCCCACACTGCTGTGAATCACTGTGCCATCAGCCTGGCAAGGGGTGTGTGTGTGTGTGTGTGTGTGTGTGTGTGTGTGTGTGTGTGTGTGTGTGTGTGTGTGTGTGTGTGTGTGTGTGTGTGTCTGTCTGTCTGTGTGTTTGTGTGTCTGTGTGTGTGTGTGTGTGTTTGTCTTGGGTTAGAGGAGATGATCATGTGTTCATGCCTGTGTGTCGAAACATCTGATTGACGTTTCTGTTTGTGAGCATTTGTGTTTGCGTGTGTGTGTGTGAGAGCGAGAGAGAGAGAGAGTGAGAGAGAGAGAGAGAGAGAGAGAGAAAGAGGTACCACTTTATAATAACCGTCTTCTATAGATGGTTATTAAATATCTTTTAACATCAGTAAGAAGTTAATTTGAAAGTTAGTGGTTTCATTCAGTAAGATGATTTAATTTCATCAAGTTTTTCCATTTTATCATTTAGCCATAACAAACTATAAACTAACTGTTAACTTACTAACTAATTAACTATGCTGTAAAATTCCTGTTAATTACTGTTACCTAACTATTCACTGTTATCTATTAACAGTTAAATAACTACTTATTGATATATCTAATAACTATTTATAGAAGACTGTTGTGCTACCAAGAGAAAAAGAGAGAGAGAGAGAGAGAGAGAGAGAGAGAGACAGAGAATGTGTGCTGTAAGTTTAGATAATAAATTTAATGAAATTTGATAATAGTCTGTTACCTAATTATTTTTTTATGGCATTTTGAGGTTCAGAGAACTTGGGCACATTCTCAAAAACCACACAACACAAACACCTATTCAAATAGTCACGCACACACACAATCTCACCCACACTTACTCACAGAGACACACACACACACACTCATTCACTCTCACGCGAAATAAAGAAAACACTAAAGGGCCAGCAGTGTTTAGACAAGCGCATCTCAGCTGCAGTCCCACGCTATAGTAGAGTGGAGAAGCAGGAGGCTGTAACCCAAACAGGTGCGCTCTCTCTCTCTCTCTCTCTCTCTCTCTCTCTCTCTCTCTCTCTCTCTCTCTCTCTCTCTCTCTCTGCCGCAGCGGGAAGGCTTAGAGAGGGTCAGCAGGTCAGCAGGTAGCGCTGATAGAGGGGACAGAGAGGAGCAGGTTGGGCTCATCTGACAGCTGCCCCACGCTGTGCTTTTCCCAGCATGTCCCACACACACACACACACACACACACACACACACACACACACACACACACACACACACACACACACACACACACCACCTTCCACTTCCCTGCCCTGCATGAGTGAGCACTGCTCTTCCAGCAACCTGCCTGTACTTGTTCCCATCACCAGAGTCTTGGCTAATGCAAAGAGAGGGAGGGAGAGAGAGAGAGAGAGAGAGAGAGAGAAGAAGACCAGAGTCATGGTGGAGTGAAGAAAGGTGCGTTTAGGGTGTGTGTGTGACTGGAAGAGATCTTCAGAAGGGGATAGAATGACTTATGCAATGCCTTGATTGCCCTTTGTTCTTATCTGGGATTTTTCCCCTCCCTCTTTCAGCTCTGTTTTAATGTATCCTTTTCAAGACCGTGCTTGTCCACCGTGTTCCAAAATAGCACCTCGGTATTCGATCGAATTTCTGATTTGGTTCATTGCAGGTTTCCTTTCTTTTAAGAGCAAAGAAAAGTAGGCAATCTCTTCATCTGATGTGCTTTGAAGTCACTTGCAGTCATCGTTTCTTTTGAATGTCACGGGAGAGAGCTCTTCAAGGAAAAGTGGTATAATTTTTCCCCCCCTCGTATTACTGTAGTAAAAACTTTGTGCCCAAATGAATTTGAAAAATCCTACCCTGTCTAATACATGGGTGTAGCATTCCCACAACACTCAGGTATTTCATAAATGGCACAACCATCCCTGATCTGGCTTCAAGAATTTATGCAGGTATGTATTGTTGTAATTGTCGAGGGTTTCATGTCACCACAAGAATTGTAAGCATAACCCAGTAATTATGACCATGCTTACCTGAAATTTGAGACGTATTTAATACCATGCATGTCATTCATTTAGAGATTATTAAACTCTTGTCTTATATAACTCAATACCAATCACCAGATGTTTTGAGACTAAATGTTTTTTTGTGAAGTATTGGATGTTCCAGATTCTGTAAGGCCGGCTATAAATTATAATTACCACATAAAAAATACTACCAACAACATATCTCTAGAAAACATTAATTAGATACTCGTTTTTCCTCTTAGAACTGCTTCAAGTCATAACTTTTGATTATGGCTGAGAAAGCATGCAAAACAACTAAACTAAATTAAAAGTATGCCTGTGGCAAAATGAAGGTATTTATGGGTCTTAGTTTGCCAAAATATATTTAAACATAGTGAACATAGCATTTAAACATGTAGGAAATCATAGTGAAATCATAGTTTCACAGTACTAAAAAAGGGACATTTACTGCTTCCCAACTTGTGTTCACAGCTTCACAACTATAAGAGCAGTTCAAATATGGAGAGCCAAACAGCATGAAAACTGTTTTAGCAACGAAAGCCCACGGCTGATAGTAATTGAATTACTGCCTCCCACATCCAGACACCATCAGCCAGCATACCCGAGAGGATTGGTGCCTTTTGGAAGTTTTTCTAAGCTTAAGTTTTATATTATGAACTTTTCCCTCTTTTTCTTTCTTTCTTTTCTTTCTTTCTTTCCTTTTTTTTCTCAAACATACCGTCTCTTCAGTTCCAGGTTTGCTGCAGTGGTGTGGCCCGCATACAGCGGGTATGAAAATATTTTTACGGCATTTAATATCCCCCGTATTGCAATCTGAGATGTTCATTAAGGAGCAGAGACAGCATGGCTCTCTCCAAACTCTCCAAACCTTCTCTGCGTGAGGAAATGTATATTTTACAGTGTACACGTGTAGACTCTGAAATGAACATCTGAGAGGAGTCAGAAGTAATGTGCTTCTTTGAGAATTTTAAGAAAGCTCATATCTGCTTCTGGTGGGGGACAAGAACGAGTTTATTTGCTTTTCTCAAACAAGAACATCAACAAAAACCTAATTAAAGTCCACACCAAACTTATCAGACTGCATGTCTCCAGCACTCTTGTCCTGAATAATACAGCCAAATATCCCTTTTTTTGTGTGCAAATGTCAACACTGAGTCATGCCAGACAGTCTTTGGTCTCCAGCACAATGCCCTTCTTCCCCCTCTTCTTCCTACCATCCCCTATTCCAAGACATCCCCACCCTCCATATTCCGAAGACCTCAGAACAATATTATCTTACTGGCCGTCAAATACTGGACTGAGCAAGTTTTGAGACGTCTGTTGCCCGTGAGCTCATGGTGGAAAAATTCCTTTACTGGCAGTTCCACCGGAATAGCTAACTCACCTTCCAGTGTTAAGAGATGTTTGAGCAGATGGCTCTAGCATAGAGCATCTATTGTGTCCCGTCTCTCATTTGGCTTAACTGCTCTCTTTTGAGAGTGCGGTTTTTGCTTCTTATTTGGTATAATTCAGAAGCCCAGATCACAGATCCCCTGCAGGGAGGGTAGCAGCCTAAATCCCTCCAATTTCGCCTGGCAGCTGCCCTACCCTACCCTCGCTTTCGGTTCATGCAGACGGAGTGCGTTGTTGAATCACGAGGCTCCAACCACACCATCCTACACAACAGGGGAGCAACCCTAATCCATGACCCGCGTGTCTACTGAAAACATGACCTCCACACACACACATACACTCACACACACTCACTCACACGCTCTCTTGTGATCAGAGGGAGATTTGATTTCAGCCACTGAAGCCTCCTGAGGCCTCAAGACAAGGAGAGCTGCCATGTTTTTACCCCAAAACCTCAAAGACAAACAAACAAAAAAAAAAGCCTACAGACACCTCGTCTCGTGACTGTGACAGAAAAGTTGAGTGTGGTGGCCTCACCTCTTGTAACTTCTCTCACCCCCTAAAGCCAAAACGCGACAGCTGGGCGTCCTGTGCCACAGAAAAGCTGAGGGAAGGAGGAGGTGTGGAGGAGGAGTGCCACTGTGGGGAAGTATAATTATACATGGGGCTGGTTGTTACTCGCTACCAAGCTCATGTTGCAGCCTCACAGGGGGCTGAGGTGATCCAAAGACTGGATTGACGTGTTTTGGGTTAGGGGTGGGGTCCTTGATGAAGAGGTGGTAGTATTGGTGGTGGTGTTTGTTGGGGTGTGTGTGTGTGTTTGTGTGTGTGTGTGTGTGTGTGTGTGTGTGTGTGTGTGGGGGGTGTGTGTGTGTGTGTGTGTGGGGGGGGGTGGTATTGATGTCACTAGGTGAGTTGTGTCACATCTCTCTGCCTCCCTCTCGTCAGGTGGAGTGCAGCCCAACCTGACTGCAGGCCATTTGATCCACAGCAGCAGCAGCAGCAGCAGCACTCAGCCTCTCACACTGGCATCCTGTGCCTTTTGTGTGGACCACACAGGCCATGAAAGAGGAGCAACAATATCCAATCCCTTTGCCCTCACCACTCTGTTTTGTAAGCAGTACCACAGTGCCACAGAAGCCTAGCTATCCACACAACACTGCCTCAGGTTATGCACCAGCGAGGTGGTGTTCTCCCATGCGTGAAGTGGCATCAGCAACAATGCAAACTTTACTTCCTTCCTGCTAGGAGCTAACAGTGGAGGTCAAGACATCAACATTTTAGCCCCATGTGTGTTTGGACATCATATATCTTCAATATCTTATGAAACCCCCCAAAAAGAAAAACTCCAAGACGATGAAAAGAAGATCTTGAGTGAATCCAGTGAGCAAGTCGTGATATAAACACACAAGTTTTTATCTGGGTTAGTATATACTTAAGGGCCCTTATCCATAGCTGCGTTATCCTGTATTTATGTTGAAGTCAATTTATGCAGCCTGTTATCTGTCCCTCTTCAATTTGTGGTGAGTCTTCAGGCTTAAAGGCTTCCCAGGAGGCTCCAGGTTTTACTGCTGTGTGTCGAAGGATTCGAGTGACTGCCGAGGCGAAAATTAAAATTAACATTGTGCTAAGTCTTGTGGATCAGTGATCATCCCACCTTTATGTGAATGTTAATGGCTCGGCAGCCTGCCTTATTAGTTGAACTTTGAGAGGTTATATAAGAAAACCAGACCACACAATGGAACTGCAGGGGGTGGGAGCGGAGGGTGGCGGTGGCGGTGGCTGTGGTGGAGGGGTTGTTGTATGCTGAAGACCAAGGCTTGGTATTGTAAGCCATCCTGGGATGGAGAAACTCACCAGAACAGAAAATGTTCCTCACCACCCTGCTATCAAGTCCTCCTACGCAAAAAGAGGTGGAGGGGGTGGAAGAGGCGGATGGGTACGAGGAGGAGGACGAGGAGGCTGTCCAGCAGTACTCTTCTACACAGGGCTGTCCAGCACACCCAGGCAACAACAGCACTGGTGCAGTCAGCCACCATTAAATCACTCCTCAAACCCCCTCACTATTCATCTTTTGGTTCCGAGCAGATTTCTCTCTCGTGCCCCAGTTTGATCCCACAGTCGACCACTGGATTTTTTCCCATTATAAGAGCTATTTTGGACGATTTTGGAAGAGTTCTGTGTAGATCCTGTTGTCTGTCAACGTGGTTGAGTAGTCATCAAGTCCCACTGAAGCATGTGCTTGTTGTGCCTTGCCATTATGTAACACACACACACACACACACACACACACACACACACACACACACACACACACACATACACACACACACACAATCTCTCTCTGTCTGTCTGTCTGACCGACCGACCGTCTGTCTCTCTCGCTCTCTCTCGCTCTGTGTCCGTCTGTAAACCACCACATCCATTTATAAACAGCCGTGCAGCTATTATCTTAGACCATTTTAGTATTCTAGATGTGTAGATAGTGGTTTGGCTCTGCTTAGGACGGATTACTTTGGACCCGGTGGAAAGTCTGAAGGGGCAATTTTTTTTTTTTTAGGCGGGGCTGGGGGGACCGGCCCTCACATTTATTTTGAGAACATACAGACGAATCTCAAATATGCATTAAAAATGATAATTCATGAAGTCATTTGCATTGGTAGTGCGTCCGGTGATTCAAACCAGCTGGACAGAAAACAGATAGTTATCAGAGCAACAGAAACCCAAGGCCAGTACTTTCAGCATTCTTCACATTTTCCTTTTCTTTCTATTCTGGTGTTTTGGAATGCAATCTGTGAGCCTAGAATTATAGAGGACAAAAAATATGAAGGTCAGTATATGCATCGATGGTGAGGGGGGACTCCTGCCCTTCCCTACCATTTACAATGGGACACACGTGCACACACACACACACACACACACACACACACACACACACACACACACACACACACACACACACACACACACACACAAACACAACAAACAATTCTCGAATCATCCTTACTTTTTGCAAAACAGTGAGTGCAATTCTCAAAACAATTCGGACAAATGGCAAAACACCATGGATTGACTGCAAAAGCAAGTCTCTTGCTCAAAATCCTTAATTCATCTCTCAAAATTAAATATCTGTGTCAATAGACATGTCAGTCCATCAGAGGGAAAAGTTCTTGTGTCATCATGTGTGAACATAACAGTCAAATTGATTAGTCATGTTGTCAATGTAATAGTGCACATGAGGAGTTTTCTGGTGTAAACTATGGTTATAAACCTTGTATAAAGTATAACATTTTGGTGATAAGTATTGTATGTTGTAAAAGACACCTTAGTGTATGTGAGAGATTGTTTGAATAGAATGGAGAAGATTCAAAATTACGCTGCTACTTTTTCTACAGCAATTTGTTGACAAATCATGTCATTGTGCTACGGAAAGGAAAAGACGGCACTACAGCACTAAAAAAGCTAAATGTGAACATAGGACAATCTCGTTTGAGAAAACTATACACCCAGTGCTATAGAAATTGCAATTCAGTCTTCCTACACCTTGCTTGCCTTATTTTGCTTATATGCATCTGTCCTTGACCTATTATGACAACATGTTCAACCATTTTGCATGTAAAGACTTATACGATGAGCCAATGCCTAAATGCAATGGGGTGTGAGACAATTCAACAGAAAACTGTACACAAGTTTTTGCATGGATGTACCAATGCATTTGCAATTTGCTGAAATCAATGAGAAATTGCTATTTTGAGGTGCACAAGTGACATGATGATGTGAAGATTGACCAAGTAGTTTTGAGAATTTCAATTCTGATCTGAGAAATGTACCAAAGCGACTGAGAAAAACTGTAAACGGGAAGTCTCAAACACTGATATCTCACCCAATACTCTACCACACTCATCTCTGTGGTGAGACCTTGGTGATAGACTCTATTTGGGTGAACATTTGGATGATGCTGTGGGTGGGCAACACCAAACTGAACATCGCTTGTTTAAGCAATGTCTTTATAATGAATGAAAAAGGCAATTGACCGTGAGGGTGCTTTCCAGGCCAGTGTGATTAGCAAATCTATTAAAGCACATATTTGATTATTTAATTTAATATTTTGATGTGCGTGTGTTTAATGTAAAAGCAGAGTAAAGTAATAGACTAGAAGACAAGATTGAGTAAGATAGATTATAAAAGACTGGTTTGTTTGCCTACAAAGTGCAATTAAACTACACAGTACAAACTGAATCCTATTTTAATCTCTATGACAACATTAATCAACTTATCAAACCACCCACACTGAACCTCCCAATTTGTCCTTTAGTTAAATACAGTAAAGTGGAACGTGTGATTTGTGTTTTTCAGGAGCAAGTATATGGATGGCAGAGCTGGAGGACAATGTGGCTGGATTTTGTGGTGGTGGAAGATTGCTACCCTGACACATGCAGTAGCCAGGAGCACTTTGTGTGCGTGTGTGTGGTGTTTGTAAAGTCAGATGGCAAGACTGGCCAGTGGCCATATCTGGGATATGGGCATATGTGATAAAATAACTAGAGAGAGACGCAGGGGGTCATAGGGGCCCACCCGTGGATACTCCCATAAGACAACTCATGCCTTCTCATGCCTTAATCTTTATGCATGCATGCAACATCAGTTCACACAGTCATACACACAGCCTTATACACACAACTTGTTTCTCACACATACACAGACAGACAGACACACACACACACAGACAGAGAGAGAGAGAGAGAGAGAGAGAGAGAGAGAGAGAGAGAGAGAGAGAGAGAGAGAGATACACACATAGGCACCATCTTGAAAAAGCCCCTTTGAAGAAGTGACGAACAGGAATAAATATGTTTCCACAAAGTTGTAATTTGTTAGACATAAAAAAATGTAACTTTCTAGATGTTCATATAAAGACTAAGTCCCAGAAAGCAACCACAGCTATGAAATATGATTACATCAAGAAGTATGGAAAATTAATGGACATAGTTGCACTGAAAACCTCAATAAAAAACATCTAAACCCAACCAAAACATTTGCAAAAAACATTCCATTCATAATCGAAGCCTTGCACTCCAATAAATAGTTTCTTTAATTAACAATTAGTCATGTCACTGTGTGAAACAAGAAGCACAAGTAAAGAGAAGCCAAATCTGTCAGTAATCATTAGGAAGCACGTGACTTAATTGTTCCTTGATGAGGAACCCATGCCTGATGGGTTCCTCAGGTCACATGTGGTTCCAATTGGGGAACCGAAAGGTCCTTCCTCGCACGGCTTTGAATAAAATACTCTTTGGCATGACGCGCCCTACTCTTCTCTGGAGGGGAGTATACATAATAATGCATGCCCAGGCTGCTACTGCGCTTAACCAACAGTGCTGCCTCTTTACTAAGCATAAGGCCTATAATTTCAGGCTGAGGGTGGGGGGGTGGCGGTGGTGGGGAGTCAGGGGGAGGTGGCTATCTTGCCGTCTTCCTTTTGGTCTCTCTGTCGTCCTCGCTCACACTTCCTGCCACTGCGTTCCTCTATTTCGGGGAGTGGAGTGTCAATTAACATTCCTGGTCTTGGCCTGTCATGGCATTGTAAATCTCTAGTGCTTCACCTCTTCTGCTTGCTAACAGGCCTGCTGGGGAATAAAGGAGCAGAATAAGAGATGTGAGATAGAGAAATAAAGAGAGAAACTGTGAGCATATTTGTGTGTGAGAGAAAGAGAGACAGAGGGAGAGAGAAAAGAGCAATCTGTCTTTTTTTCTGAAGGTTCTGGCTCCTTGGAATTCTTTGATCGGCCATTCTTTGATAGCCATTTTGTGTTTGATTCACCGTGGTGACAAGAAATGCCGATGCTCGGGCTTTCCAGCACCTTCCAGTAAATGGTGGCCTGCGGAGTGAAGCGGAGGCATTAACTGTTTTCCACTGCATGGGCCACCAAGAGCGTTGACATCCATTTAAATATAATAACATTTTTTTTTCTACGGCCGGACCTCAAGAGTAAGCCACAGATCTGGAAGAAGATAAATACCATGATGTTAAATAGCCTGCAAATGGCCCGGAGGCAAAGAGAGAAGAGGATCTGATGATATAAAAGTCACTTGGGGCTCAATCCGCCCACTCACCACACACACACACACACACACACACACACACACACACACACACACACACACACCGATTTCAACATTTACAGAAAAGAAGTCACATCATGTTGCCTCCACCACCAAAACACTGGCCTGAGGATTCCTCGCATTCCCTGTGGAGGCTGACAGACGCAGCACCAAAAACCCCAAGGAACAGAACATGGCTGGGTAACAAAGACCTAGACCCATGCGTGCCCCAGCCCCAGCCCCAGCCCCACACCCAAACCCCCTCATCAACTCATCCACCCACTCGTCCCCACAGAAACAAACCTTTGAGGGGTGGCTTGGATGCAAACTGCATTGCGGCCAGAGCGCCAAGACCTTGGCCACATAAGTACACTCTGGTGAACATATCTAACGGCTCGAGCACACGCACATGCCGAGCTCCAACATTAGAGAACAGATTGAAATATGCACACTGCCGACTTTTATGGACCTCAGATCTGCTAGGAATGAGGTGATAATTGTTGGAATTATTCAAAAAGGACAATGTAAGGCTCAGTTGTCTTTCTGTTTGTTCTCTGTGGGAAACTAGCATGTCAAACATCAAATCCACCACTTCTGTTGCCTTTCCACTCTTAAATGTCCTGAGTAAATGGAAAAAATAATCTTTTCAATTTTTAAAATAAATATATATATTTATATAGCTTAAAATATATATATTCATCTGAATCCCACAACTGCTTTACAGTTGCCGGCCTTCTCACCAGCAGTCTGTCCCAAGCATGGGCACAGCTGTCTTCTGGATTCCTCACCACAAGCTGATGTTTCAAACACTTGCATGGAGGCATTCATTAACTAGACAAGATCCCATTCTAACGGCATGTGCCGTGGAGGGATTACTAGATGAAAAAGCACATACTCTAGGGGCTATGAAGCATAAGCCTCACAAATTAAAGGGACTTAAATGTTTCTGTGAAAGTGACAATCAATCCCAGCGCCACATGTGCATGTGTAGAATACTCTTCAAAGTGCCAGAAAGTTTCGCCATACCTGACAGGGCAATAGAATGAGCCAACACAACACATTTTATGAACTCAAAGCCCATGGAAGACTCCAAGAGGTACTGTAGTATTGAGAAGGCAGCTTTGTGAATAAATATCACACTTTTCCTTCACAAAAGAAAAACAGATGTTTCAAATGAGAATCTCTTGAGTATTGATTCAATATGAGTGATGTGTGTTTCTGCTTGTGCACAGACTATTTAGAAGAATTATGTTTCAAAGCCAAACTGTGGTGGTTACTGTGCAATCTACGAATGGTCAGTGTCATAATTCATCATTCTCTGTATGAGTATAATGCCTTCGTTCAGTAAAAAAGGTCAAAGTTGCCAACAATAGTCATATAGTGTCAACACATTGGAAAAGAAATAACCGCAGCAATTGACGTCCCTGGAACTTTTTCATGAAATGAGAGTTTGCTGACATCATGTGGCCAAACTTTTGAGTGCCCGTGTGGCCATAGAGAGATTTCAACCAAGGTTTTGGATGAATATCAGAGAAATAAATTAACTACAAGCTTCCATAAGAAAATGATCACAAAGTGAAACAGTGAATGACCATTTTAATGATCTGAAGAACAAAATTTATTTTACATCTTAAAATGTCCTCATAGAGGAACAGCAAAAATACAAACTGATGAAATAGAGATAAATCAAAAGACATTTTTTAGATTAACAGTTCTGATTTCATTTTTTACTTTTGGTATTTTTAAAATTTTTATCAAAAATTATAAGTGCCTTCAACATAACCATGAAAACAATCAGCCTGCAGTCATACAAATGTTCGCACCACAGAACTGAGAAACATGGTTCTACTTTCTGTATCGGTTTTCACCTAGTTCTGTCTTCTTCAGACTGCTTTGTTTTGTTATACAAAACAAAAATGAGGACCCTGAAATGAGACAAAATCTGAGCGCAAATAAACAAGTTCAAAGATAAAATCAATGACTATTTACATCTTGGCTCGGGAGACAGTGGACAGACAAGCCTAAGAGGGAGGACATTCCCAAAAGTATTCTTCGACATTTTTTTTTTTCCTCAACATTTCATTCAGACATGTCTGAGTGCATGGCACAGCTAATTTAACCAGATTACTTTGAGACAGATAGACGTCTTGTCAATGAGAAAGAGGCAGATAAACGGTTTAAAAAAAAAAAAAAAAAAAAAAAGAGAGGAAGGAGATTTAGCTATTTCAACAGTCAGAGGAGTAGCCTCAAACACCACCAACATCACCATCACATCATGTCTGAGTGAAAATGAGCATGAAGATTCCAGAAGAATTAGGGGAAAAAAAAAACTAGGGAAACAAGAATGATTAAAAATGAGGCAGATTCAACAAATAATTACATCAACGTGACAAATACAAAATGTATGAAAATAATATTTGATTTGTGAATTCCATTTCTTGTTCCATTTTTTTTGTGTGTTCTATTCAAATATTTTCAAAGGTATTTTGGCACAGAATTTTTATTGTAAAGACAGAAATGAGGAAGCATCTTCCCCTTAGGACATTCCTGACATAATTTATCATCTGTGGTCAATGATATGCAGTTTTCCACTTGGTCTCCCAGCTTCTTGTCTTTTTTTTTTTCTTCGTCCATTGTAAGTCCTTAAATATTTATAATATTTACATATTTTCGCATTCACCCCTCTTCGCCTTCGGTCTTCAAGAGACAGAAAAAGTTGAGCAAAAGTAATATCATAGTCCCACATTGAGGCATCAAGTGTAAACTGTACAACTCCAGAACCCCTGTGGATCCGCAGGGTCTGGCATATAGAGAAGAGACACGGAATTAATGTGGCAAGACAGAAAACAGTAGTTGAGTGAGAAGTCTGTAGAGAGCTGATATTTTTTTTTTTTTACGTGTCAGTATGTATGCATATGTTCACGTTTTCTTCAAATGGTGAAATCCCAGGAGGAAAAAAAGATCCCACCAGCTCAGTTTTGTCTCTTGTGCAGAGAAGGCTGGTGAAAGGAGCATGTTTTTTTTTTTTTAAAAGCATCATGTCATATTCAAATCTGTACAAAGTTAAAAGTACTTGATTCTCAATTTGATTTCTCCAACATAGTGCAATGACAGATCAGATTATTCTTTTTAAGAAATTACTAAAAAAAATCACAATCATCATCAGTGAAAAAAAAAAAAAACTGTTTTAACAGTCCCTCCCAAAAGTTTAAACTCATCCCCTTTGTTGATGCTCTGAAAACAAAAAGGAAATCCTCTGTGTGTTCATCAATGACAAAAAAACATAAAATAAAATAAATGATCAGATAATTGATCATTGTAAATCCAGTTACGTCCATTTTTGCCTTCTCCGTAGAGATGCATAGACGTGAAAGTTGAGGTGAAAGAGGATGAATTAAGGATCTGGTGAAAAAAAAGAGTAACAAAAAGGAGAATGAGTGCATGATGCAAAAACAAAAACAAAACAAAACAAAACAAAAAAAGAGACTGAAACCAGTCCCGCAGTGAGGCATATTCATGTCCATACACATAACAAAATATCAAAAAAAAAAAAAAAAGAAAGAAAGAAAGAAAGGCTGAGTCCCATAGGCTGGTGTTGATGTCCAGTGGGTTTGGGAGGAGATGTGTCTTTCACACAGAGGCAATCACAATCATGAGATGAGGAGAGATACTGGAGACACTGTTGAGAAGATCTGGGGCGAGCCGCGACAAGTGCGTCTCGGAAAACTCGCAGGGTGGGAAAATCTGGACAACGTAGGCTGGCTGCAATTGACAAGAAAAGAGACAGATGTACTCAACTTATGGCAGACTTCAGCTTCAACAATCCAAATGCTCATTATAACTGATGTGCTGTCAACTACTTCATCTGTTACACCAGTGATTATCAACCTTTTTGAGCTCAAGGCACCTCATCAACATTTTTTCATCCACAGCACCTCTGGTAAGTCAAATTCTTCCTGCTTTGCCTCTACATGAGACTACTCCGACCATCTTTAAAATACCACTTTAACATTTCATATTTATCATTATCATGATTAAAAATGGTAATGCTGCTATCTGGCATAATCCCAGGTTACATAAGGCTTGTTAAGAGAAACTCATGATGACTCACGATGACTCATGATTACCAATAACAACATGGGCCTATGCTTGGTGAATGGAGGCTTTTCCCATTCTGTTTCTCTCCCTACGTGTGTCCCTTGCACAAAAGTCAGTGTATGCAAATGTATGTTGGCCATGGCAGATTGTATGTTCATGCTATACAATCAAATTTTCTTGTGCTGTGTAAACAATGAAAACAGCACACTAATGAGGGTAAACTTTTGGGAGATACCCCAGTAGCCTAGGTAGCTTAAAATGTGGAAAGGACAAGTAGACTAATGAGAAAAGAATAAACTACTGTTAGAGGAACCAACTAGAAGTAATTTAGCCTTCCATCATGGGAACGCGGCACCCATTCTGACAAGTTCAACAATAAGTATACAAACCTGGTAAGAGCCGGGGTTGGGAACATTGATGATGCCAGCAGCTTGCTTGGCTTGCAGGTAAGTAATAAATCCACTTTTAAGAGCATGAGTTTGAGCAAGGACATCTTCTTGGTCCCTCCCACAGGGTAAAGCCAACAGAAGACAGTAGTCACCTTCCACCTGTAATATAAAAGAGAGATTTATTAAATGAAACTCATTTTCATCTTACAAAATTTAGACATGATGCACTATACATTTACATATACATTTAAATGTTTAGTCACAGCAGTTACACTTTGAATCTTTTTACCACACTTGTTACATTATACAAAATTAAAACCAATTTCTTCAACTAATACTGACACTAAAATTGGATAAGATGATGAGATAACTGGAATAGATGCACATTAATGACATTTCTTATTTAAGCAACCATAATAGAACCGGGAGCTTACAGTCATCCTTCGTGCCACTCCCTCAAGTTGCACTGCTTCCAGCCGCATCCTCTGTGCTATGCGAAGAAGTGGAGCGCCCTCCACTGGTGGAAGAGACCGCTGCGCCAGGACGTTGTTTCCTGAGACAAAGTGCAGTTGAACAGCAGCAGCGTCGTTTTTCAAAGCAAGCAGACCCTGCCACACAATCGGGTACTTCTGCTCGAAAGAAAAGAGGAAAAGGAAGAAAAATGCAAAATGATTATTACAAAAGTGGGAAGAAAGAAAGGCAGTCTTCTGCAAGTTCACGTGGATTTTATTCTTCAGTCTCTTCTGCAATGTAGTTTGAATGTCAACCCTCTTTACAAATACTTGTGGATAAGAGCATCTGCTACATGAATGCATATACAGAAAACATAAAATCTTGATACACTAATATTTTTGATACTTTTTCCTTAACATTTTGTGTATCGTAACTTACCGTTAAAAGCTTCACCGTGTCAACTGAACGGTGTTCTGTGTGTTCCATTTTCACATCTGTTCGCATCTTAGAGAGGCCAGCTGGCAGAGGAGGGCCAGAGATGACAGCTTGAAGGCCCTTGTGATGTGACAGGGCCATTTCTGGCTTGTGAACCACACCAGGAGATGGCAAAAAGGAGGGCGAGTTGGCCTCACGCTTGATCCTAGACACGTGTGACAGCTCCATCCCTGGATGACGAAGGTGCAAGCTTTCATTTTTGAGTTCAGCGATGGCTCCAGAAGACTGCACTGGGGATATCTTGTTCCGGTGTGGATGGTCTACTTCCTGTTAGGATAGAGACAAAAAAAATTGAGAAGACCAAAAAATTGAGCATTATCAAGAAGCTCAAAATTAGTATAGAATATACAACAATAAATGGAACATGTCTGACCTGAGAAGGGGGCATAGTGCGTGGTGCCAGGTTGATGCCAATTGACGGGTGTCCAGGAAACTGGGGATGGAAGCCCCGTATGTCCCGATACATTGGCATAGAAGTGGCACTGCCAGGATGCACAAGTGGGACACCCTGAGGTGACATCATGACAGAAACAGGAGGATGCCCGATAATTCTACTCTCTGTATGGGGTGATGGTGACATCTTAACTTCTATACCCTTTGGTGTCTCCTTTCCTGATGGTGGAACTGCCTTGCCAGGGGGAGTTTTAGAGGACACTGCAGAGATGTGTGCAGAGGAGGTCGCTGGGGTCTCAGGTGTGCGACACTTGCGTGCATCCACAGACTGGTGTTCACCTAACTGATGGTGCATAAGGAGTCGCACATCCCTGGAGGCCATGTTGTACTGATCTAGACGTATTCCACCATGATGCAAGGTCCTGTAGTCACCTGGGACCACCATAACATCTGGCTGAAGGTGGGAGGGAGCCGGTCTTCGCAGGCCCTGATGAAAGTGTCTCAATTCTTCCTCATTAGCTCCACTTCCTGCTCCTGATCCAGGAGGACCCGCATGTTGCTGCAAGACTATGTCCCTGATTGCTGCTGGCTGAGGTGTACTGGACCGCTGCTGAGCCCCAGACCGAGGAGACGCTAGTGACTCGGCACGCATCCCATAGCTTATTCCAGAGAGAGGAGGAGTGTTGAGTCTTACATCTCCCTGAGAATGATGACCCATTGGTACTGACTGGGAAACATTGTGAGGAGGCATTATAACAGACTGTTCCGGGTGGTGCATACTAGGGACATACTGAGAGATGGGGCCACCTGCGCCTAAAACTACTGAAGTACCAATAGGAGAGCTACCAGGAGGGCACACTTTGGGAAAAGGTGAGGGCGAGTGTCCAGAAGTGCGTGGAGAGTGAGGCTCCTGCTTTGGGTGTTGAACTGATCTGTCAGTAGGGGTTGTTGGGCTCGACACCCTAGGGTTACCAGACAAAGCGGAGTGGTGTGAGCTCAAGACTGGACTCAGGTTAGAGGGTTGAATCAGTTTACTTGCCTCACCTTTCACACCTATGGTGTCTGCACCATGCCCTTTCTTGGCATGCTGCTGCATCATTACTTGACTATACATTAGAACTTGAGGGCTGGTGCCTGAGGGTGGGAACACTTTGACAGGCCCACCTTGACAGCCACTGGGGTATACTGAATCAGATTTCTCCGAACTAGGGCTTCCCTGGTTTATAGAGATAACAGGCTGGGTATTGTATGGCTGGCCAGTTAATACCACCCCTGTATGTGCATAACCTGTGGGTGTCTGGGATCCCTTGGGAGTAGAGGGTTGTGTTGGAGTGACAGATTCCTGTTTTATCTGGGATTTAGATACTGACTGCTGAAATTCAATGTCAACAGCACTGGCTGGTGGGATCTGGCTAATTTTGGCACTGATCCTCTGAGGTCCTTCAGTCTTTTGCCCTGAGTAGCTCAACACTACAACACCCTCTGAAGTGTTCACCCTTAACCCAGGGCTTGGGCCTGTGTTGTAAGTAGGGTTATCCACTGCTTGCCGACCTACACTGCTTCCATCTTCGGCCATGGACAATCCAGAGTAACGCGGCAAACTGTTTTCATTCACACTAGCTCTGTACTTCTGCTTAGGCAATGACATTCCAGCACTGCGGTTACTGAGAGAGATGTGTGGAGTCTCATCAGAATCAAATGGGGTAATCCGACTAATTACTGAGGTAGCAGAGGAAATCACTGAATTCACCAACTTCTCACCGAATATTTGCTGATTCTCTTGGGGTTGAGATGGGACTGGGTGTGGGAGCATAGCATGTGGTGTGTGAGGCAAGGGCCTATCTTCGGGAATAGAGGTTTTCACTGGCAAAGAGTCTGATGAATTCTCATGCTCAGACATACGGGGCTCAACTAATGTTGTTGTGAGAACCACGCTTGGAGCAGAGGTACTATTTGAGGCCGATACATATTTCGGCTCCATTAGGATCTTACGTAAAGTGCTAGAGTTGGGATCAATATCAGATGCCTTAGTATCAGGGGGTAAGGGTGGATTCCCTGATACACTTCCAATTCCTGCAACAGGTGCCGTGGGTGGTGTTGCCATTACTTGTGGGGTGGGAGTACATGAGGCTGACGTGTCCTCTGATCTATTTGGCCAAGTTGGTGAGACTGACACTTTTCCGGGGCGTACAGGCGGTGCACTCAATCTGGTGGGAGATGAGATCAGGGCAGGGGCAATGGGATCAGTAGATGTTGGTTGTGATTTTACATGCACAGGGCTGCTGCTGCCTGAATGAAAAGCCGATTCTTGAGGGACAGGTTGTTCTACAGCAGGTTGCTCAGCCTCTTTTGGTGTGTCAAGAGTTACTGCTGATGTAACATCATGTTTACAGGCAGCCACAGCAGTGACTACAGCTGCTGTTGCTGCTGCTACTGTAGTAACAGCCTTTGGATTGACAGTTTTTATGTCTTCAGGAATAGAATCTGGTAGCTTAACTGTTGTAGACTCAGCTTCCAATACAGGTTCTTCAACCATCTCTCCTTTCTTATTTGCAGTGGTCTTTCGACTTCTAGACTTTTTTGGAGTTTTCGGTCTGGCTTTTCCGGTTTTCTTTTGTGCTCCTCCAAGTTGAGACTCTTCCTGGGTTGTGGATTGTGTACTGATTACTCCTGATGGCTTGGGGTCTGTGACAATACCATTATCTGAATCTGTATTCACGGCATTACCAAAACCCATCCGAGTCTCCGGTTCCATTACTTCATTTGATATAGGCAAGACTACTGATTCTGGTGTGGGGAGCTGGTGAGGGTAGGATGGAGTGGCAGAGAATGCATCCGTATCAGTAGAGATATCCTCAGCCGTAATTGAGTCAATTGCTGCAGCAAGTTCTGTTTCACTGGCAGGATTAGCAGGCTTCTGTTCCTCCACTTCTTCTGGAACTTCAACTGGAACTGGTGGTAAGAGGGCTGGGGGTTCTACAGGCGGCTCTTTGTATGGTGATGGGAGAGGCTGTTCTACATTCAACTTTGATATATTCTCAACTGCCCTTTCAAGCTCCATCTGACGAGCAATTAAAGCAGCAGCAGAATCAATTGGGGGATCAGGTTCAGTGTCAGGTTCAGTGTCCAGTTCTTTTTCATCTGGGCTGAGGTCATCCACATCTTTCAGGTAACTAGTTGTGGTATCCTCTTTCTGAGACATTTCAGTTTTTTTCTTCACAGAATCTTGAAATGGTTCTGGCTCATCTTCCCCTGAGTGCAGGACACCTTTTACATCATCCACACTTAAATGAATGACCAGATTTTTTAGACTTAGTGATTTATTCTCACCTCCTGTTTTAGAGCTACGAGTCAATCTTGGCGATTTGGTCTTACAACCTTTTTCAGGTACTTTCCGTTTCTGATTAAGCACATCTTGCTCTTCTTCATTCTCTTCCAATTTCCTCTCAGCGGTTTCTGCCAGTTCTTTCCCCTTTTCTGTTTTCTGAGTTTTAATTTGTTGCTTGGTATCCTCTGATAACTTTGTTGCCAATTCTTCTGGATCATTATTTGATTTATCTTGGGAATCAGAGTCTACAGTTTCATCAGTTTCTAACCTATCAAACAGGATGTCCATTTTTTCCAACTGTTTTTCAACCTTGCCTGTTTTTCTACTTTGTGTACTTCTAGTTGGTGAGGACTGCGTTTTCTGTGTCCTTGGAGACCGCCAACCCTCAGAAACTTTAGAAATTTCACAGGCACCGGACTCTTTGTTGTCAGTTTCCTCTCCCTCAGATATTTTTGACTGGTCTCCTTTAACAGGTGACACATCTTCAACTCTTCCTCCTTTACGAGTCTTAGGACGGCCTCTTTTGCCAGTAGGTGGAGTAGTATCTTGCTGAACAGGTGGTGTAGCATAAACAGAGCGTACATTACGCCGACGTCTGCTCCTGACTCCATCAGACTCAGGTCCTTGCTCTGTATCAGTGGAGTGGATGGGTGACTTTGCTACAGTTTTAGGATCAACAATGGCCTTTATAACTTCTCCCCTCGGAGAGGATGCTCTCCTCCTTTCCTTGTCAATTCTCTCACTTTTCCGAATCACCGGCTTGTCATTTCCCGCTGTCTGATTGTGTGGAGGAGTCAGAGGTGCTGCTGGGTTGAGCTTAGATTTTTTGGCCTTGGGTTGTTTCCGTGCAGGAGGAGCTGCTTCTGCCTCTACATCTGATGTTGGCAATGCGATTTCAAGAGGTGCATCTGTATTCTTAGAAAGATCTCCATGTAAGGGCAGTGAATTTTCAGGATGTGCTTCCTCTTCCTCCTTTGTTGCTTCTTGAATTGAGACAGGTTTTGGGGACAACTTTGGAGAAGATGTGTTCTCAATTTCAGTTTCTGGTTCCACTCCACTTGGCAAGGCAACAGGAGTGGAAGGCTTAACATCAGTGCAGGTGGAAGGCTCCACATTCAGGGTTACTTCTGTTTCAAGGAGCTCTTGTTTAGGTTCATCTTTTGTCTCCTCTTTACATACAGACTCAGCTGTGGACACACTAATCGTTGAAGGAAGTTGCGACTTTTCCAATTGTTTAGATTGCGGAGAGGAAATTTCAGCAGTGTCCATCATATCCTCCTCCTTTATCGGAGGGGCCTCCTTTACCTTTGTTGCAGAAAATGACACATTTGGTTTTTCCTGTAGGTCATCACTGTCTTGTTGAGGTGACTCTTTTGATGGGACAGGCACTGATACTGGCTGAACTGAAATAGGACTTATTGGTTTAATATCTTGTGTAGTCTCCTCCACTTTGAGAAACTGCTCCTGGTTCCCTTCTTTTGGCTTGTCATCCTCATCCCCATCAGGTGCATTAGTTCTCTCATCTTGAGTGCGCTGGTCTCTGCCCTTTTGTTGCTGTAACTCTAAAAAACGACTGTGAAAAAGCACAATTGGTTCTTGTGTACTGTCCTCTGGAGTAGTCTCTAAATGTCCCTCAGGTCCACTGAGTTGGCTCACAAGTCTTCCTGTACTATACTCAGGATCCAGGTCTTTGCGTTCAAGATGTTGCAACCGACGTGAATCTTGTTCAAAAATGGAGCTGCGAAGGAAGCGAGAAACAAAAAGCTCTGATCTTTCATGGTCCTCAGTCTTGGGCATCTCCTTTTTATCATCCAATTTGCCTTCAGAGTCTTGTTTAAACTTTCTTTTATACCAAGAGGGAATAGGTCGAGGTGTTTGTTCAACCCTCTCCTTGTCTGAACTGTTGCGCAGGGTAGTTAATCGGGACTCATGACTTAGAAATGACCAATTGTCTTCTCGTGAGGAGGAGAGAGACTTTGCTCGTTCCAACAGCGCCTTGGTGTCAGGCGTTATAGTCTTATCCAGAGCAAACTCATAAAATTTATTCTTCTCAAGTGAGCCAGACAGTTTAATATCCAAATGTCTATCTTCTCGATCTCTGTGCAAATATGAAAGTGAGGAACTGGATTTGGGTGAGAAACGCTTATTGTCACCATCATCGTCTGAATCTGATTGAACCTCTCCAGGCTCCAGCTCACAAACTGGTCGCTTACGGATTCCATCCCGTTTGACAATGCTACTTGGGAAAGTCATGTCTGTGCGTAGTGCGTCCTGCTTTGTTCTGCTCTCCCAACGCATTTCTTCTTCAGCATTTTGAGAAACTGTCTTTATTTTGGAATGCTCTCTTTGTGAAGAAAGCATTTTCGCAGAGGAGTCCAAGTTGTATTTAATAATTTCTGAGCGATGGCTTGTCTTATCCTCTTTGTCTTTAGAGTCTTTATTGGACATTATGAGTGGTGAATCTGCCGAGATCTCTTCCTCACTATATGCCAAGTGTCTTGCTGGGGCAACAGAAGTCATATTCTTGTCAGGCTCTTCACCAGCTGATTTAGAACCTCTGTATTCATGCTCTCGTTTTGCATTAAATTCAAAGTCAAGGGCCTCCATTTTTTTACGTTTGCTGGGAGGAGAATTGCTGCTGACATCCTGTGCTGGTTTTCCCACTTCATGAACAAGACTGCATCGCTCCAAATCTTCTGAATCTATATAAGCAGGACTTTCTGATTTATCCAACTTGTCGCAATCTTGCAGCTGTTGTTGAAGTCTGCGGTTTTGTTCCATTTGTTTTCTACAGCTTTGGGAGTGGTCTATGTCCAAAGATAGCCGCACATCATGCACTGTGGTGTTTTTCTCAACAGTGTGATCTTGGTTGCCAGTATTTAAGTGTTCTTTTTCTCTAAACTGTTCTTGATCTTGACTTCCATCATCAGAGGACAGCCTACTAACACTAAGACGACTCTGATTTTTCACCCCCGAACTTCCCAACTTCTGACTCAAGATATCTGCAGCATCTATTGACTCTTCATTTGATTCTTCACGGTGAGACGTTGGATCAAGTCCTGAGTCCATAGTCATTGTTGAGCACTCAGACTCCAGCCTGTCTGTAGGACTACTACAGTCAGTTACCAGCCTTTCCAATTTAGTTTTTCGATGGTCTTTCTTATAGATGTCCTTCACTGGGAGTTTCTGATCAATGTCTGAGTCTTTTGACTGGGCGCCATCAACTGGCCTTTTCAAGCAAAGTCTGCCCTCTTCTTCCTCTTCCTCAGTAATCCTTTTAAGCCTATCAGTTTTAACAGTCACTTCCTCGAAACGTTTCTTTCGTGCAGCTAAACGGTCAACATCTACAGAAGAATTGGTACCCTCAAGTGCTGGGTCGGACTTCAAGTATTTTTTAGCTTTTATTTTCCCGTCTTTATCCACCAGCTCCACCTGGCTTGCCAAGCCCTTCTCTTTGGGTACCTTTACATGCCTGAGAATTTCTCCCTTTTGAAGTTCCGTCCGGGAAGGGAAACTCCTTTGATCTGTTGCAGGAAGAGATGGAGGGGGAGACCTTACAGTGTCAGTTGAAACTTTCAGTCTTTGTTTCTCTGTGACAGTATGAGAGAATGATTCCAGAACCTTGACTTCCTTTTCTTTGACCCGTGTTAGCTGCACGACACATGGTGGCAAATCTAAACGTCCTTTGTGCTCTTTTTCTTTACCTAGAAATCTGTTGCCCTTTGCTCTTGGACCACCATCTGGACTGCCATCCCTATCAGGTTCAGGGTCAGGATCTGTCTCTGAGGATGGCACACTAGGAGAGGACAATTTTAGCTTCCTTAGCTTTTGTTTTTCGCTTCGTTCTTTGTCAGATTTTTCCTTTCTTATAGAGCGCTTCTCCTTCTCTCCTGCACCAAGTCGCTCAGTTTCAAACATTGGTTTCTCCTTGTCAGCCTTCTCCGCCTTATTGTACCGATCCGACCTCTTTTCATAACGTGGTGGTGAAACAGAGCTGCAGCTGCCACTTCTCTCTGACGATCGACTATATATAGGGTGTTCAGAGTCACTTGGTAAACGATCAGATGGTGATGGTGAAGCAGTTGGGCTTGCTGGACGTCGAGGGAGAGATGGGCTTTGGCTGTGTTCTATAGTCCGGCGCCCATGGTCACGTTCACGGTCTGTCTCAAACCGTTCCCTCTCCCTCTCCCGTTCCCGTAAATAGTTATATTTGCGTATATCCTGCTCATAAGGGTCCCGATAATCTCTGTACTCGCGGGGGTCCTCATAGTAGCGTGGATCATAGAACTCTGTCTGGTAGGGATCCCACTCGGCATAGAACTCCCGTCCACGAGCTGGATATTTGCGGCGAGGATCCTCCGTATAGGTTCCAGGAGTTCGAACATTTTCATAGTATGCCCGCTCAGCAGAGAACTCGTGATATGGCGGCCTGCGCTCATCCCTGTAAACAGACATACAAAAATGATTTTAAGAAGGCAATTTGATAGACATCTTGATCCATTACTGATTATATTGCATTTGTGAAGGGTTTTACGCACCGTCTTTCAGGTACAACGTCATAAAAGTCTCTAATGTCCTGCCCAGAGGCTTGCATTGTACGATAGAAAGCCATCTGACTTTCCTGATTGGCAAAATCCACCTATGAAAACAAAGTCATTGTATCAATTTGAAGTAGTCTGGAATATTACATTAATTATTCACAGTCTGCTGATCCTGTTTTATACATTTTTCTGAAAATGGCATAATCATATTTCTGTACGTAACTAATTTACCTTAATTTTATTTCCCCCAATTTTCCACCCCTTGGTTTCTTTGACAGCGGCCTGCGCACATTCAATGTTGTTGTAAAGGATGAGAGCCATTCCTTTTAATCTATCAAACACAACCTGCAAGAGAAAAAGTCCAGAAAAAGTCTCTGGGTTATTCAATATAATGAATAATTCTCTCAACATGAAATGAAAACTGGGTAATAGATGGTGGGAAAAAAGAAAGACAAACATTGCTTACCTTCACTACATGCCCATATCTACAAAAGTGACGTGTGAGGTACTGCTCTGTGATGCTGGATGCCAGGCCATCCAACCATACGCATGTGGTAGGCATACTTTTCCCAAAGCCCAACTACAAGACACAAAACATAATAATTACTCAGTTACTCAGAGTATAAACCATGACCATCATCAATAAGTGGAAAATAATACATGATGTAACAGACAGTATAAGTATGGCTGTATTTCTCTCACCTTTAATCTGTTATTGCCAAGATATTCACCATCCATCTTTTTTATGGCTTTACAGACACTGGCAATATCACAGTACTGCAGGAAAGCATACTGAGGTGCACCATTGACTTTCTTGATATCAATGTCCTGTTCATTGGAAAAAAACAACAAAACAATCTTATTACACAATCAAGTTTACACAATTTTGGATTATCTGTTCATGGCCACTTGTGCCCTCAGGTTTACATTATCATCAACATACCACTATCTCTCCAAATCGCTGGAAGATGTTCAGTAGATCGTGGTAGCTGGTTGTCTTCTCCAAGTTCCCAATGAACAATGTTCTTGTAGCTTTTGGGTGAAATTCATCTATTCTTTCATCCAAAGGCCTGAACTCATTCTCGCTCTCAGTCTCTGTTTATGACAAACACAGGTTAAAAAAATATAAAATTATATAAAATAATTATATAAAAATAATAAAAATATATAAAATAAAGATGCAAAAACAGTCCATCTCATTTACTTTTTAACTTACCAGGGCCATTCCAGGCAGTGACCTCAATTTGCATGCCAAAAAACAGCTTCCCTTTAGATGCAGTGAGAGCCTTCTCTTGGTCCTCTTGCTGCCGAAAGAAGACAAGCCCATAGCGCTCCTCTGATGCCCCGTGGATCTGCACTGAGGTGACCTTCCCATGCTTTTTGAACTCATGAAACAGGCCATCCTTCAAACTGGTATCTACAGGGCAGCACAAATTATAACAAATTATAATCTGAAGTCCTACTGCAGTGATTTGATAATAACGGAAAGTTGATGCCATCACATAGGCTATAGATGCAATTACATGGATATTTAACAAAGCTGACATGAATGAATTGACGACACAAACAAAAAATAAAGTTTGGCTGAAATGTTACTAATGGTTAAAAAATGACTCCCTTTGCAGGCAGAATACATACATGAAATACTGATCTTACCTGTGGAGCGAACGGGAAGATTCTGGACCTTTATGCCATAGCTTTTCCGAGGTTCATCTTTGTCAAGGCAAGGCAGTGGCTGAGCAGAGGGGGCGGGAACTGCAGCTGATTGAACAGACCGTGCAGGGGACTCATCGCTAGAGCTACTGCTGGACTCACTGAAGGGGGAAAATAAAGATATAAGAGCAGGAAACGATAACAAAGGACCCGACATGCATTACCTCATGGAACCTTATGGTGGCACTGCTGTTTCAAACAAATGAACAAACAGAGCTTCTAAACCCCCACAATTTTTTTTTCTTATTTGATAATTTCAGCTTTAAGAGGTATGAAAGCACATGAAGTAACCTTGTAATCATTGATCATAAGTCAGAATACAAAAGTTTAAGTAGTCTGCAAATAGACAAACATCACTTCAATTCAATTTGGTTATATTTAAGCAACAGTTACAATACAAGGCCGAGTTCCCCAAAACAGTCTTATCCCTAAGTAGTTCTTAAGTTCTTATTCCTTATCCTCCTTCTTAACAATATGACATGATCCCTGAAACGTTCGTACACTAAGTGTATCTTTTGTAAGTCACACATTCGTAAGGGTGGTCTGGACCATTTGTAACCTTTCTCTTATCACAGTTTCTGGCTTAAACATATGCTTTACAGCTTTAAAAAGTGTTATGCTGATCTCAATACTTGCGCACTTACTGCCAAGGAACATCTGAATTGGTTTCCTTGCATTTCGTGTTTTATTTCGCATAATTTAAAAATCGCCAAAATTCATTAAGTTGCTTTGCTTTTCAACCCTTTTAAAATGCAAACATGCCACATACACACCTCATATTGACACACTAATTATATTTTCACATATTTCGGATTTCGTAATAGCTGCACCTTAATCCCCGAAAAACATTTTCACGCATGCTCCAAGGAAGCGCAAATAACAACAATCAATGCCAGAAACATGGATTTGGCACCTTAAGTGATAGGCCTAGCTAAGAACAACATAGTAAAGAAGACTCTAAGAGATATTTCAGGACACACTCAGAAAAGTAAACAACTTTGGTAAGACATCTCTTTCGAGTCTTCTAAGTGCACTAAGAGTGAGCGTTATCAGGGGAAACCGGGCCCAATTGAGGGCAAGTATAAAGCTCCCTTGTGGTAGCTATTCAGGAAGAAAACACAGCTCAAATCCTCAACCAAACTGCCATGGACCATGCAAAACAAATACAGACCACAATTTGTCCATTGTATAGGCTAAGCATTATAATGATTACAAAATTATTGTACTGTCCCCCAACATTATATAGGCTAGTAGTCAATCCATATTTGTCTAAAGTGCTTGTTGGACACCATAATAGCAGTCAGACAGTAATGTTTAGGCTAAGTCAGGGAGTCAATTTTGAGTCAAACATATTTAAAGACACTTGGCTGTGTGGTCTCAAAAGTCTACATGTACGTTCTGAAACCAAAAACCAATGGACTTCCTGCCTTTCCTTTAAAGTCCTGTTTGAGGGAAGTCTCGTCTGATAAGCACTTTCAAATTGTTGAGAGTGTGGAAGAATCTCAAACAATATCCTTGCCAAAAGCAGTGTGACATACATTTTGCAAAGAATTCTAGGGGCAGTTCTTACATTTTTCGAACACATGCACTCATTAACAATTCAACTGAATGTATGACTATAAATAACTATAAAAATACTACTGCCACTAGAGTGGTTTCTATGTCCAAAGTGAAGCCTGTAAACAGGCATGAATGTGAACAACCTGAACAAAGTAATAGGAGAGCTGTGATAAAGACAGCCAATCCCTAACACCACAGATAAAGTCTGTCTTGAGCTCTCGATCTGATTATCATAGCCATGTTACAGCCATAAGAGTTGCTACAGCAGGTATCCTAGCAACCACATGTCATGTGCTCGCAGTCTTATCGAGAAAATTAGCAGCTTTGTAGACAACAAAACGGGGGAGAAAAGGGAACCAACGCGGCTACACAAAAGGCTGTTTGAATAAATGGATAGGCCTAATGGTCACTGTATCACATTGTATCTCGATAAGGTCTGGTTTGCAGAAGGGTGTGTTGCACACTGCGGCCATGCAAAAAGAAAACATTTGACTGACCCTTATTTCATTACAACGCTTAGAGCCAATAGCATATGTCTACCAAAACAACGCATGCTTGTTTTCAACTCCACAGTTCACAGCTTCAGCTCACTAAAGATTCCTAATTTCTCAACCATTTCATTGCCAATTCAGCTATTTTCAGCCTTATTCTTCACAGCCTTCACATGAGATTAACAGGAAAATAGAGACTCTTTCTGACAGGCAGTGAAGAGTGGGTAGGAAATTTTGAATGATAAAAGCTTGATGCTTACATTTACGCCAGGGGTGGGCAAACTTTTTGGGCCACATGCTAGATAATGGAATTTGTTGAGGGCCAATGCAAAATTTCAACCAGTTGCAAGTGAAACGCCTATGGTGCAGATCAATGGCGGTTAACATCAAAATCCCCAATGCCATGTAAAACATTCTATGCTGCTAACTATTCTGGGAATCTTTTCTTGAACAGATAATCTTTTTGATTGAAAATCTGACAGCTGAGACGATGATGTGTGAGGATAAAATATTTTAATAATATTCATTCCCCTGGGCCTTAGTTTGGCTATCCTTATATAATATTGTGGGTTTACCCAACCTAGCTAGCATGAAATTTCATGTAGCAACAGGAAGTATGGGTGGCCCAGGCATGGGTTTACCAAATGTGTAGTAAGAACCCTAAGCTTTAAAAATAATTCAAATAAAATAGGTGAACGTAAAATAATCATTTAGCATAATAATATAACATCCAGATAACCTGGGTGTAACAGCAATGAGTGATTATGTTTGCAAGCTTTTCCATTCTCCTCCAATTAGGCTGGATCCAATAGTTAGGCAGAGGCACCAAAGCTGCATTGTGACGGACAAATGCAGTGTATTCACATCAAGAGTGGGAGGCAAGGCAAATGAAAATTCACTCTGTGTTTACATGATGATAGAGAAAATCTAATTATTTTACCAGTCAGAATTAGGATTTAAAATGCATATGAACCCCGGTGGCTGGAAAGTACAGTGAACTATTCAAAGTCTGTCTAACACAAGACAGAGGGCTTGAAAATGAAATAACGCCTGCATGTATGTATATACTTTCCATCCAACTCAAACTGGATCAGGCGATGTTGCCTGTGCCACCTCTTCCAACATAGTCCTACTCACAGAAAGGTACAAGGGTCAGTTACAACGTTGCTCCAGCTACACCACAATACCAGTAACAGTGGGCTGCATGAGCCCAAAGTTCATTCAGAGTCATCTGAAATCCCCTACAGAAAAAGAAAGCCCACATTGCCTGACCTATTCACAACATTGTCTGACTCTGTGACATATCAGCGCTAAACTGATCTGAAATGCCGCCCTTTCATAAAAATGAAAGAGGAAATTGCCATGTATCTTATCCAAGTTCTCCAACAACCCATGCATTACAAAGTGAAAAAAATGTATCATTAGCAAACTGAAAAACATGGTGGCAAAAACATACAATGCAAAAAGCCCCAAGTTGTTCAGTCATTATTATTATTCCTTTCTGACATTTTAAGATGATGCCGAGTTGCTCAGCTATGTTTAGACCGTCCCAGTTTCCCTGGGTCATACACACTGCTCTTTGTCCTTGCATCACAGCAGCTACAATTTTGCCAACCCATACATTCTTGCATATTTGTGTCAGCAACTCCTGCTTAAAAAAGGAGCCAATATTTTCAGTGGCATTTCAAGATGTGGCATGTAGTCTCCAAGCCTACAGCAAAAAGATCTGCAAGAACAACAGATTCCTTGAATGCATTACCATTCTCAGCAACCAGTCTTCAGGATCATTTTTTTCTTTTGTTTTTCACTAACAAAGGCCCTCTGGCTTTACATAGGTAGCGGGTTGATTTTAGTTGCTCTATAAAATCGGTCAATAAAATGTTATGCGCAGAATGGTTAACAGCAGACAACTGCCTGAAAACGGACAGAAAATATAAGATGGCTACTTTACTGATCCTGATCATGAAAAAGAATTTCTCCAGCATTCTATTCAGTAAGGAAATGGATAATGGAGTGTGTGTGTGCGTGTGTAGGGGAGACATGGACAAAAGGCTAGACTGAGAAATATAAGCTGCTATTTAACACACTGAAGTCTCCTCTCTTAACTCCCATGACACTCATCTATTTACATAGACAAGACTGTTTACATCGACGCTCTCACCCTTCTGCTCCTCTACCACTTTCACTCACCCTCTCTCCCTCTTTCACACACACACACACACACACACACACACACACACACACACACACACACACACACACACAGACCGACACACACACACACACACACACACACACACACACACACACACACACACACACAGTCTCTCACTCTCGCGCTCTCACAGTCTCTCTCCAGGAAGTGCTGCGCACAGAGGCTGGTCTGTGGGAGTGGGCAAACAGCCAGCAGTGGCTAGAAATTTCCAGTTCCAACTGGATCTGACGGGGGTGGGGGAGCTCACACCCACATTACAGAGGTGGCCGGTGAGAAAAAAAACAATGTATATTTACGGCAGTCGTCCCTTGAAAATCCTAAGCTCTGGCTCCTCCTCAACCCAAGCTTATGATTCCAGATCATATATATGAGCATTGCCACATTAAAAAAAATACGCTGAGCTCACGCAATTAATTCATGTTACATAAACATACCATATTAGTAATGAAACAAAGACTGACTGATTTTCCTGGATTTTTACTCCTGTAGCTATATGTATTGTCAACATTACCAGCAGCCTTAATCAATGTAAGGATGCCTAGTCCTTATATACACAACCCTATGTTCAGCTTAGATGTTGAAAACACAGTTCAGAATTCTGCCTCCATGGGTTAGCTGTGAGTGCAAATTCTCTCTCCAAGGAAACCTATATGGTTGAACCAAAACTCCTTGCGTCTACCAACCAAGTCTCTAGTAGTTTGAGCAATAGAGCTCTTATTGAAATTTGACGGAAGTTGCCCTTTAAGGTCACTGATCGAGGGGGCAAGACACCTACAGTAATAGAAATCTACAGTGTATTCTGCAGACACAAAGGAGGGTTTTCAATTTGGATTAGGGTGTGTTGTCAAAAGACAACATTTGATTTGGTCTTGGTCAAATGAGTTAGAGTGGGGGGAAAAAAAATGTATCTTAATATGCATGTTGTGTGTTAGGCTAGTTACCTAATTGGCAATAAAGATGTACAGATTAAGGATGCAATAACAAAATTTTTAGATTTTCTTACTTAACATGTATGTGTTTTTCACAAACATTTCTTTGTGACTTTGTCCTACAGTTTTCAGAAGCTGAGGAAATCAGCATGTGAACTCAAGTGTACACTGAAAACTCCATAATGCTCTGACAGAATATGAAATCGCCAGCATATTGTAACTAGGCCTAGTAGGCCAACATGATTGTTTCACATTAATGCAAGGTGTTAATTCTGACAGCAGCACTTCTTTCAAATGTTTTTTCCCAAGTAAGATCTGAGGTTACATTGACTCCATGTAAAGTGTTTCGCATTCGCGTTAGGTCTATGCTGTTCAAAATTCTTTCATTTCATGCGAAATATACTGCTGTTAGAAGGCTCGTGCAGCAGGGCTATGCTTGAATTCACTCTGGTATTTTCCTTTAAGATTGAAGATAGGCTAAATGTACTAGGTCTAGGCTATATGTTACATAATTTGAAACAAGGCAATTACATCTCCAAATTTTCATTTACTCTTCTAAAGTTGGCACTGGGTAGGGTATATCAGGAATTGGAACATCAGAGATGATCATTCAAAATGTGCTGTTTGTGAGACAGTAAAGACATCTATGTATGTATTTCGCTGAGCAGACACCTGTTCGTGAGGTGCCAAAACATGAGCATGCAAATAAATACACCCACACATCCACAAAACACATTTGGTCCAGCTCCTGCAAATAGGGTGAGTCAGCGTGGGAACGTACTCTGCTGGCAACAATCTGTCTTCAATTGGTTAGCCTAATGTTATGCACACTTCAGTGCAACACCCATGCACCCTCTTGCCCAAATGAAGCTCACTCAACAGAAGCAGCACCAGGGTTCGATTCATTCCATGGGCTGAATCCAGAATGTGTCAATATGCACTGAAATAACCTCATGGAATCTTTCCCACTCCACTTATGGTTTTCAACTGGCCTCAGTGTGACAAGGCTGGATTTGGAAAACAGCGTATGAGTCATTCAGTCTCCTTTCACCCAAATTCTGAAAATCTTCCCACTGCACCACCTCAGAATTTCCTGAATTTGTTTTAGTAGGAATAGGAAGAACCTTAACTATCATATCTAGGCCTAGTTTTCTTATTAGAAAATTGATTGAATGAAGAATACATTAAAAAAGCTTTTGGGATATTTTTTTGCATCATATTCTGAAAGGGTATTTTTTAATAAAGCCTGGGACCCCGACAATCACCAAATCTAGCGTTTAGCTCTTATCATCACCATTTGAATACTGCGCAGCTGGCTCTCCATTGGAACCCCATACAAAATGCTTTGTTAAGGCTAAAATGTATTCCAAAACCATGGTGTGGACAATGCAATGCACTAATAACAACCTGAAAACATTTACCAGGTTTCCACCCATGTTTGTGTGCATTGTGTCAGCAAAGATTGGCCTTGCCACCTGTTCTGTCTGTGTGATTTCCCAAGAATGGTGGCTGTTCAAAGAAGTGCCGCAGGCTTATCTATCGTTAGCTTAAGCATTATTTTATTGGAAATAAGCAGCACAGCCCTGATTCCCTACCACAATGCTTAGCCTAAATCATATCCAACAACACAAGTTGCTGTAGAATTCTTGTGGTTAAACTGGGGATGCAAGCAATTTCATTTTAGGCTTAACTTTGCCAATTGGTGAATCAGCATAAAATTTCATCTTAGTGAGTAAGAGAGCAAAAAAGGCATAGTCCCCAAACAATGCATACCAATTATGCCAGTTAGAGCAACAAGACTTTTCTATAAACTTTACACTCTATAATCTGCCTGGATTGTCTAGGGGAATGTTTTTTGTTGACTTTTGGTTTGTTGGTTCTGTTTCATAAGGATCTGAAGCTTTCCTGCTGACCGACATGACATCTGACATGAACTTCTCAGGCAGTAGCCTTTTTCAGGACAAGGGGCAAACATTACTTAACGGTCCTTTGCTGGAATGGACAACTATTAGGCCTACATGGTTGAAAGATTTGCACTAAAGCAAACTACAATAGGCGATTCTAAAGGAGCCAAACTAAAATCACAAACAATGCTACCACCACACACCTGCCCCAAAAAATCTAAGTTAAAACCCAAATAATTATTTGAAACACCTGAAAGCATCTGAGAGTCATCCAAGAGACAGGACAGTTACTGTATACAGCTTGATGACTGCAAAGAATTCCTAAAAGGGAAGCAGGTCTCTACAAACTCTATGTTACAGAGAAGAAAACCTTAATCTGACGACAGCCGTCCAAATCCAGTTTTAAAGTAAAGATCAGACTATGACCTATCCCCTTTCACACTGTATGCATTCAGTTATTTATGTGTCTCTTGATATATGTTGTCCAAATGCTATGGCATCTGCGACAGATGAATAGATCTTGATGCTTCAGCATGGTGCAGACAAGTAACCTACATTAATATACAGTACACTGCAATGCTGTAAACTAAAGAAGAGGAGGGGGCAAAAGTTTTTCACACATTACATCATCCAGAAAATCATAGGCTACTCTCACTACTGTGACTTCAATATTCATGACATACATGTATACTGCCAATTACTTTACTTTTACAATAAAAATAAAAGATAAATACCCAGTGTGGAGTGCATTAAGCTAACCAAGATGTTAGGCTAAATAGCCAAGTAATCAACCCCATATCACAGCTTTGAGTAATTATAAACAGGCTTCCTTAAAAAATACAGGCCAAACAAATCTAGACTTGTACAACAGGCTTCGCTGAAAACAATTCCATTACAAAAAAACAGAGACCAAGCCATTAAATTTGAACTTTTGAACCTATTAAATCTGAACCTTACAGTCTCAATGCCAAGCTAATTTCTACACAACTTCAGAAACCCTGCAATCAATATTGGCTGCAAGCATTGGTCTATGTTGTTCCAAATTCTTTCATTCAATGGACCTTCTTGTGCAGTATGCACGTTCGTGCAATAGGCCTGAATGACGCTGATTTATCACTTTAAGGCCCTTAAAACAGGAGGAGTAATATGTCTTAACTTGTCATAGTTGTGAAGTAATGAAAAAACTGTGCAATTCAGAATCATGAACAGGTCATCCATAGGAATCTTAAATGCATCAATTAGGTGAAGCATGCCAAGATTGCCACTATCCAAGGAACCAGCCGTGCCCAAGAAGAAACCCAATGCCCCATATTGCAAGCAACTTATCCGGGCTAGTCATGAGGCTGTGAATGATGAGACAGATACGTGACTGGGCCACCCACCTGCCACTGCTGCTGCTGCTGGTGCTGCTGACAGAGTCGGAGCTGGAAGAGCGACTGCGGGATCCCGACCCGCTGGGGGAGCGTGGGACTCGCGACGCCTGACTGGAGAGCCTCTGTGGCGATGGGTTGTGTGACTGCGAAGAGGAGTGTGGCGAGCGGCTGCGGCTGTGGTGGTATGACCGTTCTGTCCGCCGGCCCCGCTCCTCGCGGTAAAGGTCCCGATGCACCACACTAGCCAGGGTAAAGGGCTCACGGGTGCCCCGTGCCTCATAGCGAGTCTCTGCCCCATCAAAGCGACTGGGGCTGCGGCTGCGAGAGCCGTAGTAACCTGCCGCAGCCGCCGACACAGACGCCCCGCCAACTCCACTTACTCCAGGTCCGGCAGCGATGCTAGCGCCACCACTGTTGCTGCTACCTCCAACCACACTGCCCACCACCCCACCGCCAGCCCCAGAATTCCCTCCACTGCTCCCACCAGAGGAGGTGGATCCACTCCCACCGCTGCTCAGAGAGCGGTCGCGTGGGTCCCGGTAATAGTCCGTATCGTAGTGCCGTTGGCGGTCGAAACTGCTGCTGCTGCTGCTGTTCCCGCTTCCCCCGCCACGCTCATGATGTCCGTAGGCACTGTGATCATATGCACGCTCTCGACCCTCGGTAGCCCTAAGGGAGGGGGGGTCAGACAAGAGGGATTGCAGGGGGGAAAGATGAGAGAAACAAGCCAACATTACTTTACTGTTACAACATTACATCATCATCTGAAAGGATTTTTTCATGCTTTTCATCAACAATCTGTCATTCACAGTGTAACATTGTGTTGCTTTCTTTCATATGAATTAGCCTACAAGCAACAGATTGGTTTCTGACAACACAAAGAAACCACTGACGTGATGCATCAATCAATAATGAAACTAGGCCTGTACACTAGATAGCCCTTTTCAGACTTGCCATCTCCTTTAAGTAGCCTAGTCCTTGTTAGCAAAATCGTCTAGCCTAATGGAGAAAAGCAGCTCTGTTCTGCGTGACCAAGGTCACACATGTAATGGTATTTCACACTCCAAGTTACACAGGGTTAAGTCACGCTAAAGGTTATTAGCAACATTTGAAGCTGCTACATGCCAGTGTCTCCTACTTTATTTCACTATTAATATGCAAAGTATTTCAAGTACTTGGATAAAGCCAGCGTTCATATCCGCTCTTTAGATTGCCATGAAATAACCTTGTACTTGTATATGCTTGTGTAAACTGTAGGAAGTCTTACTGATGTTACTGTGGCTTTATAAAAACATGGTTCGGCACTACTAAACCACAATTGAGGGACCAGCAGCTGCATTCATCCCAATAATAAACACTTTTAAAATCAGTAGGACTCTTAGGCCTAATATCCTGGAGTCTTGGCGATAGCCTAAACTAATCTAGTGTGTCATAAAGGCAACACTTCAAGTACTCCGAGAGAGGTAAGCGGATTTTGTTGAATTTCAGGAATTCCTCCTCTCACCAGCTCAATTTGAAAAAGCTGTTCCTAGACATGAGTTTGCATTTCAGAGGTGGTAAAGCTAGGCTAAGTCTGGCAACATCGACAATCTACTGAAAATGAAAACTAAATGGTAAGCTTAGTTAGACTATAAGTTGTAATTGATTACTTAAAATATATTTTATAAAGTTGTTTAATGTGCTTTTCCAGAAACCTGAAATTGCATATATGAGCAAAGTCATGCCATGCAAAATGCAAAGGCTGGTGGGATTTCAAAGCATGAGTTCCAACCTTGAGAAAATAATGGGCCCAATCTTGGGCTTTGGCGAAAAAACATAGCAAATAAGTTAACAATTTGCATGTTACTGGATTATAGCCTACCTGAAAACACCTCAAAGACTAGTGGTAAAGAGTAAAGCCGCAACCAGTGTGTAGTAATGTGTGACTTCACTATGCCTCTCTACTGTGGGAAATTGCTGCTTTAGGAAAGTTATTCAGGCAATGGGCCTTACAGCGTGGGAACTCCACCCACATACTGGTTGCCTAACATGACCCTACACTAAAAACATTCTTGAGGAAATGGACTGCGGGCAGCACAGGAAAAGCACACCTCTTAGGTTTGTACATGATATACTAAAAGAGACTGAAGACCCCCTACCCGCCCAGTGCACGCAAACACAAACTATTTTAAAGTTTGGATAGTCAATGTTATCTGGTTGTTGCAATTGAAGTTGGTCAAATTCATGTGCAATCTTGCCCAGAACATATTTTGATTTATTTCCTCTTTTTCCTTAAATATGAATGCACAGCCCTAAAATCTTAAAATAATTTATATTGTATTATCATTTTATTCTGATTCCGCTTCCAGTTATCTATGAGAAAAGATGACAATGATGAATAATGCGACTCCTGAATCGCTGACAGTGTAACTTAATAACCACTGACATTTGATTTCACCTTTGAATCCCTGCCGTAATTTGTAATGCGGTGCTGTGTAACTTGAGTGTGATTAACCAATGGAACGCATTACAGATTCCACTCTTGTAGCTGCTAGAGGCTCTAACAAACACAGGGTGACGCATTGCATCAGTGTATTCACTCCTTAGCTCAGTTGCCTTCTCCTCCATTACTAGAATGCAATGTCCTAGTTTTGCACGTTGAGGTTTCCAAAACAAAAATGCTATTTTCCCATTTGGACTGAGGAAGGAAAAAAAAACCTCTGTGTGCTTCCCCCCCGCCCCCACACACATGATATTACTGACCAAGGAGAACAGAAAGGCAAGGAGCCAGGGAGTGTGTTAGGAGGTTTTGTGGGGAGGGGGGAGGGACAGCAGAGTGGGGTTAAAAAAAGGCACATAACTGCAAATGCCAACAAGCTATCAAGACAGCCTGTTTTACCAGCTACTACTGTTAGTGGGACATGTAGGGAAAAAGAGAGACAGGAAGAGACAGATGTAGTATTGAAAGAGAGGGGTGGGGTGGGTGGACAGGGTAGGGAGGGGAGGTTAAAACTAGGGGTTAGAAAGGACAGCTATAATACACAGGGCAGACATACCAACCTTTTTGGACAGCAGTAACTTGACCGACCTACAATTCCAAATACAATCTAGGGAGACAGAATTTTGTGAGCAAAAAAAAAAAAAAAAAAGGATTTTAAAAAAATGTAGGATGTTACTGAAAAAGGTGGTAAAAACCATGGCGAATGTTGCAAATAGTAATCCTTTGCTTGGAGGGGCTGGTAGGCTGTTTTATAACAAAAAATCTCCAAAAACTGGTCTTCAAATAGAAAAAAATGATAAAATGTTCCATAACAAAGCATCCATGGTGGACAGCTTGATTTCCTCATATGGCACCACTGGACATTCTTAAGAATAAAAAAATAATAAAAAGGGCTAAGATGTAATATTAAGTCCTCAGATGATAAATCCATATGGTTTTCTTCATTACACATGTACTAGCTCCATCTGGTCCGCAGTAAGTCCATGGGTATATGTCTCTGTGTGCATTCCAGTGTCTTGACGTAATCTTGATGTACAGTATGCACCACTGCATTCTTATCTATATATAAACAAAGGAAATGTACTGTGCAACCAAAAATAAAAATCATCCACACTAGTTGATTTCAGTCCTGGAGAAATCCATATGAACAGGAACATAATATTGTACAGCACCAAGTCCTACAATTGCATAATCCACAATGTACCTAATTCAGAACAAATCCAATGGCCTGTATGTTCACCTTCACTACATCAGATGTTATTGGTTCCATCAAAGCTCCCATTCTCCAGATGATAGTTCATTTCATTAGTCCACATACTGGATGAGTTAGTTGCAAGAAGTATATTGTTCATCAAAAACAATCCGTGGCTTGTTGACGTTCTACATCCAGTGATGGGGAGCTGGGTAATCCATTCAGGCGGAGTCATACTGTATCCAAACATTGAAAGTCATCTTCAGCCCCAGCATAAAATACACCCTCCACGGGTATGCTCAATGCAGTTGAAAAATAGTCCTCCATCGATAGCCATATTTCTCCTCTACATCCACCATTAAGATTTTGTAGTTATTTCCAGAGTGAGAACAAAGCAAAAAAGAGCCTCAAACCAGAAATAAAACCAAATGAAAATGATTTAAGAACGAAAAAAGGAAATGAAAACCAAAGTTTTGCTCACTGTTTCTGTCGATTGTCGGCAGATGTCTCCCAAGTATTTACAGGCAGAGCCCTGATACCACATATAATCCCAAAGAAAGAAAAAAGAAAACCAAAGAAAACCAACACCTCGTGTAACATAATATCCATGTGTTTGATGAGTATTAATCCAATGAGGGGATTTATATCCTGAGTATTTTATCCATAGGATCCCGACTGTGGAGGAGAAGCAATGCATATGGAACACTTTTTTTTTTTTTTTTTAAAGAAATCCAATTATTATTTAATGTGTCATACATAAATAGATGTGAAATAACTGGAGGTAAAGAAGAGTAAGATATTAATCCACCATGGGCGGTACTGTACTCCAGATCAGGATGATCCCAGGTAATGCCGCCGGAACAGAAACACTTCCGCATCCGTAAATCCCATGGGAATCTTATGACATCCAAAACATGCCCTCGATTCTCCGCAAAATGTTAAATCCAACTCACATGGTGATTTACTTTCAAAATGGTGCATAACCCATTACTAAATACCTTAATAAATAATCAATTTGTGTTCGTGATGCACGAGCATGCTCTCTTTGGACCTCTCTAAGCATGAATCCAAGAGCAGCGAAGGGGCTCAAAGGACATATAGGGATGCCTGAGGAAACAGGACTGTGTGAATTCCTTTCACTCTTCACTTGCATTTCCCCCCCTTTCTTTTTCAGTGTTTTTGGGCTTTGTTTATCCCCCCAAAAAACAATATACTAAATGATCAGAAAATGCCTGATGCCTGAAAAAAGAGTTTCTACAAGAAACAAAATGTCCCCCTGCCTTCAGAGAAACTACTGTATGTCCACTTACCCGTCTAGTCTGCGTTCATAGCGTCCATCTCTGCTGTGGAGTGATGCAGAGGGCCCATAAACTGGGCCCCCCGCCCCCCTCGTGAACCCTGATACATCCCGCCCACGAGAGCCTATGGACAGGCTATCATCCAGTCCGCGGGCTGCACTGGGGATCGTTCCTGGCTCATTGTAATCTGTGCGCAGGTCTCTGTCCCCCATCTTGTTGATGGAGTTGTGAGCCTTCTGAGCACTCTTAATGTCCACAAAATCCACAAAAGCTGCAACGCCTCCCTCCGACCCACGCTTCGGCAGGACCTTGACACTCTCCACACGTCCATATCTGAGATAAAGAGACAGGGGTACAAATAAACATACCACAGTCAACATCTTTTTAAGATATGTCATTATACTTCCAAGAAATTCCAAAATGTCAAGCCTCCAGATTTCCTAGATTTACAGGACACACAAATGCATATTAAATTGTCAATGAAAAAAGTATGTCGTAGGCTACCTATGGCCTCAAAAAGTGGGATATTTTGTGCTTATGCAATGGATGCCAGCTTGGCTAATTGTGCATTTAGAATGCCAGTAGACCTCTCTCCCACTACCAAGAGCATGGTTGGCAGTCTCAACTCCCAATCCAATCTTGCTGAGTGAGTCCATGGGTTTAAGCCCCTGTAGTGTGTTTACATGGATCATGGCTATAACCCAACTACAATCTTTTTCTGAAAATGACAATATTACAATAATGGAGTTGTTAATAGAATGTGCTCCCCATTTACATGAATCGTCTGATTTACCACTAGCAGACACAGTTAATCAAAGTTCCACCAGCTCAAGTTGGACTTTTTCCCTAATCTAACGAACTTGACTCTTGCTTACTGCTCACTTATGACAAAGACTTTGCTTATGACTGATTTTAACTTGGACTTCTGTGTTTGGTGTTTTTGAATCGAGAAAGTACTTGGATTTTCAAATGTACTAACATGTAAAATAAAGCCTGACATACTAATTTAATAAGGAGATAAACCATCATCAGAATGCATGAAGGTACAGCGACTTAAATTTTGCATCCTACATCTTAACATAAATAAGCACTACTTTTAGCTATATCCATCTTAGGAGCATCTGCAATTCATGCATTAGTTCACTGATCTTCACTTCAAAGTGTTATGGTTAATAACAAGTAATAGCCTAAATGCTGTGAGAAATAGGGCTACAATATTATTTCACTTGCCTACAATTTGCCAGTTAGCCATCATATTCCCACAAGACAGGACACCAAAACCAAGCAGAGAAATATTAGAGATATCATTCTGTTATTTTCTTACAAGCCCTCAATTGATTATGCAGAAATACATTTGCCATGTCTTGAGTTCGTGGTTTTATTTCAGATTTCCCAACCTGCCCATTTTCACCAACCTCAAAAAAAAAAAAAGTTATGATATAATATGTTCGCCCAGCGAACAGTGACCCCGCCCCCAATGAACTTCACTATCTGCATGAACACAGCAGAATATACGTGTCCTTTTCTGAGAAGACCAATTCTACCAAGAGAAATATCCGTTTTTGCTTTATTTTTATTTTTTTAATTACACGTCGATGATGATGTTTCTTGGGATGACTGGCTTGTCAACTTCAATATACACATAGCCCAACTTCACATCGACGCATTGACAAATCTGCTAAATACGGAAATGTGTTCATGTACCAAAGGTACAAGGTACAAGAGTTCTGCTGAAATGGGTTATCGCTTAAAATGTGAGCAGAATGCCTGTATATCACCCAAGTCTGTCATGGGGCAATATAAAATCGTGGAACTGCATACACTGCTTTAGAAGGGACGCACTGTCCCGAAGGCATTCTATGTTGCATGAGATCCCACAAAAATACCCTTCGCACGCTTCGCTACAAATTGTTTCTTGGAGGTGTGCTGCGCAATATGCCTGTTACCACATTGACTGTACAACCCTCGTCGCCATTTTACAAACCTATTCACACTGCTTACTCATTCTCCCGTCCCCATCTTCAATAACAAGCCCTCCGCATCGGACTGCCATGCTTTGGCACTGAAACAAACATTTGAGCATGGGAGCAGCTCGGTAAAATTGGATCATGGGGGCTGCTTCGTATTTTGTCGTTTCAGATCACATTCAGATGTTTCAGGGGCAATAGTTATAGGGCTACTGCCGTTCAAAATATCTGCATCGAGTTAAATTTAAGTAAATTAAGTAATGAGCAGTCTTTTGCATCTTTATAGCCCACTAAAGACATTTGACACTGTTATGCTGAAAAAGGCTACACGCGATCAATTTCAACAATGATACTGCAAAGCATTACAACAAGACCACCCGAAAAATAACATAAGGTACCCCGAAATGACCAAACCATCACTCTACATAGCGTGGATACAGTTGCAAACCAGCGACTTCCACAAGGGCATTGAGCGGGAATTTGCTGAACCAACCGCAAGCAAGCCACGAGCGCGTTTCGCTTTTTTTGTTTTATTACTAACATGCACATGCTCTTCTTTCATGAAACATTTATCGTCACTATTGATACATTTGGTGAAATATCACGTTCAAAGTAGCAACAACACACATTTCAATACCGGTAAAATAAATACAGGACCTAGGTTTGACACCGACTTCAAGCATACAAATTAAAGATGTAACGTTAGCCTAATTTATAGCTAGACACCTCAATATTTCTGCATCATGTTTGGGCCTTCACATGCTTGACAACGAATAATTTGTCTGACATGTGATATGACAGATAGATCAGACCAGTCCCACGGTCCACGCGGTGGAGACTTATACAAACCCTGTAGCTGATAACTTTTTTTTTCCTATTTGTTTTCATAATTTATCTCTCAGTTTAATTATTAAACTGTTTGCTGTCACAGACCAAAGAACCTGGGAGACAATTCTCACATCTAGTAACTATGGTTACCAAGTTATCCTAGTAGGTTGCTAACGAACACCAGCTACCCTGGCGCTGACCATGTTCTCCTTTTAGATACATTGCGGAACTTGGCAAGATGAAACTTTAAAAATACATCACCAGTTCTTCTAAAAACTACTGAAACAAATCATGTGTAAATTAACGTTAGGGTTTACTCGTGAAAACATGTAATACACAGCTAAGTTACTGAACATCAATGAGCTAGGATTTTCAAGAAATTTAGGATTACATTTTCCTCTTCAAAGTTATTCATTTGCATTAATTCAGAATTGTGTCTAAGTTATATGTTATTAATGACTTGGACCACGTCAACTGATCTGGCAATAGCTTTCTTTCTTTTTAAGCTGACAGTGACTGGCAGACATGGCAATTCGTGTAGTGCAACTACACTGCTGACAACAGTGTCCTAAATCTGAGCAATAACTTCACTGACTTGCTTTAAGATATGTTAATTGTAAACATCAAATGTCAACAAATGCATGCGATGTTTAGCACTACAGGAGCGTCCGCGAGCTAGTAAAACCTGTACTGAGGCAACCTTCATGTTTACTATCCCTAACACTAGGGATAGGCAGGTTAACTACAACGTTAACCGAACGTGTTGTGATAACATTAAAGTTTTTAAGATAACCTGGAAAACTGCAGCGATCCTCCAACATAAATAGCAAGCCGTTTCGCATTTTCACATCAGTAATGTTAGGTCTGATGTTGGTGGGTTTCATTAAGAATAGTGTACCATGTCCATATTTCATACCTAAACATGGCTAATGTTGGCTAACGTTACTTAACATTAGCGATAACGCTACCGTATCAAAACTCATAGATGGCTAACAAGCTAGTTGTCCAGCACAGCTAACGTAACCCAGTGCAGCTGTTAAACATCAAAGGTTGGCTTTGCAATGCTGCCAAATAAATTATCCAACCTTTTTAAATTAAATTGCTGGCCAGTAGGTTTGCATTTCTGACAGAAGAAACACTGGTTGAAATCAGCTAGCAATCGTTAGCGATAAATCTTCGGAGTTGTTTTATTTGTGCTATTGGTTGTAAACTAATGTTAGCAAGCTAACTTACGTTAATGTTAGATATCGTTCCCTTACGTTATCTACCTAAACAGTTAACTATACGAAGCTTATACATGAACTTAAGTTACTTAACATGTTATTCAATTAGATTTGCTGTAAACATTAGCTTGCTAACTCACCGTTTGAAGTGTTCAATAATCTTCTCCTCTCGAACATTTTCTGGTAAATTCCCCACCCATAAGTGTCTGGTTTCCCGGACCATACTGCGAAATCTTGTCCCCCGACCATACAGATAACTGTGTATGTTTTAATCCAGACCAAATGATTGTGTAGGTTGCAATCCGGGCGCTGCGATATATTGTGAGTGAATCATCGACAGTTAGCTTCGACTGGATCCCACCATTGGACTTGCTTCTGTGCTTGCTCCTGGACGATGTGTATGATTCTGCTGTCTAGGAGAGCGCGCGCTGTCAAGAACGCGCTCCATTGCTGTTCGCGTGACCAAGCGCGCCCCTGATTTCACGCGACCTTTACTTTGCCTCGAGTTCTACCCAAGGAAGTGATGACGCGTGTTGTACTGTTGGATATACGAACATTTCAACTAGCCTAACTAAAAAAAAAAAAAAAAAAAAAAACAAGACTTGTTTGTCTTTTCTTTACGCTGGCGGACAGCCAAAGTGTTTGCAAAATCACCCACCCCTACATAGTTAATACGGCAGCGTTGTGTTTAGGGGAAACTCTTCTTCAGTAGCCTAATTCTTTCTACAAATTGTATAAAGTAAGATCGGATAGTTTAAACAGTCTTGGATAAGAAAATGACACATTCAATACAATAAAACGTTTTCATCACACAAATGATTGCGGGTTTTATGGAGGATAACATTGTATGGCTGGGAGGCATCATTTGCAAATAATCCCCCCCAAAATTGTCACTTTCCCTGTCTGCAAATAGGCCTTCACCACGCACGCGTTAAAATGCGGCAAAGAGGGACTGCAGTGAGGGCAACGCATGCGCAAAACACGCCCACAAATACATTAACCACAGACGGTTTGTGAAGACTGGCCCTGTGGAAGAAATGTCTGCGAGAGGACAAGTTACGGATTGTTGTGTTCCTCAGACAGGCGAAAAGGTCCACTTGAAAAAGTGGGAAAGCTCTCTGCACCTGGAATTACATGCTTCTTATGATCAAGGCCATAAGTTCTTGTCTGCAACGTTCGCCTGAAATGCGAATACGAGGCGATAAGACAATGCAGCAGTAAGCACTTTTGGACCGGAATTTTACCATATCACTGATTAATGGAATTATCTTGCTCCACTATGCCAAGATAACACACCACAGATCTCCGACAGGCTCTTAGTACATCTATCGTTATTTTTGGGAAGTAATAATGACTTATTTCTTCATAGTCCCATGTCTTATTGTTGAGGATCTAGAACTCGAGGGATTCGTCTGGCCACAGAACAAACTGGATATGTATTGCAGCGCATTCTCATCAGTCATTCCAAATAAAATCCTTGCCTAGTGATCGCGTGTGTTTTTACAAAGCCATTTAAATCGGTTGTTTGTTGCTTCGTCTTCAGATAGACGCCATTTTGTCTCCTTGGTCGTCCAAAATAAACTATTTCAACGTTTCGGCCATTTTGTGATGCCCGAGAGTCTAGTCTGATTGCGATTTCAGGGCGAGTTACCACGGTATTGTGGAGAACCTAAAAGTAGGCTACATTGTAGCAGTATCATTGATTGGTGAACAAGTAACATTTTAACAAGTCTGCGTCTGACGTTGTTCTGATATTCTGCAAATGTGACATGGAGTGCTGAAGATTAAATTATTGAGTGAAAAAGATGCGGAATTAGTGACCTGGCTATTGTTTCAATTCGTGGTCTGTAGCTACATTAGGCCCACCTGCACCACCCAAGAAAATACTCAAATAAACTCACGATTAGGACATAGTGTTTACGGAAATAAATAGGGCTATGTTAACCGTCAGACTGGGTGTTGTTGTCAACATCATAATGAAGACCTTGCGATCGTTCTTACAGATGCACTTTACGACCTGATCAGGCTTTCTACTTGCGCACTCTCCCTGTCCAAGAAGATGTCTCAGGCCTTCTCTGAATAAGTTAAGGTACTTTTAATAGTGTCGAAAGGCCTCGGATTTGCAATTTGATATTGGCTAGTTGGTCGATAAGTTGGCCGATGGAAGTGTCAGTGTTAGGGTAAGCAGTCACATTCAAGTAGCGATGGCAAGTGGGTAGGCTAGGCTAGCTGGGTTTTGATTTTCAGAATGGCTCACCAGATGTTTTAAAAGACAGAAAATAGACAAATCATTGTGTGTAAAAAATTGTTTATTCCAACAAAGCTATTTGAGTGCACATTGAAATTTGATTTGGGCTCATTACAACATGAAACTACAGGACCTCATGAAATTATGTGCCCGAACCCTTCTTGGATATAGGACTTCTTCACATTCATTCTGGCCTACTGCCAGTATTTTCTCATAAAAGTCCTCATACACACATAATGCTAAAAATATAAGTTATCACAAGAAATCTCCTATGTGGTAGCTCTAAATACTGACAGCATGTCTCAAAAGTGAGTATGCAAGTGAGTACACTTTGGCATAATATAGCAGCTGATAGATTTGTCTCAACATTCAGTCTTTCACATCTAAACAGCTGACAACAAAGACACCACTTCATACATGCCCAAATTGTGCCCAAACTGTCAATATCTTGTGACCGCAGCATTTTCCTGTTTTAACCTATTGGCTTGAAATTCACCATAACGGCTGTTTCAACTGGAATCCTCTCCCACTCTTTCATCTTCATGAGGAGATCACTGGCTTGTGAATGTTAGGCACCTTGCTCTCATGCAAGCAGCACGTGCTGCCCCAGACCATGATGTTTCCACTACCATGACTGACTGTAGAGATGGGTCAGTTGTTTTGTTGCTTCTCACCAGATTGTTGTCACACACGCTGGCCAAAATAAGTTGATTTTGGCCTTACGTGCTAAAGTCAGGCAATTCAAGAACATAGATTACTGGAACCATGAACTGAGGTCCAATAAAACCAGGATAAACTTGTGCAGGTGGTGTCCAGTATGTGTGGTGATACCCTGGCTAGCACCAAGACGACCGTCCCTTCTGTGAAGTCAAGCATGGTGGTAGTATCATGGTCAAGGATTGGGCTGCATGCATGACATGCCACTTTTAGGCTGCAACATGAGAATGACCCAGAACACACCTCCAAGATGAAAATTCCTTTGCTGACGAATCTGAAAGTGAAGGTGATGGACTGGCCAAGTACCTACTGTAAAACAGTTTGGGCACCTGGGACGTGCGGAAGGTAGTGGAGAGCAAGGCATCTAACATCCAGAGTGGGAGACGATTCCGGTATAATCCTGTGCAGTTCTGGTGAAGCCCATATAGGGTTAAAGTAGCCTTACAAGCCAGACTACATAAAACATAAAAATGTATTGTCTGACCATGACTGATAGACCCTTGTGTATTGTACAATGGCTACAAATAATCAGCACAACTAACGAGCCGAATCAAACACCACGTTGTCTGAATACGGCCTATAGTGTTGTGATTGGATAGACACCTCCGATGCATGAGTACAGCTCATAGCTAGACGAACTTGCTGAGCAAATTCAATTTGCTACTGCTATAGTACTTCTACAGTTCTAGGGTTATGGCACTGCATTAAGTTGGTCCTCTCATAAAAATATCAACAGTTTGGCCACAATTTGGCATGTACAGTATAGTGGGAGGCATCACTTTTGTGGGCAGCTGTTAATGGCTGTTTGTTGCACTATATTCAGAGAACAATAAATCTATTTCTATTTCTAAATCTATTCTAAATCTATATCTCAATTTTGAGATATACTGTAGGCCTATATAATAAATTAACATTAGAGTTAACTACTCTTGAGGTCTATTCATTTTTTTTGTTTGAATGTCTTTGGTAGTTTCCTCTCTGGTTTCTGTACATTTCTGGTGTACTCTGCAAAAGATAAAGTTGTTTTAGGTCACATTCATCCATCCATTCATTCAAAGATAGGGCTTAAGGATGAAAGAAAATGCTCATGGGCTCACGTTATTTATGGCATTCAGTAAGTCCTCAGAAGGAAAAAGACAAGCTGCTTCTCCAAGAAAACATATGAGAACATGGAGCATATCTGCCCATTGCCCCACTGTCAGCAAAAGCACGAAAAGGCCTCCAAGTCGTACAACCACATTGTGAAGAGCTGCTTGGCTACTGGCCTGCTGTTGCTGTCCTGAAGGATAATTAAAATTGTGAATTAGTTTTAGTTCCCACCATCACCATTCCCATCTACATTGACTTTCTACTCACCTTGCGTGGAGACCACAAGCAGTACATAGCAGATTGTTAAGGGTGTCCAGAATCGAATAGCCTCTGTGGTTGAAGCAAACTGTTGATTGATGGAAGTTAAAGCAGCAATTGCAGCCACAGTAAATGTGATGATAAGAAGACTGCACAAATAGGTCAAGATAGAGGATCCTGAGGTTAGCAGGCCAATACAGACACCACAGTAGCGCTGTGAACTGTGCAAATGGAACAATGTCTTCACATGTTGATGCATACGGGAACACTGACTGGCAAGGTACCAACTCAATGCAGAGGCAAGCAGTAGACTCAACCAGCGATGTGGTGCCTCCTTGTGGAGAAAATGAAGAGTGCAGCTTAATGCACAGCCCACAGAGAACTGACACTGGACTAGTAACCTCTCTGTATAACCATTGTGAATATCCTGTATAGAAAAATAGGGGGAAATGTCTTTAATAACTGGACACAATATGGTCTAATATAACAAATTAAGCCTCAAAAGAAAGGGGTAATCTTACTGGTCCTGCAGTGACTTGTGCTGCAATAGCTCTGACAATGAATTCAAGAACAAATAGTGATGTAACTCGTGATCCTACAACAGCCAGGATCCCTGTAAGGAACCAAAACTGAATTGCTCCAGACAGCCACCTCCTGGTGTTGGGTCTCTGTTTTGCTTTTCCTTCATTACCTTTTTCATTTTCAATTCTAGATGGAATTGGACAAAAATATAGTTTATTATTAACTATATTATCCACTCATCAGTAGGCCTAAGACATAGGCTGGTAATCAGATGTAATTAGAAGGAAGTGAATCTTGGTGATGCATTAGAAATCTCAGTGCATACACTTATAAATGGATTGGAATGGATATAATATATATTTTATTATTGTTCTCACCTCTCTGACTCAATGAATAGGTGAACTCTCAGTAGATTGCCAAGAACTGAGATCCCACATGCACCAATAATTCCTGTTTTCAATAAATTAACGTTCCTATTAGTCTTATAGGAGATAGCCTATGCCTTTTAACAGCAAGCCAATAACACATTCATAACACATTTCTGCAGAAAACTTTGACGTCTCACCTTGCAGGAAACTATCGACAGGACTTTCAAATAGTAGCCAATTCGGTATAGGCGGGATTAAAGAAGCAAAAAAAGACAGCATCGCGCTGTCTTACGTTTGTCTCCACTTAACTATCTTTTAGAAAACGTGGACAAAAACAGGCTACGTTACATGTGGTCTATACTATTTAATAATGTATCCAACGTAACACATATCACTCGGTCCCCTTCAGATTTCACTGTAGCTTTGAAGCGTTTCAAAGGTCAACCAATCAGGTATGTGGCAATATGACTCAACCGTGACGTTAACGCATCACAAAATAAAAGGTGTATGAGTTATTAAGGTAAAAGGTCATTATGGTGGGTGTATTGGAGGTACCATTCTTTCTAGAAGTTGCAATCCTACTCCATCACTGTCTTGGTAGGCTGATATGAGATGTCAGGAGACTCTAACTCTACTTCTCTAACCCAACGCGTTGGTCCAAATGTGATGATCACTTTGGCCCATAGTGGACTAATAGGCCTATCTAGTAGGTCCAAGGATATTTATTCATTATCCCATAACTGCTTATAACTTACTTAGGCTATAGAAACTCCACTGAATACCGTTTCATTGTGCATAATTCACTGAAACAATATGTGAGAATTCCACTAAAGCAACATGAGTAGCTATTTAATATACAGTATGTTGAGCAGAATCAATGCATGGTTAAGTTACTACAATAATTCATTGTTTTTTATTTATTGAATTTATAAGCTTATAGCACTAATAACTGGTATGGAAATTGGGAAAGAAAATATAAAATCTGTGAGGTAGCACAAAGGATTTTTTTTTAAAGAAAAACATCCATATAAAAATTAGTAACAATGTTGTGGATTTGTTTGATCAGAGAATAGGAACCAGGAGTAAGTAGGGGTAGTCTAAAGAACCTTCATTCATCCCATAATTGAGTCATTTAACCATCAAAGTGACAACAAAGCTCTAATTACTCTTAAAGATGTTGCCTGGTTTGCCTAACACATCAGATCAAGAAACGAAAGGGAATAGGCATATCCTCCATCATTTTTTTGTAGTGGTCGTCAAATATGGTGTTCTGCTCAGGGCTGAAGTGATTTTGCCAGTCACCAACCTCTCCTGTGGAAAATGACACAAAGAAGAATGAAATTCAACATAGCCCTGTCACCTCTTTCTGACAGCGTTATTCTATTCTCCCTTCTGTCTCTGACCTTTTCTCAGGAATTCTGAGGCTTGTCGATCAAAGATTCTGTCAGGTACAGATGAGTAGTTAGCCATAGGATTGTCACGCATGGCAACAAATGTTGTTTTCTGTACTATGTCATCAATCAGTGCCTTTGATAAGTTTTGTCCAAGAAAATGAGCAATGCGTTCCACCTCATGGTGCGGTTTCTGGTGGGCAAAAGTATAGGAACAATTTCAGAGGGAAATAAACAAAGCCAATATCACCTCTATTATCAGGAAAATGTCATGAAAAAGCAAACTGAATACACAGTAGACATACCTCCTTCATGTTTTCAAAGAAAAGGTAAAGAATATTCTTTTTTTCCCTCTCTCTCCAGTATCCTTTAACATGATCATACCAAGAACCCCACCCCACTGTGGAATATAAGGTTTATATGACTTAATGAAGAAACTATTCCAAACATTCTAAATGAGAAATCAAAACCACTCATGTACCAATAAAATAAAAACATAACAGTGAATTCTACACACATTGTCCTTTCATGAATTTATCCAAGTACTGATCCCAAGGTCCTGGTTCTGGCTGTACCTGATTCATTCTGTCAAAATGAAAATATGACACAGCATTGTCTTTTGGATTACGTGCCATGTATATAACCTATAAAACAGAAACATAAAAAGAGCAAAATTTATTTTTTTATTTTAATTTAATCATACTTTCATTTGGCCTGTGTTGAACAAAAATGAGGAGAAACAACATGTAATATTCATTGGCCGGCTCAAAGTACGATGCTATTTTTAACAGTACATATTTTACCTTACAACCTGCCTCCCAGAATGTTGCAGGTACAAGCTGGATAGGCAGATGTGTTTTAATAACTCGTGGAGGGTCCATGGTCTCTAACTTGGTTATACCTAAATCAACAATTTGTGGTAACAACACTGTCACAGATATTTCAGATGACAAGGAAAATGAAGGCAATTGTGAACTCAAATGTACTGACCAGATAATGTAGGATTTGGGGAGGTCATCTCAAGAAAAGGCATACGTTCGTGAGTTGGAGCACGTTTGCACATCTCAAAATCATTGTGGTTTAAAATCATGTCAACTATCTCCTGAGTCCATGTTGTTCCTGTGTGGGGGAGGGGGGTGATGACTATACACATAAACCATTTTAAATTATAAAATACTTATGGCCAAATCCCCATTCTCTCAATCACTGCTGCAATGCCTACCTGCTTTAGGGTAAGTGGCAATGAGAAGGTCACTTGGGTGTGCTTTAAATCTCTCTACTCTTTCCCAGTATGTGGCGATTGGCTTTAGCAATGGTATCCCTTGCACTTCTATCAGTGGACAACGAGCTTCCCATTCCATCTTCAACCTGCAGGGATATATGAGTAAATCTCAGTCATTGAATTGCACGATAACAGGGATCCATGCCTTGAGTCTTTCCCCTGCACTCTAAGGAGCTGAATAAAATGCTGAAATACAGAGCAAACAGACAGTGTAACGTTAGGTTATGGTGATGTGGTCAAAGAAACAAGGCAACATATGTTCCGTTCTCACTGCTCTTGGCGGCATAACATTAGCCTAAATGTGATTGTAACGTTGTGATCTTTTATTCTTTAATTTGGTCTGCCATACAGACAATCTTGCAACCCTGCAGACATAAGTCTTACCTGCTGAGGTTCCTTGCTGGAGAATTTCATGCGGTTGTTTTAAAGAGTTCAAAGTCCAGTGCATTCATTGCTTGCTAGCCTGTTGTTGTTGAAAGTCACCTTTTATACGAATTGTAAGGATGTTTGAAATAGCCCTCTTTAAATTCCTGACTGAATCAATTTAACTGACCGGATTCCTCTGTCTGTCAACTTAATTTGTGTTCTTTCATGTTGTGCAGTCTTTAAAATGAACGAAAACAGACACATTTGAAAAAGCCACTGAAGTTGGGGAACAGATTAGCTGATGCTCACACCCAGTACAGTAGGTGCCACTACTGCGCTCTTCCTGCAAAACGCAGAAGAAGACGGTGCGCATTTGCTTGTTGTGTTGGGGGAACCCCATTCTGACGAAGAGAGTGTATCATGGATGATGATGAGGTTGCCGAAAGCTGGGAGGAGGCGGCAGACAGTGGGGTAAGAGAGATATTTTGACGGATTAAATAACAGTGTTACAAGGGGTAAGGTGTTTCCACAGATACTTACTCTGAATACGTTGGCCTAATAACTGAACTTACTGTGCTAGAAAGTAACTAGCCAAATGCTACTAAAGGGGTAACACGGTTTCACGGCGAGGTCGGAAGTAGGCCGCCACTTAAAGGGGAATGGAGTTGGATGAGTTATTTTAAGACTTAGTTGGCACTTTTACTCACTAGAGGTATGTGACGACAAGAGGAGGTGTCTGTCATAAGGATTTTTTTTCTTTTTTTACAAAGACGCCATTAATAAGCGTCAACTGAGATTTCAGTGTCTGCCCATTACCTGAAATACGATCATAGTCTTGGCTAGCTAACGTTCTCACCGCTAGCTGATGTTAGCAAGCACAATTAGCTCTACTAAACCCGTTTCCCCTCTGAGTTGGAAGCATTGTAACGTTAGACAAATATAAATTTAATTTAAGATTAACGCAGGAAGTGTTTTTCAGGCGAAGCCGCTTGTACGCTTATAATTTAACCTTTAGTTGGCGCTACTAGTGTAGTTGTGAAGGCCACTTGTGGCTAGCATAACTTGGTTTTGGTAAGGCTAGAAAACTCAACATGGTTAGCTCAGCTAGAGGGACTAGGGTAGCTATGGTAAGCTAGTCTCATGATCATTATTTTAAAAACCTTAAGCCACTAGATTCTAACTTGATAGTCTTTACCCATGGGAAATTGGAAAGTTGTAACGTTACTACAGAAACAACATATTGTCTTATCTGCAGCCAATTTAATATCTTGCGTTCTCTTTAGATTGACAGCTGAAATGATTTGCAATGCCGTAAAGTTTAACACTTTGATATTAGCAAGTGGTCGGCGAAACTGCTACCAAGCAAATCTAATCTACCACTGGTTTTATATTTTTGCGCATATAGCGATGTGAAACGTTTCCTATTCGGTTACCGATATCTATTGTCAATACACGTAATTACTCCCGAAAGCATGGTGGTGTTTCCTTTGCTCACAGTTTGTGGCTCCGTCCGAGATCCTACGTGTTTATCGTAAACAAGTCTGACTAAGCCAATTGATTACATAGCTACACGCAATTTGCTGAATCAGACCAAAAATATATGGGATTAAAATTATGGACTGGGCCTTTAAACTGCTATGCTGGCGATGTATAAATAACTCTGAAACTGAGACCCTCTTGATCTCACATGTTCCTGTCTGTCCCATTCACAGTACTCAACATGTCGGGCAGTCTGGATAGAAATTCTAGGTGCAGTTCTTAATGCAAATGTGTTTCTGTTTTAGGAAATGGAGAGAAGATTGGAAGAGAAGCTAAGAATAAGTCAAAAAGAGAGGTACAGACTTTGGCAACTAAACTTGTGAAGATCAGTCTTGATACACTCTGGTGGTGCTGATTTAGCTTCTTCATTCACCTTTAAAAAAAATTATAAATATATATTTTTTTCCTCCCTAGGATGTCAGGTGGGAATGCAGTGCGGTCTCCAATGAAAACAGCCATTGTTATCCAAGATGACTCTCTTCCAGCCGCTCCCCCGCCACAGATAAGAATCCTGAAGCGTCCCTCTAGCAACGGATCCCTGGGATCTTCACTGACACAGACACGCCCAGCCCCACAGGTGAAGTCTCTAGCTCAGCGGGAAGCTGAGTATGCTGAAGCTCGGAAGCGAATCCTGGGCAGCGCCACTCCAGAAGACACACCACAGGAAAGACCTAATTCTGACAGGTAACTTTGATGTCACAATTTTTCAAATATATCTTTTTATTATTATAAAAGTACAGCTATTTCAAGTCACAGTGTATTGCCTGGGTATCTCTCTCTTCTCTCACACATGCACACTCTGTCCTCTTTTAACCATCAGATCACCAAGAATAAACACCACTCCGTCAGACGACACCCGATCAAACAATCACGTGGTCCGCCAGCCAGCTGGCCCAGATGGTACACAGGGCTTTCGGCAGCGTAGATAGGAACACAGATCTCAAAGGAGATGTGATGAGGAGGACTGAGGGGTCTGGATCTTCAGGGGCGGGCTCTTTTCTTTTTCTTTTTTTTTTTTTAAAGGAAGAATCCTCTGTATTTGACATTTCTGTGTAACACAAGGATGTGTGTGTTTTTTTTTTTTTGTTTTTTTTTAATCACCTCACATTTTGGGGAAGGGAGGGGGGGGCTTTTCGGAGAAGCAGAGGAAATGCATCCATACTGCTCTCTCCAAAGTACACTGTGATGAGGATGCTATTCCTCACAGACACTACTCACTGTGATGTACCTTGAGTACACCTGCCTGCCCCAGCCACCACCCAAACTCTTAAAAAGACGGAAGAAAAAAGAAATGCTACCGAATGATCCCCTCTCTATGTGACTTAAGGGACGCTGCCTTGAACTCAAACACAACGGTTGCAAGAGAACCTCACAGCAGAAGACTGACATTGACGTTGGACACAGACAGGTCTGTGTAACAAAAAAAAAATTACTAACTTTGAATAAATTGTAAGGAACAGGATTAGGGATGGGTGAAGACGTAAGCATGTGGGAAATGGAATCATCTGGACAGCAGGAAGGGCACAGGATGCCCACCCGTTCCCAGCAATAACACCACCTGTTGCACTCTTGATAATCAGTCAGTCCTCCTTACTGCTTATAGCTGTCCGTCTGTGTTGTATCAGCATTACTGTTCACCTTAAGTTTTCATTTAATGAGTAAGTCTGCCAGTTGCCATACATTTTTAATTAATTGGAAAGGAAAGAAGGTAAAACCCGGTTTCTGTTAAGTCGAAGTTCTATTGTTTACAATTAATTTTGTTTTTATTATTTTTCTTTATTTCTGCTTATGTCTTCTGTTATCCTGTCCTGGTTTTTATTTATATGACCTCAAGCAGCAAAGCAAAATGAATTAACAGAGGAAATGAGTTGAAAATATGTTTTTAAGTAGCTTTTCTGTATTTTTCTGTATGATTTATGGTAGTGGCTTTTAGATCCATGGATTTTTAGAACTGATCAGAAAATGAAAATGACAGGAAATTTTGTCTTGTAAATATCGGTTATTTCAAGCTTGTGCAGAGAAGCACCGGTGGGGAGCAGTGTACGGGGCCACGGGTTTCCCCATTCCCATTCACTCGCCCCCTCATATCTGCTGTCAGCTGAATACTCTGATGTGCTTTACTCCTGCAGGAACTCAGGTGTTCCATGAAAGTTGAAAGAGGTGTGGGTATTCAACAACGTATGGGAATCTCACATTTACTTGGTGGCCCACTATCAAGTTTTATCTGATAGTATGGTTATCCCTTCATTTGCTGAGTGATTGAAAAGCCAAAAAGGAGGGATGTAACCTTTTCTAACGAATGGAAGGTTTTTTTTTTTTTTACCCCCCTCCTATACTGTTGAACAGCAAGGATTTTGTAAGAGGGGACTACATGAAGTCTCTGAACAGGCCCCAAAAGGCTACATTCTGCTCTACAGGGCAAATGAGAATGTTGCCGTACCTTTGCAATATCACATCTACTGCCTTTCCCCCCCCCTTTTTTCTTTCACCACCTATTCAGTCCTCTTGTTGGGTTGTCCTTAACATACCTTACCAGGACCTTAGCAAAGGACTTCCCTTATGTTTTGTCTCACAGGGACTTTTAAAGATGTCTGATTATATCAATTTTATCCAGGGGAGTTAGTCACACGCTGATCAAACACAAATCTGCCTGTACATATTAAAGAAAATGGCCATTTAATAAAAGATTTTTAAAATAGTGCTGAAATGCATGTATTTGTTATGCTAAAGTGGAACTCCACCATGGCGGAGTTTTTACTCAAGATGCTTCTGAGGCGTTTTCAATAAGTAAATCATACTTGTCATGACATACTGCTGAATGCTTAAAAAAAAAAAATCTTTTATTGCACATTACTCAATACTTTGACCTTTTCACAGAACAGTGCTGCCATCCCCACACCATAAAAACAGTTAATTTACACATGCACATTTGTGTGTTTCCACTATTCCACTGTGCCTTATATAATAGGCATCTTTACTAGACCTGGTTCCCTGGTCATGTTTTACATGACAACAGATCTGAATTTGGCTTATGATAATCATTGGTGACATGATCGATTCCTTTTGATCACGGTGATCAATGGTATGGAGCAGTCCAAAGTGTGTGCTAGCTCAGTCCTATGACTGTGCACTGTGGTGAGGACAGTGGCTGATCCAGCGGAGGCCAAGAGGGACTCTCCGTTAGAAGGCTATCAAGGCGTTTGTATTGCTTTTTGGATTCACGTGGTCCTCGTAGCGTACGGAGGCAGTTCAGGACACCGTTGTCTATCAAAACCTGTGCAATAAAGAACCAGTTGTGACTTAAGAATGATCCTTCACATCATGGTCAACCAAAACAATCTGCTTAATGGTGTTCATCTTTTAATCATTTCCTGTTAATGCATATAGTGAATATAAAATAATTTTATAAAAGAAACTAGGTATCTGGGTCTTTTGTATGTCTCAATAAATGTGAATGTTCCAATACCATAATACTCTTATTAGGTGACACAGCATTGTACTTGACTATCTTACCTCCAGCAGGTAGCAGGTGAAGAAGTTGAGTGCAACCAAGGCAACCAGCAACAGCTTGTAGTTTATATCAGTGATTGGATAGAGCTGCAGTATCTGGTGAATGACGGTCGCAGGGAACAATACCAACCAAAACATGGCCGCAGACAAGATCAGCAGCAAGAACACAAACAACACTGTGGACAAAGAGGTGAAAGGAACAGAAAAACAGCTGTGTTTACCTCAAGCACAGTATGCCTTTGTGACTTGAAAAGCAGCCGAGATATCACTGAGTCATACTAGGGTAGAATCTAACACATTCCCATCGCTTCCTGCCCTTTCTTACCATTTGTGTATAATGGCTTTTTGTAGGGGTATCCCTTAGTCACGATGATGGCCATGAATATATACTGAAAGCCTGACACAGCAAAGACACTGGTGTCCTCCATGTTTGGCAAGTTTGCTGCTCCTGCCTTAGTGGAGTTGAGTGGAATAAACCTGTAAAACAAGGTCCAAATGTACCGTTTAAAAAACCCATTTGTTGGACATTTCCCTTGGAAATGCTTCTGTTTACCCCAAAATTGCAGATAAACATAATCTCCTTATATTAAAAGGTGGGATAAGCAATCCTGAATGTCAACATGGCTTTATGTTTATACATATTAAGTGCATTTCCCTTACCAGTCCTCAGAGTAGGTAATAAGCAGGGCTGAGACTTGACTGATGATTAGGAAGAGGGTGTGCAGCAGGAGACTCATAATGACAGGCAGAGCCAACAGGCTAGCAGGGGGCCGCTGAGGGTGAAGCTGGCTGCTGGGGCCTCCTTTGCCCATCACAATAGCCAGGAGGGTGACCAGAGCCAGGTCAAAGAAAAGAAACTGCAGGTCACCCAAGTTTGTTTTCACCTTTAGGGAAAAAATAATAATTGGAGGTGTATTACAAACACATCAGAAAAGAGTATGTGAGCGCTGACCTTCAGATGGAGCTCATTGAGTGCAGTCAGTTGGAAAAGAAACAAGAAAAGTTGGAACAGTGAGTCTGACTTTTTTTTTTTTTTAACCAAGACAATGACACTTACTGTGTAGAGAATAAGGACTGAAGCAAACTGGATCAGACTGTACAATGCCATGTACTTGAAGAGACTGAAGGAGGTCACAAGCGAGCACCTCCCTTCCCTGACAAGACAAGACAAAACACAGGATTATACATAATGTCATTTGCACACAACCCCTTGGGGGGAAATATGACAGGAGAAAAAAAAAAAAAAAAAAAAAGACAAAACATCTTGACGTCTGTCCCTGTGCATTTTAGGAGATTGAAACTAAACAGGTTCTTTTGCCTTCCAGGCATTCAAGAAATACCTTATCCATCAGCAAGGTAAAACAAGTGTAATGAGAGCAACATAGTAACACTAGGTGGTGCCTCACCGAATTAGCAGGGGCACACAGCTTATGTTGTTGGTCTTGGATGTGAAGGGAGAGGCCACAGATGCCTCGGCTTCTGAGAGAGACACGCCGACATCGGCCGCCCTAAGTGCTCCACAGTCGTTGGCTCCATCCCCGCACATACCCACTCTGTAGCTGGGAGAAGATAGATCGGTTTGTCTGCATGTTTATTCCAATACCATTTTAGCATCTCTGGCTGTTTATGACCAAAGCAGGTATGAGGGGGATGAGTGAGGGACGTTCATTATTCATTGGGTTAAGCAGAAAATTGCCATGGGGAAATAGATAAACTTCAAGACATAAAATGCTTAAAACAAATGTGCATGTGCTAAGACACATGTCTATAAAAATTAATAAGTTTGAGCAGCATTTTACAAAATGCTGGGAATTGGACATGTGTGCTTATGTACGCCATATTCATTTATTTCTTATAGAGCAAACCCCGTCATCATCAACTTCTCAGGGAATTCCCATTATGTATTTACATGTAGTACCAACTTTAATACCAACTGTGCGTTCCGGCATAGTTCAAACACTGAATAAGTGGGGAAGGTGGTCAAATTTGTCCCTCACACTTGTTTGCCACAGAAGTTGGGCAGCCTTAACAGATCCCATAGCAATCACTGCATACACACATGAATATATGGAATAATGGCCCGTGAGGTGTGCTGAGATACAGAGAAAATGGACTTAGCATCCTTGTGAAGTTCATGTCCACCTTTTCCTCGTTCATAAATTCTGTATAACAGCACTCCTCATCAGCCAATACAATGTTGATTTTTTAATTAATTTTTTTGCTTACATAAAACACTGACCTGAGGTTTGGACATGGTGCTATTTACAGTATATTTGTAAAAGTAGTGTTCTAAATATACATTACTATTAATCTTACAAACAGCAGAAGACATGTTATGCTAATGCTAGTTTAATGGAACTGATCTATGAACAGTCTTTTGAATATGGATTGTGTTAATGCAGTCATCCTCTATCACAAGCTTTTCATAAACTGGCTGTTCTTACTTGAGTTTCTGAAGGGCAGTCACCAGCTGAGTCTTCTGGTCAGGGGCCATGCGTGCATAAACTGTGGCCCGCATCAAAACCTAAGTTTGAATCATGGAAGTAAAATAGAATATTTAACAGCTAGTCCATTCCTTTCATGAAAGGAATACAAGAAAACAGGATTCCTTTGATCATACAGCCATCTTAGCTTGCATTTCTCAACTTCCAACCCTTCAAAGTGAATAACTGAAGATGATTTCAACAAAGCCTCAAGGGCATACACAGGCATGAAACACTAAATTGATGGTTCAGCAAATTTGTATTACCTTAGGCAAATACTCTGGGAAGAAGTCACACAAGGCAGAGAAGGACTTTCCATTGACAGCGAGGTGATAGCTCACACCACCCTGGTAAAGGCCCTGAGAGAGCGAGAGAGAGAGAGAGAGAGAGAGATGTCAAAATGTTGTGATGCCTCAGTGCAGTATTTGCAGAAGAACCATGAGGGCAGGCCATGCGGGTCACTGCAGTTTACAGATTTACAGACCTGGGCGAGTGTCTCCATTGCTTCTTGATGTGATGCTGCTGCCTCCCCTCCCGCCTCTCCCATGTGGAACTTCAGCAATGCTGGCGAATGGCCAGTGGGGGGCGATGCATGGACAAAAATCACCTTCTCGTGGGAGGCCACCATGCCACAACTGCGAGCCACATTCACCGCAGTGAGAATGTTATCACCTGACATGAAGGAACAGACTAGGTTAGACAGGCTCAGATGTTTAAGGCTATAGTATGGAAAAAGGGAGACAAATCTCTGCACTTTCACAGTTAACTTATAATCATAATATTCATGATCTAACTTGATTCCATCTAACTTGATCGATCTTATCAATGTGATCTAACTTGTCAATATCAGTAATTACCCAATGGTCTAACTTCACAATACTTTAAACTACATTGGAGACCTACAAGATAAATATTAACTCAGAAGTACAGAGGTATCAAAAAGAAATTACATTATTGACCTCTTTCATATTTACTAAGCTATACAAAGCATTTGGTGACTAATAGCAGCTATGTTCCCAGGCAGTGGGATCATTCTGAGTAATAATAATAATAATAATAATAATAATAATAATGTTTGCTCATACCTGTTACCATGACAGTCCGTAGTCTGGCCTGGCGAAGAATGCTGATGACCTCTGGACTCTCTGGCTTCACCTGGTTCTTCATCACCAGCAGACCCAAGAACTGCATATCTGTCTCTACCTCATCCCTACACCAGTAAGTAAGCAAGCATTTGTTAGAGAGGGGTTTTATGGCACAATGGCAACACAAAGTTGTAAGATTCTGCATCTGGGAAGATTTGTGTTCCACTTCCACTGCATTTCTTCCAGATATCTTTACCGTGAAATGGAGTTTAAGTCAGTCTTGTCATCGAGTGGCTTGTAGGCGAGTGCAAGTACCCTAAAACCCTCACTGGCAAAACTACGCAGGGTGCTGGTGAACTCAGCAGGCACTGTGGGTTTAAAAGAAAAGAAGAAAAAAACAAAACAAAGACAAAGTGAAGCAACTCTTGTTCCACCACACTGGGCAATAGAGCTTGCAACACTTAACCTCTGAAGTGAGCACTTGGCGCTGATTCTGTTTCCTTACCACTTTCAGTGTGGCAGTGGCTGGCCACCATCTCAGGGGCCCCTTTGAGAAAGGCAGCGGCCCCTTGTCCTCCGGGGGCCACCGTGATCACACTCATCCGCTGCAGCGCTGAGGAGAAGGGGAAGCGCTGAATAATGCCAACCGCCTGACTCATGGACTGCAGATGAAAAAAGGGAAGGGGGTGGGGGGATGTTGTTGAATGCAGGGACTCAAATTAGCAATAATCATAGTGAATCATACCACATGGCAAGACATCACGAGAAAACTTGAGTAACAAATTGAAGTGCCACACTGCTGCAGTAGCTGTTAGACAAATTGACATCCAGTCATTTTCAAATAAAAACGCCTGAGGCCTAAACATTGTTGCAATTTCATTGTTGTAAGTCTGCTAGGCAACTCCCTCATGAATCTGCACAAAATGCAAAAGACTGTCTTGTGGCTATGACATGTAACACCATGGGTCTTTTGAATATGTCCTAGGACACACTCACAGCTGAGAGACATGCCTTCCCTAGGGTTAGCATTCGTTATTTGCCTATACCTGAGCTCAGGTGTACACCCCCATCCCCATCCCCACTTACCTCACTCACCTCAGATGCAGTGCTAAGCCGCGCGAGAATCTGATGTTGAACGATAGCCGATTTATTTCAGGTGTGAGAAATCCTTGAATTTAACTGGACAAACGGCTTGTCCATCAATTTAATTGACGTGCAACTTCAGCCAATCACATCAAAAACCAACCGATGACGCTGTTGGATTCAAACAGAGACACTCCGCTACGTCACATCCTATACAGCAGCCAGCGCTCCTGATTGGTCCGGTTAGAGAATATTGGGCTTGAAATGCTTCCTATGGCTTCATCATCAGATCATTGCGCGGGAGGGGCTTAAAGCTACGTAGCGCATCATCTAACGTGAGTGAGGTAACATCCCCACCCCCCACCATGCACAACTACCCCACCCCAACCCTCCTCCGTGTTCTTCACTCACAATGTCATGGGGGAGCAACTCTTGAGGGGGAGGCCTCATCACAGCCAGCACTCTGCGCCCCCCAAACTCAGCGTGCGCCCTCTCATCTTCCCCAATGGGCTCCTCCAGCTCCTGCATGTGACAACACAGTTTCAACCCACTGTAAGTTTCAAGATTCAAGGCATATACTCATAAATAAGCATTTATAAGTCATGACATTTCTTGTACTCAAGTGCCTGCTCAACTTTGGAAATAAATAAAAAATAAATAAATGAGAGAGAGAGAGAGAGAGAGAGGAGAGATGGTGGCGCTGTTGCCTTGCTGTTATTCCACCAGACTCTTGACCCATAAACAGCAAAGGATGCTGATTAGACCAGTTAACAATTAACCTATTTTATAGAGCTCTCCAGAGTATTTGGAATAACAACATCCTCTCAGAGAGCTGTATGGGTGCCAACAGGAGTTTAGCCACATGTGTTTATGGTATAGCCTATTGCCTAAATTTATTTCACTTAGCCTACAACCAGGATATGACACATGCAGACAGAATGAAGAAAGAACATTAGATTCAGTTATAGGCTTATTTCAGACTGTGAAAATGTTCATCACAAAATAAACAAATACCTGTACATATGAATGCACAATGATCACATCCCTAATTTGGCTGACAGAACTTTAGTTAGGCCAACTGAAGTGCATGTTTTCTTAGACATAGCCTGTATCATTAAATCACTTTTTCAGACTGACCACTTCGCCCAAAAAATGTTTTTCAGGGACCACCTGCCCTCGCGCCCCCTCGCCAAATCACATGCTACTACCCTTTAAGCAAGTCATTTATAGAGTAGGCACTTCAAATGCTTTAATAAACAGTGAACCACAGGCCTGGCTCTTATATTCAGTGAACAACTAATCTTTGGCCTTCAAATAATGACACAGGCTAAATTCACATATTTTTATGATAATCAACTCGCGGACCACTTGAGCTTGCCCGCGGACCACCAGTGGTCCCCGGACCACACTTTGAGAACCACTGCATTAAATTGATTAAATATCAAGGAAATAATTATAAATATCTTAATACATTCGTAAATCCTTTTAGATTTGTTACTTCCAATCACAAGACTACGGAAGTAGGCCTAGAATGTAAGCAAGAGGATATCCAATGCCACATGCTCTTTCCATAGAAAATATGATTACTCTTATATATAAAAAAAAAGTCCCTGTGTCCTCACCCAGCCAGTGGACTCAATCATTTTGAGTTCCAGAGGGTCCCCCAGCTGCTGTCCTCCCAGCAGGGCCACAGTGTGACAGCAGGCCAGGCCAGTGAGCATGTGGCCCGGGGGCAGGAGGCGTGGATCCGGAACCAGTTCAGCAAAACTGCTGCCAGTGGCTTCCATTACCCCCCACACATCAAGACCTTCCTCCGTCAATGTACCTGTCTAGAGAAAACAGATGATGGAGTTTCTGTTTTCCCTTCCATGACTTCCATAACTCAATTGAATTATTACACAAAACTGACCCAAATGATTTGATACAGTAACACCTCTCTAATGATTATTGGCAGAACAGATACAAATAAAAAACGGAATTTTGTTATCTTATTCATGTAAATCTCACTGACATTTTGTGATGTGAATATAATATGCAAATCGAAAACTGTTATATAAAACAAGGTCATTTATTTACAACTGTATTTCTAACCTTTATCATGGCTGTTTAACTAGGTTTAAGCTTTTAAAAGGTTATGAATGGTCGCAGCCACAACTACAGCCAAACAATCTGGAGTGTTGTAAAACAGGTCTTACAGGATGTGGACTGCTCTTATTTCAGGTACGCATTACTTTTGTTGGACCTGTCTTGTTGAGCTAAAACTATGAAACCAGATATCAATGAAACCAGTCCTGCTTTTCTGCATTCAAATCCTGTTCAACTTGCTTAAGGAGGAATTATGAAGGATTGGACATTTCTGGGCCGTTTTCTCATTTCGCGCCAAATCTGTCCTCGCATTTTTTTCTACAGAGCCTATGTGTTTCCCAAAACATTAGTTGGTTAGCAGTGAGAAATTTCATTACAACTAATAAAGTTTTCTGACAAACCAGTCATTCAGTGGATGGATGGTAATTTTTTGTAGAATGTTTTTGTACTTATTATACCATGGCCTGATTCTGTTTTATTATGTTGTTATAAACAGTGCTAAATACATGGATGTGATTAATGTCCTTGAAACTTATATTATTTAATTCTGCTAACTGTACGTTCACTACTGAAATCGCTTTTGGAGCTCAAAAAAGCATCTGCTAAATTGTCTGGGTTCACCCAAATCGCTGTATCGCTCATGACGTGCCTGCTGTCATTCCATTAACAGCACAGCATTTAGAATTTACAGCTGAAATGCGTCATAGCTAATTTGCATAAAGTTGACAGTTTTTTTTTTAGCTTTTTTTTAGTCGCTCAAATCGCCCAAGTATTACAGCTGGTAGCTTTTGTCGCTCTTGCCCATAGAAAGTGAATGACTTCTGGCAATTTTACAGCTTTAGTAGCTGTTGGTGTGAGCATACAGTAATAAAGAATAAATAACTAGGAACAATATGAGCGTTGCGAGCTCAAGGGTTATTTACCTTGTCGAAACAGAAGAGGGAGACTTTCCCACATACGTTAATTCGGGGTGGGCTGATGCAGAAGATGCCCTGCTTCTTCAGCCGACTCTGGGCATAGATGGTGCCAGTGGTGATGGCTGCGGGCAGAGCTGGCGGCACTATGATGGTCACAATGTCCAGCGAGCGAATCACAATCTCCATCACAGTGGCCTGAAAATTAAGCACAAAAATAGACTCACTGCTAAAGAGAAAAAAAAGAGAGGGAAAAAAACAGAGCCACACAGCAAGACAGTGAACTATTAGAGCATTCTACTGAAAAGAACACATTTCTTGTTTGGGGGAATCAGTGGAAAATACAGCGTTGCGACATGGAGTCATAATTGATTGGCCTTATCTGTAAACCTTGGAAAAATGAAGGGAGGCCACACAACTTGTGTGAATCAATTGCAGGGGCAGATACAATTTCTGAGCAAACAGCGCAAACAAACACTGCCGTTCCAGAACAGAGAAAGGGATTTAGATTCAGTAACAATACATAGGCTAAGCCATAGTTAAAAAGATAAATAACTGAAGTACTCACATTGCTCAAACTCAGCATCACTATGCTATAAATAGTGCCACCCAAAGCTGAAAGAAAAGAATTCAGAATGTGGAGATCATTCTCATGTATGTAGACTAAAGAGGATAATTAATGTCTAGGTAAACTATACATGTAAAGATTTTCCATGGAAAATAATCTGCACTGAAATACAATATTGTCTGAAAAGTCAGATGTAAACAGTGAGGTATGTCGTCAATGTTTACCTAGAACTCCCAGAAAGAACAGAAACTTGATGGCATCCCGGTAGAAACGGAAGTTAATTGGTTGTGGATAGAGAATGGAGCTGACCAGATCTCCTTTAGCTGTGAAAAACCCTGAAATAGATCGAACACAATCCAGTTCACAAACACACTTCTGAATACTACTAGCAATTGGTGATTTAAAGGGAAATTACAGTTTAAATCAAGCCATATCCCAGTATCTTAAACTCACTTGAGTGCCCGGGAAATTTGAAACAATGAGGACTGAATACATGTACTGTAACTAAATGGCAGCAAACACCAGCTAATGAGGGCATGGAAATTCAGGGATATAGGTTGATTTATGCCAGACTTTTCCTTTAATTCTGCTAAGCAATAGTGGGTTGATAACAATATGTCAGTGAAAACATTTCATATGAAGCTAGACAGGTCACTTCACACAAATTTAGCCTGATTTTCAGGAGTGTTTATCAGGGCAGCTTACCGGTGCGAACCACAACAGCTAGAGCCCCTCTTCCCCCAGGACAGCCGCCTTTGGCCTGGATAGCCTGTGTGCCACAGAACAGAGTGTGTCTCCGCTGGGCTTCAGCGCTGTACTTCTCCCCATTCGCTGGCAGAGGAGTCTTCATCACAGGTATACTCTCTCCTGATGAAGGATTCACAGAGTTAGTAGTTGTGTGGGACATCCAGATACAGAATTTGTGGCCTTCATTGTATCTAAGCCGCAATTATTAAACACAAATAATATTCTGATCTTTATGTGCAATTATTTTATACTATACACAACTTTTTACCTTGAATGATTGAAGTTCAAGAACTTTTCAAAAAATATATACAATACATATATCTTTTTGAGCCCCATAGGTGTCCAAAAACCATTTACAAATTTTGACAGCTCTGACATATGTTTACGCACCATCAAAGCCCTGCTAATGTACTGTATTATAAGATTCTCAAGGTCATTAGGTTTCACTAAAACCAAGCATAAATTGGGTGGATAGTTAGCCAAGCACCTGTCAGCATGCTCTCATTAACCATGCACTCCCCGGCCAGCAGGGCAGCATCGCAAGGCAAGAGCAGGCCTTCCGGCGGGATCAGGATACAGTCCCCCGGCACCAGGTCCTCCGAGCTCACGCTCTCCTCCTCTGAAACACAGACGTGACAAACCGGAGACATCAGCAAGAGGAACAAAAATGTTAAGATCTAATAGTTCAATCAAAAAACACGAAGAAAAAATCTGTAGTGAAATCTGCAGTGGAACTAACCTCCTGTACTCCTCCGTATGGTCACAGCTACGAAAAGATGGGCCATCTTGCGTAGTGTAGTACTTTGCTGCAAATGTGCACAGAGACATTCTGAGACTTGCATAATAAATATAAGACAGTCACTTATACTGAACAACATCAGAAAACCATAGTAAGACATTCAATTTCACTGTGCAAATCAATGATAACAATGACATTGCCACAACTATTACTACTACTACTGTGAATAACAACAAGACCAGTAATAATAACAACAAAACACTGTTGAACTCACTTTGCGTATCTCATACAGAGAGACGGCAATGGAGATGAGCGAGATGATGAATATGCAGGCTGCATAGTAATAATATTTGTCGGACATCCATAGGATGATGCTGCACACCTGGAACATGTAGAAGGGGTTGAGAACCTGTGGAAGACAAGAGACCAAGACAGTGTTAAGCATGGCGGTAGGGACCAATGGGCTTTTCATAGAACACTCGGAATGTTCTGGCATCGCATGGCATGAATAGAAGGCCAGGAGCTAGTCACCTCCTCAAAGAGCAGCTGCAGGTAGGATTTCACTGGGACATCAATAAGGTTTTGGCCGTACACCCTCCTCCTGAAACAGAGCACAGGAAAAGACACAGACAGGGAGAGAAAGATGAAGAGGGTGTTTTCATTTGTCTTTTTCTCCTTGAACCTTCATTCAACTGAGGGTGATATGGCAACTGAAAACAACACTGCACTTTGCGGTGACACAGCAAAATAGGGAACACAGACAAATCTGTCTGATAGTAGAGACAAACAGACAAGGAGAGATGGGACCTTTTTTCCAAACACACGTTTTGATGCAGCCTACACTGAGCTATATTTTGTCTATAGACAGTCATCACTCTAAGCAAACACAGCTAGCAGGCCGTGCTACTCCAGTAAGAGATTTACCACTTCCTCTATCATAACTTACCCAGGTTTATTACTTAACCTTACCTATTAAACTTACGTGGAAGACCCTACAGATAGTCAAGTCAAGTCAAAGTCAAAGCAAACTTTATTGTTAGGTTAAGTTAGGTTTCTTTATTAGTCTCCACCAGGGAGAAATTTGTCTTAGAGACAGCATTACAAAAAGGACAAAGAGTACAACACCAGTAACAAAACAGATAAAAGTAACATTCAATACGTTACTGAAAAATAAAAAAGGATAGAGTACAGGCTCAGACAATCCAACTCTGCAACAGTACATTGCAAGAAGACTGAAACTGTGTTTCTCCAAACTCCAAATGTGCAATAACAAAGTTAAAAAATTAGACGTACAACTAAGATAAATAACTGTGTTTAAGACATCACAACTCACTAGGACATAAAGTGCAATTTGATAACACTGTAAAACCATAAACAGCTAGGGCAATCACTATAATTTACCCTGGCCATGTCTTCCTTTACTCACTATCATCTCTCTAGAGTGCAGGAGTTGGGAGTTGATTCCACTGAGCTACTTGCCTCCAGAGGCATTTTTTACAATATCCAATCAGCAAACAGAGGGGAATGGTCAATACTGAACTGAAATGCTATCAGTCAACGTAGGCTTGCAGTAAGGGCTGATCCAATGTTTTTAAACAACAACGTTCTGTTGGAATGTCTGACAGGTTTTGTGCTTTTTAAAGGAGCTAGTCCACTAGTTTTACCCCAAAACTCTTTAGGGTTGCTTTAATCTCAGTATTCAAAGAACAGATGTTTGGCCGGTCATAAGGATGTGGTTGATGTGATTTAAGGGAATTACAGGACTAAGATACTCACCTGCTGATCTGCTCATGGCAACTCAGCCCCTGCTGCATCTGGTGCAAATTGGCACAAGACCAGTCATCATTCAGGATGCTAAAACAACAAAAGAATAACATTCTCTTCATGTATAGTAAGCACACCAATGAAACTACATTAGTCCATTTGTTGTTTGATGTGTTTTTTTTTTCTGTTTTTTTTTTTTTTTTTTTTACCTGACTTTGCAGAACGCTCCCTTCCTGGCCATCCACACATAACGGATGCCTTGAAACACGTAGTACCGCAGCAGAAATTTCTAGAATATTAAATATACATCACGCTTAGAAGTTCAGGATAGGACAAATTATGCATAGATGTAGTCTCACTCCCTTCCTCCCCCAAGTCCTTACCTCCTCCTTGTGCAGCTGGACTGTATCTCTCCACTCATATTCATTTCCCTCTCCAGTTGTCTGACCCAGACTGTAAGAGGACACAAAACATCCAGCTATTCTCATTTACACTGGCTCAGGGACAACACATTAAATATAAATGGCTTGAGAAGAACAGAGAAGGAAAGAAAAAAAAAAGAGAGAAAGACCCCAAAGAAACTTCTTACCCGTCCTCATCAACTTCCTCAGTGAGCACTGTCAGAACAAACTGCTCTCCAAAGTCATCCTGAAAGTCATAACGTGTTTGTTTTAACACCACTGCCTGTTGTCTGAGGCTGTTTCATCAGCTAGTCAGTTAGTGTAATGTAGGTATGGCTCTCTCATAGCATAGAGCTAAGACATTAACTCATACACAACATAAAGTAATGAGGTCATAAAGCCTGAGAAATGACATACTCTTAGGAGTATAATGTCTGCCATTGGTAGAGGGCATTGCCGACAGCGAGCAAGAACCCCCCATCGTGGACGCCACTTGAACAGTAACAGCAGAAGGCCTAGGGTGAGTACTGCACCAATGTAGCAGAGCCACACTCGCCAGCGCACCCATTTGTAGCCCTGGACATCCTGTTACAACATACAAAAACACATAAAATTAGGGTTAATTCCTGTCAGCGTGAGAACCAATTTATAGGAAATGGGCCAAGTAAACAACCCAGAATTGGTTCACATAAAATCAAAAGGTACCAACTTTTCAATTCCACTGAAATTGAGATGCTCCATTGGCCTGATACCAAGTTATTTGTACAAAAAGGTCTTAAATGTTGAAGGACTGAACTTGAATAGCTTTACCTGATTGATTTACCTATTGATTTAGCCTGCAGCTGTCCAATATTGTAAAAGGTTTGCAAAGACTGAATTACAAGAGAAAGATCCCAAAAGCTGAGTGCCAAAATGGGTTCAAATCTGAAAGTCAGGTATCCAACCCTATCATAAGGCTAAATCAAGGCAACATAGTAAGTATCTATAACAATGCTTTGAATCAGTTCATGTAAGCAGTTTCTAACTTTATTAGCCATAACACACACTGTTCGAAACAGGTAACATTGACATTAAGGCTTGTCCTTCAATTTATTTGACTCATGCACAGACAATAAGCAAGTGTTTGAAACATAAAGGAAACATGTGGTTCCATTTAAAATAAATTAACCTGATTGGTCGCGGTAACTTGTAAGTCATTGTTGTAAAAAGGGACATGACCTGGTTGCATCGATTTTCTAAAAGCTCTAGGCCTAATAAAACAGAATTTTGAGCGTATTTAAATCCTGTTAGATATAGCTAATAGCAAAGTCTTGTAAGGCCAGCATGTATTACTAGCCAGGGATCCTTTTAAAATATGGTCTCTGTTTAAAACAAACCAATGGTTCAAAACCCTGTTTGTATTTTTCTTAAATTACCTCTATTTCATTCCACAGTATATGTGAAGACATGATCGCAAAGTCTACAAAACCCTTTCTATGCAGTATAAAGAAACACTCTATGTAATGTGCATACAGGTCAAATAACAGGATTTTAATCTCAAGGAGCATTTCAAAATAGAGAAAGGCATTACAGGTGCTAGACATACCATATGCGAGATAGCTGTCTGACATGGAAGTGCAAAACAGGGTGATAAAAGGTCTGGCTCAGGAGATCGAAGCCCAGGGTCGGGTAGGGTAAGCCCGCGTCCCTCCTGCTTGTTGCTGCCTGTGTGGAGACAACCACAAGTCAAGAAAAACACCACAGGCACAGGATACAAGCGTATCTACACACACCTAAGGCAAACAATTGAGTCGCCAAAAACTTCCTTGTGGTAGTTTAGATAAAACCTTAGGTAGATCCACAGCTCAAGGGCCAATCCAAGTGCTAGGGGCTAGCATAAGTGATAGACTACAATTTGACCATGGTTTTGACATCATAAATAATTAATAATTCAAAAATCATCATCATCCATTGTCTATTCAGGGAAAAATGACTGAGCATCAAGCTCTTTTACAGCATTGCCCTGATTTGACAATAAAAAAAGATGCAAGCAAACAAAAGTACACAAGGGAAAACAAAAAGACAAAGGAGAAAAAAAAAAACTTTATAAGAATAAAAATAAGAATAAAATGAATAATAATAATAATAATAATAATAATAATAATAATAATAATAAACAATTCAAAAACAAGAACACTTATGTACAGGATTCATATCAATTATCAATGCCTTAAATTTGTCTGCAGACACAAGTTGGTTCAGTTTTAAAACTTCCTGTAGCTGGTTCCACTTATTTGGTGCAAAAAACTGAAAACCTCAGATTTAACTGTAGGTGTTTCAAAGGTTATAAAACCATGATAAAAATACTGTCCAACAACATGATATGGTAGTCAAACCCCAGGCGTTTGTCTTAAGTTCTGTCCGGACAGAGAAGTAACAGCAGGACATACTGTTAAAAGTCAGGGTGTGATATCCATAATGGGTTTAACACTGGTTAGAGTGCATTTTGTGAGAGGGGTCGTGAAAGAGGTGGGTCGTAGGGCCTTTAGGAAGGAAAATGTCCTATCTTGATACTTAATGCCGCATAAGCATTAGGTAGTCCATGTACAATCATGTTGCCTTCTGCTGAAGAATTCAGATGGGATATGGTAGTAAGCTAGATCAACTTCTTCAAAAGTGAAGGCGAATTTTTCCTAGCCGGCAAGGGATAGACCCTGTTTTTAAAACATAAAGAGCATTTCCTACCACATCACACTACATGCTAAAGCATAGCCAATTTATTTGCTTCATAATAAGAATACAGCTCCAAAGATATTGGTGAACTGGGCCCTTACAGTACTAAATGAATAGCCTACTAGTTGGGGCCTCAAATGTGGATTAAGAAGTTAATCTTTTGAATCAGTAGCCTAATCTTCTTATAGATTTTTTTTCCAAGAGTATCAAATTACAATCATGGCTACTTAATTGTTATGATACTAATCCACATAAATTACTTGTTTTATCAGTCATTTCTCACCATGGCAGATAAAAGATGGCTCTTAATTCTTAATTCCCTACTGATTAGGGCTAGGCCTACTTTGAGATATCAAAGTCTTATCAATGGAGCAAACCATAATGTGGTTGCAGGTTGTGGTCTCTCTCCCTATGTATTCTTCTCCCCACACCAAAACTAGACAGGGGAAATGAAACTAAATCAGCTGAATGTGTGCTGTTGCTTGGCAATCACGAGCTCTTTCAGCTGAGCTTGGGAATTAGGCTACAGCACTGCCAGAAGCAAGAGAATAGTTGTGGTATAACTAGATAGTGGTCCACTGTAAGCTTTACCACAGGGAAGAGTTAAGATGCAAAAACCTCTAAGTGACATTGCAATCACTATTTATTTTTAAGTTTTTATTATCACTCCAAGTCAATTTTTGTATAGTATATATATATTTCGGAAATGGATTTAGGCTTTTGAAATAACTCTTCTTACATGCCTGTGTCAGGGATCTAGTGTCCTGATACGATAATTCAAGAACAAATTAGGCAGCTACTTCTTATTCGCGTGACAGTAGACCTATATCCAATAACTGTAAGCCCACAGACAATACACATGATGTAGGTTTAGGCCTACATACAGTCAATGATTATTAATAGGCTATACAACTAGGCTATAGCCTACAGATAGAGATAGGTCACAAATAGGCTACTTGGAAAACCCATTGGGAAAACCGGGCTGGCACGTCACTGTTGTCACCATAGCCAGGTGGTGGCCCGTGCCGTCGTGGCAAACTTTCTGGTGAAACCACCGTTGACTTCGTTGTTCCTGATCTAGTCTATCGTGTGTTCTTTCGTAAGTCTAACTTCTTTTTAACAGAATAGGTTAAAGCTGACCTTTCAATATGAAAGATTTTTTTTTATTTAACCTAGCTGTACTGTGCCCGAGTGTCACTATTGTTAACCAATCACACCAATTCATTCGCATTCACAATCACGATCATCACCAAATGGTCATCTTCGGACAACCACACACTCCCACCACATATACATTTAGTAATCCCTACCTGCAGCAATCAATGTCTTGAATAAATAAGTCACTAATCCATCCGGCAAAAATGACCTGTTCGCGATTTTGGTGTTCTTCCTCTTGGAGTCGCTGAAGCTAGACTGCGGCAGGTGCGTTACACCTGGGTGGGTCTGCCCATCATGGGTAATTTCTACTCGTCCAATCAGAACAACTTTCCTTGTAAAATGTAAGAGGCGTGGCTGTCCCACTTTGTCTACTACACTGTTAATCGAATGCTAATACGGTCATTTTTGCATGGTTAAAAATGTGTGAATGTAATATGGTGCTGGCCATAGACAACTTCGACGATGGACCTAGGTTACCCCCCAACAAATATCTTACGACGTCTGTCAGAAATATTCCTCATTCTACCACACAGAATTGGTAATCTGGACAGAGTTTATCTTGCTAGTCGCATAACCTATATCGATTTACAAAACTTTCTGATATAAAAAAAACAAGCTGGCTACTGTTGATAAGAAACTGCAGGGCAAACGTTACTGATCGGAGTAATGTTTAGTTTGAAACACCTGGCCTATCTATTGGGTTAACGTTATTTTCCTCCGCCGGATATACAGTGCTTTTGTGCAAGCTTTCACAGCTGGTCTGCAAGTTTAGCAAAGCAAACGAGTCTTCCCAACTCCAACCATAACCGTTAAACCGAAGCCATACATTACCTTTGCCGCTTGACTCCCCCAAAGTCTCCATTTCTCAGATAACGTTAACGTTAGGACAGCATTAACGTTACACAGTAATTACTGGTCATATTATGTTGTTACTGATGCCAATGAGAAACACTGCGTTCCTGCCACATTCTGTTTTGCTTGGCTCAGCCACCAAAGTATCATTTCTGTTCACATTATCTCGCTTCCTCCACCTAAACATATGTGACGATGAGACAGTACAAGACAGTAGCCTTCCTCGGGTGCACTTAGATGGACACAACGACAGAAAACCGAACATCGCCATCTGGTGTTTGAAAGGGTAACATAAAACAACATAGACCGCAGGTTGTGATAAGAGATGCATGCAAATGATGGCATATTTCAATATAGGCCTATTTAAAATACTTATATATACGTAAATACATATATTTGTCAACTTGCCTTAGGCCTACAAAAAAGTAGGCTATTGCCTTGATGTAAATAATCAGCTAAGGAAGTTTTGAGGACATATTTAGGCTACATGTTATATTTTCCCAAAGTAGGCTTTATATGCCATATACATATAATGGCTATAAAGTAGTGCTGTCAAACGATTAAAAATCATTGATCTCAACATTTTTCCATGATTTATCACCTGTAATTGCAACTGATTTGCTCCAGTGATAATTTGGATGTAGTTGCATCCTTATTTTTGGCCTTGTACTTTTCAACTAGGGCAGCACAACCTATCCCTACCACCTTACTCCCTACCCCGCTGATTGCCCTTAGGCCTACAACATTTCACTTCTTGAATAAGATTTCAAATGCAATAAAATTTGTAAATTTGCAAATTCAAATGCAATACCAAAAATCACTATGTGCCCTACTGCTTTTTTCAGATAGGCCAACTAATCAATCCAAGAACTAAATCTGATTCAATAATCATACTAGGCTGGTCCTAAAAGTGCTATTGTAAGACTCAGAGAATGGCTAAATGAGAAAGGTGAAACTTGATTGTTTAACTTGAGGGGAGGTGAAAAGTGAATGTATTTCCCCAAAATGATGACGTAGGCATACTGTATACTTGAAGAGAGTGGCTCAGCCAGCATAGAAATACTAGATATAAATGTTTAGGAGAGAACAACATTTATTGTGTTTAGCCGTCCAAACTGAAAAGCAAAACATATTACAAGGTACCCAATTGATGTTGATAAACCCATCCATTCGATTGCCAACATAAGTTGTGTGTAGGATACACTTAGGGTAATTAACCATGATGAAGCTATTTCTTGGAATGTTCCTAGACCCAGTTTTGACAGTTTACCTGGGGGTTATAACCGATACATTACACACATATCCAAACTTATCAATTGCTTACACATCCAGCAATAACAACCAAGAGAGCCTTTATCCTCTTCTGAACATCAAAATATTGGATACCTTTATGACTCAAATAATAAGTTACACAGTGAAAATCCATACTGTACAAAGTAATTTATATACACAGTATCCACTGGATAAACAAGCACATGTATTACATTGATGCATTAAAGAAGTGCATCCATTGTAATAAACAGTTTATATTTATGAATAAGGACATACAGTATGTATGGCATAAGCTCTCCATGTCTCCATGTCCATTTTTCACTTTCAAGTCCATTGTCAAATTTATAATCTTATTTCACTCTTCCGCATGCCAGTGTTCTGTCTGACATATACAGTACTTCCCACCTTAAGATTCCATTTTCCTGTGAATCCTTCTTGATATTGTCCTGATACTCACTATGCTTGCTGAATTAACAAAAAGCAGGCACCTTTGAAAGAAACTTGTGCAAATTGTGAGTTCCTATATCACTGCTATTATATATTTACAATAAGTTAAATTTGTGTTCATTACATCATTATTTCCCAAACAATTATTTGGCAGGTTAAGAGGCAGACACTTTGTTCTCCTTGTATGTTGCCATCATTTTCTTGATTTCTGCAATAGCCTTCCCTGGGTTGAGTCCCTGTGATCAAAGTGACAGATGAACAAGATAGATTAACAAATTATAAGAAGAATCAATCCACATTGAAGAGTATCAAAATAGTCTGATTACTGTATTGTGATAGTGTTTCATATTCCAAGCAAGAACATACATACAATCTGTATAGTACAGAATAACTCTTTTTATAACTGCTTTTGCACTGAATAGTTATTTGTGTGTGGTGTTACCTTGGGGCAGGTCTTTGTGCAGTTCATAATTGTGTGGCAACGATACAGGGAGAATGGATCCTGTAATTTGGAGAGACGCTCTTCTGTAAAGTCGTCACGAGAGTCGATCATCCAGCGATAGGCCTACAGCAGGAGAGAGCATCTGTTAATAAACCTCTTCCCTATTCGATCCTGTAAGAGCATGGTTAAGTGACTTTTGCTCTGTGCAATATTGATAACATGATATGGCCAACCACAAAGAAGACCAGACTGAATACAATTGGATTCTTGTGGCTTTAATTAATTTATCAATTTATCAATTATCATTTTATCTTTTTGTATCAATAGGCTAGAGACAGGCAATGGTGAAGCTATATGATTCTTCTTCTACTTGAAGGTGATGATGATCTTGAGGTATATTTACCTGCATGAGGACCGCAGGCCCAAGGTATTTATCTCCGTTCCACCAGTAGCTGGGACAGCTTGTGCTGCAGCAGGCGCACAGGATACACTCATACAGACCATCCTGACACAGGGAAACAGGAAGTGAACAACACATACTGTAGCAATGCATCTGTACACACCTTTTTTTCTTTTCCTCTTTACTGATAGAGGCAGAGAATATGACACTTAGGTCAAGACAGACCTTAAATTAATGTAATATAACAGCCATGACTATTTCATCAAATGTCATATTTACCAATTTCTGGCGGTCTTCAATAGTTTGATGGTACTGCTGTCCTTGCTGGGTTTCGTCCTTTTTCTTAAGATAGGGCTCAATAGATTTGTACTGAGCGTAAAAGTTGCTCATGTCCTGGAAAATAGCAGAGACTACTTAATAACTAATAACTTACTTTACCGAACAAGTAATGAGCGATTAATACACTTCTGTGTTCTCACACTCAAAAAAATGCACAACTACACTTACCGGTACAAGGTCTTTAACGACATACATATGTGGAAGAGGGTAAATCTTGGTCACTTTGCTGGTGTTTGAGTCGATCTTGTTAAGGCATGCTAATGTGTTGCCCCCATTGATGTTCATTGCACAAGAGCCACAGATGCCTGGACAATTACACACAAAACATTTAGTAATTTAACATTTATTAACTATTTTCACTCATCTATTACAATGGACAACATAAGATACAGCTGTCCCCAGTTTGAAAATGTATCCTATACTTCACCTTCTCTACAAGAGCGTCGAAAAGTCAGAGTGGGGTCCATCTCATTCTTGATCTTGATTAAAGCATCCAAAACCATTGGGCCACATCTGTTTGAGACATTTTAGAAAGCAACTTAGAAGACGTCTATTCATTTGGCATGAAACAGTGGAGTTAAAGGCTTTAAGTTAAAAGCTTCACTTACGTATTTAGGTCAATTTCGTAAGTCTGCATCCGTGGTTTGTCTCCTGATGTATCAGGGTCCCACCTGTAGATTTGAAATTTCTTTATCCTCGGTTGTGTGGCTGGAGCCGCAGCAGCAGCCGTCTGGGCATAACGCACCATCTGACAAATAACAGAAGATATGGTATTAACATAAATAAGTCCTCAACCCTAATCTTCTCACTAAACAAACATAACAATATGATTATAGGCCTGAAGCATCAAATACAGACTTTTCATGAGGGAAACAGATGTGTATGTTGTGCTCTGGCTCTGTTAATTGTGAGGAAAGCGCTCCCTCTAGTGGCGTCAAACCAACACGACAAGTTATATATCGCCGTTACATCACTCACTTTCCCTTTGTTACTCAACTCACCTTACCAGAGTATTCGGCTCATACACAACACAAACACCAACTAGGAATATTTAAGGTTACGTGTATTACTTTTTAGACGTAGTAGCACAATGCATTCGGATAACTAATTAGATAACAGATCTCTGACACTGACAGGTGTGTTGCGCAACCCCAAATGGTACCCAGAGACAACTTTGCTATCCTGTCCTTAAAAAAATAGCTTACACTAAAGTAATTAAATCATCAACAGTGTATGGGCGTAAGTAAGTAGCCTAACTTTAGTATTAGTAGTATTAACTAAGATTTGAAAATTGCATGCCCATTAAAATAACCAATCAATCCTCTGACACAAACTAACGTTATCCAAATCAAATGATGCCATCTGTTCATTTTGCTTTTGGTTACGTCCAGGTTATACCTAGGCCTACAGCATGATCTCCTGTCCAAATGCCTCTTCCAATTTAACAGCGCTGACTAGTTTCAAGAGTCTTACATAGTCTATTATGCGCAATAGGCATACCTAAACTGATTCAATAGCTTGTTAGATACAGAAGGTTACATACCATCATGCCACCACAGCCGCGGATTGCCGAGGCACCCCGACTAACTTGAGATGAGACTATCGACATCTTGAGATTGTGACAATAAAACGTCTGTAGTAATGCTTTGTAAGTTCCTCGAAAGGTCCCTCTCTGTTTCGGATATGTAACTGCTAAGGTTCTGTGCGTCTCCTCCTTATAGTTTAACACGTCACACTCATTCACCAATCAGCTGTAAGCAAAAAGACACCACTCCATAGGCTACTATCCATAGCCCCCAATTTACATCACAGAAGTTACCAAAGTAGTTACTTCATAACGACTGTATATAGGACAGTGCGGTGAAGTGCATACAAAAATGTTTTAAAATATTCAAAACATACAAACACTTCTTTACTGTGATGCCATAAATAACCAATAGCCTGGTAAAGATGGTCCTGGTTTTAGAGTGGCCAAGATGTCCTGGTTTTAGAGTGGCCAAGATGTCATAGGTCAATGTGCAGTGACACTCAACACTCACACCACTATTTTTGTTTACTAGTTGGTGACAAACTAGTTACCATTTAGGTCAATTAACACAGATTTTATTGGCACAGGTCTGATCTTTCAGTTTTTCTATTACCCTATGAAACTCTATTGTCTATAGCCTATGTTTAGTTGGAGGACTATTTGGCACTGTCTTAAGGCTAGACTTTCTTCTTGAATTGAGTTATCTGTCAGTACATGTATTTTTTATAAAGACATATAATTGTATGAGATTACACTGATACATTGAAAGGTGTTGAAACTGGAGAGAACACTGGTTTATTACTAGGCCTATTTTATGAGACAAAAGGCTTTGACCATAATTTTCTCAACACAGTGCCTGAACAGTCTGAACTCTGTTCACTGTGTAATTTTTGAGTAGATGTGGTCATGTCTGACACAGATAAGTATCTATTTACACTGCTAAATCTCATACTGTCATACATATTGCTAAATGACTTGGAAAGAAACGGTATGGGACATCAACATGCCCTTCTTGAGTCTTTAGTAACCATTTCCTTAGATCAGTTACACAAACACAGGTTTGCGCTCTGTGCAGCCCTGACGCCCTCGAACCAGCCTTCTGATTATTCCCATCACATGCGCCCATGCGCCCACCCCCCTCTTTTTGCGCTTGCGTGGAATTCCGTAGTGGAGCACGCGTGCAGATAGACAACAGTGCTTGCTTGGTTGGGCACGCTGCACAAACCCCGAAGCCCCTAAAAACGCACGACTTGGAGGTGCAACGATGTCTTGGCTTTTTGGATGGGGAAGAGGTTCACAATCACCTCCGCCAGAAGAGGAGACACCGATACCTGAAGGGGGGTCTGGGGGCAGCGGTGGAGGCGACAAACCCAAGGACAAGTGGAGTAACTTCGACCCAACAGGATTGGAGAGAGCTGCAAGAGCTGCTAGAGAACTCGACAAATCCCGTAAGTTGTCCGACTTTCACTACTAAACACGCAGTCCAAGAATGGATTAACGTTAACGTTGTTTGGAATGGAACTAATGTTATTTGAATCCTGATAAATTGTCATACTTTGGAGCATGTCACTTTGTCTACACGTGATTAAATAAATGTTTGGTTTAACAAAAGTCACTGTGTGCAGCGTTGCAATACATAGGTAAGTTAAATGTAATGTAACGTTAAACTTGGGCTTCGGATTGGTTGACTGCAGAAGATGCATAGGGGTACAAGTGGGCGTGTCTGGTAGACTCAAGAGAACAAACTGTTCTGCACAGGCTGAATGGAATAGGTCGCTTCACTTGTTCATTTAGACACATTCCACCCGCTAGTGTGTTGCCTGTGTATGCCTATGCATGGACAGGAACATGCATGTGTGTGGAGGTCATTTATAGACCACGTGTGGTCTACATGCTACTTTGCTTTCTAGTATGCTAACGTTACCATACTTTGCGCACAGTGTTTCCAAACAGCGTCTTCCACATTAAAGTACTTTGGAGTTTTATCAAATACACCTGAATATGCTGGTCTTACTATGTGCTGATAGTATGAATATATGTTATTAAAATTATTTCTCTTCAAAACTTCAATAGGTCATGCAAAAGAAGCACTGGGGTTGTCGCGCATGCAAGAACAAACTGTTCAGTTGGAGCATCAGACTAAGTTGAAGGTTGGCATACTGTATAATGTCTTTTTAAAAAATGAGGACAATAGGTCTAGTTCCTTCCCTTTCCCCAAAATGTATTCTCTTGAAAGCCCTTTGACCTGGCAAAACTTGAAAAGATGATGGTCCCAAGTCCATTCTGATAATGGCAACCCAGACATTGACTTTTCTCTCTTCTGTTAATTTTTCACTTTTCCCCAACATCTATAGTCCTCCAACATAATGATCCCAGATGCACAGTAAATATATACAGTAATGGTGCTCAGTAGCGCCCCATAACTGTTGGTGGTGTTCTGAGTACTATGTTGATAAAAATAAGATTTTAACAGATGCTTTTTCTCCCTCAGGAATATGAAGCAGCAGTAGAGCAACTAAAAGGAGACCAAATCCGTGTCCAGGGAGAGGAGAGGAGGAAGACCCTTGCAGAGGAAACCAAGCAAAACCAAGCTGTGAGCAATATAATAGCTTTTTAGCCTATTAAGAAATATGCTGATCCCTTAATATCATTCCTCTTTTAGAGGGTTGTTGCAATACTGTTTCAAATTCTATACTGATATGTAGAAAGGAAACTCTCAAATACTGCTGAATGGCTTTTATTCAATACAATACAATTTTGGAGGAGCAAAAAAAAAAACATTGCTGTATCAAACCGTTTCAGTTGGAGGTGGTAATGGCACTGTATTGATACTGATACACTATTACTGATCTGGGCCGGGTTCCCCGATAACACTCACTCTTATCGCACTAAGGAGACTCGAAAGACATATCTTACCGAAGTTGTTTACTTTTCTGAGTGTGTTCCCCAAACTATCTCTGAGAGTCTTCTTTACTACATTGTTCTTAGCTATCACTTAAGATGCCAAATCCATGTTTCTGGCATTGATTGTTGTCATTTACGCTTCCTTTGAGCATGTGTGAAAATGTCTTTTCAGGGACATTAAGGTGCAGCTATTAATAAGAAATATGCAAATAGAAATATAGTTAGTGTGTGTATATGGCATGTTCGTATTTTAGAAGTGTTGAAAAGCAAAGCAACTTAAGGAATTTTGGTGATTTTTAATGTATAATTTAGTATATGTTTTGTGATAACCCTACTCTTGTGATTGTATGAGGCATATTATCCATTTTACCCTACAGAGAGCACAGTATCAAGATAAATTGGCTAGACAGAGATATGATGACCAGCTACGGCAACAGGTGAGATTTCTTCTTTTTTTTTCATCAGCAACGCTTCTTTGAAATGGATCAATATTATGTGTAATGGTGTTGTAAGAAAGTGTGTCTAGGGCGTACTAGCACCAAAAACTATGCAAAATCATCGCCTCAATTACAATCAAAAATCAGTCTGCAAGGTTTTCTTTACTGATGTGGTCAAATGCATTTTGTTTGGTTTTGACTGACAATTAGGAAGAGGTCTGTGTCAATGTTGTTGATTTTAAAAGACAAGTGATACATTTCTATCAGCATGTAAGATTTCACTCAATCATTGTTCAAGCTAATTTTAGGCTTTCTGCAGGCTCTCTCTTTTCACTGACATGCATGTGAATTCGCTGAAGTATAAATGTTCGATTAATTTGTTTATCCATGTAATTTGCTCTCCTTTTGAACTACAGCAACTCCTTAATGATGAGAGTCTTCGCAAACAAGAGGAGTCGGTTCAAAAGCAGGAGGCAATGCGAAGAGGTATTGGAAACATAACATCTATACACAGCAACAAAACAACCCCCCAAGCAACATTATCCTAACTATTAAGATGGATTTAGCATCTGAAAATCTAGCTTGATAATGTTTGGCTACCCCAAATCTGTCAGTATTGAGTCCAAACCAATCCAATTTCCTTATCTCTCCCTTTCTCAGCCACCATTGAACACGAGATGGACCTCCGGCACAAGAATGAAATGCTGCGTGTGGAGGCCGAGGCGAAGGCCCGTGCTAAAGTGGAACGCGATAACGCTGATATCATCCGCGAGCAGATCCGACTGAAGGCAGCTGAGCACAGGCAGACTGTGCTGGAGTCCATCAGGTGAGTTAAAACACTCTCACTTGACTGAAGATTTTAAACTTAATACCTCTCTTAAGATGGTGTGTTATCAGATTGCGTTTCTTTGTAATGGTCCTGATGGGATGGAATGGGGTTGCTTCATCAAATCCAGTGTTGAGTAGAATACTTGGGAATAAAGTTTGATAATATTGTTAAGACTGCAGGTCATTCAAATGAAATGGGGGAAAAAACATCATCCAGGATAGTCAAGCCTCATCTGAAGATGCTCAGACTACCAACAAACCCTTTGACATATAAGATTTGCTGTTCTATTTGGTCAAAGTAATATAAAGTAATTGTAATACTAAATTTACTTCCTGAACTTTAATCCTAACAGTCGTGTGTGGATTGGCTATCCATGTAAAGTATTCTTCTTTTTATTTACATTAGAACTGCAGGTGCTGTGTTTGGAGAAGGCTTTCAAGCTTTTGTGACAGACTGGGATAAAGTCACTGTTACAGTAAGACCCACATCATATCATACATGCATTTCACTTGCCTCTAAATACTTACTAGTAGTTTCCCAACTTCACACAAGAAAGGCATGGAAACCCATTGTTGCCATTCTGTCATCCTCCTGTAGGTGGCAGGATTGTCTCTGCTGGCAGTGGGCATTTACTCGGCGCGCAACGCCACAGGGGTAGCAGCCCGCTACATTGAGGCGCGTCTGGGAAAGCCCTCGCTGGTCCGAGAGACCTCTAGGATTAGTGCAGGCGAGGCAGTAAAGCATCCCTTCAAGGTAATCCCCAAAGTAGGGCCAGTCAGCCTGCCCTTGGCTGGGGCCCCCCTCTCAGCAGGCATGGGAGGCCGCCACGTAAATCACAGATCGACTTTATTTACAAAAATGCTCGCAAGGCGACAGATGTCCAGCTGAGCCTCTCTGTACTCTCTCCTCTCTCTCTCTCTCTCTCTCTCCAGACAACCAAGCGCATGTTCAGCAAGGCCCAGGATGCCCTGGAGGGAGTTGTGCTGAGTGTGGGTATTCACAACAAAAGCCAGAATTTGCCGGCATCACCACATTCTGTCCACATATGAAAACATTTTTTTTTTTTTTTGTACATCCGGCTGGGTGACCAGAAGGAGAAGTTATTTAATCTAATAGCTATGACCTTCTGTTACATCTCTGTTTTTTTAGCCTGCCCTGGAGGAGCGTGTCCGTGACATTGCCATTGCTACCCACAACACACGCAAGAATCGCGGCCTCTACAGAAATATTCTCATGTATGGGCCCCCTGGTACTGGCAAAACCCTCTTTGCAAAGGTATTTCTTGCAGATGCTCACATCAATTCAGAGTTAATACACTGAACCGACTTTAATTATTACCTCCGCCAAGGAGGTTATGTTTTCACCAGTGTTGGTTTGATTTATCTGAGTGAGAAATAAATCAAAGAGTACTGAACAGATTTTAGTGACATTTTCAGACAACTTGGGTAACTTGGGTAACAGATTTTTAAGTTATGATGATCCAGAACACCTTCTGGAATTTCTATTGGATCAGTGACCCTATTGCCTTGGCAGAGGTGCTTTTCTAGTTTAAAATAATCATGCTCCAGCTAAGCCAGGCTCCAAGAAACTATATGACAAGATAATTGTTTGAAAAGCCAACGTGCACTAACACAAATTAGAAAAGCGCTCAGAGAGCGCAGACCTCCGCCAAGGTAATGTGGCCACAGATGGTGTTCTGGATCACTGATTGCCATCAAAATCGAATCAGTTCTTACTCATCCCAATACACACATTGTCAGAAAATTTTATCCAAATCCATGCAGTACTTTTCGAGTTATCTTGTACACAGACAGACACACACACACACACACACACACACACGTCAGCGAAAACATAACGTCCTTGGCGGAGGTAATAAAGTAGCAAGATGCATCTTAGTGTACCATACAGTATCATGTGCTTGAGTGACTACTGAAGCTGTCCACTCTGTTGAATGAGTAATTGCACTCTCTTTGCTGTGGGCTCTCAGAAACTGGCTCTGCACTCTGGGATGGATTACGCCATCATGACTGGCGGAGACGTGGCGCCCATGGGCCGAGAGGGGGTCACTGCCATGCACAAAGTCTTTGACTGGGCCGGCACTAGCAAGCGCGGGTAAGCCTCCTCTCCACCCAAGTGAACAAACTGGCACAATTGCTCCCCAGAGCAGATGGCAAAGAGGGACCATTAGTAGTACACTCAGTTGTACAGATCACTAATTAATCATCTCTGTGGATATTTTACTGCTTCATTTAATGTGATGTGGCCGTGAGACTCATGACGAAAGATTTATGCTTATGTTCATGTATGTGTGTCAACCACCTAATTTATTTATCCGGTACATTGTAAAAAATAGCAGTGTTGAGGAGGCATAGAGTCATTAGTGTGTGTTTCCTAGAAAATGATAGCAGTGATAATTATTTTGGGATTCCTGTGCTCTTTATAGCATGCCACTGAGCCTCAAAGATTTGCACAGGGCATTTCATTTTCAAATCACAAAGTCTGCATTTTATGTAAATGTGACAAATAAGCGATTCTCAGTGAACCACAGTCAAAGCAATCTGTCACAATCTGTGATGCACTTCTCTTTATTTAATTTTTCCACCCCCACCTCTTTTTGTAGCCTCCTGCTCTTTGTGGACGAAGCGGATGCTTTCCTGCGCAAACGATCTACTGTGAGTCAACGGAGAGAGTGTGGCTAATCGAGTGCACAGGGGCCGGGTGCTGCTCTTGTTACTTACACATGCATGAACTTGCACTGGTCATATTCACATTGGTGTGCCTGTGTTACAGGAAAAAATAAGCGAGGACCTCCGGGCGACCCTCAACGCATTCCTCTACCGCACTGGAGAGCAGAGCAACAAGTGGGTGCCATGACTTTGTTATGACCTTGGGGTGAGCCCCATAGAGGAGCATACTGTATCCAATCTTCCCCAGGTTTCTGTGTCACTGATCCACTCTCTTCCCTCAGATTTATGTTGGTGCTGGCCAGTAACCAGCCCGAACAGTTTGACTGGGCCATAAACGACCGTATTGATGAGATTGTCAACTTTGCCCTTCCTGGAGTGGACGAGAGAGAGAGACTCGTGCGGCTCTACTTTGACAAATATGTGCTGGGCCCTGCCTCTACGGGCAGACAGTAAGTTTTCTGATTAGATTCACACAACATAACAGCTGCACACCAACATTTAGCACACAGTACAGTGTAAATCTCTACACCAGTGTTCATTTGGTGTTTCTTGTAAATCAACACTTGGATGTTCGGTCTGTTTAGGGGTGTTAAGGCAGAGTCATTTTACAAAAAGTGTTAGAAAGTTGTCAGTATAGAATGTATCCACTATTTGACACTAGAATAATAACATGCCTACCTGTGTGAAGGATAGTCTAATAAAGGAATCACAAGGAGAAAGGAGCCACATATTTTAGATCTATATCTCTATTTTATTTTATATTCTTGCATCTTGACCTGAGATTTTCCACCCTACATAATGTAGTAAAGTTATAGCATTATTAATGTATTGAAATAATTTAGAGAATTTATGTTTATTGTCAGTTTAAATTCAAGTTAATGTCCACAAAGTCAAAAAGTCAATTAAGCAATAAATCTCCCTGTTCATTCCAGGAGAATGAAGCTGGCTCAGTTCGACTATAGCCAAAAGTGTACGGATATTGCTGAATTGACGGATGGCATGTCAGGGCGTGAAATATCGAAACTTGGTGTGGCCTGGCAGGTAAGACTGTGTTTGTGTGTGTGCGTCTGTCTTTGACTACACTGTCAGATTTAGGGGTTCAAAATGCTTTTAACGGGAAGACTTATCTGACACATGCACTTGAGAAGTAATGAGAATTCTCCTTGCATTTCCTGCCAGGCGGCTGCATACTCATCGGAGGACGGGATCCTGACAGAGGCCATGATTGATGCACGGGTTGCTGATGCAGTCCAGCAGCACATGCAGAAGATGAACTGGCTGTATACTGAAGGGGCTGGAGAGAGTGTGGGCGGCAAGATTGGCATTATTTTGCCAAAGGAGGCCACGGCAGATGGTCCTGGTCAGATAGGCTTCACTGCCGAACAGGAAGTCCTTCCTCCTGCACAGGATGCTGCTCCTGTAATTCAGCAAATTCTTCCAGTCATGGAGGCGGTCATGGCAGAGGTTAAGGCAGCTGAGGCAGAGGCAGCCCCAGTTGTTGAAGCAGCTGCTGCCCCTGCCGCCAAAGAGGTGGAGGCTCCAGTCGGAAGCGCAGTGGCTGAACCACTGGTGCAGGAGGCCGAGGCTCCTGCTGTTAAGGAGGCAGAAGCTGCTGCATCCATTCCCGTTGTCCAGGAGGTGGACATCACTGCAGAAGTCAAGGAAGTGGAGACTGCTCCTTCTGCCAAAGAGCCTGTTGCAGATGCTTCTGCAGAAACTCCAGTGGCTGAGGTCGCCAAAGAAGCAGAGGCCCCAGTGGCTGAGGTCGCCAAAGAAGCAGAAGCTCCAGTGGCTGAAGTTGCCAAGGAGGCCGAGGCTCCAGTTGCCGAGGTCGCTAAGGAGGCAGAGGCTCCAGTGGCTGAGGTTGCTAAGGAGGCAGAGGCTCCAGTGGCTGAGGTTGCTAAGGAAGCAGAGGCTCCAGTGGCTGAAGTTGCTAAGGAAGCCGAGGTCGCCAAGGAAGCAGAGGCTCCAGTGGCTGAGGTTGCTAAGGAAGCTGAGGTCGCCAAGGAAGCAGAGGCTCCAGTGGCTGAGGTCGCTAAGGAAGCAGAGGCTCCAGTGGCTGAGGTTGCTAAGGAAGCAGAGGCTCCAGTGGCTGAGGTTGCTAAGGAAGCAGAGGCTCCAGTGGCTGAGGTCGCTAAGGAAGCTGAGGCCCCAGTGGCTGAGGTCGCTAAGGAAGCAGAGGCCCCAGTGGCTGAGGTTGCTAAGGAAGCCGAGGTCGCTAAGGAAGCTGAGGCCCCAGTGGCTGAGGTTGCTAAGGAAGCAGAGGCTCCAGTGGCTGAGGTTGCTAAGGAAGCTGAGGTCGCCAAGGAAGCAGAGGCTCCAGTGGCTGAGGTCGCTAAGGAAGCAGAGGCTCCAGTGGCGGAGGTCGCTAAGGAAGCTGAGGTCGCCAAGGAAGCAGAGGCTCCAGTGGCTGAGGTTGCTAAGGAGGCTGAGGCTCCAGTGGCTGAGGTTGCTAAGGAAGCAGAGGCTCCAGTAGCCGAGGTTGCTAAGGAAGCCGAGGTCGCCAAGGAGGCCGAGGCTCCAGTGGCTGAGGTTGCTAAGGAGGCAGAGGCTCCAGTGGCTGAGGTTGCTAAGGAAGCAGAGGCTCCAGTGGCTGAGGTTGCTAAGGAAGCAGAGGCTCCAGTGGCTGAGGTTGCTAAGGAGGCAGAGGCTCCAGTGACTGAGGTTGCTAAGGAAGCAGAGGCTCCAGTGGCTGAGGTTGCTAAGGAAGCAGAAGCTCCTGTTGCAGATGTTGCAGCTGAGGCCCCAGTGGCTGAGATTGCAAAGACAGCTGAAGCCCCAGTGGTTGAAGTTGCAAAGGAGGCAGAGATTCCAGTAGTTGAAGCAGTAAAGGAGGCCGAGGCTTCAGCGGCTGAGGTTACAAAAGAAGCTGAGGCTCCAGTGGCTGAGGTTGCAAAAGAGGCCTCCGCACCAGTAGCTGAGGTAACAAAGGAAGCAGAGGCTCCGGTGGCTGAGGTCACAAAGGAGGCAGAGCCTCCAGTTGCTGAAGTCACAAAGGAAGCAGAGGCTCCAGTTGCTGAGGTCACAAAGGAAGCAGAGGCTCCAGTTGCTGAGGTCACAAAGGAAGCGGAGGCTCCAGTTGCTGAGGTCACGAAGGAAGCGGAGGCTCCAGTTGCTGAGGTCACGAAGGAAGCGGAGGCTCCAGTTGCTGAGGTCACGAAGGAAGCGGAGGCTCCAGTTGCTGAGGTCACAAAGGAAGCGGAGGCTCCAGTGGCTGATGTCACAAAGGAGGCTGAAACTCCCACAACTACAAAAGATGCTGCCATTGAAAAAGATACCTCAGGTGCTGCAGCTTCCACAGACACTACCCCTGCTCAGGAAGCTCCAGCAGCCCCAGCCTCCCCTACTGCTGAGACAGAACCGGAAGACAAAAACAAGCCCAAACCAAAGGGCAAAGGCAAGAGTTCATGCACAATATCATAAATGTGTTAGTGATTGTCATTTCTAAGACTGGAGGGTTTTGGGGAAAAATGTGTGAATTCCAACACAAATGACTTTGGGCAGAATTTTAAGTGGTACTGATTTAAGGGTGATATCTGGCTTAATTATTATTTCATCTATTTATTCACAGGACAATGAGGAGAATGTATAGGGTTTGGGGGGTGGAACGTGTATAATGTTTATGCAATCAGCAAAGTGACAGCAAGAGGCCTCTTTTGCTTTGTTAATGCTTCAACAAGAAAAGAGCAAAGTGGCGTCAAACTGTCCTTACACAGGTAATGTAACACTGAATTACTTGACCCCTCTCACTCTTGATTTGTAAGATAACAACGGTTCCTTTTTCCTGCATTGAATACAAATGTGAAACTTTTTTCTATTGGTAAGACATGAAACCATTGTGCCTTGCAAAGTTTAGTGAAAGTACTGTAAATTTATGTCAAAACCTCATGTGACCAGTACCAGAATATCTGTCTCATTCTGGTCTGAGTAAGGAGTATTCTCCATGGGCGTAATTGCTATATTGTCAGTCACCTGAGTAGAGAAGGCATGCTATTCAAAAAGGATGTTTTTCACCATTTGCGTTTTCCTTACAGTATGTCACTTTTTCTGAGTGCGCCTCTGTGAATCTCATGAATTTAGACCACTTCCTTTCACTCAATTTCTTTTTGAGATTTTGATGTATGGTCAGGGTTGCCCTCAGTTAGGTACTAACTAATGTGAGGCAATACATACATACACATTACATGTACTGTATATATGAAACTCATGTTGAAATGTACATTGAATGTCATTACTACAGCCATGGAAATAGCCTGAATGTTTTCCTTTCTTTCGTCATAATGTGAAAACTGATTTTGCAGTTCAAATTTCAATTCCATTTTTCAGAAGGGGTCACATGTTGTTCCTATTTATGGTTGAACATGTTTGTGTATTGTCAGATATTGTGTTTTTCTGTTGTCTCTTTTTTTCCCAGCAGTTAATTTGTGCCTTACTGTCCTCTTTTTGTGTAAATTGATTTGTCTAAATGGGTTTGATATGTCATTGTTAAAATAAATAAAATAAAAAATAAAGTTGATTTTGGATTTGAGTTTGCTTTTCTCTTCATAATATCCACTCCACTGCTACCTCACACTTAGCTTCATTTTCTCCATCAGTGCATCAGAAATAACCTGTCCCAACAACAGGTGTCACTGTTGTGCTTCAATCGCACTTTTAATAAAACAGACATTTTATCTTCACAACAGCAATGTCTGACCATTGAGAGGAAGGGGAATTCAGGTCAGGGTTCCCTCTGCTGGCAGGCTGGTTGCTCTTGTTGAGTGTGGGAATTAGTAAATAGCAAACCAGGTAGGGCTATTGGACACAGTGTAGGGAAGACAAGGCAAGTGCTTAACTCTTTCTCAATTCATGACAGGTTACTCTCAAGGTAGCGCAGAGAACCCTGACCAACAATTTGTCTCTCCCTTCCCTCTCGGGTATTTACAGATAAAATTAATACATTCATTTTATTTTCACTAAGTAACAAAGCTAATTTATCAGCCAGTAACAGAGATCACTTCAGTCATATTCAAGCTCCTGCAGTCCATCTCACTCATACTACTCACAGTCCCCCCCCTCACCATTCTTCTCATGCCCACACTGTTCATTATAGCCGGTGACCTTCCCCACCCTTACTATGTCTCCCCTAACCCTGTATTATCTTTGAAATCCCATAAAACCATATTTATAATAATTATTTACATGAGCAGTTGCCTCTAACTATACCATCACAAAAACCATGGAACCCACCCAGATCCAAATTATTATTATTCCCTCCCCCAAAAAGGTCACCCACCCGATTTTGAAAATAAAAATAAATAAATAAATAAATAAATCAACAGAAACGTCAGACTGACGAAATGAACCTGAAACCCGAGTCTCACTGCCCCATTTTGGAAACTGCCCGTTCCCCAACCCCCATTCTAAAAGTGCATGCCAAGTTTTCAACAAACAAACAAACAAACAGAGGAAAGGGAAAAAAATGTACAACAGAGACCCTCAAAAAGTTATTTGTTCCTGCAAACATTTCAACATTGACAAGGATAGAATTTTGGTGGCAATTAACTCTCCTCGAATTTCTTGTTTTTTGTTGTTTTCGTTTTCATTTTTCAAATAGTAAATTGTGTTGAGGGGAATCATCGAGTCCAGGAGGAAATCCTGACAGTGTCAGGCCAGTGACAGTGGGTCTGTGAGGCAGCAGTTGGCAATGGGGCAGTTTGGCAAATAATGCTGTCAAGAGTCAGAGGTGACGGGGACTGGGGTGACCGTTGTGGTAAAGCTTCTGCTTGATGTGCACCATGTTGCCGCTGGAGTCCTCCAGCTGCCGCAGTTGTGCACGTCTGCGCAGGTCTCGCAGGTTACAGAACTGTGGGAGCCATGACCATGAAGGGGTGTCTGGAAGCAGGGAAAAAAAGAAGACAAAATGAGGTTGCGAGACATTAGAAGTAGGACACCAGAAAAATGGAGCAGACTTCATAAAGGGCATATAGTCTTTGCTGTTAGACCTCAGGGTTTCTTTCGCCAGCCTGCCATGACTGTCATTCTTCTATTTGTATAATAAAACATGTTAATGGTCCATATTCAATATTTATCATATGGCACACCTTACAAACAACTTTTAGATTAGGTATAAACACATGGTTACTTTCAAATCTTTGCATATCAATTTACTGTTGCTGGCTGTAAAGGATAGAAGTGTTAATTATAGAGATTGTTGGAGACACTCTCGTCGTGGAAATTGGATACACCATCTTCTGTAAAATATGAAGCCCTCAAGTTGTGACTATTAAAATAGAGTTTCGATTTATTGAGTAATTTCAGGATTTGATATATAAGATAAACACAAATATTCCCCTAAAATTCCAAATAAACATAATGTAATTGCAGAAAGAAATGAGATATGGTGATAATAGTGAAAACCCCTAGCCCTAAATGTACACCAAGAAAACAAGTTCATATTCATTAACAACCAAGAATATTAATGTTGTAACTTAGGAAGAGATCAGAAATCAATATTTGGTAGAATAACCAGAAATGTCCTGATTTCATTCCTCATTTTCTGCAATGACAACATTTTTATTTGGAATTTAGTAGACATGTTGCTTGTAATCTGTCAGATGAAACAGAAATGTTCATTTTTCATATTCAAAATAAATCAGAGAAATTGCAGAGAATTTTTCAGTGGCCTCTTCATTTTTTTCCTGAGCTGTATATATCATATTTGAGATATATTATCCAGGAATGAAAATGTAAGGGGGGAAAATGAAATGAATGTTATTTCTTAATGTGTCCATTTAAACGTGTACAGAAAGCATCCATGGTGCTGGAGGGGACTTTAGACTGACAGTAAAGAGTGACGGGACAGAAAGAGAGAGAGAGAGAGAGAGAGAGAGAGAGAGAGAGGAGGGATGAGAGATCCCCAGACAACATGGCCCGTTACACATCACTCTGATGGAAGTGGGGAAGGGAGAGGGGGTGGGGGGAAGTTGGGATGGAGGGACTTGCAGGCAAGGGGGGGTGGTGGTGTAGTATGTGTGTGTGTGTGTAGGGGAGGGGGGGGCTGAGTTATTTATAGCAATGAATGGGTATGCCATCTACAAGGACTGCTGTGAAGGGTATCCAGAGAACGACAGAATAAGGGGGAGAGTTTTTTCTTCCTTTTATTTCCACCCTGATTTGAATGAAAAAGGAGAGCGATGGATATGGACTCCAACAGAATTTTAGCGGTAATGTAATGCAGGAAACAGGGTGGGGTAAAACATCCTTTGTTCACATAGAAGAATACAAGATGGCCAGGCACTTGGGCTAAGTCATCAATTTCTATTATTACAATTCTCATTTTTTTTTCTTAAATCACATTATTTTGATTTTAATGAAAGATTCCTCTAAATGTGACACCCTTGCCAAAACTATTGAATTTGGATTTGAAAAGAAGCTAAACTAAAGAAAGGAAAAGTGATGAAGGGGGACGGTAGATGTCAAGGATACACTGTTATGGTATAGAAGATGGAGAAGGAAGGAATGCAAATTGAGAGTGAGAGAGGGTAAAGAAATCAATGTGTTTCACTAGACGTATGCTTGTGTGTGTGTGTGTGTGTGTCAGTGTGTGTGTGTGTGTGTGTGTGTGTGTGTGTATGTGTGCTTCTGTGAAAGTATGTGGGACTGTGTATTTGCGTGCAAGGTGTGTATGAGTATGTGTGTGTGTGTGTGTGTGTGTGTGTGTGTGTGTGTGTGTGTATCCTCACACATGTCTCTCCCTTGCTCGCCTTCTCTTTCCAGCTGCTCACGTTCTATTTATAGCTCCCTGAGAAGAGCGAGGGTGCAGGCGAGAGTGTGGATGTGCATGTGTGTATATGTGCATGCGTGTGGAGGTATTGGGGGTGGGGATATGACGGTATCTCCCCTCACCGCCACCACAACCACCACAACCACCACACCCAACCCCCAACCCCCAACCCCCACCCATACCCACACTGTCACCCTACCCCCCACCTGCCTTTAGCCCCCAGATCGCGCACCATCAGCTTCACCTTGCATCCCCGTCTCTCAGAGGCTAAACAAGTCTGACCTGCCATCAGCGTCACACTCTGCTGTGAGTGCACCACTTCAGGGGTGTCCCCCACTTCCCTTCTGAGACACATTTCACACTAGTCTCCCCCCCTCCTTTTCCTCCCTGTCACCATCAGAAGGCGTATAGTGTTCCATAGTGGTGCATAGTGCTTTCATATGCCATGTGCTGCTGCCGCTGCTATGTGTGTGCTAGAGCTATATGCTAGCTCTTGTTAGGGATGGATGTACTGTATAGGTATGTGTTCACTGCAGTCTTGTGTAGCCTATATATGCAGAAGCATTACGGTTTATAAGCACATCAATTTGCCTCTAAGCACCGTCATGTTTATGATGAGCTGCCCCCTTTATGCTGAACTAGAATCTGTCATGAGAGTATGTTGTTTGCGCACGTCAACCTCCTTTTCGCTCTCTCTCTCTCTCTCTCTCTCTCTCTCACTCTATTTCTTTCTCTCTCTTGCATGCATACACACACATTCTGTTTGTCTCTCTCACTCTCTCTCTCTCTTTCTCTTTTGTCTTGGTGTGGGTTGCCCCTCTTCTCATCTGGCAGTATCTCGACTGCGCAGCCTTCTAAGCGAGTCCCTGTGGGATATTTGAACATGGTAAATCTGAAAGTGTTTCCTTCTAAAAGCTCCACTCCAGCTCCCAGTCTCAACATGGCTATCACTTTGTCCCTGAAGAGCTATGCGGTTTACAAAGACCCTGGCAGCATTTTGTTCTTGTGGTCAAGCCCCTGTACCATGTGAGTTGTCAGTCATCCCGCAAAGTGGAAGGGTAATTAAAGCAAAGTGTTGTTTTAGCTGGTGCTGTTAATGTAAATTAAACCATCAGTTTGATGACAAAAGGGTCATCTAATGTTGTTTTCTCCATAATGGCTAACATCCATCAACACCAAACACTATCAGTAATCTACATCCAAATAATAGCAGTGGTCCATGACAACAGAACTGCAGCAGTTTATGTTGCTGTGCATGTGTACATAATTTAAAAAAAACAACCGAGTTTCCATCACCTGATTCCTAACAGCACAGTTTCACAATTCAGATTTTTTTTTGTGTGAGAGCCTTACTCTCAGTCCAGGTGTATTGCTCCAAATCTATGAATCCCCAATCGTTTACACTGTAAAATATGCCAGGTCTATTAGTCTGAATCTGTACAGCATCTCGAAAAGGTTTGCCGATTATTTTGGCGAACATCTGATAAACTTCATAGCCTCTTGACTTTGGATGGATATCCTCTTTCTACCAACAAGGAATCAATGCAGAGTTAAGCTGTTGTATCTCTCTGCCCTCCCACATGTCTTTTTCCCCAACAACCCCCTCCACCAGAGCTAGAGCTGGACCTAGAGCGCTCACTCACCATAGTAGCGGCTGGCCCTCCAGGCCCTGATAGCACAGTGAAGGGCTCCGTCCAGCCACAGCAGTAGCCAGCTAATGCAGAAGCCCAGGAGCAGGCCCAGCATCAAGTCCATCTCCTGCTTGGTCACGCTGTCGCTCACAAAGTAGTTCTCCGACGAGTCCACCAAGGAGTGGTCGCCGTCGTATGGTATCACATAGTGAACATGGTGCCTGCAGTGTGGAGAGTGGACATGTTAGAAAGAGTTGTGAGAGACACTTCCAAGCAACTACAGCATGTGGTTTATCTGAGAGGAGACAGACAGGAGGGTTACAAGGAAATAGGAAGGTTGCAATAACTGAGCGTAGAAAGAAGAGCAGGAGAGAGAGGTGGAAAGGACAGGTAAACACTAATCTGCTTGTGTCAGACAGCACTTGCTCTCCAATGAGAAGTGACAGATACTGCCAAGTCTTTAGTGAAAGGAAACTAAACAGACACAGACACCAAAGTTAGGTGTGGAGTCCTATTAAGCTTGAAAGGAAAACTATGAACAAAGCATGCACAACACTGCGCCTCTGAGCCAGAACAACAAAAGTCCACGGGCAAGTATTGTCTCACAAAATAATATTTCTTTTAAAAGCTTTGGTGAGTGTTATGTAAGTGTATGTCACTGCCTTTAGATCTTATGTGTTTTTTGTTCAACCTTACAAACAACAAAAGCATGTTTCGAGGCTTCCCTTTAAGCCTTGTAAAACACATTTCCAAAAAGAAATCACTGGTTCTGTCAGAAATCACAAATTCTGATGCTTAAAGGTATTGCACTGAAATGCTGAACATGTGTAACCTGCCACAACTATGTTCTTGTGCAAATCTTTGCTGTATTTCCCTGTATTTAACTTCTTGTGTACGTCTTTGACCTGTACCAGAGCCAGCAAAATTTTCATACAGGCAGCTTGAAGACTGACGGGATAAAGAATGATTTGAGTTCATGTTTGCTGAAACTGTACCTATACATTTTTATGCTGTTTTTCCTACAACAAGTTTCAGATAAAGTAGTATTTTGAGTAATATGCTCTGGGGCTCACTTAAATCTCATGGCTTGTTAACAAGCATTGGAATTCAGAGAAAAAACAGAGTGCTCAGTTTTTATGGACAAAAACGCTTCAGATTTACTGGATGCTGAGATTTGATGAAGATTAACTCTAAGTTTGTTTAACATAAATCCTTCTGATACACTTGCATTATTTAATGGGACAGATACTATGGTTATTTTTCCTTACTTTCATTAGGGTCATGTGTTGTTCTTTATAAATGTGGAGTAACAAGTATTTTTCTAAAGCCTGGTCAAGATACAAGTCAGTCTCATTCCTCTACCCCTTATGCTTGTGATGGTAGCTGATTCATGAGGAATTAAATAATGTCACAAATAAAAATAGCAAAAGGTATTACTGCTCCTTCTATTTAAATAGCCTGTAAGAAGTGTTACTGTCTCCTGGAGTTAATTGCCTTTTCTCATGTGAAAAAGAAAGTAAACAGTGTTTCCACTTTTACAGAGCAAACCTTCAAGCTCTTCAAGCTCTCATGTCACAACTCAAAGATGTCAGAGTTTGTTTTCTAAATTACAAGTGAATAATTACATTTTGCCATGGCTATTTGAGACCAGTTTTTCTGATATCTCACAATCTCACAAGAAGTCAAAAAAGCACTTATTGGCTGTAGAACATTTCTAATTCCATGTACTCTCTATGATCTTTCAGAATAAATGAAAATGTCTTCTCATGATGAAATAGGTTTTAATTTTGTTATTAACTTTAACCCAACAGACTACAATCAAAGCATACCTATTACATTGTTACATTGTCTTATTTCTCAGAAACATGTTTAAGCCAACAAAGAAGAACCCAAGTAAAACACCTTGCAACCTATTTATAAATGTGTAAACCTGAGGCCATTTGGCTTTATTGTGTTCAGTGAGCACACATGGAGCAAACATGTGAAGCAGAGTATAACACCATCTGCGTGAATACTCATCAAATCAGACCATCCATTATGCAACAATCATATCAGGAACTCACTGGCCCAGCAGGATAGTAGGTTAGTCATTATTTTCACACCATGTTATACTGACAGAATCTTCATTTCGTTGCATTGTATAGGAAACTAGAAGACTCACAGATTAATAGCCTCAACAAGTAAACATATCTAAAACTAAGGAAAACATTAATAAAGTAAGCCTCGAGAACAATGAAAAGTTGCCTGACCACATAAAACAAGTCGGTGTTGTGATATCAAGATATATTGAGCAAAAGGCCTAGTTACTGTATGTAACCTAATTTTCTGTAATTATAATGCTGAAAAGGGATTCAGTGAACGCCATGCCACAACTTTGCCGTTGACAATTTAGGTGAGCTAGGTCCTAATACCTTAAAAGTGATGTTTACGCATGATTCTAATCACTGATCGTAACCGTGTTGTCGCTTGAAGGTCTCTTCCTAACTACTGGTTTCCTATTAATCTGTAGAACACAGCTTCTGCAAAGTAGGCTGTTGTAGCTGCATACAGCACCCCGCTTGGTACTCCTCGTCGTATTATTTTGCCTTGATAAAGGAGGTGCAAATAATTTGCTATTTTGTTTCTGTAGCCTACTCAATATTGCGTAACCCACATTCAGCCTTGTCAAACACATAAGAGTGCGAAATGCCGGTGACACATCCGTGAGGCAAGCTAAGAAAAACACACCTTTATACGCAGAACACCCATGCAGAGAAACGGAGGAGATTGCCATTCCTGAACACCAAGGCCAAATCGAGACCGGTCTCCGGCTTCGTAAAAATGTGTGATTAAACAACCTAACCATTCCAAACATAGCATTTAAGCTCCTTGTCCATATGCCAATTGTGAATTTGCAATACATACTTAATAAACAGTGTGTATAAGATGGAGCATGTTCGTATTCGAAACGGTTCAGCACCAGGAATCGTCCAGCGACAGGCCTAGGAGCTGTTATTGGCTGAAGAGATGCCACTGCGCCTGATGATAACATTTGTTTGATTAAAATGTAGACCCTCTCGCATAATAATTTGAAATTTACCTTCCACAGTTGCAATGACAGACCCGATCCTCTCCTCGTAAATGCGGTAAGATGTAGTTGTGAAAGCGATCCAGTAGTGCGTTCATGTCCATTAAACACGCTATCGCCTGCAAAGAACCATTCGAGTCAACCGGGACATGACAAGCACTATTTCTAATAGAACAACTGCTACATAGACAGCTTAAGAATGGGGGCAGTTAGGGAAACGCATATTGAAATTATTTATGAAAGGGACAAACAGAAAAATACTGAAGGGGAGATACTTGATTATTTATTTATAGTTAAGGTAATTATGGATGTAGGTAGGCTTCTCTGTATAGAGGTCCAATGCATTTACTACACATTGGCCAATTATTTCCTTGCCACAGTGCGTCCCTGTTATTTCGTCCAACTAGATGTTGTTTTCTTTTTTTAAAAATAAAAAATGACAAACGTGCGGGCATTTATATGGGAAAAGGTGAAAGCGCATATAGGAAATTCTCTTACCATTACAACAGAGGCACCAAGGATCATGAAAATCATGGTGGTTGTGATCATATGCATCAAAACTTCCTAACTCGCCGTTGCCTCTTCCCCTGCGTGCCCGCGTCTTTTCAACGGATCTGGATAAGCTCAGAGCTCTCTGTCCCGAGAGAAGACGCTCATTGATGCGCCCTCACTGCACCTGACTCTCAGTCCTGAGCTCGCCAGATTGGAAAACGTCCGTACGGTGCATAAGGTTGGGGTGGCCCGCTCTCACTGTGCCCCTTTTATTACACTCGCGATCACGGTTCTCTCCCCCATCCAGATATGCGTTGGCTTGATGCTGCTGTACCGCTGATTCTGTAGTCCTGTACCGGCCACGTCGTGGGAGGGAGCTGGAGTGACTGGTCCTTAGCTGATTTGTATTTCGATGATAGTGTTCTGTGGCGTTCCAAATGAATTCCGAAAATCACCAAGAATAAAATACAAGGGGAGAAAAGATGAGCCAGTTGCCTGTCAGATTTGCCCCGTGGTCCTTCAAGTGGGTAGCATGGACTGACAACATAGGGCCTTATCAAATGGTTGGTTATAACTCCACTGATTCGCAATTATTTCTATTTCTGGAGAGGAGGTTTTCAAGAATAGGCTATAGGGTCAGCGTTTTCATGTCTGCCGCTGCATCTTCGCGTCATGTAGGCTACTTCGGAAAAATTAATGTTGATTATGCTGGAGGACGAGTCTGAGATCCTCCCTCCTTTGCGTCCACTGGAGATCAGGCATCCGCATCTGCATTACCGCCTGGAGCCAGAGTCATGATTAAACCATCTTATTTTAGCCATCACAGCCAGAAGCTTTCTCTATCGTTTGGTTGCGCGTCTATGTGTGCGTTTGTGCGAGAGAGGGGCGAGAGAATGAAGGAGAGGGCGGGGTTGGTGGGTGAAGGAGTGAGCAAGAATTCGGAGAGGTTGTACTTTATACACTTTTATTTCGCTCTGGCATAACCTGTCAAACTGAGTACAGTTGATTAAAACCCTTTGCTTTTTTAAAAACGTGGAAACAAATGCTCGTGGAATTTCTCTCTGGCCCTTTCGCATGCTCTCTCTCTCTCTCTCTCTCTCTCTCTCTCTCTCTCTCTCTCTCTCTCTCTCTCTCTCGGCATGTCTCTCCCTCACTCCCGTTGCAGTTGGTTTGGATTCTGCGCCATTTCGCTCTGCTTATACAGAGCCCGGCTCATTTTTCTATAGGTCCAAATCAGCACCTTGTTCAATAAACATGTATGCAGCCTTCTACGGAGGATTTAATCTGGGTACATGTTGAGAAATGAAAAGTGATTCATAAAAAAAGGTCTCATTCAGAAATGGTAACTGTATGCAACATAACTTGCACAAACTGATACAAGTTTCCTAACTTAAACTTTCCAGGGCCAGAGTGTGTGGCCAATGAAGATACAAAATATCCCAGACCATTTTTATCTAATTTGTGAAGGGCTTGAAATAAGTTGGAGCAAAAACATATCTATACACTCCAGAATTCTTTTCTTTTTCACCATTTCCCCCCCTTTTTTAATCATACGAATATCTGTAGCCCAATCAAAATAATCTGGCAACCCCTTTCAGGACCCTGGAGAGCACCTGCTAATAGGTCTCCCTGACGTCATTGCCCCGTTTCTCCCTGGGAAAAGAAAGACTTCTAACCAAAAAAACTTCTTACTCGCTTTTAGCCTTATATCTTCGCATCAGACTCCTGTCTGAAGAGAAAAATATCAGCATGACTACTGTTTCTAACAGTGAATCTTCCTAAAATCACTTAAGCGGTTCACTTGAAACCCGCTCACGCACCCCACTTAGGCCTACTACAGTATTCAACTATTTCGTGTCAAAAACACTTACAGCTAATATGCATGCATAGTTTGTATGATATGAGTTAGAGAACTGCATTTTAGCAAGCAGGAGACCTAGGCAACCGGACACATTCAAGATGCCAATTTTGGCATTGTCAGCGTCAAAACTTTATGTGATATGATATGATATCATGAGTTAGTGATATATCATATCACATGAGTAGCCTACTTACGGCAGTGGTATCTCGGTTTACCTTCTATCACTTCCCTCCTAATGCGAAAGTGTATAATTTAGCTATCCCTCAGTTAAATTATGCTAGTGGTTGCCTTGGAAGAGGAGACGTGCCAGAGACATTTAGGAGTCTCCTTAGTTTTGTACCAATGAGGCCACCATACGTATACCGGAAGTTCTGGTATGTGGCTAAAAACAAGCTAACAGTTTGCTAGTTAGGTAGGCCTGATTTCATGTTCAAGTTGGAAGTTTGCGTTGGCGCTGTTTGAGACTTCGCGTTCGACGAAGAATGTGAGTTTTCACCATCTGTCAACAATTTACTTTGGCACGGCCAGCGATTATTTATTATATTGTAAAATATATCACGAGCTTAAGTCATAATGCTTTAATTTGCATTCCCTCAGTTCCAAAAAATCAATAGCTAAGTGGCTAGCCATGTAACGTAAGCTTTACAGCGCTGAAACATGTCTGGGTTGATAGTTCAATTACTTGTTTACATTTCGTCAAAAGTGGTTGTTTGTCCACGTTGAACACGAGAATACACGAGATTGGATATGCTGTGTAATTTCAGGTCAGCTGTTTTAGACATAAACTACAGCATTGTAACATGCAGAAAGAAGTTTGGTAGCTAACACGAACGTTTCACTTATTTCGTTGACGTAACATAACTTAGCAGCTGGTAAGGACTTGGCAGAGAGTGCCATTAAGTAAATGCTTATTAGTAATTCAGTATGATGTGTTGTCAGACCACATACTAATTTGCTATTTACGTAATTAACGACACTGTTTAGAAGCACCTTGCGCTAGTAAACCGTGTTTATGCTGTCTCATGTGAAGTTTGCACTCTCATTGACTGAAAACAAGCTGTGCTATCAAATGTTTTAGTTAAACCCTTCAAAATAAAACATCTAACATTACTCTAGTGTAGAGAGAATGCGACTTTTCTAATGTGTTAAGTATATAATGTTTGTAGAATCGTTAATTTGAAATATTTAGGTTGTGGGATAAAATGTCACTATCAAAGGTGTTCTCCCTCCAATATCTTCTGATTTTCACTACCCACACCTTCTCTCCTCTAGGCCACCATATACATCATCATTTTACTGAGACAGAGTGATTATTTCCATCTACTGGTTGCCCCAGTGTGATTAATAATTCCCAAGAGTTGGCTGTTGGCGGAGAGCAGCACCATGTCTAGGAAGCAGTCTGCCAAGCCGGTGCGAGGAAACAGGAAGTATGACTTGGAGAGGAAACGTGATGAACGTGCGGCCCGCCGGGCTCTGGCCAAAGACAGAAAGAATCGCCCACCGGGAGCTGACGAGGGCGAGGAGTTCGTCAATTTCTCCAACCAGCTCCAAGCCCTCGGTCTGAAGCTGAGAGAGGTCCCTGGGGATGGGTAAGGGTCAAGGATGACTCCATTTGTGCCGTTGTTAACCTTTGCCTGTGTTTGCCTGGTTTGCTAACTTGCTAATCTGTCAATCTCCCACCTACCCCCATCTCCCTTAGGAACTGCTTGTTCCGTGCACTTGGGGACCAGCTGGAGGGACATTCACGAGGTCATCTGCGTCTGCGGCAGGAGACTGTTCAGTTCATGAGTGACCACCGGCAAGACTTTGAGCCTTTTGTAGAGGATGAGGTGCCCTTCACACAGCACTGTGAGAATCCAAGCACTAATCTAAGAGTTTGGGATTGATAATAATTATAATGAGGATGATGAAGAAGATGATGATGATGATGATGTGTTCTTTGTATTGCAGTGTCAAATCTCTCTGAGCCCGGGATGTTTGCAGGAAACGATGCCATAGTGGCCTTTGCTCGCAGCCAGCAGGTTAAAGTTGTGATCCATCAGCTGAACAATCCTCTGTGGGAGGTGAACACCAGTGTTTTTCTTTCCTCATTGTGATACATCTGTGATACATTTTTGTGTGTGCAGCCTTGCTAAAATTGCAAAGAGTTTTGGTACATTTAGCATGTTTCATTAATGTTGCTTTTCCATTCAGATCAATGGGTCGGAGAAGCTGCTTTGTCGAGAGCTTCACATTGCCTATCGCTACGGAGACCATTATGACAGTGTGAGGCACATTGGTGACAACTCTGAAAGCCCATCTCATCTACGTATTGAGGTACGTAGCTATGCAGTGTTTATCCGTCATTTTTTTTTTTATTGTCTCGATGGGATTATCTGGAATGAGTCAGTCCTTTTGCCCTCTTGTTTCATGCTGCCGAGTGGCATAAGAATTTGGTAACCTCACTCACATCAGATGATTCATTACACAGCACACAGCTCCGCTTCCCCATCTGATGTCGAATCTTTTGGAAGGGATTTCAGGACCTAAATGGAATGGATGGACCAATCAGGAGACTGTAGGAACCCCCGGGAGGGATTTTCTTACAAACTTACAAAACACAACTAACAGTCATATATGAAAGAAACATATTTATTCTGTGAGTTAAACCGATTATTGTGGCAATTAGGCCACAGATACGGACGTTTATGCCTGTTTGGAATTGTGTTGCATGATGGGATGCAATAACTTGGTTTCGATGTAAGTGGTTGAAGTAAGATGACAGACAAGTGATTTGACCAATCGTATGCAAGGAATTTTGATGACGTCCAGTCTTCTGAAGCAAATCTCTTACGAACGGATTTCAGATGGAGTAGCAGCTTGCAGTGTAACGAATCATTTGACGTGAGTGAGGTGTTACCATGTAGACCAAATAGTAAAAGGGCAGCCAAAGCTAACAAGGATGCATCATTCTCTTATGCCTATATCTGTTAGCATTAGCTCCCACTTTGCTTATTCAGTCCACATTGTACCAAATGCTGTCACTATTATACCTACTGCTAGCGCAGGGATATGGACTGATTGACTGAGAATTTTCCCTTAAATGTTATTTTGGTGCATTTCAGTTGTACTGAAAATTGTACATAATCAATAAAAGATACATATATGTTGAAAACATGTCAGGAACGATGTGCTCAAGTGTTGCTATGAGGTTTAGCTGATTCTTAATGACCTCTCGGCCTCCACTGCAACTGTCTACTCCTTTCTGGTGATGACCTAAATTCTCCTTTTCCATTGTTTGTGAAATGGCAGAACCTGAATAAATCCCGACGGCAGCGCGAGTTTGGAGACGGCCAGCGTGAGCTGCACACAGGCCCGCCGGCCTCCCCCTCCCCGTCTGACGACGAGGATGTGATCCTCAGCTCTCTCAGGAGCGCCAGTGCCAACGGTCAGTCAATCAGCCTGTCAGTCCGGCTCCTAACACGCTTCGGCATGCCCTTGGGGCGACCCCCCCCCTCTCCCCTCCCCCCAACCCATCCCGCTTCTTAACTCACTGGCGTGTCATTCTCATCGCAGGTCAAGGAGAGAATCCGTGTCACTCAAGTGCCGCCATGCAGCCCTGCCATGCCGAGTGGCTGGAGCCAAACCTCAGGAACCAGAGCTGCCACGCCCACTGTGAGTCGGGGACAGAAGCGCAGCAATCCGCGTGCCATTGCATGGCCACTGAGAGCAGTGACAAGAATGCACCACCAGAGGGCAACACTGTGCAGAAAGCCAAGGTACCAACATCACATTTGAATAGGTGTTACTGAACAGTGGCTTGAGTGAGTGGAGACATGTATTGTAACTTAGTAAAAATATTTCACTAAAATACTCAAGCCTACAAGGAAGTGTATTTCAAAGTTACAAGGGAGTTTATTTTAGGATACAAGGATGTTTGTTTGTGTCATGCATATAGTTACTGGGGTGTACTGTACTCAAGTGTACTTTACCTGACTTGTCGGAAAACTGCATAGTCTTACCTTTGCTTCACAATATTGCCACTTTTTCCACTTAATGGCACACTTTAACTACAAGCATCAAATGAGGATAATTATCATGTACTGCAAGTAGTTCAAGCCGTAGATCCAGTTGTCAAAGTCTTTATTCCTTACGCCCGAATGAGAGTATAGTTCCATGGCATATCCGTTTAGAATATTGCCACATTTTGTTTTCAGTCAGTATTAGTACACCTAATAACTACAAAAGTGTCACAGAATGACACTTTTAAGCAATTTGCTAGTGGTAACCAATGGTGTTGACATTACTGTCAGACAACGTTTTGATGAACTGAATAAAGGTGAAGCTCTATTAATCAGCTCTTGGGAAGGTGAAGAATGATTGGGCATATAGCTTTAAGACTTCTAATGAAGTTACATGCTAGTGGTTGACTTGAACTTCTGCCGGATTAATTTTTTGTTGGGGTATCTGTATTTTTACTAAAGTGAGTACTTTGTGGATGGTTCTTAAAGTTCTGAAAGAACTGAGATGGTAAAAAATTAACTGCATTGTTCTAATTGTTCATGTCAACATGGACACACTATGAGCTTTTAAAATGAATATGGTGTAACATAGTGTACAGTATTTAGTGAAGACCCCCAACCCAGTTCAGTGTGGAAATAAGTCTGTGGATAGTGGGAATATTTGCACTGCTGTTTGAAACAATCCACTCATTGTGGTAATCGTGACACTGAATTTCCATGTTCCTTGCCTAGATGTCTAACAAACAGAGGAAGGAGCAGCAGCGGCTGGAGAAGAAGAGGAGGCAGGAAGAACGGCACCGGCAGAAAGCCCAACAGGGCAAAGGGTCACATGACCAGAACCAGAACTTACCCGAGCAGGTCACCCTGGTGCCTGCGCTTAACACTCTAAGCATCTAAGCCAATCGCTGAATGATTACAAGTGAGTCGTGGAAAACAACCTGCTCTGACAACCCAGTTCTTTTCTTTTTTTTTTTCCTCTTCATGTGGAAACCCATAAAGAATGAGGTGCAGAAACACTGGTCCATGTGTGTGTTAGGTTGGGGGGTGACCAGTCGCTGCTTCTCTCAGGTGTTGATTTCGATTGTGTGTGTGTGTGTGTGTGTGTGTGTGTGCGCGCGCTTGCACACGTTCAAGTGTGAAGATCGTTTGTGTGTGTGTGTGTGGGAATGATGAGTGAATTATTTTTGGTATTAAAAGCGTATCCTCCTGGCCTCACTTTTCGTGGAGCCACAGCCTGGCTAGTGTCGACTGCATAGAGTCAGCACTTTAAATCACATCTCCTCCACATCCTTTTTCCGCCTCTTTTCTCCAATCTGACTTTGCTCTGCCTGATTTCAGCCAAAGAATCTGCAAGAATTTAAGGAAAATTTAAGGGAATTTTAGGAATGTGTTGGGGTTTTTTTGTTTGTGCAATGATGGTTTCAGATTGGAATGATCAATTATCTTCACAATATACCAGTTAAGCTATGGCCATGGCTTTTGCCCTACCTCCAGGACTTATCTCATTGCATTCTCCTGCGGATATGCAAGTGCTTCTCGTTTAACTAGCTCAAACCTCAAGGCTTCTCCTGTGTTTGGACTCTCCAGTCCAACAATCATTTCTCCTCTTTGGAATGACGTGCAATCTGACAATAAAAGAGAATGTTGGCAATACTGAATGGGTATTTTAATGATTGTCACAATGCGCATCCTGACATCAGGGAAGTAAAAGTCTTTGGTTTTGCAACGCTACGCTAAGCTGTGTTTATGACAAGATGGATATCATAAAGGAAACAGACTGTAGAAGGGAGATTAAAAAAATATATAAAAAATGTCTCTTGGACTCTCCAGCGCTCAGTAATCAGTGGTTGAAGTTTCAACATGATTCAGCTGTTAACAAATAAGGAGCTTTCAAAGTCAAGACCATTTTCTTCTCTTTTTTTCCGTCCTTTTTTTAAACAGCAGAAAAACAAACGGGGGACATTTTGCAAAAGTAAGCATGAAATGCTGTGGGCACTATCTCCAACACATATGATGTCAGAAAGGGTGCTTGTCTCCATAGATCTGTTAATATTAAGCTAGACACAATGTAATGAAATTTGGTAAATGCAAAGTGAACAATACACAACATAAATTCTTCAAACACTCTTTTACAGTGACCTGCACACTTGCCTTTGTCACATATTAGTATTTTTTAATATATGCACTCTAACACACTATGAAGGCAACTATCAGTCAAGTATACTCAAATACATAGTGAGAAAATGGAGCTTGAACTGCATTGAAGAGCGCATCTACTTTGTTAAAACCAAACCGGTGAATTAGATCTACTGTTGTTGCATGTTTACAGTAAGTACAGATATTTAGCACCAGCAAAGAACATGTGAAAAGCAGACAATGTCTGATGACAGCATGACCATGCCAATCTTAAAATTAAAACATCAAGAATAGCAGAACTTCAAAACTGTCCCTGGTTATTTCTTTCCCTTTTAATTTTACCATAAATATGTTGGATAGCCATTTCCCAATACAGATATTATGCCTTTACCCTCGTAGTGGAAAGACCATTCTCCCAGAACAGACATTAATTCTCTTATACAGAATAAAGACACATTTTTAAATGGTAGATTAGTGAAGCAGTAGTGTATTTATGTTTATCAATAGTTCTTAAAGTCTAGAAAAGCGTGAAATGGGCACATCAAGGAGAAATCCACAGGGAGGCAGTAGAGCTTTGTAAACACATGAGTGAACCATTCCTGCAGTTGAGCTGAAAACTTTATATCCCACACTTCTATAATGACATGGAAACAAGCTCTGTGGCTTTTTATATATACACAAAACTGAATGAGTAACCAATGATTTAGCTCTTAGCTCCTGACTGCTTGGATGGAAACGAAACAAGAGTCTCCTCTAAGTCACAACATCTGTAAGATCTTTGGGCTTTGAACATCTGCAAGTTGTTTTTCAAAAGAGGGCAACCAACTGTCCATCCCTGATTTTTCACTAACTGCTGAGGTTTTTGGTGAGCAGGAAAGCCACAGTGGCTTCAAATTGTGCAGCCCTTGCTTTTTTAATCCCTTCCAAAAAAGGCTACATTTCTCGCTTGTCTCAAGTCAAGGTCAAAAACACTACGCTCCTGGTTTTTCCTCATTGTTCCCTTTTACAAAACGCGTAAAAGTAAATTTGGACTATTCTAACCGCGGCAGTGTTATCCAAAAGCCTCTGAAGAATCTGTTCCGTAAGACTTTTCTTCATTTTCTTTACATCCCCCTTCCCTTCATAAAAAAAAGAAATCCAAGAGCACCTCTAGCTACTGAAGTCAGAAGCTCTCAGTAGTGTGATTAGTGAGTGTTTGAAGTGACGCAGAGTAAATGCCAGTGGTAGTTCTGAGGTTTGAGGATCTGTTTTCAGTCAAAGGCAGCAGAGTGCAGATTGTAAACGTGTGTGTGTGTGTGTGTGTGTGTGTGTGTGTGTGTGTGCAGGCATGCATGTAGGCATGTGTGCTGGTGTGTGAGGGACGGAGTGGCCTCCCGTCTGCTGGCGATAAGTGCTCCAGTGATTTCAGAGGTCTGGTCTTCCTTCTCCAACCCTCTCCTCCCATCCATGTGAAGATGCTCATTGGCTGGCCTCTGCAAATGGGTTTATGGGCTATGATTTGTAGCCCCAGGTCAACGCATCTGCACAGAAAAGCACACACGTTAAAACCCTAATTGGATTATTTAGTTTTCCATGCAAATTCCATGTAAAGTTACTGTAAGTCTTTGTTCTGCAGGCTTTTGATGAACCTTGTATTGCCAACAGACTAATCCGGAAACTGTTTGTTTAGATACTGAATACCAACGCTATGGTGGTACCAGAGTTATGCTAACCTTTGAAGTGGGCGTTGCAGCACAGACCCTCCCCCCTGGCAGTGCGATAGACGGGCGATACGCAGACGCGGGCACTGGGCGGCATGTTGTTGAGCGTAGTGGACAGGGATGTGGGCGGGAGATAGAGGGAGGATTGGGCGGCTGCTTGACTCGGCCGGCTTTGATCTTCCTCCCAAGTAACCCAGTAACCACGAAGCCCCTCCTCCGCCCCCTTCCACTGGACCTGGACGGAGTCGCTTCCCACTGTGGTGAGCTGCAAATCCGCAAGGGCTGGCAGCACTGAGAGAGAGAGGGAGGGAGAGAGAGGGATGGGAAAAGACAAAAAGGAGGGATGAAGAGTGAGGGAGAAAGAGAGCAAGGGATGGTAAAAGATGAAAAGAGGGAAGAAGAGGGAGCGATGGATGGTTAGACAAAAAAGAGGGAAGAAGAGGGAGTAAAGGGAGGATAAGGGGGATAATTTTAAGGCATGGTGGAGGTTGAACACATTTCAGCTTGAGAATTTAGCTTCCCAACTATTTCTTAAGCTTTCTTAAGCTACTGCTGTCCCGCCCAAGCACTCCTCCTCCTCTGCTGCATACCTTCCTGGGTGCAGGCTTTAACCGACATGGCTTTCTCGCCGCCCGATGCGTACTTGGCGCTCACGGTCACCAGGTACTGCGTGTCCGGCTCCAGGTTGCGGAGGACGGTGTAGTTCTGCTGCTTGTTGACCTTGGCGATCTGCAGCTTTCCCGCAGGCAGGGCGGAATACTCCACCTGGATGCTCTGCACCAGGTCAGGCAGTACAGGGCCCCAGCTCACCCGCACGCTGTTAGTCGTGGACTCCGACACGGTCACCACAGCTGGGCTCAGCACCTCTGCATGGAGACAAAAAAACAATTGATGATGTGTTAGCTTTACACAGGGAGGGAGAGGAGCATTCCATGTGTTTTACATCATATTCTATTGAGTGTATTTTTTCTGTATTCCCTATAGCCTGACATAGCCCGCCCATAATACTGCTGTTAATCCGTATTCATGGTCTGGTGGTTCTTTAACCTGACGCGATTATTCTGCAGGGGGGGAGGGCATTCACTTCTGGTTTGAGACGATTGGGCAGCTCGTCTAATCAGCTTCGCTTATTGGTCGGTTGTCTCTCTACCGATGAATGAAGACCGTCCCATGAAGACCGTCCCCAGACCATGGATACGGATAAACATGTAATATGGGCGGGCTATGTCAGGCTACAGTATATTCCCTATTCTATTATTTTGTGTTTCTGGACAAGTGACCTCTTCACTTCATCAGTCCTCTCACCTGGTGCCGTTGTGAAGTAGGTGGTCAGTGTATTCAGGATGCCCAGGTTAGACTCCGGCTTCAGGGTCACCTTGTACTTGGTGTTGGGCCTCAGGCCCGTGAGCTCGGCGGACTTGGCGTCGCCGGGCCGGCTGATGCGCTGATGGTGACCGCCGGCAGTTCCGGGGCTTGTGCCAGGGCCGCCACCGGGGCCGGTCTCTGCTCCAGAGGGCACGGGGCCAAATCTGATGTCATAGTAACCAGAGCCTGCCAGCACCGGCCGCCAGTGCAGTGAAGCGCTGCGGGACGACACATCTCGCACCTGCAGCCGCTCCGCCCTAATTATCTCTACAGCAGAGAGGGGCCACAGACACACCAGAAGAGAGAGGGAGTTGGAGAGGGAAGAAGGGTGTGTGTGTGTGTGTGTGTGTGTGTGAGAGAGAGAGAGAGAGAGAGAGAGAAATAGATAGGGAAGTGTAGTATGTGCATGTGTTTGTATGTGTGAGAGAGAAAGAGTGAGTGAAGGGATTAGATTAGACATTGAGTGAGAGATGAGAATGTAAGAGGGAGAGGAGGAGGGATGGTGACGGAGAGAGGGAGAAGTAGATCGAGAGAGAGAGAGAGAGAGAGGAGAAGTTTAGTCAGACGTAAGGACTGCAGTGCATTCAGAACACATTGCCATGAACCCCCTGATCTCAAAATAGACAAGACTGTCATAGGATGCACTGGTGATAAATTACAGTCTCTTGAGGGGGTTCGCTGTCACTTGGAATAAGTTGCTTGGGCCATTGCTAGGCGGTCAGAGCCACTTTTACCTTCCGACTAAAAATAATGTACATGTACACAATTTACTATGCATGCATGTTCCCCAGCACATGGGACACAGTTCTTTTGAAAGTGTTTATGTGCGCCTGGTTGTTATCCAATCTCCACAAGGAGAAAATGCCCTCTATAAATACCCCAGTCTGGCACAGTGGGTGGCAGCAGAGAGGGGAGGTGGGGGTGAGTGGGTTGAGTGACACAGGGGGGTTATGGGAAGGAAGAGTGTCTGATTGAATAATTTCTATATTAATAACTACTCACTGTCTCTCTCTCTCTCATTTCAGGGCTACTCTCAATGTCTCTGCCTCCCCTTTGCATCTCCGTGTGTGTGTGTGTGTGTGTGTGTGTGTGTGTGTGTGTGTGTGTGTGTGTGTGTGTGTGTGTGTGTGTGTGTGTGTGTCTAGGTCTCACTGTCTGGCTGTCTCACTGTCTCTTAGACTTAGTGTCACAGCGGAGGAGCACAGTAGCCTACTTTTCAAAGGCTGAGTTCAGTGTGTGACTGTGCAGAACAGGACACAGTACAAAGAGCCAAAAAATGTCTTTCTCTGTGTGACTCCTCTGTTCATCCCCCTTGCACTTACTATTATGCATGCTTAAGAACTTACCAATAATGGCATTTCTCACGTCCTCTGTGATGATGCTAATGTCGTCGATGTCCACAAAGTACAGGTGGTCCTCCACAGGTGCAGACACCACCTCACGTAGCACCTGGTAGTTCCCGTGCCCAGTGGAGACCACAAGCACATCCACACCTTGGTCACGGATCTCTTTCATCGGCTTGCTCACCTGTCCTGGGTCCACACCATCGGTCACCCATAGCAGCACCCTGGGCAAGTTGGGTCTGGTCCCTCCGGGGATCCCCTGAGGCAACAGACGATCTCGGGCTATCTCCAGGGCCTTAGGGGTGTTGGTATCTCCGCGGAGCTGCTTGATCTGCCGCAGGGCTGCTTGCAGGGCCTGCTGAGAGCTGTGGGTCTCGAAGTTAAACTCCACCCGAGGCTCTGTGCCAACCAGCAGCAGCCCAAAGCGCACCTCCTCCGGTCCGAGGGAGAAGGGTAGGAGCAGCTCGGCCAGAAAGCTCACCATGTGGGAGAACTCGTAGGACGCAATGCTGCCAGACGCATCCAGCACGACCAGCACATCGCCCTCGCAACAGTTTAGCACTACAGAGGAATGGAGAAAACAGAGAAGAAAGCAAGGTTAAGTACACTAGTTGTTACGCACTAATAGAGGTTAACTGCCCATTACATTGGATAATTTGTTCATTGCATAAACAACTGAAAAAGCACCAAACATTCATTGCTTAGGAGCCACAGTAAAAGTGTATAAAACGTTCAATAAAAAAAAGAAAAGAAACTAGCTGTTACACAATGTGGAAAATATGCAGCTAACACTGAAAGTCACATATTTGAATGCAACTGTAACAATATTTTCAGAGACTGTGCTAAGAACTCCTCCATTAGAGTGCAGTCGGAGGACAGAAGTGGGTGTTGAGGGAAAGGTGTGGAGAGGAGAGATAACGCTGAGAGGGTGAAGACAGAGTTTGGTTCCTGCCTACAACAAGCACGCCACTTTTAACAAGGCAAGTAACAACAGACTCTTCATTATGGAAAGTTGTGAGCCATTTAAGGGTAGTTTGTGGTTTTATGTGCAACTCCAGGCATGGGAATATTATCCTGCTGGAATGCTGTGTATAAAACGTAGACTTGCTTTCTCCACTTAAGAGATGTAAACATGACTACAAACTTTCCCACTACTGAACCTGCACTTCCATGAGGCTTAAAAAAAAGATACAACTTTTGTACATTCTCCAGCTCCTTCATGCCTGCCCCCTCCTTATTTTCCAGTGTTCTCCTCCCTCCCTCTCTCACACACACAAACACACACGCACACTCACACTCACACTCACACTCACACATACACTTCCAGAAACAGCACAGCTCAATGCTCATAGGCTTCCTACAGGAGCCAGATTCCTTCACCCTCACCCTCTACCTCCTTGGAACAAAACTGTCACAAAGCCATTAAAATTTTATAGGGTGGGCGTCAAAAAGGGGAAAAACCAGGGGCTATGGAAGTGGGAAGCAAAGCTACAGCAATGAGAGAGAGAGAGAGAGAGAGAGAGAGAGAGAGAGAGTGGGAGAGAGGGAAATGAGTGAGAAACTCAGGTTATTTGAGAAGGATCAGAGACGGGCTGACACACTAAAAATAAATAGGAGGAAAGCAATAGATTTAGAGGGTGCACAGACAGACGGGTGAAAGATGAATTCAAAATATTTGTAAAGACAGAGGAAAGTCAGAAGTGATTTGATTTTTTTTTTTTTTTTGCCAGTCTTATGGCTTTGCTGGCAGGGATCGGCCTCTACATTAGAGGTGAAAATAAACACTAACAGATGGTGAAAGGAATCAGGAGTGGGAGAACAGCAGAGACTACTGGATATTAATGGTGTGGAGGAGGAGGATTGAAAAAGCAGAGAAGAGAAGGAGAGAGAGAGAGAGAGAGAGAGAGGGAGAGAGAAGGAGAGGGAGAGAGTGCAGGGAGGTGACTTTTGACTGTTCTGTGCAAGGAATGCTTTTACTATCCCAGTTAGTTACGGATCCAATAGTAACACAGACAGAAAGAGAAGTGCAGATAGAGAGGGGTGTGGAGTGAGTGAGACTGGGTGAAAAAGGGCAGTTGGTGGGGTGGGTTATGTAAAACCAGGCTACATATCAGGACATTGTGCCCACTCTAACACTGTTGGCAAACAGAGTGGGCATTTCAGGGAATGTTGGCAGTGTCTTACTTTTTTCCCCACATGCCCTCATTGATAAGCATGTCAAGTGTTATTTTTTGTATTGACTGCTGCAGAAGACGCACAGGATTCTGCCCTTCTCCAAGTGTTATTTCAATGAATGTGTTAGTAACAGGCCTGTTTTAACAACCTACTTGTGTGTGGTCTTGAATCTGGATGGATAAAATGCTTAGGGAAAGTCATTTGGATTCAATTAGTCACCATTTTGTCTTTGTGCCAATTTTACACATATCCAAAACAGAGCCTATGTTTCAAGTTGACAATGACATTTACAATACCCCAGTGAGTCAACACATGCTGATGTTATTCTAACTTTGGAGGGTGTTACAAAAAAACTCAGCACTTTCCTCATCCAGGTGTTTTTAGTCAGAAGAAGAACTCCAGTTGAAAGATAGACGAGATATCAACCTTTATCACAGTATTTCATTTGACTATGCACAGAAGCAAGTCCTTGGGAAATTCTCCCCTATTTTATGGCCTTCATAACCTTTTGTTTGCAAAGAAAAAGCCCACTTACACAATGCATTTCTGTCCTTAACCTTTCAAAAACCTCTCTGCCTGACTGAACTTTGTACCTTAAGGGAGTGTGTTATGATCAACAGCAAATTATACAGAGCGACCCCTCAGGTATCACTGAACTTTACATATTCTTATGGGTCAGTCACAGCTAAGAGTGCATGCTGCAGTGTGAGCTATAGTTGTCTCGGTCTAGAGCAGACTCCAGGCAGGAGAATGAGAGGGCTCCAGAGAATTGCACACTTTTGCAACTTTGTAGACTAGCCTTTTTGCCACTATTGTGATACAATTTTCAAAACAGAATGTTACACTCACTGTACTTATGCTGTTTACCTCTTTCTGTGGATGTGTATATGGATACACATGCTCACAGACTTTAGGATCACTCGTACTGTATGTGTATAGCACAGCATGTCACAGACCACACACCAGAGTCAGATGAAAAATATCTAAACTTCCCTGTCATGCTTACATGTACATGTATGTAAGCATGTACATATATACATATACTGTATGTTTTTGCCCCACTTGCCTGTTTCAGATGCATCATGATATATTTTAGGATTGTTTTTCACTTACAGGAATAGAACATTAGTTCAATTACAAAGGTTCTCAATCAGCAACACCCAAACTATTTACAGGAATCCTATTTAAAGATGTATACGGCACACCATAATTCGGATGAGGCTTTACACCCCAAAGGGTGACTGTAACGTCTATGACTGTGATGGAAAAGTGATTCTGAGAAAGATTTATTCATCTGCTGTATTGGATAGTGTTGAATCAAATTTGAGGAATAATAATATAAGTTGGGTTATTATTATACATAATACAATATCAGTTTAAGCTCAATCAATTGGAATGAGACTTGTGTGCACCACTTTATGGCAGAGGTTACTGATGTCTTAGTATACAGTACCACACCATTAAAAGTTAAATAGCCTACTCCCACAGCTATCCACCCGACCTGAAGTGACTCACCTGTATCAGGTACTTGGGAATTTGTCCCACACAGCAACACGCTGGCAAAGAAAAGCGTGAGCACACACCGAAAACCCATTGTCATTTATTTGGAGTTCAGGGACTTGGAAGACTTTCCACAAAGCTCTCTAGGACAAATTGCCCACACCGTCGCTCCAAATCAGCGCATAGTTGTGCATTCCCCGTCGCACAGTGAGCGTTCCAAAACCATAAGAGAAATATCAGAAGATGGCTTGGAAGTCCAGTCCTAAAGTTTTATAACTCCGGTGGAAAACACTCGTGTTTTTCTGATAGCGAATACTTTGTTAATCCAAAAATAAATAATCTCAGAAGTTTGGGCATGTGTTTTCCCCCGTTCCTTCCTGCGCTTTGAATCAAATGAGTCACAGAACTTCTCGTGCGCTCCCTGGCTACTGAACGCGCCCCATTCCCTTCAGTCAGTACTCTCTCTCTCTCTCTCTCCTTCTTGCTCACTCCTCTCTCGTCTTAGTATAGAAAGGGCAGTGGCCAGGCGTCGTCAGGCTGGAAATGTGCCATGTTGTTGGTCATTGTCATTATCTTATTTCATATGTGCTTTATTAATGGAAGCATGAGGCAAACTTCAGCCCGTGACCGTAAAGCAGCATACGGGCAATCATCCAATTTTCATCGCCTCAAAATGTACACGTAATTAAAGGACATCTGGACCCATCTGGCCCAATTAAAAGAAGGCAACCCTGTCGTTAACATGACAGACTAATGATTCTGACCGGATCTGGCTGAGCAACATAAAGTGTATGCGCACTGAAATAATATCTCCGACTGTAGTCTCAGTGTCTGTCCATGAATAGGTGCATGTCTCCCTTTACTATAAATAGAGCAGTCTATATTCTCGGGAGGTGTAAATAATATATTTAGTGTGTCTCAGGGATTGAATAAATCTATTATTTTCCTTTTTTAACAATAATTAGTAAAGGAAAGTATAGCCAATAGTTTAGTAAGGAATACGTTTAATAAGAATACATTGAGGTTAAAAAAATCTGAAGAGCAATCTTTACTCTGCTTTACAGTAATTGTGGAATCAAATCCTGAACACTGCCTAGTTAGAAAAATCAGACATTAACAACAAAGGCCATCTTGAGTAATGCAATATTTGTTGTACAATTCTGCTATTGGTGGGGCAACATTGCACAAGCACTGTCCCCAGTGTAGCTGTCTGAGACATTCTGAGACATTACAGCTGGTTTAGCTGTATTAGCCATGGTCTAATTCTGTTAATGCCTGTTTTTCAAGTGCAAACTGCATGACACTCATTGCCAGATTAGTCACCTGAGTGCTAAGGCCTGAGCGCTCCCTAGCTAGCCTCTTCCATTGTCTGAGACTGAGAGTGTCTGAGGAGGCAGTCTGCCTCACAGGGCTAACATGTGCTAACATGCAGCCCTCATCAGACTGTGACTGACATCATATGTGCACATCAGTGCACTTGACAGATGCGTCCTAAGAAGGCCACTGAAATGTCATAAATCACTTCTTCTGCACCTGGAAAAACTTTGAGTGAGAGACTGAGCGTGCGTGCGTGTATGTATATGCAGCTGATGAATGCATGTATAATGTGAGACGTACGGTGGTGGATGATGGATTTTCAGTTCTTTTGTCTTGTTTCATGCATTGTGGGGTTATAACATTGAGATGAATACGTTTGGTTGGTATAAAAGATACTGTACATGTAAGAGTGATGAGTCCGTCAGTGTACAGTGCTACAACTCACAATGTACAAGAGGCTCCATAGTAAAGAAGTAAAGGAAGAATTTGACTGCATGCATTTAAAGTAACTATTACTCTATATTGTCTTAATTGATGCGCTTCTCAGGGCCTTTGGCCCCATGCTGTCTGGGTTTGCCAATGGGAGGAATGGTGAGGGGACCCAAGGGAATGGCCTTGCCCACTTGTGCTTGCCCTGGCATAATGGAAAATCAGAGTTGGAGCAATGACTGTATATAGAGAGTTGGAGTAGGCATGGAATCATTGCTGAAAAGCCCTGTTACAAAAAAAATTAAACATGGTCTTGGGTTGCCATTTTTTTCTAGCAGATTTATGCAAATAAATTTACATGAAACTTTAAAAACTTTTCAAAAATAGTGAAACTATGGTATGAAATAGTAAAATGGTATATAAAGATAGTAGAATAGTATATTCAGCACATTTTTTAGACAAGTAGAACATAAAAATCTGATATGAAGAATGGCTTGAATACTTGATAAAAAGGCGTTTTTCGTGATATTGTGAGATTGTTTGTTTAGCTGTGTTTGTTTATGGTGAGTGATGTGGGTTGCTGATGGTGATGAGAAAACATTCCACTGCAGTTTTGTTTGAAATGAAAAAAAAGGGAGAGGGTGATGAGCAAATACAAGTAAGGGCCAGTTTCATTCAATCTCATACTGATAAATTAGTGAAGATTAGGAGAGAACATGAAAAGGCCATGAGAGATTAGCCATGATAAAGTGCGGTGGGAAGAGATATAAAAAGCTCTCTGGTGTGGCTTGCTCCTGAGGGTGCAGGTGTGGAGGGAATGTGTTTATCTGCTAGCTCAAACCACAATCTCTGCTCACATCAAACGATAAACACTTTAGACTCCTTCCAAAGCAGTAGACATAAACAAAGAACATCCAAGTAAATTATAAATAGTCTGGGAAGTCCACGGGAGTTTTCCTGGCGCTGGAGTCTGGGCACGTTGGATACCTCTGAGATACCCACAGTCTTCCTGCTTTCTCCTGACCCCCCGCACACCTGCGTCACCACCGCTTCCCTTTCTTTCAGTCGCATCCTAGACCTTATTTCCACACCTTCCTCCCCTCAAGGCTTCCTAGCTCCGCCATGCTGGGACAGAGCTGCAGTACAGGGTCTACATCTGGTCCCCAGGTGGCGGAGAATACCCACTTGTGATCACATGATCACCTCATGTTGAAAGGGAGATGTTGTTTTGAAATAGTGGACACTGGATGGAATTATGATTTTTTTAGTACTGTGTTTGACCTTTGTCCATTTAATGGATTGTGTTTAGCCATTTATGACCAAAGCGTTTTCCTTCGAGTTGTCCAGATAGCCCTGGTCAGGCAGGATATCCCATCAAGCTTGGAATTCCAGGGGCCACTGGAACAGGACAACAGATTGAAGGTGGAAGCCATATATTATATGGAGATGCCCCCCCCCTCTCTGCCCACACACTGTGTCCTTATGTTTGTGCCATTCTTTTCAACTTAACTTTAATGAGTTTTAATGCAGAGTAATGAAACATTTGAAATTAATTGGACCAATCTGGCTCCATGGAGTGGCAACAATAGTTTTTTTGTGTCATAGCCGAGGGGCTGTTTTACAGTCGCAATCGAGAGGGTTTCATATTGGAATGATCAGGAAAATCTGCGCTGCTAAATGCAGCCCTCGATCGCTCAGTGTTTCCTACACGCATGGGGCCAACGGGGCAACACCCTCTGCGTAGCCTACTGTAGCACTAGACCTTTCCATGATGAAACACTATGGTGCAGCTACAGTGCTCAGCGGTCCTCGTGTTCCTCGCGTTTCCTTTCTCCTCCGTCTGCGACTAACTGCCTCTCAAGAGAACCGTTTCAATCGTGACCCGTGGGAGACCAGAACGGTTTGTTTCTCTGTTATAGATTGGGATTTATTGCTGCTCTGGTGTATAGGAGGGGAGCCAGATATTCAGCCAGGGTTCAAGAGCTCCAACAATCAAGCCTTTGTAGATCTTTTTCCAAGAGGTTCATTATATCCCTATTGCCTAATAATGTTGCTATGACGTAGTGATCTGAGCAGTGCTACAGTAAAATTATAGAAATATTGTAAGTAACGTTCCTTTTTCAGGCTCTGACCTCTTGTTTGTTTGTTTTTGAGAGTGTCAAATCTATAGCTTCCTCTAGTCAGATTGGAGTGCCACATAATTTGAGCCAAAAGTGCCAATAGAGTCAAGAACACGCCAAGTCAAGAGTCAGAAGCACATCCACCTCCCCTATTTAGGCATAATAGTGTTCATGCTCGACAGGTTTTTATTTTCTGAAAATGTCACACACCAAAAACTTTGCTCTCCTTAACTTCCCAGTCCCTGGAAGTGTTTACATCAGTCAGAGCATTGCCTAAATTCCTTTGGGGTGCATGCAAGCAGCGCCGCACTCCTCCCTACCTCTCTCCTGTGTACTCTCTCTCTCTCTCTCTCTCTCTCTCTCTCTCTCTCTCTCTCTCTCTACCCCCCTTTTCTTTGCAGTCGCTTCCAGTACACAGCTTTTTATAAGGCCATGGCTCTCTGCTCTCCCGCTTCATTCTTCCCTCTGTTCTTTGTCCTCCTTTGAGTTTTGTGAGGGTCTATTCTCCCATCTCCTGCCTGGACTTGGCGGCAGTACTGTACAGCTGCAATATGCTTCACTTTTCCCTTAGTCATATTGTGGCCTTATTCCTTGCAGCACCTCCCACCCCCATCAGTCCCCATAGTGCTGGAATACAGCTGCCTCTTGCATACTTGCACACTCGCACAAACACCCACATGCACGCATACACACAAACTCACATATGGACCTACAGGCACACATTCTGTACTGTATACACATACTCAATCTCCAAAGCTCCCTACCCCCCTCTCCGCTCTCTCTCTCTTTTGCGTGTGCACACTCACACACACAGATACTGAGACACACACACACACACACACACACACACACAGTCACATGCATGCAATCCTTTCCATACCATATGGAACCACAGTATGCCCACTGCAGCAAGTCTGAAGAAGCGCCAGGAATACTTTCTAAAGTCTTAGCATCGTTTGAACGTGCCTACAGAAAGTGCTGTGCATGCACGCCCCGAATATATTACGCCACCGAGCACCTGTGGGCACCCTATGTTATGCTCCTTGTGTGTGTCTATAGTCTCCTAGTGATGAATAGACGGATGTAGAAATGACAGTGTTTATGTCATAGAGCCTTTCATGGCTTGCCAAATTCTCTTAGGCCCTCCGTTGAGGAGAGAACCTGTCCAGACAGATTCATTCGCAGATGTGATTACAGTAGAACACATCTCAGTTTCTTAAAACAGCAGTTACTGATAAGATAGCAGTCAGGTCTTTGATATTTTTTGCCCTCAATGGTGCCTTCCAGGCAGCGCTGCCTTCAAGACACTACTCCACTCAGTTTAGGGTTAGGATGAGGGGTGAGGGGGTTAGGGTCAGGAATAGGGTAAGGGTAGTGCCTTTTAGGCTGTGCTGCCTGGAAGGTGCCGTTGGGGGCAAAAAACACCATTGAGCAGTCACAAGGTCAAGCAACAAAGCCGCTGTGAATGCATTTGTGTGTGGGGGTTGTATTTATTATAAGAGAGGATACATGTGCATAAAGCATGTGTGTATTTGGTTGTTGCGTATGCATATGGCGTGTGTGTGTGTGTGTGTGTGTGTGTGCATGCGTGCGTGTGTGTCTGTTGCGCATCTTTAACAGACCATATGCACATTTGAATGTGAAGTGTGTGTGTGTTGCGTATGTATAACAGGGCATGGGCCATTGCGCATGTCACCATATGCTGTTTGCACACTCCTGTCTGCTCTAGCACTGCAAACCTTTTCACCTCTCTCTCTCTCTCTCTCTCTCTCTCTCTCTCTCTCTCTCTCTCTCTCTCTCTCTCTCTCTATGCATGTCAGTATGGTGTCGATGACAGGCTGATGACAGTGTACTCTCTGCACCCTGGTTGCGTACAAACTCACCGTTTTATCAGTTCCTCCTTCGCACTGAGATCCTCCTCTTATTGCTCATAGATACCTCCTTCCTGCCTGGCACCCCTGGGGTCAGGAATATAACATGACTCACTCAGCCCCACTCCTGTTCCAGATGACAGAGATGAAAAGGGGGACCAAGTAGAGAAGAGGAGTGGATAAGAGAGGAGAGGAGAGGTATTGTGTCTGGCAGTCATTTCAAACCTCCGGGGGGGTCATGCTTGAACCTGTCCAGTATTAGTAACATCCGTCTATAACGCGTCTGAAACCAGGAGGTACTGTAGATCTCCACTCTCTCACAGTTCTAAAAAAAAAAAAAAAAAGCCATAACCCAGTAATGCAGCTCAGCTCAGCACATTGAAACATGCTGAGATGTGTCAGCTTTATTTCCCAAAGGAGAGGCAGATGAGTGCATGGGGGCGGTAGGGGAGCTTGCTGCCCTTTGGGCTCCAGAGATTACATGTTTACTGTGGGAAATAAACAACAGAGAGCATAGTGAGCCGGGCCTGACAAAGATGAGACCTGACGTGAGCCAGATCTGTGACATAGATATTTCAGCCGTGACCTCTTGTGTCAGCTAAAGAGTAAAGCTACCCACAACTGCTGCACTCCCCACCACTACTGTATAAGCCTGTATAAGGAATGGTGAATAACACCTGGACCATTCAATACCGATACAATACGTATCTACATTTGAGAAAGATATTTTTGAAAAGGCTATATGCTTTTAGATATGTTTGTCATGCTTTATTAAAGGTTTAAATAAACTTTTTTTTTTTTTTTTTTAATATATTATGTTTTATTTTAAGTTGTTGTAAAATAGTCTGTGATTACATAGGCTAATAGTGAAAAAGTTTTAGTTTTGTTGTTCTTAGTTAGTGATTCCACTAATTAACAAAGATAGGCTGAAGTAGGCCTGCCTCTGCTTCCCAGCTTCACTCAATGGCTGTGCCACATGTAGCCTCTTCTGTTTCTTTTGTTTATTCCCATGTGAATTAATCGGCCAGTTCTCATAAACACTACTGTTTTGAATTGGCCTATCACTGATAGGAAGACACTGTTTAAACAACATTACGTGCAAGTAAACATCTCGGTGGGATTACAGGCGCTAGATAGATCCTGCCAGCTCAAGCAAAGAGTTAGCAGCAATGCAATATTTATGACAATTCATTGTTAGCAACTGTACACTTGAGGATTCATCACTAAAGTGTTTCTAAATTGAGATACAATGGAAGTAATTGTCAGGAAGGGATACTATGAGCTGTACCTGTTTAAACAGGATGAACAGTGGAAAGTTAAATAAACACAGTGTAGGCTGGGTGTGCTGCACTGACAATGCAGGAAATTATTTTGGCAAAACATTCAGACGCTACTAATGGTGCAGGAACATGCGCTGCACCTCCTCATTTATCCCTGCACTCTCTGGTAGTCCCCTATACTCCCCTACGCCTCCCGTGGGTCTGTCAGGGGGCAGATGTATTGTGAGAGGGGAGATAGTGCCAGGCAGGAACTGGTGTTGCGGTGAGTCAGAGTCAAAGAAAAAGGGCAGGCTTAAACGAGAGGAAATCTTTTTATATATGACTGGGAACTGAATGTGTATTCACCTTTGCGCCTACCCTCTTTCTTTCTTTCTTTCTTTCTTCACACTAAAGGCAATTCCTATCATTTTGAGTTCTTTCTTTTCTGTCTTTTTTTTCCTCTTGTAAGCTACATTCCAACAGAGATATATCCTCCCATTCACGGTCCGAATGGCTACATAACATGGGCAGGTCCTTATCCTGACGGGGGGGATTAGACTGCAGTGGGATGAGTCACCAGTGCCCTTCAGATGTGCATCTCCTTATTGAGACAAAACACTCTGCCAAGGCTGCATGTAGTGAATTTGTCTGGCAGCTACATCACATCTGACTACATGTCAAAACTCCCATAAACACAGCGGCTCAACAGCTAGATTGATGGTATGATTGCTCTGGGAGGAAATATGAGGGTAGGTGCTGAGCCTATGTGCACAGGCGTACTTAATCAAAGCTGGATACATTCAAGAAGCACACATGCTCTTTGGTGTCGTAAGTGGATTGGAGCCTTTGAAAGAAAAAGGTGGAGATGGTGAGGGAGAGAGAAATGTTGAATGGATATTCCAATTAAAAAGATGTAAAATTACTTAATTGGCTACATAGAAAGGCTTGATATTAGGCCTACATAATTGGCTCAATAAGACAATAGTCAGTCAGTTAGTGTTTATTAAGTAGTTTAAACTGCCATATTACAGAAAATTAAGAACTTGCTTATGCTTCATTTCCTCTCAATATTTTTTTCTGTAGAAATCTGCCATGCAATCCGAGTCAAACTAAGCCTTTAGGCCTACTATGCAAGTGCTGTTCTCTGTAGGCTCAACAGAGAGGAGTTATTGCGTTTCACAGAAGACTTATAGTAACACCTGGTGGCCGTTGATGGTAAAGACCACAATGACATACTGTACAAGATGTCCCTGTTGGAAATAAGAAAAAAAGTTACAAAGTATCAAAGAGAGGTCAAAAAGGCGCGCCACAGAAATGTTCCCAAACTGCAAAGATCTGAAATCAGCTGCTTTTAACTGGACATTTTCAAGTCCATCTATCTGCACCCGCCACGAAGTATGCTAAACAACAACAAAGAAGTGGGTGGGACTTTAAGTTTGAGGGGAGGAAGCAGGGTGCCGAAGTTTCTGATCAACTTCCCCCGCTGACGCTACAGTCCATCTAGCAATTGCGATGTTGCGCCATATCAACAATTGTGAATGTATCCAACATCTCGCTTAAAATGGACTCAACCAAGAGGACAGATACTGGTCAAGAATTAATCCCAGGTAAACCTGAACACATTTCTGTAAGGTGGGCCTCATAGGCGAATGTTGAAGCTACAAGTTAGCTGCTGTTTGCACAACTTTGAAACGTTTGCGTCTGGCTTGAGCGTCATCATTCACATTTCTTTGTAACATTTCATATGTATTTTCGAGCCTATAATTTTTTTTGTATTACTTGTGTTTGGTTCGACAGCTGGAGATACTATGTTAAGCAATCCAGCTGTCACTCTGGCTGCTTGCTAGCAATCCAGTAACGTTACCGTACCGTTATCAACTGTGAACAGTGACGTTTTGATTAAAAGTTGATTATGGAGCCTCCTCCGAGCCACATTGGTGGGCTATTATGCAACAGCCTAGCAGGCTAACGTTAATATGTAACCAAACAAATGATAAGACTCCACTCACCACGTGAATGTTTAGGCCTACTTGTTTTGATGAAGGCTAATGGGATTCTATTTTTCTTATGATAGTTCTGCGCATCTTCTCCTGCTTGTCTCTTTGAATCCATCCTTTGCACTGTCCTTTGATAATTATTCCACTCTCTTTTGTGTTGACATTTTAAATTGTATTGCTTAACATTTTCAGCTTCAACTAGCAGAGCAGTATATCAATATCTCATCGCAAGCTGTCAAACCTTTTCTGACAGATCCAGGGGAAGCTGAACCTGAGCGTAGTAGCCAGCCTCTCTCAGGATCAGATGGAGTGGTTGGCAGACAGATTAGTGAACCAGGGCGCTTTGCATATGCTGGCCTGTGCGGAGTGTCCCTGGGCCGCTTATTCCCTGGACCACATCAGAGGTAGATTATTTTGCTTGGTGCTACACACTTTACACAGCTCAGCTTGTTTTCATTTGAACACTTGCATTGCATGGCCATGGTGTAAGCCTTATAAATTAGGTCTGACAGAGCCTTAGTGTTGGGTATGGTTATGGTTGGTTATGACTGTGGCTATGAGGATGGTGGAGGGGTTTGTATGTTTGGTGATCCGGTGGGATGGTGTGTGGCTTTTCTCTGGCCTCAGGAGCTTCCGGGAGCAGTTTCTTGAGGGCCTGGTGCAATGGCTTGGCCTGGACGAGTCCGTAATGCCAGTCATGGGAGCCTTCCTGTCTGGTCTGGGCTTTGAGGGAAGCGACACCTTCCTCTCCATTCTGCAGGAAGAACCCCTGCTAACCACAGGAGCCCTGCCTATCATTCAGGTGACCCATCCCCTCAAAGCTCAGTCTTTTCTTACATTAGGATGATGGCTATTGATATGTTTGCTATTACATGTTAATGGTGATTAATGGAGGGTATGTAAATGTCAATAGATATGAACAACAAGCCAAGAGTTTTTTGAGCCAGCACAAGTCTTTAACCTTTATTAACTATGTCTCCAATCTTTCACAGGACCTGGTCTCATTTTCTGTGAAAGATGGTAAGTGAGTTGTGAAGCCAGCATGACAGAAGTGTGGAATTCTATCATCTCTCTGAAAGCTTTAATAATTTGTTTGAGGCAAACTTCTGAAGGCGTGCTTTTCCCCACGCTGTTGATGCCTCTGTTTTTCAGGTCAGTATGATGCCAGGTCTCGAGTTCTGATCCGCCACATCAGCTGTCTGCTCCGCGTCTCCCTGCAGCAGCTGGAGGACTTTGAGGAGACCTTAGGAGAACGTCTACGGGAGAGTGGAGAAGAAAGCGAGTGAGTGAGCGCCAAGCCGTTTCAAGACGGGCGAGGAAAGGGGGATTCTGGTTCAATATATGCCCTTTTTTTCAGATTGTTGTTTTCCACCTTCAGACAGAACATGTAATCTCCTCAAACAGCCCTGGTGTGCTTTTCATGTGTGCTAGCTTCAGTGCCTCTGAGACAGCATGATGCCAGTTTTAGTTTTCAACATCTAACAACATGAGACTGCACTGTGCTTTCAAGAATGGTGCTGGTTCATTAGTATTTTGGTTGTACATTCATTGTGATAGCTTTTCGATTTAAATTGGCACACGCACAGTGTATATTTATCTTTATTTTGCACTTTTGTAATCATGGGGTGTTTTTGTTTTTGAATTAAACTCTGGTTGTATGTGATTTTTGCTGCTTTCCTTGAGGATTTGCTTCAGCTGTAAGTATTTGTGGCTGAGTGCTGTTATGTGTGTCTCGGCTTATTAAGCGAAACCTAATTAAGTGATTGCCTTTTTTTTCATAATGACAGCCTTCCCTTTGTATTTGTGCAGTCGTTTCATCACCATCATTGTCTCTTCCCCTCCTCCCTTGATTCTTGTGTCCTTTTTTGACAGAGAAGAATCTTCAAGGCGACAGAAGAAAGAGAGAGGGCGTAAACTGCGACGCTACTTGCTGATTGGTTTAGCTACTGTCGGAGGGGGCACAGTGATTGGTGAGCCTCTGAGTCCCACACACTTTATCACGACTGTTTGCAATGCACACTTAAGATTAAAAGATTTGTGTCAGCCTTGGGCAGACATGTTGGCCTGTATTTTGTAAGAGCATCACAGCCACCGCTTACAGTATATTCTGTATACAGTGCCTCAGTGGGCTATTCGCTGGGCACATCTGTGTGTATGTGTGTGATGTGTTTGATTGTTAGAATTTGTATGTCGTGAATGTGCAAGGTTGCTGTGCCTCACCTACTGTTGCTTACTGTATACATTAACCTTGTAGAGCTGTTTGTCAGTTCAGTAAAAGCATTTCTGAAGTTTCAACTGTGTGTGTGTGTGTGTGTGTGTGTGTGTGTGTGTGTGTTGTAAGGTGTGACGGGTGGACTGGCGGCACCACTAGTGGCAGCAGGAGCTGGAGCTGTGTTGGGTGCTGGCGGTGCAGCAGCGCTGGGCTCAGCCACCGGTATCTACATCATGGCATCCCTGTTTGGTGCAGCTGGTGCAGGACTCACTGGTGAGCTCAGCACAGATCCCCTCAGATTTCCCAAGTCTTTTCCCTCTGGACCCACACACCCCACTTCCCTTGCAGTCTCCTCATCTCTTCATATGTATTATACAGAGATGTATAGTATAGTAACTAAGTAGAACTACTTAAGTAGCCTACTTAAGTACTAAAATGCAGTATCTGTACTTTACTAGAGTATTGCTTTTTTCTCCTATTTCCACTTTTACTTCACTACATAATTTTGATGAATTTAATACTTTTACTCCAATACATTCTTCATGTGGTGAATCGTTACTTTAAAAAAAAAAACGTTACAAATCGTACCACATCCAATGGTATCAATGCCAGACCGGTAGAAAGCTCTGTCATCAGATTTTCATTATCATTATTGGGCTAATTCAAGCGATCAAGGAGTATATAATGAGACCTCATACTTCCCTTCAGCCTTTCGCAATCCTGCATGCATTCAATTGGGGACGCTTACCGTAAGTCTGTCCACTGCTCCTTTTTGAAATGGAAGACAATTCAGAAACACCAAGTTCCACCAAGGCGAGGGTGATGAAAGTGACGGCCCCATGGCCCTATTAGTAGTAGCTACTTGTTTTCCTTTGTTTGCCAAAAAAACAATTTGTATGAAATGAAGTGCCTACTCAGCTTCCCTTTAGCCAAATAGAATGTGCCCTAAACTCTAAATGTTAAACTTTTGACAGCTTTCTTTAACATACACAGTGGGCCTACTTCTATTTTCAGTACTTCAGTAGTAATTTTTTAAATACTTCTACTTGCAATACTTAAGTACAAAACATTCACTTCAACTTCTACTTAAGTCACTTCTACTCTACTCCTCTACTCCAGTACTTTATACAACTCTGTATGTATAGGAGTTGGCTCATCCAGGTCTGCTGCAAGGAATAAAAACTGAAAAACTGAAATAAAAACTGTGCGGTGAATCCCCTCAGGGCAGGAGCAGGGGTCTTCTAAGGGGTCAAGAACATTGATTTTGCACACCCAGTTTTAAAATGTGCTGTATATTTATGTAGCATTTTTATGCTATTTATTTATTTTTTTTGCACATAGTGGTTTAACAGTTAATATGTACCACTTATATGACCTCCTTATCCTCCACATCTCTACCCACCACATCCTCTTCCTGGATGCAGAACTAGCTTTAGACCTGTCTATCTGTTTTCTATGTTCCTTTTCATTCTCTACCTTGCTATGTCTCTCTGTATAGACCTCTGCTTATCTGTCTACTTCTTATGCTAGATGTCTACCCTCACACTAAATGTATACCCCCATAAGCAGGTTTAATCCAGGTAGGATTTGTTGTGATTATGCAATTATTATGTTTGTCATTTGCAGGCTATAAAATGAACAAGCGCATTGGTGCCATCGAGGAGTTTGAGTTCCTGCCTCTGAGCCCGGGGAAGCACCTGCATGTGACTGTGGCGGTGACAGGCTGGCTCTGCAGCGGCAAATACAGTTGAGTGTTCGCCCCATGAACCCCACCGACCAGGGCAGGCAGATGTTTACATGGCAGCTAATTAGCATAGAGTATTCATGAGAGGCACAGCCACTTGCACGTCCCCATCTGGGCAAGGACACCCAGGCGCATAAATTGCTTCAAGTGAGGCAGCCTTGTTTTTGAAGGTTAACCTACAGAGCAGCAAAGATATGGTAGCCGTACCGGTAGTTGTGCAGTCAGTGCATTAGGAATTATCAACTCTAGCTGTATATTCAACAGACCCACAGCTCCCCTCAATTTTTTTGTTTTGCTGGTTATATACTTCAAGGTTTTTATAGCCTTCATATACAATGCTTCCCAACATAGTCATTTATTACATTGATACATGTAGTTCTATGGCAAACAGTGCTAGTCATTTAATTAGGTTTGAAACATGCAAAAGGTCTTGGCTGTTTATGTGGTGGAAATGTAATGTGTTTGATTTGTAACAATGCTTGATAAACCTAAATCCAACCTCAGCATTTGAAATAAATGTAGCTTATTAGTTACATAGTAATAGTAAAACTCTTTAGTAATAGCATAGTAATAGCAGCTTCTGGCCATGTGTCAGGTTCCTTCCAGGCCCCCTGGTCCAGTCTGGGCTCGTGTGGGGAGCAGTACTGCCTGGCGTGGGAATCCCGCTTCCTGCGGGACCTGGGCTCAGCGCTGGACACCATCGTAGACGGCCTGGTTAGCATTGTGGCACAGGAGGCTCTCAAATACACCGTGCTTTCAGGTGGGTTCAGCAGCCGACACGGTGCCTCAAAAGGGTTGTCATGGAAGCAAGTGTGGTGAAAGAATGACAATTATGTAACGCAGGCAGGCGGCGAGCACTTTAGGTGCCGACACTTGAGGTGTCACCTTGATATTCCACCCATCTCATAATGCAGCGGAACATCTCCTCCGAACGTTTTCGCTTCTTTTGTCTGCACACTCCGTAGGCGCTGACTGATATCCTTGGTTGATTTTTCTTTCTTGTCTGTGTGTGTGTGTGTGTGTGTGTGTGTGTGTGTGTGTGTGTTTGTCTTGTTTGCTATCTGTATAGGAATAGTGACCGCGTTGACCTGGCCGGCATCGCTGCTGGCAGTAGCGAGTGTGATTGACAACCCCTGGAGCGTGTGCTTGAGTCGCTCGGCCGAAGTGGGCAAACACCTGGCCCAGGTGCTGCGGAGTAGGCAACAGGTAAACCACAATGTTCTCCAGTGATGAATGAAAAACCAACCTCATCTTAAGTTAATACAGTAGCATTCATTTTCTCTCTCTCTCTCTCTCTCTCTCTCTCTCTCTCTCTCTCTCTCTCTCTCTCTCTCTCTCCCTCTCTCTCTCTCTCTCTCTCTCTCTGCTGAGTTATCTCGTCTGTTTGTTTCCTCTGCCTTCTTAATATTCTGTTCTCACACTGTGGTTTTCGCACCAAACAAGACTGTTGCGGACAAGCTCACGTCTCTTTCATCTCCTCAGGAGACGGCCTTCCACAGCCTTTTTTTTTTTTCATTTTCCACCCCCTCTGCTTTTAGTTATGATGGTTGTCATGGGAGCAAAGCACATGGGATGCCATATTATATGGCCTATTCTGATTCCTCTCAGCACCTTACTTACTGAGCAGCCTAGCAAGGACACTAGCTCAGACAGTGATGAGTTTGGGAGTGGGATGGATTTGTGTGTGTGTGTGTGTGTGTGTGTGTGTGTGTGTGTGTGTGTGTGTGTGTGTGTGTGTGTGTGTGTGTGTGTGTGTAGAGTGGTGGGCAAGGCTAACAGGTGCCCAGACTGTCTGACCCCCATCGCTCAATTCCGCCAGTAGCACTCCCTCATAAATGCCCAGGCTTAGACACTCACTACCCAATCTCTCAATGGCAGTCCTCCCTCTCCTCCTGCTGTTTGGTACAAATTTAACTTGCACTTTGCAACTTAGCACTTTGCTGCACACTTTGTCACAGCTCCGGCCGCCCACAAGCTTCGCTGTTGCTGCTGCTGGCAAACTACACTGGAGTTCAGAGAGCAACTCAGCCTGCAGTTTGTTACTAGCTGTAGATTAAACATGCTGGATTTGGGCTTCCTGGCTCCTGCTTTAAATTCATTCCCATTGCTGAGTAGTTGTCCCTTCTGGTGTATGTTTTTTTTTTTCCCCCGATGTGCTGTAGAGCTCAATAAAAGCCCAATAAAATGTCAATTTCAGTCAGATCTGTTGGCCCTGACAACTGTTTTATCACTGTGGGTTTACTGAGCCAAATTGACTGTGAAGTAAAAAAGAAGAAAAAGAAGAAAAAAAAACGTGTCAGAATCCAAAATGCTGAAGTCTTCACACGTCTTTTCTTCTTCCTGCTGTGAAGCCATTGGTTGTTTGAGCCACATGCATCGCTTCCCGCTGTTCGGAATGAATAATTATGAGGATGGTGATCATTCTAATCAGAGCCTTCACAATAGCATGTGTGTGTTCTTAATGGCTGAGGGCTTTGAAAGTGGCGTCCCCATTTATTTATTTATTTATTTATTTATTTATGCCTCCCTCTCTCCATCTAGGGGAAGCGGCCTGTCACCCTGATTGGATTCAGCCTAGGCGCCAGAGTCATCTACTTTTGCTTGCAGGAGTTGGCCAACGACCAAGGTGCATATATGGCGTCTCACAAAAAGAAAATTAAGTCAAGGAACAAAAGACTAATTAGAGGGAAACTCAATTAATTTTTCTTACATCAAAACCCCTCTCTCTCCCCCTCTTTCTCTCTCCCTCTCCCCTTCTTTCTCCTTCACTATCGCTCTGTCAGTCTCTCCCTAATCATCCTTTCCTCCCTCTCTCTGACGTTCTTCCTCTTGCTCACGTCTCTCACTCTGTGTGTGTGTGTGTGTGTGTGTGTGTGTGTGTGTGTGTGTGTGTGTGTGTGTGTGTGTGTGTGTGTGTGTGCGTGTGTGTGTGAGCACGTGTGTGTGCGTGCGTGTGTGTGTGCACTATGTGGGCTGCAAATGAGGCCCTGGCCTTTGGGTGAGTGATGTGAGAGGTTGGTAATGAAGTCTTGTGTTCATACCCCAGGAAGTGAAGGTGTTGTGCAGGACGTAGTGTTGCTGGGCGCACCTGTGGACGGATCAGACAAGGCGTGGGAGCGGCTGTCCAGGGTCGTGGCTGGGAAGATTGTGAATGGATACTGCAGGTGAGAGAACTAGACAGAGGGAGATAAAGAGAGAGAGGGAGAGATAAGGAGAAGAAAGAGAGAGGGAGAGAGGGATGAGGTGAAAGAGACAGAGAGATAAGGAGAAAGATTGAGATGTTTGACTTTGGGTATTGTCTGTGTGGCCCTATTTAATGGGTTGTGCAAATGCGGGCGAGAGAGTAGAAGAGGGTGCATGAGATAGTAATAAGAATAAATTTGTCCCTATATAGAATACATCCTTCATGCAGATGAGAGATGGAGTGGAGAAAGAGTGTACAGTATGTGACATGGGACTGGTGGTGGTGGTGTTGTCGTCTTGTTTAGATGCACAGTAGGAGCTCAGGGTGTTTGTCTGCTTTGTGTGATTTCTTCCCGGCAGGGGAGACTGGCTTCTGGGATTCCTCTACAGGAGCTCATCTGTTCAGCTGTCGGTGGCCGGCCTGCAGCCCATTAGCCTCAACGATCCGCACATCGTCAACGTGGACCTGTCCTCCGTGGTGAGTGAGCGAGAGAGAGTGAGTGTGTGTGTGTGTGTGTGTGTGTGTGTGTGTGTGTGTGTGTCTGTGTGCGAAAGCAGGACTTTTCGATTTGGGTCTCCCAGACGTGTAATAAATGGTTGTGCCGGTGGTGTTATTTTGTTGTTTTGATTGTGTCATTTTCCGAGTGGATGCTTGGCTCTCTGAAACACGAACCATGCAAGAATGATGGCCTCAGCAAGCGCTCCGGGCACAGAAGTAATGGCCCGGTCTCTAGCACAGTCTGTTTTCTCACGCAAGAGTGTGACCAGGCCTGAGGAGAGAGACACCAGACACACTTGCCTGCCCTGCCGTCTAATCTCATTCAATGATCTATGCTAGGCTGGAGCTAAAAAGTGCTGCCGTCAGACATAGAGAATGGCTGGATGAACTGGAGATATGACTCAATTGTTTTACTCAGGGAGGTGAGGGAAATTAGTGCATTTTCCCCAAACGGTGTCGTTAACCTTTAATGGATTTTGTTTTCACTTTGGAAGCAGATTTTTGAAGAATAATATATGCAATCACACAGAGTACAGAAATGTACAGTTTAAACTTGTGACTTCATGTTCACATCATCATTTTACCCAATATAATCACTCAGATGATTGAGTGGCTTTGATGGATATCTGACTGTTGCCGTAACCCAATAGCAATAGGGTGTGCAATAGGGAGATACTGCGCTCCCATTATTTTCCCATTCAAACAGAAACAGAATTCTTTATGCTGCCCCTTCATGTTCATGTTCTCACTGAATAAGTGTGACAGGTCTGGCAGACATAACTGCATCAACTCATTAAATATAGAAATAACTCGGTTCTGGTTTGTAACAATAAACCTATTTTATCTGCAGCTTTCCAGATGTGATTCAGGGGACCTTAGTATCAAAAGCTTCTTTGGAGGCTATTTGTGCTGGGAGTTAGTAAGTTAGGCAAATGTAAATTCGTGTGTAACCCTCCAATAGCCCCCTTTCGTGTCCTTGCTCTTCGTAGGTTTAAAGCATTCACATTGTATTCATTGTGTGCAGTGGTACATTCAGGTGGACTGTTGTGAATGGCTTGACTAAGTAAAGTGCTGCAGCCTTGGCCACTGCTGTCACGCTCTGCATAGTAATATCACTTCGGCTATGCCTGATATAGCCCCCATAGCGCAGCCATCCCAGATGCAAGGCAATTTCATAGTATAGATTGAGTCTAAATGTCTCGTTCTGACACATACAGCAATATAGTCATAACCACACACACACACACACACACACACACACACACACACACACACACACACACACACACACACACACACACTCATAGGTGCATTAGTTTTGCATTATGTATGTTGTGTGTGCTATGTTACCAAAAAACTGCAGACATTTGGCTACCAATACGGGGGCCTGGCAGAGCTGGCGTTCACAGCACAGCTGATCTCCGCGTGTTTCCTGTGTTTTGCACGCCCCCCACTTGGGCACTTCACCCACCCCACGCCCTCCTCCCTTCGCCCTCCTCCCTCCGCCCTCCTCACTGGGTAGTGCATGGAGACATGGCTCACATGACTCCCCCAGTGTTAACAAGAGTCCACTAGGCTCTATTGGCAGGAAATATGTGCTCACAAAAAGATCCAAGGCCAGGGAACCCTGATACCCCAGTGACAAATGCAGCTCTGAAATGCACTGGTATCATTCCTTTGTGGCTGCGAGATTGACCATAAAGTAACAGTAATTTTAGCTCAATTTGGTTCAGCCTTGCGGCTGAAATTGGCCAATTAAGGAAAAAAAAGGAGAGGGAGAGTGAGACGAATGTGTTTATAGCACATAGAACAAGGAGGACTAAAAGAAATGGAGGTGCAGATTGTGGCCAGTGAAAATTGTAATGGCTGTTTCTGTGTGATCTGCTTCCTCCCAGGTGAAAGGTCACTTGGACTACATGCGTCAGATGGAGACCATCCTGGTGGCGGTGGGCATGCCCACACGTGAGGGGGCAGCCAGGATGCTAGGCGTGACCACAGACGTTCCTGCTCCCAGCGATGCCCAGTCTGACTCAGTGCTTGGAGAAGACCCTGAGAAGCCTCAGGAAGGTTTGAGCAGTACAACAACCTCAGGCCAACTACAGGAGGAGATGGAGGAGAAAGGGACCATGACAACGGTTACGACGACAGCATCAGCCAATGAGGAGCTAGATGAAGCCACAGTCGGTGAGGAGCTGAGTGAAACTGTGGAAGTGACAGACGATGGCTGGGACATACCGGACATCTCCGACTTACTGGACTCCCTCAACGAACAGGACAGCAAGAACCAATGTTGCCCTGAAGGGGACAAGCATGACTCTTTACTGTGTCCGAGAAAAGACAGCGTTCATACGGACACCCCGTGCGAAGCAGAGACGTCTTGTAGCGAAGAGGAGGACTCTGAACAGAACTCATGGGACTGGAACACCAGCTGGACCACTGAACCCTCCCACAGCAATATCAGAGACCAATCACAAACGCATCATAAGTCACATGACCAGATACCCAATGGCATAGTTGACAAACGTGTTGGTGCACACTCATTGGTTGAAACTGGACCCACTCATTCTCATCATCCAATGACCAGTCACCACACAGTCAAAACATCTCGAGACTCAAATGATAATATTCAATAATTCAGGGAAACATCTTTTGTTTTTGTAATAATTTAATTTATTCCTGTACTGTTTTTAAAGATCATGAAAAAAAATCATTGTCATTGGTACTGTAACAATATGTGCCTCCAGCGATTTCATTTCAAAAGTCCATGGCATGTAGTGTGTGAAAGGCGCCATTGAACACAGTCAGTATGATGCTGTAGCTGGGTGCCAATAGAGGAGCAGAGTAAAGCACTGCCAGTGGTAATTACACATTGTCAAACCATGACTGCGTTGCCCTTTTGTGAACACAGTGGTAAGTACTGTCTGTCCGCTTCCAACCTGTTTATTTTCCCCGCTGTGTGTGTGCTTCAGTGTGTGTGTATGTGTGTAGGCTATATGTGTATGTGTGTTTTCAAATATAGCTTGTTTGGAGTATGTGTGTGTGCTGTATGTATATGTGCATATGTGGTGTGTGTGTGTATGGTTAGCAGTTGTTATTAATGGTTAAGACCGTAAGGCAGCAGTTCTATTGAAACACCACCCAATTTTAAGCCTCCCTGCCTCTTTGTGTTTTAGTGTGATAATGCCACACCAACGGGATGCCTTCTCCCACCACCTCTCAAAAAACAAAAGCCCCTAGCCTGTCCTCAGACCCAGCTAATCTACCCCCCCAACCCTCTGTCCACCCTCACCCAACACATAACACACACACACACACACACACACACACCATACACTCCGTATTTCCCTTAATTCCAATAGGAAGTAGTGAGGTTAGGGCCCCCTCTTCCTCTCTTTCTCGTTTTGTCTTTCTGTTTCTATCCATCCCCTGCCCAACCTTCCCCCTCCTCAGTCCAGTGCATCCACCTGGTTGGGCAGCAGCAGGGGCAGCTCGATGCGGGCCTGCTCGGCATCCAGCAGGTTGACGGCGTCGGTGGCGGTGGCAGGAGGCTCCGGCTGCGGGGGATCGTCGGAGCTGAGGGAGGCCGGTATGGAGGGCAGCTGCGGCTCGCCCGAGTTGCGCAGCGAGAGCGAGAGTGCCGGCGAGGGCCGACGGGGCGAGCGGCCGGCCGAGGACGAACAGCATGGCAGCAGGCGGCCCAGGGCGCGCTTGAAGTCGCGCATGAAGAGCGGGTAGATGATGGGGTTCATGGTGCTGTTGCAGTAGCCCAGCCAGGTGATGGCGTCAAAGAGAGTGGCAGGGACACACTCACACACAGCCTGAGAGGAAGGCAAAATCAAGACCAGGACAAGAGAAAAGGTAAGCGCATTAGTCAAGGAGTTAAATCTTGAGATGTATTTTACACAACAGCATACATTCATGACAATAAAGTAGGAAGACATAAAACATGAGGACAAAGCTAGAAGCTCATGTCGCAGCAGGAGAAATGGAAAGATGGTGAAAGGAAGTAGAGACTGCAGCAACAACAAAAAACAGATCGGGGAGGGCCAACGTACCATTCACACATTCAGCACATTGACTGAGAAGGAGGGGTAAGGAGTCCGTTTGTGAGTGAAGGGAGTGTGTGTGTGTGTGTGTGTGAGAGAGAGGGACGCAGATGGCATCTGATATGACTGGATCGTTGAAAACTGGGAAGAGGGGGTGGGTGTAATTATAGAAGTTAATAGCTCCCAATTCATGCCTAATGTGTATTCGCCCCCGTTTGGATCACTTTGCACATAGTAGTGGAGAAACAAACAGACACGACGGAGACGAGATGTAGGATGTCCTTGTGAAGCAAGTCTACTGGGATTTTCCCCTAATAGTGTGTCTAATCCTCACGCTCCTCATACAAAAATGGCACGAGTAAACAGGCTTATGAAGAAAGGATAAGGGACCAACAAACGCATAAACAGACAACACCAAACATGCGACCGTGGAAGACGACTTGTCTTCTTTTTTTATGTTCCCATGCCCCATTCACTGGGGAAAAAAAATCCCCTGAGGGGATAATAATAAAAGATTCTAAGATAGAATCTAGAAAAGCTTGTTTGTTGTGAGCCTTTCTGTCCCACAGTTCATCTGTGTGGTGGTGTGTTTAGATGTTCTAAAGCGAGACGCTTACCTGGGCCATGTTGGTGATGAAGAAGGGCAACCAGGTGCTGAAAAAAAGCCCCAGCAGGACTCCCAGAGTCAGGCTGGCCTTTAGTGCTCTTCTGCCCTGCCGGTGCGCCAGCCTGCGCTCGCTGTTCACAGACAGCTGCGACCCAGAGAGAGAGAGACAGAGATGGAGAAAGACAGCCAGAAAAAAAGGATTAGAGAATGACAGAGAGAGAGGGGGATTTTAGTACTGCGGCTGTGCTGTATTCATCTTTCAGCCATATATCCAGCAACCCCCCCAAGCACTTTACTCCAACGACAAAACAGACGGCCATGATTATTTATTGGTCTCACACTCAGATGGTGAACCTGGAATAGAGTAATACATTACAAGGTCCCTCTTCTGCCCCCCCCCCCTCCTCCCCGTACCCGAAAGATCTTAATCTTCTCCCCCACTCATCTCCTCCTCTGCTGCAAGGAGGAATATATTCCACTGTGGAGGAACTTTATTCTCTCCCCTTCAATTAAAATGCCCTGGCTGCCTCTATTCTCTTATTTGCATGTCAGTGCAGAGATGGGTTTTCATTGAAAGCACATTTATTTTAAAAGCCCTTTCTCTACTTGCTTCATTTATTCACCAATTGAAGGACAGTTATATTTTTCATATTACGATGATCTCTGTGACTCTTCAGAGCGTCTAGGGAGAATTTGAAAGCACAGTGGCAAGGCCAATTTTTTATTTTTTCCTTTTTACCATTTTCTTAATGTTCCCATTTTGAAGGTTGTTGTTTTCTGAATAGTACAAGTACCGGTAGTTTAGCTTCATATTTAAAAATTACAGCAGCACCACCTATTTTCCTACATTTTTGTCTCCAGCATTCACTCTCTACCTGCTTCCCACCTCCTAGTGACAGTTCTCACCGGTGCATGGCGCGAGGCAGGTGGGTCCGGCTGGCTGTAGTCGTCCCCATCTGCTGCAGCCTGTCCAGGGGAAGGGGGTCGTGACGGCTCCCCCGGGGAGTGCTGGGGATAGGCAGGGTGTGTGAGCGCCGCCACGCGCCGGGCTTGCCTCCGCGCCGCCAGCAGGATCCGACAGTAGGTGAAGCAGATGGCAGTGGAGGGCAGGAAGAAGGTTAGGCACGTGGCCACCAGGGCAAACGGCAGCGTCACCCGTAGCCGACACTGCACTGTCACACCCTCAGACGATGGAAGGTGTTGGAAGTACGAGGGAGGATAGCGCGGGTCCGGATAGCTCCCGTTCGTGACGCCAACTCCCGACACCACACCTGGGTCGCCCTCCCCACGGCCCAAACTGTGCCAGTCCATCCGGATGGGCAGGAAGGAAGTGAGAGCAGCCAATCCCCAGGCTCCTCCCACCAGCAGGAGCGCTCGTGGTGGTGTCATACGCTGTTTGTAGCGTAACGGCGAAATGATGAGCAGGTAGCGGTCCAGGCTGATGACGCAGAGGTTGAGGATGGACGCGCTGCAACACATGACGTCGAAGCAGAGCCACACAGGGCAGAAGTCCACCCAGAGCACCCAGGCCCCACACAGCACGTTCAGCATGGCCGGCGGCATCACCACCAGTGCCACCATCAGGTCGGAGAAGAACAGGGACACCAGGAAGCAGTTGGAGGTGCAGCGCAGGGAACGGTGCGCAAAGACCAGCGCAATCAGCAGGATGTTGCCACATGCCGTCATGAGTATGATGAGTGAGAGCATGATGGCCAATAGCCATGGCCCACTGCCACTGATGCTCCAATCCCCACTACTGCTACCACTACTACTACCAATGCTGCTGCTGCTGGCCACAGCGTTGATGTTTAAGTTGTCATATGGGTTGCCAAGCCCACCTGAGGCTGCTTGAGGCAGTGTGGAGGCACTCATCTCATCAGAAACTGCCTCCTTCCTCCTGGTCTCCGTTCACCAAGACTTACAGCATCTTTCCTTTAATGGAAGACTGCACACAAAAAAAAACAAAGAAGCAAAACAACAACAAAAAAAAACTCACCAGAAAAGGTCAAAATATTTCTGTTCCTCAGAGAACTGTCAGTCTTTTTTTCAATGAGTTAAGGTGGAATGAGTCATTCTATAGGTCCTTGCACATGTTGGAAGGGTACGCTCCTAACAAGCAAGAGTGAAGCTTTGCTCTGGTAATCATCTCTCTGGAATCCATCAGTCGTCTCTCCCCTCCCCTCAGTGCTACATTGGAGTTGCAAGTGCATCAGTGTCTGTCTCCAAAAAGCTACTCTCCCAGTCAGGAAGAAACCACGGCGCACAGGATTCCTTGTCAGTAGTCGGGCTTCAGCGTGGCTGAGCACTAGAGTGAGCAATTCGGTGTCTGTCAGTGTATTTCAAAGCAACGTGTCACGATGACACTCACTGAGGGAGGGCAACTGAGAGAGGTGGGCTACAGTCAGTGAGGGAGAAGAGAGAGAATGAAAGAGGGAGTAAGAGAGAGAGAGAGAGTGAAAAGGGAAGGGGAGAAAGACAAGGAGGAGGAGGAGGGGGAAAGAGAAAAGGAGGAAGAAGTAGGTTGAATGGAAACCAGGGCGGAAGAATCAAATAATTTTAATTGTGATACCCACTGGGTAATTTAAGCAGTGTGATTCTGTGGGTGGCTTTTTGGTGTGTGTGTGTGTGTGTGTGTGTGTGTGTGTGTGTGTGTGTGTGTGTGTGTGTGTGTGTGTGTGTGTGTGTGTGCGTGCATGAGTGTGTGTTTTCGCATTTGCATTTTTCCACCCTTTTGCATCTCTTCAAGATGTGTACGCAAATGTGTGAAGCCAATATGTTGTGCTGAGCCAACGCTTGGAGGACATGCCATTGTGAGCTGTGCCTGTGTCTCCAAGTGCTCCACAGGTATAGGCAGCATGCGTGTATGTGGCTCTCCTGGTCTCCTAATCCCTGTGTCGGCCACTTCAGGGTGCCTGGAAGCTCAGTGCCCTGCTTTTAGGCTGGGAGCGTGTCTGAGCATCCGCCTCTTAATGCATACTTATGAGGATTCACTAACAATGCTAATGCTTCATTACAACCAGAGGGCTTTTTGTGGCATGCGGCTGTTGTTAATTTGTGCGATAAAACAGTCATTTACTTCAGTGTGGACCTAAATGTATTCTGAGCAGTCGGAAAATTGACATTCAAATAAAAATGTAAACATAGTGCAGCACGTATTATATGTACTGTACATGTTCACCACTTACACCCATCTCTATTTACCTATTTCTAATGGTTAAGACTGAACGTTTGAATGAGGAGATATTGAATTAATGAATCCAATCAATCAATGAGTGTGGGTCCAAATAGAGGAAATTTCTTTCCTAAGCAAATTAATTTATTATAACTCCAGATTTTAGTTTTAAGAACTGCAGATATAGAGACTGAGACATAGAGACTCCCAAGTAGAAAGTAGCCATATTGCTGAATATTCATAAATAAATGTCAAAGAAACTATATAATAATATAATTGGATGATCTCTAAACATTTTACTAGAAGAAATAATCTAAGAATATAGTCAATTTAATGTGGCACAATATTGTGTTTTTTTTTTTTTTTTTTTACATTCTGAGGAATTTCCAGATGAATTGCTGCATTGTATATAGACCTCAAGAACAGTAGATTATAGCTGGAGAAATATTGCCTCAGTTAATAATCAGGAAATTCTAGTGCGCAATTAATTTAGAATTATTATTTATTAATTTAATAATTATCTTAATTAACTATGAATGTCAACTGATACTGCATTATTTAGTAATACTGATGAATTATCGACACTTGGACAAAAATAATGTGGACATGCATGACGTTTTATTAGTTATTTAATATTAATAAATTAAAGTACTTTGTATTGTGTTGCCAAATCTATTCACATGTTGAAACATTCTGAGCTGTGTTGGAAGAATGGGACACAGTTTTCCTCAACTATAATCTGTTCAACAAATCTGCTCTTGATGATGTTGGGGTTGGGGGGGGGGTCATTATGTTGACGTTTTATCGTTCCATTTAAATTTTAATGGCTTGTATTCTAGGGCACAAAACCGCTGGCAACCTGATGATAGTGATACCAAGTACTTCTACCAAGTACCACTGATTAGATTAGAAATAATCTAGACCAATTAATTCTGAGCATCACAGAATCTACCAACAAGCACAGCTTGCCAAACCCTCCTTGGTTAGCATAAGATGGTTTACATTGTGTTCAATTACCCGTCTGCAGTTCTACTAATTTATTTAATTGTATGTGTCTAGTAAACATGATACTTCTGCTCTCACTTTCATCAAGCTATTACATGTTCTAGTTATATCTACACATATTATCAGCAAATTCCCATTCCGTCATGGTTAGTTTTTCAGAATACACTGACTAAAAAGAAAATGTTTGTTGTCAATGTTTGATCTACAATGATCAATCCTTAAATAACCAGATCCATCATAGGGTTGTTTAATCAAAATGCAGCATTCTAATAATCTTATCATTCTAATAAAATGGCAAGGATGAGGAGCTTAGATGAGTTTCTATCTTGAGGTTTCTGTGAAAGCTTTGACAGAAAGAACTGAAACGATCATAAGGAATTCACTGGTGAAAAGCAGCTGAGTGGTTTGAAGGCAACACATAAAGACCAGGTCCTTTCAAAGATATACAGCTTTTATTTGCAAACATTGAAGCATTATACATCCCTCCTTTCCACATGGATTCAATGGAGTGTGTGAGCTTCATTTTTTTAGTGCTGGACTACAGGAAAGAATGATTGGAATCACTAATATGGGCTTACACTTTTACACCCACTCACTAACTCATTCTCACATACAAGCACACATGCATGCGCGTACACACACACACACACACACACACACACACACAAAGCTTAAATGTCCTTCCCTTTCATGGCAGATATGGTATCACAATCAAATTGAATAAAGGAAATAGAATACACAGCTCAATCAAGTTACTTTCATCTTATCGGCAGGTAAACTAGAACCACAGCAGGCAATGGTTTTACAGAAATTCAATATCTTCATTATTTTGGTTACATCCCTAAAAAAACATTGCATATGTCCCATGGTCCTTCTGGGTGTCGGTAAAAAAAAAAAAAAACATTGTATGAAATACAATGAAAACAATTTCAGTCCTGCTCAGGCACATGGAGGGTTAGAAACGGCAGCCGGTCAGCAAACAGCATGACAATTAGTCTCTGAGATCAACAAACAAATCACACGACAGACAGCCTTGACAGCCTGCGGCTACTGCTTCTGTAGAGAGAGAGAGAGAGAGAAAATAACCACAGTCCAAAAAAAGTCTGAATGTTATCATTTCATGACAGAGAAAGTAATTTTAAGTAGTCATACCACTAACCTTGGGAATGCTGTTGTAAAGGAGATAGTGTGATCTCAAGTCATTCTGACAGTTTGTGTAAGCCATGCCAAGGCCAGCTCCTGTACCAAATGCTATTGGCCATGTGCGACCTGAAAAAGTTTATTGGCTGCGCATTTATTTCATGTCTTAAATTATATAATTTTTCATATATTTGTGATAATATAATTATACATAAATGTTTTACTTTTTGAAACCACATTTGAAGATCTACAGGGTACTGCACTGTTAAAACTATCAGCACATATCTAAAGTGGGTTATATTATCAGCACATCTAAAGTGGGTTGCAATAGAGAGTGACTTACGTTTGAAGAAAACCACCGAAAAGACAATTCCTAAACCCAGACCAGCTCCTAAGTTCAGGAAAGAGAAAAGGAGGAGGAGGGGAAAAAATTGAGCAAATATTTAAAAAAACAAGTCTCTTGTCACTCCAACCCAATATGGCTGACCAAGATGTAGGCATTGCTATAGACTGCAACCAGCTGGACTCATGTAGGCTACATGTGAAATTCAAAGAATCCTTCTCATGATGTTGGAAGACATATCCAAATAGAGCAACTCACACAGAATACACAATGACCCAGGATGATGTAAAGCAAGACCTGTCTATTCCTTTATCTAGTTCACAATTTATTTCACAAACACTAAAGGCTTTGGTGTTTTTAACAGGCGAGTTGCAACAAAACAAATAAACAGGCTTTTTGGACATCATATGAGCCTGAATAAGATTTTAGTGTAAAATAAATGCTAACAAGCAGGCAGCAGATAAACCAGAGTAAGTTTAATAGGAGCCTTAAAAGTAAACACCCACTGGCTACATCTGGTTCAATATTCAGGCCAAATTGATGGCCTATACCACCACAAAACATAGGCAAGACAATAACAATAATAGGTATTTGAAAAGTACTGACTAATTCAGACTACCTTATTCCACTATTCAAGCAACTGTTAGCCTAATATTACACTTGCTTGCAGGAATGACTCATGTTAGGCAAACAGAATAATCACCATGGTAGCCTATCCATATGTCTACCAAGTTTACCGTATCTAATCTCCACCTTATGATCAAACAAGTAACTAGCTTTGTTCAGTGTCCTTCCACTTGGCTTATACAGGTAGGAACCAGCTTGCCTACTCACAGATCTCAATCAAGGCTGATATCATTGTTTCTGTATTACACCACACTAAGCCTATGTTAGGTCTATGTTCCCAAAAATGCTTCCAATGCATTGATAGAATATGAGCGCAAGACTGAAGCAGAGAAGGTTGAAGCAGTATTCTATGATCTTTGAGAAAAGTGTTTCGTTGAATGCTATTAATGGTTATGACTAATTTATAAAAAATAAATCATTATCAAGCTCCAAAAAGAACCATTATATCCACTAATGAGAATCTAGAGTTTCCATCTGTCTGTCTGTCTAAATTAACGTTATGATATTCATTCTGGCATCGCAGCCTCGTGAGCGCACGCATATGATCTATTTAGAGCGGCATGATAACACAATGTATCCTTAACAGTTTCACTTTTGTGTCACTGATGGCAATTAAACATTTCGACATACCAGCAGGCGAAGTGATGCTAATAACCAATGGCCAACGGTGGTAAAAACTGGGTTTACATGACATGGCTATGAATGATAACGTTAATGCGCTGACGATAGTTTGTTGGTCTGGGGGTACATTCAGTAGTAAGTTTTGCAATGACAAGTCAGAGTAATAATAACATAATCAGAATATTTTGTTACTTTTTATTCAGTTTCTTTGCATACACTTTACTGCCAACCTCTTCTAAAACAATGACACAGTATCGTCTGAGAATAAATGACCTGTCTGCCCTTAGAGGCTAACTAAGGTGAGTGTAACCGTAGCCTCTGTAGTTAGCTAGATAAGCTAACTGTCACCTGGTGGCTCAGTTCACTGTTTTGACGCTCATTGTTTTAGTCCGATATGGATTCCTACTTCTAGAGGCAATCTGTGTATCACTTACCAATCTTGGCAGCACAGTCTGCAAGACAGCGATCCCACTTTTGTCCAAGTTCTTTTTCAGACATTTTTGTTGCCCAGTCTAAATGGGAGTATCCCAGTTTAGCCAACCAAGGTTTTAGATATCATTATATTTCTACGAAGAAACGATGGAAAGAACACCTATAGATTGCTGCCACCTACCGTATGGGAAGCCAATGACAGTAGTATCTGACAGCAGTTTTATTTTGTAGTCTGGGTTATGATATCATGAAATTATGTTTACAATCGAGTTCAAATTAAGGATGTTAGAAAATGTGTAGATTATTAATTGAGTTGTCATTTTTTTACTCCATGGTTTCTTAGATAGCCTAACCAGTGGAGTCATTATTTCCGAATAGATTTTATTTTTTAACCACAATTAGTGCACTGACATTAACCATACAGCCTAATTGTATGCCCTATATGAACTATTTAAAAAAATGTAAATTTGCTTCCATACTTGGCCATGCTTTATTTAATGCCTCCTGATTGGTCAGTAATATTGAGTATTTAGTTACCCGGATTTAACCCTTACCTCTCCCGCGTCCACACTGTTGAGGAAGTGAATCTTTGGGTTGGGTCTTGAAGAGCGGAGTTAAGTTGTCAAATATACAGGAATAACACGGGCATACTGGAATTGTTTCTGAATATCCCAAGGCCATCAGTTTGACACGACAACCGAAGCAACCGCAAAGATGGTAAGGCCAGAGTGCGGTGGTGAGACTTGTGGAATGGGCGCAAACTTGGCAGTCAAAGTTACTGTACTTGTATACCCGAGACTCACAAGCTGTTGGCTGTATTGCACATCTGCAGAATTTATCAAGCTACACATACGTGCACAGTTTTCCGTTAAATAAGCTAATGTTGCATGCTAGGGAAATCCTTTTTCGTTGAAAGGTACCCCACCACGTACAGTATGACCTTTCTATGAACTGCAACGTTACAATGTTTTCAATGTTGCCAAAATGAGCTCATTGCAGATTCAACTTCGTTGATCGGAAAAATAACTTAAATGGTCGTCAGTAGGCTACATTTTAACTTAGGCCTATTTGTTTGCAAGTCAAGGATGGTGCGTTACTACATATGGTCTCCAGTTGCAGACTACGAAACTAGGTTTTCTTAGTTTCGCACCACTTTATTTCGAAGCGTACACGGTTTTAATGTGAATGCTTAGTAGACCTTTAACGCACTTTGGGTAGGCTACTTTGTCTAAAGCTGTTAACGCTATGCATCTATCTCATTTAAGCAGCGATTGTTATACCATCAAAATTGTTGCCATAACTGTCACCTCTACTGTATCATCCGATTTATCTTCAGAATGTTTATTTTCTCAGTCTGAACAACAGCTGGATTGCGCCCTTGATTTGATGAGGCGCCTGCCTCCTCAACAGATTGAGAAGAACCTCAGTGATCTCATTGACTTGGTGAGTGAAATAAGGAACCCAACAAAAAGAAAGTGTCCCAGAATAGTCTGCATACACTTGGACAAAGAGTGGATGCAATAATAACCCATTGCTTTATCTAGATATGAAGCTGTTACTTTTGGAAATGTGTTGGTCCTTGGTCCCATCCCCACTTTTTTGTTTATTTATTTGTTGTAACAGAAATTGATTAGTGGAATTTCCCTCTTTTTGATGTAGATCTGAAAATGAACATTGTTTTTGCCTTTGTAGACAATTTAAAGTCTTGGGAACAAACCACTGCACACCCAAATGCAAACCAAATACCTGAGACAAGAAACTCAAAATGTGCACAGTGTTTCACAATGTGACATTGACAACAGAAACAGTCACTTCCTTTTAACGTAGCATACACAGCAATATAAAGCATTTGGTCATATAAATTCTCCCATTTGTCTAACTTATATCTTGCACAAGACCAGAACAAAATCTTGACACTTGCTAGAGAGTTTCCAGCTCTCCTGTAGAGTGAGACCTGGGACCCTACACTGCAAACTTAGTCTCTCTCGCTTTTTCTTTCTTTATTTTGTGATTCATGACATGATTCATGCTTCAGGAAGTTGTTGTTGGGAGGGGAGGCCTTGTAATGGCAAACTTCAGCGTCAGTGTATCTAAGGTTTCCAGAGAAGTTAGAAATGTTTGGAGTAGACTACATGGTTTCTGGGATTTAAGGATGAGAACACTGGATCTTTGAACAGTGGCTTGGGACAGCATAGAAACACCCATTTTTTTCTATATAAGTCAAATGAATATAGTGTGCTTGTATATCCTACCCAGTGGTTGAACATAAAATTATCTGGCTTTTTTTGTTCTGAAGCAATAAAGCAACTCTGGTACTGTTAGAGCATGATAATTGTTCTGTGCTGAAAATGAATGCTGTAATGCAGTATATTGCATTTGTGGCTGTTCCTCCCCTGTCCCCAGAACTGCACAATGCATTCCCTGGATGGCTGGTGGCAATAACACTTGTGTGTACCCACCTTTCATATGACTGTTTGCCATCCAAATTAATTTGAAGATGATACCAAAAGAAATAGTCTTATAAAAGGATTAATCATTATATTTGTCAAATAGGGTCAAATTATTATGGTGTTGCGTTAATATATATATTTTTTATAAAAAATGTATGTGCTGACAATGTGGATTAACTTTCTAACTATTTTCCCCCTCTCGTTCATGCAGGTTCCCAATTTGTGTGAGGATCTTCTGTCCTCTGTTGACCAGCCCCTGAAGATAGCCAGAGACAAGGCTGTGGGCAAGGACTACCTACTCTGTGACTACAACAGAGATGGCGATTCCTATAGGTCAGTGGCTTGCTTTGATGTAAATGACCCTCCTTTATCTCCATCTGGAAAAATCTGTATTTTTCAAAATGTTTGTTGTTGCTATGAATGTTACACATGTTGAATATCAGTTCTTTTCTCATGTCTCAGGTCTCCATGGAGTAATAAATATGACCCACCAATTGATGATGGTGCTATGCCATCTGTTCGCTTGCGTAAACTGGAGGTAGAGGCAAACAATGCCTTTGATCAGTACAGAGATCTGTAAGTATTCCATTCATTATATACATAGTTTTGGTTTGTCTATAATCAGTAACTATAGCCTCCCACTATAATTTCACTATTACTGTTTACAAACTTTAATAACTGTTTATAAGCCTTTCTTATAACTTTTTTATTTTGGCCATTATGTACATGTTATATCAAGTAATTGTCTATAAATCCACCTGTGTTTACCTGCAAAGGTTCCTCAATTCATGTTTTACACAAAGCAGAATGGAAGTTGAGTGTATAGCTTAGCCTTTATTTTGATTACAGGGAGAGACTCTTTATTCATTCAGCTCATGTTATTGTTTGGTGAAAGGTTGCTCTGTTTCAGAGTTCATTCACCTCTAAGGGACACTTCTTTGTTACAGGTACTTTGAAGGAGGTGTGTCATCCGTTTACCTGTGGGATTTGGACCATGGTTTTGCAGGTGTCATCCTCATCAAGAAGGCTGGTGATGGATCTAAGAAAATCAAAGGCTGTTGGGATTCCATTCATGTTGTGGAGGTGCAGGTAGGCATGATTGTCTCTTTGTCTCATGATTGTTGATTTTAAAACGAATGTCTATTGTCTGGAGATGGCATAAGAGTTTTGATTGGTGGGTATACCACTTTAACTCAAAGGACCTGTTTCTTTGAGCACAAAAACTCTGCAGGTCTGCAACTCTGGTGCAAGTTGGATTGACCTTGTTTGGCATTTTCTCTTTGGCAGGAAAAGTCTGGAGGCCGGACAGCCCACTACAAGTTGACTTCAACAGTAATGCTTTGGCTTCAGACTACAAAGTCTGGTTCTGGTACTATGAACCTCGGGGGAAGTCTCACAAGACAGGTAGAATCCAAACTTTATGTGCATTGTGCACAACAATAATACCTGATATGCATACAGTACATTCATACATACATATAGATTGGACTTTATTAACACCAAGAAAAGCATGCGGCCCAGTTGTTATCAGTTGTTATTACACAGCTCTACTGTTGAATGCTCCATTCACTTCAATGGGACTTCCCAACACTCTGCGGTCTGATATTTCTTAATAACGGACCGTTGCTATCTATCGTTCTTTTCTGCGGACGGTATTATCGATCTTAATCATAAAAGTTACTGTTAAAGCAGTGATAAACAGTGCTTCATCGCCATGTTATTAATATCGACAGTAGATAGCTGAGTGATAAGTGGGATAAGGTTCTTTGAGGCGGTCATTATCATGGAATATTATCCCAACAGAGTGAAGCAACGCATCCCGATGCTCACAGAACGTTATCCCTTACTTATTGTTATTGTGATGACTGGCCGTATTGACTGAAATTAGCATGTCTATGTTATGAACAAAGTATATTGTGTTAGTTGCTGTATGAAGATTAACACAAGTTAAATTTGGAGTGGTTATGTGGGGGGGGATCAGGGTTCATTTACACCAGTCTGCAAACTTTAAGGAGCCAGACTCGCAACTTAACATACAGGTGCCCCCCTCCCCCACTGAGCGCATCGAAATGTGGCGTTGCCTTTATGGAATCATGTTTAACTTGTCAGTCAAGTGAGTCAACATAGCTCTTTAAAACATCCTATTGGGTGTGGGCAGTAGGGCTGCTCGATTATGGAAAAAATCATTATCACAATTATTTAGGTATGTATTGAAACCACAATTATTCAAATGATTATTTTTGAGTTTGAAAACATGATGTGACATGAAATGACAGACTTTCGAGTCGTGCTGTTTTTTTTAACATAGTGACTCGCCCCCTCCACTTAACCGCTGCTTGACAGTGATTGCCATTCAGAAGCACGGCACTCAAATGCTTTGGAAATCTCTAGGCCTACTGTGCAATGAAAATTGGCAAATCATTTCAACTCTTTTTTTTTTTTTTTGGATATCATTTGACTTGACAATCACAATATGAATTCAATTAATTGCAGTCCTAGTGTACAGTCTAATTTACGCCAAATTTAACCCTGAAGATTAACAGCTGGGACTAGTTCTAATTTATAATAATGAATAAGTACGAAAAATTGGACTTGGCACATAACATGACTGGTCTTGACTTGAGAATGTTTTCATTTTGGTGTGCAAGAACAATGAGGTACTGCACAGCACTAACTGGTAAAGTAACTGGTAGGGTTGGGTACTAACTAAATTACGTAGGGCCATGATGACACAAGAAGTAGAGGGAGTCACTTGGTAACCTGCTGGCCCAGTGGTAGTGTTCCTGAATGTCCTTGCATGGCAGCCTCTGGCTTTGGTATGGGTACTGAATCTGGTGCCAGTGCCCATATGATTTAAATCCATGGCACTTACACTCAGATTTCAAAATGGCACACTGTTTTACAAACAATGAAGCTTGGGAAGTGTGCAGGTGTTCTAGCAATTGTTGTTGTATTTGCTGCCATTTTGAGGTCCATGCAGCTGTCTTTACATAGGAATCCTATACAAAATGCTGAAAGTAGAGGTCTTTCTTACAAGCTTAACTTAGCTTTGCCATTAACAGTGAAGAAGGGAAAGGGCTTGTGCCAACTACACCATTTTCCAATGTTAATTTGCTCTGTGAGAATAATAGCAAAGTACTGTTTTGTATGTATTCTCAATGGCAGGGTGTAAGCGGCCCTAGGATATGGTGTCCAAACAAACAAAGTCCGCAGGTTTTTTTTTTTTTTTTAAAGAGATTGCTACTTATCCTCCATATTATTGTGGCCAGTTGCACAGCCACCAAATGTGTTTCTTGACTATGCTACAGTACATTTCACTCTGTGGGCTGGTTGTCATTTGTCTTTATTCTTATCTTTGTCTTGGCTCCCCAAAGATGGAGAAAGATGACAACGTGGGAGATTCTACCCCTCATATTGCTAACATTGGGCGTCTAGTTGAAGTAAGAGCATCATTCATCTTCTCAGTGCAGCTTTACTTGGATTGAGTGTACTGTCTTTGTCTATGAACATTGGAACTGCACACTGAACTTTGCATAATGCTTTTTTGAAACACTATTTCAGGATATGGAAAATAAGATTCGATCAACCCTGAACGAGATCTACTTTGGGAAGACAAAGGACATTGTTAATGGGCTCAGGTAAGCATACATAAAACCTTGTGACAATGTGATGGGTAGGTTTTTCATCATGTGAATCACTTGACCTGACACTATCCTAGTACTCCTAGATAAAAAATGTTTTTCATGTGATATTTTTTAACAGGAGCCCAGTGATTACTTGTATTGATCCTGTTTTGCTTTCATGTACTGTACTGAGTGAATCATTCATTTCTAGAGTCACTGCCTAAAGTCTGGGAGCCTTGTACACAATCATGTTCCCATCCTCTTCCTGTTTCTTCTGTCCCCCCATGTCATTTCTTATGCTTTCCTTTTCTGTCCGTTCTCTCTGTCAGATCTATTGAGTCTTTGCCCGATAACCAAAAGTTCCGTCAGCTCCAGAAAGAGTTGTCTCAGGTCCTTACCCAGCGCCAGACCTACATTCAGCCTGAGGACTAGGGTTGTAGGTACTTGGCCTGGCCAGCAAGCATGACGCTGCGCAGAAGGCCTGCCTGTCAGTGTGATGTGTTTTGGCATGGCCTAATGGCATGGTCCTTTTGTGTGGTGCCTGGGAAAACACACTGTTTTCTCAAGCTGGATGCTAATGCAAGATTCAGGCTTGTTTGTTTATTTGGTCCCAGAAGTGAAACCAAGTGAACTAATGTTTTAAGTGTGTGCATCTCTCAGGGGATGCAGTGGGAAAGGTCAGTAGCTCAATAGTTCCTTGAATCAAGTACAGTATATATCTGAAAATGGAACATCTCAGACGTGGCCCGGTGTCAGGATTGTGGTCTCAGTAGGTATGCATGCCAGGAGGTTAGCATTTCTGAAGTTCATTTTCTTCAAGAAAAGTCATTAGTGGCTTGACTTCACCTAGTCCTCCTTACCTCTCCAGCTTATAACCGGTAATGTGACATAGTTTACACACCCTGGGCACACTTCAGAGATCACACAAATATGGGCCACAGATTCTTCTCAACAGGCCCCACACTAACTGATCCTGGTGTGTCCACACTATTATTTGCATGTCCAGCATTAAAGTAAATGTAGATTCCAATAACAACACGGGAGTTGTGCAGTTCAGTGGAAATCGAATGGAAACGTATTTACATGGAAAAAGGAAAATGTTTTTCTCTTGTGACGTGTGTCTAATGACATGGATTGAAACCTGTGCTAACCGTCACGTGGACGCTAACATATGTTGTGAGATATGACACATTGGTGGTGACACAAATGTGACCTGTGGTTTGGAGTGTGATGCATCTATGGAGCCGTGTGTTCTTGTTTAAATGTGTAATGTCATGGTCACAAGTGTAAGTATTTATGTTTGTTATTAATTTCTGAATTCTGTGTTTGATGTTGAGAGATATTGCAGTCAGAGTGGTTCACACATTGTTAAATAACCTGTTTTTGATCTTATCTGTACTGCTCACTGAAGTGGCTAGTGTGTTGTTACATCCTAGTCATCACTATGTGCTTCTCTGTTTTATGTTAGGAGTGTCCAGCCCCTGGCAGACAAGTCCAAACAAGAAGCTCTGCAAAAGGACCTGTTCAATCACCTCAAAAATCGCAAGCAGCTGGGTTAGAGAGGCTCCCAGCCTCTGCAACTCCCTCTCCCACTCCCACCCCCACCTCCACTCCCACCCCCACTCTCGCTCTCTTGTTTCTCCTGCTTGGGACTCCACCTGTGACTGGGCCTCCAAATGAGGACCCTTCTTGCTTATTCGGGCCTGCTCTGCATAACTCTCTCTGTTGCCCCCGATCATGGATTTCTTTGGGAAAAAAATGTACATTTAGCTGCATTCCTGCCTTTATGCTGCAGTTCATTCTAAATAGTGAGCTTTTGGAAGAGTTGTATGGTTTGTGAACTTGAATGTTAAACCCCTGGTAAACGGGCATTTAAAGGCAGGTTGTGACTGCAGACAACGCTTTGAGGTTCTTTTTGAGATGCATAAATGGTACAGAAACTTACATTAACATTGAAGTAAGATGATGCATCTTATTGAAAAAGATTAGATGAGTTTTACTTTTAAGCTTTCATGTATATTATTTATAGAGACTTTTATTCCCCAGCCTGACTGGCAGCTGGGGGGAAATCATCTTTGTCCAAATGCCAAGACTATTTTTGTATAAGGATGGATGAAAAGTATTTTGTGTCTTGTGTCTTTTGAGGTCAAATGAAAAACTTAAGGTGGCTACAGACCAAAGATCCGTGACGAGATGGTCTGCGACGTTGTAAAACTCAGAAACTGTGATCTGACATATAAAATCTTTTGCGACGGCTTGCATCTGCTTGCAACGACCTACGACGATTGATTCACACTGCCGCAACTACTTTCTAAAGCCGTCTCATCTTGTCACGGATCTTCAGTCTGAATTGGCCTTTACACTTAGGATAGCTCAGTCTGGAAAACATTTGTAAATGTGGTGTGCTAATTGTCTAGCTTTGCTCTTGATCTCGTATTGTGGAGGATGGGAGAGTTTGCAGGTACAGCACGTAGGAAAAGATGTCCATATTGAAACATATTTCTCTCCACAAGGCTTTATTTTTGAGTGTTTTCTGTCTTGTTTTGAAATAGCTTTTGTCTTCAGCTTTCCATTTACTGTATGCCATTTGTAATTCTAACTTATAGACACTTGGGGTCACTGTTGAGTAAAATGTGTATGTATTCAGTTTTTAAGCAGACTAAAATACTGTATGCAGCAGATCATTGAATTAGTGTAAGGTTTGATCAAGAACAATGTATTCCCCCCTTCCAAACAACTCTTAATTTAGTTGCTTGTATTAGTTTGAATTTAATTTAATAGTTTAGGTGAGGAATACAAGCACTCACTTTGTGAATGTGTGAACTAAGAAGTTACTGTAGAGCAAATGCAATACACATACCAAAACTACATCTAGGTATTTGGTAAATTACCCTTTAAATATAAATGTAAGTATAAATTCAGTCTCATACTATTTAACTTCTATCTGACTAAGTGAAGAGTCAAACTTTGTTCTAGATGCTATATCAAGGTACAGGCTGAGGATGTCCTTTTCAAGCTTTTTAAATTTTTCTTTTCAGTTTGCTTTTTTGCAAAATACAGCATGATCCATGACAATGTGATAAAGACCGTAAGACATGCCAATAGCCTGTAATTTTGCTGAGTCTTACAGTGGGAAAAATATCTCCGTGAAATTTGATTGATTGTTCCATTCAAACCAGAAAGTGGCTGACAGAATAAGCAACATTCAGGTCATTGTAGATTCACAGAGAACCTTCCCCAACAAACTATATTGTGCCAGTTTTACTGTGAAACAAGGAGGAAAGAAGGTGAACGATATTTAAGAATGATATTAAGAAATCAGAGAGGATATAGCAGGTAATATGCAATTTATTAAAGGTCTCTGATGAGTTCATCTGCTTGTTTCTGTTTTGTGAGCAAAAATATGTCCAGTTAATTTAACATTGCTGCAAAATGTCCCATTGGTGTTTTTCAGAGGTCATCTTAGAAAATATGAACAGTACAATTTTGGAAATTGGCAACTGGCATAAATGAACCAGACAAGACAAATGAGACTTTTTCACACTTTTTCATATAATTTTATTTTACTTTAAGAAAGAATTGATTTAAAGGGTTGTAATGTAAGTCTTTTATTTTGACAAATGAAGAAAAGCTCCTCTGATTTGAGCCAATAAATTCGCCGAATAGCGTTCCCAATAACCAATCAGAACGCGGTTTGTTATGTGAGGCGGAAGTGCTAGACAGGATCCTGACAGGTTTCAGCAGCATGACTACTCAGGTATTTATAAACAATAAATTGTACAACAGCAGATACGTTTTCTCAATTTGCGACCGTTATGCCTCCGCAGTGAATACATGTCTACTTTCTAAGGGGCTTCACGCTGTTAAGCTATTAGCTAGCTGAGCTACTCGCGGATCATGGATCAAAACTTTGACAACAATGCATTCGCATAGCCTATGCATGTGTATGAATGACATTAACGCTGTTGAAGATGCACTAACGCACGATCGAAAAGGCTATGCAGTGTATTTCTGTCAGCGATTAGGATTATTAACATTGTACACTGTAATGTGTAGACTGTCATTTAACGTTAGTTTCTTAATTTATACTTCTTAACTAAGAAACACACCGGGACGTGTTGATCCCATGTTTCATGTTAATCACTCGGTTTTTTTCATAACCACATGCTACATACTTGATAAAATTTGATGTAATGTATTTTAATTTAAGCATTCTTATTTTGGTGATACTAGATAACATGTCTCGTGATCCGTGCCACGCCCCGTGTGTCTGGTTGGTCTGATTTCGTGTGAACTTGACTAGACACGGGTCTCGCAAGTTGTCATTCACAAACAGTAGACATTCTAGCAAGTAAAACTGAGTACAAGCTTAGCCGCATAGACTATAATACATAACATTATTGCCCTTTTTGTTAGTTGGCGGACACCTTGCAGCTCATGACAAGTCCACACTTTCAAGAAACGTCCAGGGCTTAGAGCAAATTATGTTGATCCACAGAATGATAAGGGTGACAATGTGGCACACGAAACAGTGTGTATCAATTAGACACTTGGCCAGTTATTCCCGTTTGTGTAAGGTGATGACCAACCCTGACGAGATCGTCAAACTCTTCCGGGAGCAAAGCCAGTTTCCATCCCTAAGCCGTGCCGACATTGGCCCAGTGATAACGACACAGTATGGCGGAAAGTACAGCAACATATACACAGGTAGAGCCTGACATGTGTTCCCCCAGATGTCCAAAAGTATCAGTCTGCATTCTGTTCTGTGTGGTGTTTTTTTTCCTTAATTCTAATGGCCTGTCCACATTTGCATAGGACGCATGCATCATGTCTGCAATGATTCAGACACTTTTGGTGTAGATGATTAGCCTATGCAGCTTCAGTCTCGGCTGACATGGATATTGACAGTGTTTTATGTGGCATCATACACATACTGAAATAAAATAAAATAGTCTTAATAGCAATGTGCCTCAGTCAGTTTAAACATTAATGTTATTGGGTTTTCTGGACTGACATAAAAGACTGAGGTCAAGAATTGTTCTTTATGGATCACCTTCATCAATGATTGCATGGATGATTGTCTGTCTGTCCATTAAAGAATGGAGTCAGCGGGACCTAGAGAGGAACGAACAAGTGAAGTTTTGCCGGCAGTACATTGTGTTTCACGATGATCAGTCCGTTGTCTTCTCTGGACCATCTGGGAACTGCACAGAGATCAAGGGAGTGTAGGTGTCACTTTTTTACAGACACACACACACACACACACACACACACACAGACTTCAGACTTGTAAGCTGACAGAGAGAATCAGGACTATGGTTTCTGAATTGAGTATCCTTCCTTTCCTCTCTTTCCACAGTCTTTTGAGCAGAGATTCGCCCTCTGGGGATATGAAAGCCGTGGTCAGAGAATGTACCATCAAAGGAGAGGAGAAGCAGTTCCTGGAGGTCAGACACACACACCATCACCAGCTTAACTCTATACCAGGGGTCGGGAACCTTTTTGGCTGAGAGAGCCATTAATGGGACATATTTTGAAATTTATTTCCATGAGAGCCATACAATATACAGGCATGTCTTTTATTCATTAATTTATCTTATCTTTATTCGAAAAGTAATCAAAAAGTATAGAAAAAGAGTGTTTTGGCATACTCCTCATCTGTGAATGGCTTTCCATTTCTCACAATTGCTATTTAAGTCACATTGGACTGAAGTAGATAGATGAATGGATTGAAATAGGCCTACATGAGAATGTTTTACATTTTTAACGTTATCATTCTTTTATAAAAGATTTGTATGTGAGCCAGATGCAACCATCAAAAGAGCCACATCTGGCTCCCGAGCCATAGGTTCCCTACCCCTGCTCTATACTCTCACTCTCACTGCATACTGTTTAAAGGCACTCTGGATGTGGTTCTCTTGACCCATGAAAGTTTAATTTTCTTGTTGGACAGATTTGGCACAAGAACAGCAAGGTGAAGTGTCTCAATCTCACAGATCTTAAGAAGCACGGCAGAGTCTATGATGATGGTAAGCCTCTCATTGAGCTGTATGAGTATTAAGTTCAGTTCCAGGGAGAAACACAGAATACATACAGTATGTCAGCAGGGGCTCTGAGTGATCATATTTAATTAAAAGATCTTGTTCAAGCGGTACATACATTCTCTCAGTGCAAAAATGACAAATCTGCTCAGAAAAAAGCAAGCTATCCTGCTAATATCATAACACCAGCAAAATGCAGCACACTCTATACGTCAAACGAAAACCCTAAATCTGTTCTGTCCCTTCACTTTAATTCTTTTTAGCCTGAAACAATGGACCCTGTCCCTGCCAGTATGCCACAACTCTGAACTGTTGCCTTGACTCTGACAAGAGCTCAGTTGCAAAAGTTTTCACGCTTTTGTGTCGTCTCTGAAGAAACTGGCACTAGTTAAATCACTGGCAATATTTGTAGGACTCCTGGTAATCGTTAGTCATTGTGCGCTTTGCTCTGGGACAGAAAGAGGCAGAAAGGTTGCCTTGACAGCCATGACCTGTTGAAAACACTCTGTTAGAATATACTCTACAAAGCTTAATGCGGTGGTAGTGGAAAGTACCTATGAGTCAGTTCCTCTTGATGATTGTTTTATTGGTACTTTTAGTTGTGTTATTGTCCTTGTTGTGTGATAGTAAGTGATATGAAAATGTGTAGTTGTATGTGGGATTGGACATCTGACCTTGGTGTTGAAATGATACTCCACGTACACTGATTGTTGTTTGTAAGAAGTGCAACAGGTTTCAGGATCCAAATTAAAGTTACTTAGAAATAGGAAATGAGAAGTGGGGGCCTATGCCCAGGAAGGTAAGGGTTCATAGCACACTTTCTAGTTAAACTCTAGGCCTTGGTACAGAGGTGTGTTGCTCTTCCTTACACAAACTATTTAAATAAATTTACATTCACATAAGATTTACATCTATACATTAATCTTACACTTATCTTTCACTTATCCAAGGTAATTTGCATTATCAGTTGTCAATTACTTCAGTCTACCCCAAGGCAACTTATGGTGGTTAAGTGCCTTGTTCACGGGCTCAGCGGTAGCAGCTGGGATTCAAAGTTAAACCCACATTTCCCCAGGGTACTGTTAGCATGCAAGCCGGGTTCTTTAACCGCTATGCTAGCACCACTTTAGTTTGGATTGTTTCAGTGAGAGTTATTCTAAGTGATTCTTTTGTTCCTCCCACAGATCAGTTTGGCTGTCTGGTCTGGTCTCACTCGGAAACTCACCTCCTCTACGTGGCGGAGAAGAAAAGGCCCAAGGCAGAGTCTTACTTCAAGGTCTGTTCTCTACGCTGCACTGAGCTGCCACACTGTTTCTGTCGTCTCATTATGGAGATTAGAGGGTATAATGAGCTGCTCAGTGCTCACTCACTACATTTCAAAAGTAAACATGTGGAGTTTGGGTGTGAGGGGGATCAAGTCTAGAGATCGATTGTACAAGTCACAGGTATTTTTTCAGCCTCTCTCAGCTGTAGACACAAACGTTCCTCTTGCAATAGCAACATCTGCAGCGTATGTTAAGATAACTAGACCTGAGAGAAAAATAAATGCTAAAAGGAAATATTCTTCCATATTCATTTCAGACGGAGTCTCCTGAGTCAAGCCCAGTAGGGGATGAGGAGGAGGGTCTTAAGGGGACCAAGAAGGATGAGTCTGTAAAGGTAAGATCAGGAAATGCTTCTTTTGGGCTTGACACTTGGAAAGAGCCATTTTGTACTACAGTTGAATGCACTCATATAAATGTTTAATCTCTGTTGTGTGTGTGTGTGTGTGTGCGTGTGTGTGTGTGTGTGTGTGTGTGTGTGTGTGTGTGTGTGTATTTAAACTCCTTCAGGGGGACCAATTTGTGTATTATGAGGACTGGGGGGAGACCCTGGTGAGCAAGAGCACTCCGGTTCTGTGTGTGTTGGATATCGAGGGCAGCAATGTGTCTGTCCTGGAGGGCATTCCAGAGAACATCTCTCCTGGACAGGTCTGGATTCTGTATCAGTTCATTATCAATTAAGTGTACTGTACATGCTGATTTCTGATTTTTCCAAAATGTAGTTCCCTGAAATATTATTATATTTACCAGTAATCTAATGACATATTTTAAATTATGTTCAATCGGTGCACAATATGCATGCTATCTGTCATTTGTTATGCCTGAGAGTATTTGTGTCTGTGCACACTAGGCATTCTGGGCCCCTGGTGACACTGGAGTGGTGTTTGTGGGCTGGTGGCATGAACCCTTCAGACTGGGACTGAGATACTGCCCCAACAGAAGGTGTGTGTGTGTGTGTGTGTGTGTGTGTGTGTGTGTGTGTGTGTGTGTGTGTGTGTGTGTGTGTGTGTGTGTGTGTGTGTGGGAATGGATATTTAATGAAGAGTTCAGATGCAGAAGTCCATTTACTATTAATACCACTGTAATTATAATATCACTGTAATTTAGTCATGCCTGTTCGATATATACCCAGGTCATCGCTGTTTTATGTGGACCTGACAAGTGGAAAGTGTGGTATGTATCTCATACTGAAATCTAACTGATTGTGATCAGAATCTCAGTATGACACTGAAGTAGAAATAACTCTATGGGCATCTCCCTGTTTGTTCCTACCTGTCCAGACCAGCTGTCTGACTCGAGTGCAGTCTGCTCCCCCCGCCTTAGTCCTGACCATTGCCGCATCGTCTACTTGGAGTGTGCTGTGTATGGACCCCACCAACAGTGCTGCAGGCTATGCATGGTGAGTCACTGGTAGATTCTGTGTCCTCCCTCAGCCCTAAGCCCTAAGCCCTATGCCCTGAAGCCTCAAAGACTGGGTCCATGAATCATGAAGTTGAGTCATGCCAGGAAAAGTCCCCTGGGTTGATTTGTGCCAGACTTCCTTTAAAGGAAAAATCCGGAGTGAATCAACACGTAGCCCTACTGTTTTATAGTGCCAAGCGTTATTGATAGCCACCTCAATCACTGGATTTCATGCATCGCAGACTGAGATAGCGAAACGGCAGCTAGAGGTAACAGAATGGGGCATTTCAAAACGAAAGCAAGTTGATTAGGTTTCGTTTTTGACATGCCTCATTCAGTTAGTGTTAGCTGCCGTTTCGCAAAATTTGATCATTGAGATGGCTTTCAGTAGAGCTTAGCAGTATAAAACAGCAGGGCTACGTGTTGATTCACTCCGGATTATACCTTTAAGTATGTAAGTGTTCATGGCTTGTGGGGGACATTCGAATTTAGACTGTGTGTGTGTGTGTGTGTGTGTGTGTGTGTGTGTGTGTGTGTGTATGTATTGCTACATATGTTTTTGAGACGGGATGAAGAGGATGTGTGGATGCACAATGTTGCAAATACAGTGCATTTATAGGCTTTTTTAGAGGCCTGCTCTATTTTAGTGTCTGGACCTTTTCCCTTGCAGTACGACTGGTACACCAAGAAGACCTCCACCATTGTGGACGTGGTGAAGAGGCCTCAGGAAGGTAGTAATTTTACTGCTCCATTTTCAGTACTTCCTGTTTTTGCCACTGTGTATTTGTTTGGGTTTCTATAAGCAGATTACCCTGAATAGATTGAGAGTGAGCCAATTAGACAGCCACTGAATATTTATACCTATCTGATTTTGCTCTCTTTCTCCCCTGCCGTGTGTGTGTGTGTGTGTGTGTGTGTGTGTGTGTGTGTGTGTGTGTGTGTGTGTTGGCAGATGGCTTCACTGGGATTTACAGCTCCATGCTGTCTCCTATGTGCTGGTCGGCTGACAGCCAGCGGGTCCTCCTCTCCTGTCCTCAGCGGAGCAGAAAGGTACAGTAGCACACACACACACACACACACACATCACATCACTCACTCACTACACTACACTACACTACACGACACACACACACATACATCACTACACATACTACTCACACACACACACACACACACACACACACACACACACACACACACACACACACACACACACACATATCGGGAAAGGACTGAGTGAAAACAAACCAGACGGCTGTAAAAGCCACATAGATTGATTCCTCTCTGTCTCTGTCAGCTGAAATATTCTTTCATTATTCAGGGCTTTTGTTTTTTGTGCTTTGTTGTTTGTTTGTCTGTTTATCATGTGTGTGTCTGTTTATCTTGTCCTACAGGATCTTCTGATGGTTGATATCTCCACAGGCAGCGTCACATCCCTCACCTCCAGTGAGTAAACAACTCCTATGCTATCATCTGTCTCATCTCTTAGATTTCCAATGCAATGGTCTGACTGATGTCTTTTTGGCTTTGTTTGTATTGATGTTTTGATTTGTCTCTGTTTGAATCCCTACCAGAATCAGACATGGGAAGCTGGTCACTGCTCACCATCCACAGGGACTTGATGGTTGTCAGCTGCTGCTCCCCAAACTGCCCTCCTAGTTTGGTAATAGCCTGACTTTAGTGTTCCCTTCGGTCAGAAAACAGTGTAAAATTTCAGTCCTTGGTCATATTTGTTTAACAGAGAACATTTAACACAGATGTTGTTTGTTAAATACAAGTGATGTTAGTTAAACACATATTTTTTTATTGCCAGGCTTGGCAAACTGTGTCATTTAATCCTAATATAGGTGAATGACCAGTTCCCTCTGCCTTGCAAATTTTGTTTCCTCATCAATGCTAATTTATATGTCGCCATAATCGTATTTCTCTTGACATAAAATGTAGGAAATTCATAGAAGGTTAACTGCCAGTAACTGTGTCACATTTTCTGCATATGATCCAGCTATTGTGCCTTCTAGATTTGTTCTGCATTTGTTCATGTCAAATTTGATGTATAATTTTAGTCAAGCAAGAAATTGCCATTGTGCTACTGCAGTGCATGGCTGTCCTATCATAACACAGCAGAAATTGTTGATGCATTTTGAGATTGCAGATGCAGTTGGATTTACACCTGAGTGTGTGTTGATTATGTCACTTCCTGTCTGCAGCGCGTGGCCTTCCTGCCTGAGCGAGCCTCTGAGGAGCAAGTGACCTGGGTCACCCTGGAGACGGCTGAGGTGCAGTCCGACATTGATTGGCAGATCCTCACCTTCAGCCCGCCCCCAGAGCAGGAGAACAGCGAATACCGTAAGAGAAACCTCTTGTTCAGCCTGACGAACTGATGCTTCTGAGATTTTATTTTCAGTCAGTAAGGCCTCATGACATCTCTTGTTTTCTCCTCTCCCCCACTCCCTCCCTTTTTCTCTTTCTCTCTTTGTTCCATTGTCTGTCCCTCTCTGTCATGCTCTTTCTATTTTCTTCCCGTCTGCTTTTAGCTGCTTTGGATTATGAGGCTCTGCTGCTGAAACCAAAGGAATCCAAAGAAGGAGTGAAGTTGCCTCTCATTGTCACTCCACATGGTGTGTTTGCATTAAAAAACAGATCATTGTGTGTGTGTGTGTGTGTGTGTGTGTGTGTGTGTGTGTGTGTGTGTGCGCGCGCACGTGCACGCGTGGGTGCTATTAAATTGATCAGAATTGTTGATACTCTGGACCACTGAGATGGATTTGATCAAGGGTAAATTTATTAACTAACTCGGTTATATAAATCATCTTTGTAAGCTCTCTCTCTCTCTCTCTCTCTCTCTCTCTCTCTCTCTCTCTCTCTCTTTCTTTTTCTCTCTCTGTCTCTCTCTCTCTTTTCTCTCTCTCTCTCCCTCTCCCTCTCCCTAGGTGGTCCTCACTCTGTGATCACTGCAGACTGGCTCTTGTCCTCTGCTGTTTACTGTAAGATGGGATTTGCTCTTCTACTGGGTGAGTTGCTTCCTCCTCCTGGCTGAGTCCAGTTGGTATTCAAGATGAGGTCACTGAATCTTTGTCTCTTGAAAGTGATGTTTGTGCACACAGTGGATATTTCTTGACTTTAATGGAAAGCTTTACAAATAGTTTGATTGTTAGAGAGCATCATGTACTTTAATTCTGTACAACAATTATATAAAAAAGAGGTTGGCCTGCTAATAATACAAAACTAGGGCAGATGCAGGTGCTTGTGATATTAGTCGACTAAGTTGCTCATTTCTGAACAGAACTTCAGAATTTTTATACCCTCTAACAACGGAACTACAGGTAGGATGTGTCTGAGTACATCTTTTGTCTTTGTCACCTGAGACGTATCTCTCTCTGTATGAGCTGATATGGGAAGTTAGTGTGACTTTGGAGCTTGTGGTTCACTTCAACAATAGACAAGCTAGAGAGAAGCTTAGGAAGATCCAACCCATTTGACTATACTAGTGCATTCAGTATTGTGCTGTTGTGTGTTTCTACAGTAAGTGTGTCAAATAGGGATCCAGGTATCAGCTTACAGGCCAGTCAATATTGGCACAAGTGTGATCCATTGAAGCAGCAGTGGCAAGTTTGGATGGTCACAGAGATTGAAAGCCTCAGTCGCATACAGACCACATGGGTCACAGTTGTCACAATTTGTTGTCATTTGATTCTCAGAAATGTAATTACCATGACCGAGGACTAGTCTGTTACTGTTTGAATGGGAATACAAGTAGAGGAGATGCCAAACTTGTGTTTAAACTTGTGTTTAATTTTTACAGTCAATGGTTTAAACTCCATGACAAGAGTTTGTGTCCTGAAAAATGTGTCCTGAAAAGAGTTTATGACGTGTCCTTACCTGACGTGGCTTCAGGAGTCTCAGTCCCCTCTGTCCTGGACAGACAGGATGTCAGTGATCCAGCCCGGTAGCGTTTAATTGATTTCTGTAGTTGTGTACGTTGAGCTAGCTCTAGCTCTAAGCCCTGCGGTAGGTGGGGTTACGTCAGCATGAGCAGCACGCTGGTGGAGGGTCAGGCATTGATTGGATGTGTCTAGAGTTAATTGGATGTGCTTGGCTCATCATCCCCTGGGCTGTGCTCAGAGGTGGCCACTCCAAGCCATCGACTGGATCAGCCTTCTGCACGTGTGCACACTCACAACTGAACAGAGAAAGTTTGAGGTTTCTACAGTCTTTTATTTACTGTTGTCCAACTTAAAGCGTGCTCTGTTGGCAGGCTAAATATTATATAGAGGCAATGAATGGCCATTGGCCTTATAACCAGAAGGAAGTGCCAGTGAAAGACACACACTGACAAAGGCGTGAGATGAAATGTTTGTTTGTACTTGGCTTGCCCGATGGGAAATATGAATAAAAGCAATAAGTCTGGAGTGTGATCATCTGTGATTTACCTTTTTGATTACGTACCCACACAAAGACACAGGACAAAGAAAGGCTAAAGATTATACCCTAGTTATAACTCTGCAACTGGTGCGGTAGAATCTGCTCCGAGAATCTGCCCCATCCCAGTAGACAGGAGAGTTATATGTATACAGTATGTCTCCACTTACTGATTCTAACAAAAGCAATAATTTGGACTTATGAACCTTTGATTGTTTCATTTTATTGTATTGATTGGATGAATATTGATTGTGTGTGTGTGTGTGTGTGTGTGTGTGTGTGTGTGTGTGTGTGTGTGTGTGTGTGTGTGTGTGTGTGTGTTTGTCTGTGTGTGTGGGAACATGAGTCTTTTAAACCAATAACGCTTGTCTGTGCACAGTGAACTACCGTGGCTCTACTGGCTTTGGCCAGGATAGTGTCTACTCCCTACCTGGAAGGGTTGGCACACAGGATGTGCAGGATGTTCAGGTACTGTCCCTGTTGCATCTCTACCAGAAATACAATAGCAATGGAACTACTGCGAGGTGTGTGTGTGTGTGTGTGTGTGTGTGTGTCTGTGTCTGTGTCTGTGTGTGTGTCTGTGTGTGTGTGTGTGTGTGTGTGTGTGTGTGTGTGTGTGTGTGTGTTTATGTTCACATGTATATACAAACAAAGAACTAGGCAGCTCAGTCATAGAGTAGAATGCATGAAATGGTACTCTTCCACATAAAGTGAATTGACCCTTTCTTTATGATTATTATTTTAAGGACAAAGTAAACGGTACACAGTGAAAGCTGAGATGTTGTAGGTTTTTGAGATGCTGCCTTTAAAGTGTGTATTGGTCTGACCCTTGACCCAGTTTGCCGTGGAGACGGTGCTGAAGCAGGGCTGCTTCGACGAGCAGAGGGTGTCCATCTCAGGAGGTTCCCACGGCGGCTTCCTGGCCTGTCATCTGATTGGTCAGTTCCCAGACTTCTACAAGGCTTGCATCATGCGGAACCCCGTCACCAACCTGTCCACCATGATTGGCAGCACTGACATTCCTGACTGGTACGGCTCTGCTGGCGAGACCCCGGGTGGTGGTGGAGCGTGGGGGGTGGAGGGAGGGAGGGGGGCGGGAGTGGGGAGTCTGCATCCTTTATGAATGATTTAACATCACTATGGATTTCTCACAGCCTTGTCCAATTATGCTCCTCACCCCTGCCACTTGTCCACATAATTAAGCCCTCATGTGGCGCTAATGTGAAATCTTCCATTGTCAGCAGCACCGTGCCCTCTCTGACAAATGACATTTGGGACAGAGGCTTACATAAATGGAAATTTCCTCCATTATAAATTATTTAGATGTGTGAACTCAGCTGCTTTCAAAATGGAATGGTACAATCTTTTCAGTAATTGCACTAGTATAATTTACTTAATGACGTGTTGCGCACGCTCTCTCTCTCTCTCTCTCTCTCTCTCTCTCTCCCCCCATCTATTGCTATTTATACCTATCTTTTCTGATGTGTGTTTTAAAGGTGCATGGTAGAAGCAGGTTTTGATTACAGCCCAGATGCTCAGCTTGACCCAGCTGTTCTGGGGCAGATGTTTGACAAGTCTCCCATTAAATACATCTCTCAGGTAAGGGTGTAAGAACACAGTCAATTAGTCATTTGATTTCATGCCTTTTTTAGGCCGCACACTTCAATACACATACAGTACAGTACAACTTATGTAACAAGGGTAGACTGAAAACAAACTTAAGATCTCAGAGCTGTTTATTCATTCCTTGTGCAAATAGTGAAAATAAAATGTGGATCCTAAAAGCCACCAAACATGTGTATTTTAGAATAAAACATTGCAGTACATTGCAATATTTTTGAACCATGAAATGCCATTATACATTATTAATACCCCGTCAATGACATAGCAGTTTATTGCTACACCCTTACTCTGCTGTTAGCTTATAATGGTCGTATCTAATCAGTATCAGCTCACTGTAGCCCAAACAGAATGCTCAGCATCTTTCTGGAACTTTCCTGCAGGTGAAGACACCTGTTCTGCTCACGCTGGGAGAAGACGACAAGCGTGTTCCTCCAAAACAAGGGATTGAGTACTACAGGGGACTCAAGGCTCGGAACATCCCAGTGAGGTGGGGGGAACTCCTACAAACACATACACTCTCTCTCTCTCTCTCTCTCTCACACACACACACACACACACACACACACACACACACACACACACACACACACACACACACACACACACACACACACACACACACACATCCCCCTATAGAATTTGCATTATGCCAGTGTTGCCCCACTGAAAAACAAAACCAAAAGTAACTCACACATTATTAGTCTTATTAGTCTTTTTAAGTCTTAGTTTAAAAAAATAGGATAGTAACACCTTCTGAGATTGTTGGTCATCTTCTTTGAAAACTAGTTTGTTGGTAGGACAGGAGAGAAAGCATAGTACACTTTACAAATCTAGGTTCCTGTCTGATGAGGCAATGGTCTTGTGATTTTTCGAGCTCTTTTGACCATAGTCATTTCCTCATTTCCTCTGATCATTTCTTTCTCCCATTTGCTTTCCTACAGTAAATCTGAGACCATAAAATATTCATAATTAAGTGTTGCATGATGAGAAAGACGTGTGACACCCCAAACTACTTAAACATTTAAAACTAACCCTCCTCAGTTTTATTGCATGGTTACCCTCACGTGGCAGTAATGTCAATGGTTTTCACTTGCACATTATATTCTCTACACACCTATTCATGAGGCCATGTCTCATCAACTTGACTACTGGACACCAGTAAAGTGCTTCTCTTTTGATATTATCTCATGCTGTTTATCTAACAGGTTGCTGTGGTACCAAGGCAATAACCATTCACTCTCCACAATTGCGGCTGAATCGGACGGGTTTATAAATATCGCCTTGTGGATCCTCCAGCACTGTAGCCTGCAATAAAAGTGGGTCAGGGGTGGGCACCTGTCCTGACCAGTGGACTCTCCCGCAGGCCATTACTGCACTGGGGGGGAAGCGTTCATGGAGAAGTGGGAAACCAACTCTGCCTTTCTCCGGAGGGGACACTTCCTCTTTCTCCCTCCGCCCACTCACACTCACTCACACATGCCAGAGGAATCAAGCCCCTTGGCACTGACGCTACTTTTAAACCAAATGACATGAAGTGCACTACAACATGGATTAGTATGTCAGATACCCACAGTAGTCCATGGTGGGTGGTCAACATCAGAGACTTGGGAATCTTCTGAGGGAGTTAGGGATAGTGTGTCTGTTCTTCTAAAAATGAATGTGTTCATAACTGGATCGTACAGAAATGTAAGTCCTTATCTAAACTGCCGCTCTGTGACTGTTTTTTTTTTTTTTTCTTCTCTCTCTCGATGCCAAGATTGCCAGATTTCTGAAGTTGTGATTCAGTGTTGAACAGGTTCACAGGGACACTTACCATTGCTTTGAGCAGATGCTTGCACCCCTGTCACATAATACTGTAGGTGTAGACAGGACAGGAAATGTGTTGTCGTCTTGTATTTTATAAATGGCTTCTGACATCTCCTGGCTTAACTGTCTGTGTAGCATATTATCAGGATGCTTCCAATAAAATGGTTGTTTATGAGTGGGTGGTGTTTTGTTGTTTTCAACTTGTATTTCCATCATCCTCTACAGCTGCTGTTTAAAGGAGCAATACAGTGTGAATCAATCCACAGCCCTGTTGTTCCGGAAAAAGAACACAGAAATTTGACACCACATAGACAGAACCAGCAGCTAATGTTAATTGAATTAGGCATGAAAGTCATACAGTATACTGTGCCCCATTCAGCTAGTGCTAGCTGTCTGTCCACTATATTAGGTGGAATATATGTTGGACTATGTTGTATCAAATCTTCTCATTCTTTTTCCTTTCAATTGTACCTGGTGGTTGAAACAGGGCTAGGATTTATTCAGTCTGGATTCCTTTTGTAATACACACAATTACTTGCTTCTTCCTTTGTCTTCAGAATCTCAGTTCCCAAACTTATGTCAGTTCCGAGTTTCAGTCCAGAGGATGTTCAGGAAATGATTTAATACAGTTGCTGCTCTGTGTCAGGTCAAAGAAGCTCCATCAATTTCCCCACTTCCTGTAGTGGACCATCCATTATCGATGTACACATTACTGTTTGAGATAAAACAGAGGCTGTTTGCCAATTAGCATTTCCAGTTTGTTTTTCCACACATCAATCTATACAGTGACATAAATCTCTTCTGCATACTGCTGTTAATCTCTCCCTCTTGCTTCCTCCTTGTCTCTCATTTCATTCACTCTTTGGAGGAAGAGGGAACTAATAATACTCATCCTCATCAAGGATTCTTTTGGACTTATATTGAAGTATAACTGCTAACTATTCTTTGGTTGTTTGATGGTCTCATAACATGATCTCATAGCAAGACAAAAATGACAAGATTGATTTACAGTATTTGGCTACAGTGCTTTCCCTGCAGAGCGCCCGTTACCAAATTTATGATTTAATTGCGCAAGGAATTATAGTAACCAGGAATTATTTCATAAATTATCTGTTTATAGTGCCTTGGTTTGCATGTTCACATTGTGCCAGTATGTTTTTCTTCACAGTCAATTTCACTTCTTCTTTCTCTTGTAAAACTTCAGTCAGGTTCAGTTATGTTTCCTTGTGGAACATTGACAGATGGAGAATAGAAGCTTCAGAGACTCATTTAATGTCACAAGGTGAGTGTGCATTAATGAATTCAGTCAATAATTAATTTTTGCCCGTGTCCGCATGTCTTTATAATGTAAAGTTGTTAATATGAAGTTAGTTGAGTGTAATTATAGATGTGACTAGTTGTTGAGACAGTGCCGAGAGAACTTATAGTTAACTTTTTAATCAATATACTTTTTTAAAATCATGGTCCCTCCCTATAATGAAGAATAATGATTTTAAACACTTGTGCATGTTCTACAAACCACTGTGTATTCTAAGTTAAAAATGTTAAAATGTGTCGTCAGGTCTTGACAGAGGTTGATAGAGTACTTTTTGTTTTGCTGCCAATGCATTTTAATTTAATTTATTTGTTTTTAAAAGGTTGAGATACATCAAAGTAGGCAATTCTGTTCGTACAATGAAAAATGTCCCATCGTGATAATGAAAGAATTATGAATAATGAAAGTTCTCAGTTCTTTTTTGTTAGAATACATTATTGTCAACATTACAATATTACAAATCAAGTGACTGAAAAAACTTTGGGCATTATATAAATAAAAGTACCTTTTTGTCAAATTAAGTTAGATGTATCCTGAAAGCTCTTGATGAGCTCTTGCCATTGACAAAATTATAGAAGTAAAATATTAACACATTTAGAACAAAAAAAAACACTGAACATATAGCAGTTAGAGTCAAAAGGACGTAACTGGGCGTAAACTTTTGGTTCTTCTCATCCTTCACTATATTCTCAGGAACATTAATTCCAAATACCTTGTATTGTGTTTTGTGTTTTGAAGGTCATGATGTCACACATACTGATACCCCTGCTCACGTGGCTCTGGTTACCAGCTGTGATGGGTATTTTCCCCAAATTTTATCCTTGTGAAAATGACCAGAATGAAACTTTTGTGGATTGCATGGGGAGGGAGTTGACCAGTGTTCCTCGAATCAGGTCTACAAAGGTGCTGTCACTAAACCTGAATCACAACAAAATCAGACATGTTGGATCAAAGGCCTTCTCTAATGTCCCCAATTTGATAAACCTCACTATGATGTGGAATTGTGCTCCGGGCCGGTACAAGAACTTAGGAATTCCTTTGTGCACCTTGACAATTGACTCAAAAGCCTTTATAGAACTGAAAAAGCTTCAAGGCCTTGACTTGTCAGGAAACAGTCTAAAGTCAATACCTGCTTTGCCTAAGAGTCTGCAAGTCCTGAACCTGGAGTACAACAACGTGTTTGAACTCACAGAACCATTGGGCACCCCGGCCCTCAAGCACCTCTCGCTCACAAAGAACTGTTTCTATGCCAACCCTTGTAACCAAACATTTGTTATCAAGCAGCAGGTCTTTAAGGAACTCCGAAAACTTCAGGTCCTTTTACTGGGCTTCAATAACATATCCAAAGTGCCAGAAGGCCTACCTAGGTCGTTGACAACTCTTGACCTGAGGGAAAATAAAATAACAGCTATTTCTTCTCAGGCATTTGCCAACCTAACCAGATTAAATACTCTGAACCTGGCATGGAATTGCCAGCGGTGTGATCATGCAGCAGAACCCTGCTATCCATGTCCTGGTGATAAACCCCTTTGGCTGGACAATGACACCTTCCTACACCAAAACTATTCACTCAGGAATCTCAGCTTGCGAGGAAACTCTCTTCGAATATTGCCACCTCGTCTTTTTGTCCCTTTAAAAAGACTTAAGGCCCTTGATCTCTCTGATAATTTGTTAGCCTACATCATAAGTAATGGAAGTTTTTACCAGCACCTACCTTATGTTACAAATCTGAATCTGATGTATAACTACGAACCATTGAGATCCTTTGAGAGCCTTGTTCTATCACCTTACCTTGCAAACATGTCAAATTTGGTATCGCTATCTCTGAATGGCTATTTCTTTCGTTCTTTCTCTCCACAAAGCCTGGAGATCCTTTCCAACCTCTCAAAGCTGCAATACCTAGACCTGCGCTCTAACTTCATCAGTTCCTGCAGCATGAGTGCCTTTAAGGAGTTTAGGTCACTGAGAAAAGTGGTGCTTTCTCAAAATATGTTAGATTTTATTCCACTCTGTAAAATGACTGAGGAGTGGCAGACAGAACCTTTGGGTGCTAATGCAATCAGTGTCAGTAGAGAAGGCAGCCAGTATGAAGATGATTCTGTAGTTGAGCCCCTCTTGGAGAGCGTTCCAGTGAACTATGACCAATTTTGGCCTAATTATACCATGCAGCGCTTTTACAAGATGTTGTGCTCCAAACAATTAACTTTTGACCTCTCCTACAATAATATCCTGACAATAAATTCAAGTGATTTCACAGGTATGGACAAAGTAGTTTGTTTAGATATGTCCTTCAACTACATGAGCTTAAAACCAGATGGAAGACAGTTCTCGAGTCTAAAAAGTCTCTTGTACTTTAACTTGGCACACAATAGAATAGACATTTACTTTAGAGAAGCATTTCAAGAATTGCAGGGCACACTGAAGGTCCTTGACCTCAGCAATAATGCATTTTCGTTTCTCATGATGGGAATTGGCCACAATTTCTCTTTTCTGCATAGACTTAACTCTCTTGAAGCTCTCAGCCTAGATGATAATCAGATTGGCTACCGTGTTACAAGTCTAAGCAGTACTTCCCTGAAGTACCTCTACTTTGCTGGGAATAGACTGGATATTATGTGGGGGTCCAGTGACAAGTACAGTAACTTTTTTGAGAACCTCACAAGTCTAGTGCACTTGGACATTTCTAGAAATCAGTTGAAGAAATTTTTACCAGAAGCGCTTATTTGCCTCCCTAAGAATCTACGTTTCCTTAGGGTTGATAGCAACCAGCTAAACTTTTTCCCTTGGGAAAACATAACCGTTCTCCAAGAGCTACGCTATTTGAACCTGAGTGGAAACTACCTTACTAAGTTGCCAGACATAGCTGTATATTTTGGACATAATTTTAGTGGCCTGGACTTGAGTCATAACCAGATCTTTGCACTTCCTGAACAGTTCTTCAGCAAAATGCCAAGTCTCATCCAACTGCTGCTTAACAACAACCAACTCAAAGTCCTAGATGCATGGGGTCTACCCAAGCCACTACGTGACTGCAAAGCATTAAGAGAACTTGCCCTACATGCAAACCCTTTCACCTGCAGCTGCGACACGTCCTGGTTTGTGGATTATCTACGTACAACGAACATCTCAATCCCTCATCTAACCACAACGGTTCGCTGTGGATTCCCTGAATCACTGCAAGGAGAAAACATCCTCAACATAGATCCTCATTCCTGTCAGGCGATATTTGGTGGATACGCCTTTCTGTGTTCCTTTTTAGTAACCATAATAATGACAGTGTTGCCACTTCTAAAGCAACTATATGGGTGGGACCTTTGGTACTGTTTTCAGGTCCTTTGGGCTGGCCACAAGGGATACTCCCAATTGAGAGGAAGCTCTGAAATGGAACATGATGCATTTGTCGTTTTTGACACAAGCAAACCAGCAGTCAGGGACTGGGTTTACAACGAGCTTGTGGACAATCTTGAGAACAAGATTAGCAAGTGGAGGTTCAAGCTGTGCTTGGAGGAACGAGATTGGATCCCAGGTGTTTCCTGTATCGAGAACTTGCACAACGCTGTCCACAACAGCCGCAAGACTGTCTTTGTGCTGACTAACCCAGGGGCCAGGTACAAAGTGAGTGGGGTCATCCGACAGGCCTTTCTCTTGGTCCAGCAGCGACTACTGGATGAGAAGGTGGATGTGGCTGTGCTGGTTTTGCTGGATCCTCTCTTCCACAAGTTTAAGTACCTGCAGATGAGGAAGCGGTTGTGCAGGAAATCTGTGATCACCTGGCCTGAAAACCCTCTGGCACAGCCTGTGTTCTGGAACGAACTTCGCGTTGCCCTCGCATCAGACAATGTCCGTCAGTATGACAAGAAAGTCACCGGAAACTTCCTGACTGATTAACGCTTATGGACTGATCAAGTATGGAGAATGTGATTCCATTACTTACAATCTCATTTTGTGCTTAAAACACAGACTTTTAATGTTTGTACACATTGCACATTTGCATCTAGTTTCAGACACAGTTGGCCTATGTGATGTACAGTACTGAATGTCACATGTGACCAGATGTCAGGGAAAATCCCTACTTGCTAATAATACAGAAACAAGGCTACAAATAGTGGCAGCTGGACATGCAGGCGGAGTGAAAAATAGGGGAGGGGAAATTGTGAGCAAAAATTAATGATTTGATTATTTTAAAATGGTTTTAGATTACAAGATAGGTTTTTCTCTTACTCGTGAGTAGTCGTGTAGATGTACCTATGGTGAAATCCCATAAAATCTTTTTTGGGAATACAATTATGATGCAAAAATGTGTACAAAAATGTAATAAAAAGTAATTGATTTATTCTTTTGCTCATCTGCTATATTTCATATATTTTTCTTTATTATTATTATCCAATCACACATATTTCTGGCTATCATACACACATTTATACCATAACTTTTTATAACATGACATCTATGTTATAAAATTTTATTAATAATGTTTACTTATTGTGGTTTATAAGATATTTATATATATTGTTCTTGTCTGTAAAAAAAAAGCCCACAGCGACCAGAGAGATGTTTTTTTCCTGATGACCTGCATGATGACGGGGCAGATAAACGAGTAGTAGACTGAGAGGGACTGGTGGGGAGCTGGAGTGAATGATGGGGGGATAGAGAGTGGAGGGAGGGAGGAAGAGAGGAAGGAGGACAGGGATGTTACATGCATTCGTGTGCCACCATGGAGTGGTTTGTGATGGTGAAAAGTGATGGTGAGCTCTGTAGTTAAGTGAGGTGGGAGGGCCAGAGGTGTCATGTCATGCACAAAACACACACACGCGCACACATACACATACACACACAGACTTGCTGACATGCAGACACAGCATCCAATTCCCGCCTCACAGCTTCACAACACACACACACACACACACACACACACACACACACACACACACACACACACACACACACACACACACACACACACACACACAATTCAGTTGGAGGGTGATTAATTGCAAGCTCTGCGCTCCCGTAATTCTGTGACAGTGCAAGCTGGTGGGAAGTGACTAGGAAACGGGAGGTGTTGTTGGGGTTGTGTGTGTGTGTGTGTGTGCATACATAAAACTTTGAATAATTTCTTGTAAAATAGGATGATGAACAGTAATTGCATTGACTGTGACTCAGCTCAGTTTCCATCACTTAGAGGCTGCAGATGGATGAGATGGGGGGGGGGGGTGTTGTGGGGGTGCCACCTTGCAGCTGGGCACTGTGACAGCTCTCAAAGGACAGATTCACAAAAGGGTGAGAGTGTGTTAATTCCTGTGTGAGTGTGTGTGTGTGTGTGTGTGTGTGTGTGTGTGTGTGTGTGTGTGTGTCTGTCTGTGTGGTAATGACAGGGAGCTGATGGCCTGTGCTTGTGAAAGTAATCCTTAGAGAGTAGTTAGCTTGCAGTGTCTGTCTATGGAGTAGTAATTGTGGGGTTATTTATACCTATCCAGCGCCTCCCATTCTCCTCCGCTCAGTGGATCCCTCAACTCTAAGAAATGTGTTTCCCTGATAAAGAATTACTCACAGCCACTATGCTTGTTTGGGTTTGATGTACAGAGGTTGACTTTTGATCTATTTACAGTACAAGCGTCGTAGTCTCTGTGATGGTCAAATGACTCCTTACAGCTTGAATCAACGCTGTCTCTTCTCATCCTATGGTCTCCTAATAAATTTACATCACTTGTTAGCAAGGTATACCTGCGTTGTTTTGCCACAGCACCGAACCAAGTTCTGACGTAAGGACCTTGAATATTATGGACACAGTCAACATAACTCTTTAAAAATTTAAAAATCATTGCTAGTTCCTTTTCTTTGCTGTGCAAAGAAAGACATTCGTATCGGTGAGAATTTCGATGTTAGGATCATTGGTGACAATAGGGAGTGCTCCATAGTTAAACAATAAGACTTTAATTAAACCAAAATCCCTTTAATTTTTTTATTTGTTGTGTGTGTGTGTGTGTGTGTGTGTGTGTGTGTGTGTGTGTGTGTGTGTGTGTGTGTGTGAACATGTGCTTATGTGTGTGTTTATCTGTTGGCATGCATGTATCTGCCTGTCACTGACAAACTATTTGTATTTAACTGTCCATTCACATGCCCACACTGACTCCTCTTCCACTGTCTTTTCTATGGCTGAGGAGCTGCTATTGTGTTACGTGTCAGTTTATCCTTGCAAAAGGGGTGGATGATATGAACATGAAAGACCATCAGAGCTTATTGTTTCATTTTCTTGTGATTTTTTTGTCCTGTATAATGCCTCATCATCAGGCCTTGGACTGATCTGTGCTTTAGCTACACATCCAGTTCAACATAGGCACAAAGAGAAAGATGAGTCTCTCCTCCACAATCTTTTCCTTTCACTTGGCTTTTCCCATAATGCTTCCAAAAAGCTGCTCTAACAAGTAGAATTGTTGCTATGTAATATATTGCAATGAGGTGATTGCTAAAGCACAGATTGGTCCTGCTGATTTTGCAACTACAGAGCCTTCTCAATTTCGATTTCTTGTCTCTGAGTTTTACATTAACGTAATTGACAACTTGGCTGATTCTTGGTACTGGACTTCATTAAGTAATCAACCAGCTGGCACTTCTAAGTAGGCTATACTTGATGTCTTACATCTCTGTTCATACAATGGCAGATGTGTTTGATAGACCATACCATAATTCAATCATTCTGATGGGCCTGATCAAAATGATTGGATGCCATTTTTTTTTTCGAGGTTTTACATCTTTTACCTGACTTTTAAGGGATCAAAATAAGATAAATCAGCATAGGATAACTAGATTGGTTGTTAAACGGTGCAATGAGATACTAGTGTTGTACAGACTGATGCAGACTTTTAAGTGCAAGTTTATTTTTTTCTTTTAGTATCAGTTGCATTTCTGTCTTTTCCTCCACTCATCTGATCTGTATTGAACACCTGCAGCACTATTGCTTATATTTATGCTGCCTTTAGGCTTCAGAATGTATTGCAGCCGTATGGAAACAGAAAGCGAGGGGTTTGGGGTTTGCAGTGCATTTGAACTAATTTTCTCAGGCATTTGCTGAAAAAGTGTGTGAGGGAGCTCCTCCAGTGCTCTGACAGAGCAAGGTGTTAAATCCAAAAAAGGAACCTAACCCATGTCTGCTGCTGACGCAAATGTGGTTGTCATTGGAAACAGGTTGCTAGGAGTGACAGTGGGGGTTTCACATCCAACTGATCTGTTGTTGCACCGTGAGAAGTTGGATGGTGTATTTTGCACCATGTCTTTGATCCACTTCAAAGCATATATGATTAAGTTTGTCATAGGTGTATTTACAACATCTTATGTAGAACAATGTTCTATTGTTAATGCCAAACAACATCCACTATAGGCAACCTCAACACACTGAAAAAGTCTGCCAGGCTAGGAATGTGAAATGAACAAAGGTAGCTATGCTATTTGATTATGGAGTGCCTAAAACAGAAGGAAGAAAATAGCTCTCTCACAGCATTGGGGAGTGGTGAACTAACAAATAAAGTGAGTTCAAATGTAAAGTGGCAAAATGGTACGTGTGTGTGTGTGTGTGTGTGTACTGTACTGTATATATGGGCAATTCCACGAAAAAGTAAACCTCACCTTAAAACTTCAAGTCTCACCTACATGGACATACAAATTCTTTCAGAAAACTTCCAATACAAAAAAGTATTGTCTTGATGTAAATATTCAACTGAGCGAGTTTCGAAAGGATATCTGTTTGTTAAATTTTTTACCCTATTCAGCTATAATGTAAGTCTATGGAGGGGCTTATAATGGGCATAAGTGGGTGATAACACACACAAAGTTGCAATGCTATCAGTTATTTTTTATTGTTATATTACTATTTTTGTCGTTACAGGTTAAAATCCACCATTCACAATTGTTTTGTATCGTTTTGGAAGGTTTTTCCAGGCGTCACGTCCATAACGTCACATCCATAACGCCATTTCTCCCAATGAAAACCAACTTTTTTACATTTGCTTTTGAAATTAGGTCTTTCTTGGTCTTTACTGAGATGTCCTGTTTGGTATGAGTGTAGTAATATTTACATTTCTCTCGAAATTTCACACACTTCACAGCAAAAACTGAGCTCTCTCAAAAGTTTGTCCGTTTTTCGTCACGTCCATAACGCAAATTGAAAGGCTCATATTCTTATAATGTAAATCATGATATGAATTTTTTGTGTTTGCCTATATTCAGCCATGGAGTTTGCATAAGAATATGAACAAAATTGGGAATACTGCTAGGTTTGCGGAGGTTATGTGGCATTTTGTTCATCAACAATGCATGAAAATGTCACGTCCATAACGCTGGAATTGCCCATATATATATTATATATATATATAGTACAGACCAAAAGTTTGGACACACCCCCTCATTCAATGCGATTCATTTATTTCCAGAACAATTTATATTGTAGATTCTCACTAAAGCCATCGAAACTATGAATGAACACATATGAAATTATGTGCTTAACAAAAAAATGTGAGATTATGACAAACTTTTGGACCTGAACCCGATCAAGATGGTTTGGGGTGAGCTGGACCGCAGAGTGAAGGCAAAAGAGCCGACAAGTTCTTAGCATCTCTGGGATTGAATAACTCTTCAAGACAGTTGGAAAACCATTTCAGGTGACTACCTCTTGAAGCTCATCCAAAAAATAAAAAGAGGACAAAGCAGTTATCAAAACAAAAAAGGGATACTTCGATAAAACAAGAATATAAAACATGTTTTCAGTTATCTCACACGTTTTTTTATTAAGTACATAATGCCACGTGTTCATTCATAAGTTTGTTTATTTTGTTGATTGTCACTGAAGGCAACAGTCATGAAAATAAAGTAAATAATTTAATGGGAAAGTGTGTCCAAACTTTTGGTCTGTACTGTATATATATATATATATGGGCAATTCCAGCGTTAAAGTAAACGTCACCTTAAAACTTCAAGTGCATCACTTACATGGACATACAAATTCTTTCAGATAAACTTCGCAATACATAGAAGTATTGTCTCTATGTAAATATTCATATTCTGCTGCAAGTTCTATGACAGGATATCAGGTTAACAGTTAAATTTTATATCCTGATTCAGCATCATAATGTAAGTCTATGGAGGGCCTTATCAATGTGCATAAGTGGACGTGATAACACACGGACAAAGCTGCTGATAGTATCAGTCAGTTTTTGCATGTGTAGTGTATTACTATTTCTCTCGTTACAAGTGTAAATATTACTACGTTCATATCAAACAGGATTGTTTTAGTATCGTTTTGAGAAGGGCTTAATTTCAGACGTCACATCCATAACGTCACATCCATAAGTTGATTTCTCCCAATGAAAGACCATAGCTTTTTGACATTTGACATTATGGACGTGACGTCTGTCTCTGTCTCTACCGAGGTGATCCTGTTTGATTATGAATGTAGTAGATATTTACATTTCTAACTAGAGAAATTGTCACATACTTCACAATGCAAAAACTACACTGCTAGCATTAACAGCTTTGTCCGTGTGTTCGTCACGTCCACTTATGCACATTGATAAGCCCCTCCATAGACTTACATTATGATGCTAAATCATGATATTATTTTTAACTAACTGTTATGCCTGTATTCGAACCATGTAGTTTGCAGAAGAATATGAAATACATTGAGACAATACTGCTATGTATTGCAGAGGTTATCTGAAAGCCATTTGTATCGTCCATAATAGCATGAAACTGTCAAGTCCATAACGCTGAGATTTACCTTTTCATAGATATATATATATACAGTATAGTATATATATATATATATATATATATATATATATATATGTGAGAAATCAACTACAAAAAGGCAATTTGAAAGTAATTTTGCCAGTCTATCTGTGCATAATAATATCAGCCAGATCCTAGATTTTGGTGCACGGGCCAAAACGTTTTTTTTTTTTTTCAACATTGAATTATGAAGTGAAGTGAAACTTGGCAATCACAGAAGCTTCTTGAAAGTGTTTTATTCAGGGACTCAGTCACAAGTGTTGGAGCCAATGACCATTCAGAAAGAGTTAAATAAACTAAGTCAAATACATTTGCCACAGATAAAACAATGCACAGTGTATTCCAACACCATTGCACCATAGCTTCCTCTGTAACATATTTTTCTTCTACCTCCAAATCCTTGAGATCTTTCGGAGAAATCCCTGGGTCTTCAGCTACTCTTCCAACAATTCACTTGCCTCCCAGAACAGGAAACCGACAAGAAACTCTTCTGGTGGCCAGTTGAAAGTGCAATGATGTTCTTCCCATTTGCAGATATTGGCTCCAGTGGTTCTTAAGGATATGACTATGTAACCTATTTTTGAGACATATAACAGATATATTTACATGTATTAGCAACAATAAGGTTGCACCTCCATCAAAGTCTAATCCAGTGGTCTCCAACTATTTTTCCTTAGGGCCGACTTTTGTCAAGGATGCCAAGCCGAGGACCAAACCCACAAAAGCCGGGGGGAAAAAAAATGCATTGAAAGGGGGCTAGGTTTAAACAGCATGAAGCAGTCTTCTTTTAGCCACTTACATTAATGTTTGCATTGAGATGTTTGCTACGTTGTTTAACTGTTTTATGAAGTAGTTTTCTTTACCTAACAAAAAATTGACAGTGAATTTGTCTCCCAGACTGCTACAGGCACACAAACGGAATAAAAAAACGATAGATACATGTTTACCTCTGCACATCACCAGTCAGATGGAGCTGCAGGCCACTATTTTGGTTCTTGCGGGCCTGATCTGGCCAACGGGCCACCATTTGGGAACCACTGGTCTAATGCAGGCCTGGTTCTAGCCTTTTTGCTGCCCTAGGCCAGATTTGAGTTTTGCCCCTTTTTTTCTAAAAATACAAGTGATAAACTAAAGAAAACAACGTAATAAATATATTGTGATGCCCCCCTGATATTCCCAAATGTATTTATTTCAATAGGTAGATCAAAGTTCCATGGTCAAAATTTCATGTCACTGGTCCAATCAGAATAGCTACCTGTATTTGTGTGTGGACTACAGTATGTAGTAACCTACTGCACATAAAAGTGGGCCTACAGCTATTGGACGGCAGTATAATTTAAGCACCAGACTGGAACACAATGTCTTCAAAGGTTTTATATTTTAATTAATTAGTTTATATAGACATTTATTATATTTAATTCAAATTAGTTGAATCCCTGCATAATACAATAAAAATGATGGAAGTAAAAATGATGGAAAACGATGGAATGATGGAAGTGGATGGAAGGACTCTATTGGCTTAAAAAGTTATGGCTTAAATGTTATAGGCCTACCGTAGGTCCAATAATATTCTGAAGCATAGATTTACAAGAAATTTTATGATGTCATCCTGAGTTTTTAATACTGGCTATACCAAAACGTGGTTTAATAGCTCCCATAGCCTGTGTGCTGTTGAGCTACCGCGATATTTCGCATAGGCTCGGGGGCCGACTGTCCCTTTAATAGTATCACGGCCGTCCCGCTGACCGAGTGAGTGGAGAGAGTGGGAGACGATAGTGCGCGCTCTCGCGACACTGATGCCGATGGAGAGGCTCGTCTCCGTGAAAGCTGGAACTGTGGAGCGAGATCCAGGGGGGGAAGTAGGGCTGACGACGGGCAACTAGCTCCGGGCAAACGGGTGAGTAGCGCTTATGTTCTGTGGCACAGTAAATTACGGGCAGCCCTGGCAATAAACACCTAATATTATGCGCAAAATTAAGTGAAAGTGTAAAATAAAATATTGTGTTCCTTTTTGTGTGTAGCTTAATACCTTATGCAATGCAGATAGCCTACATGCAGGGATGCAGAGTCTATCTCATCTAATCCGCACGCTTGGGGTCGCAGGGTAGTCCGGTGGTCTGACATATGGGTAAGATGCTTATGCCAGGCTGCGTGTTTACAACCAGTTCACTATGGGCTGTTGGCTGCCTTACTCATCCACCAAAATATTTCACTCAGGGTTAACGTTAAGTGTTTCCAACAAATAGCGTCAATGCCGCAGAACATTTGATCAACCGGTACATCAGTGAAAACCATTCATGCCAGTTTTACTTTGACACCTCTGTAAGCAATTGAAGGCAAAGCTGAAAGCGACTGGTACCTCAGCTCAAAGCTGAGACAACTTCTGCAACACCCTTGTCATGTAAGGTGCGTCTCCTCAGTCTCCGTCCAGATGAGGAATCGACAGGTTATGCGGCGGAAACTTGTGCGTAAAGACTTCAATTAAAAAGTAACACTTTCTTGTGATTGTGGTTGGCACGATCACACAGCTGGGTTTCCATTATTTAAGAACGTGCTGCGTTTATTTTATGCCTGTTGGCTCACAACAAATTTAGTGTCATATTGCATCTACTTGAGTACATTGCTATGCTAACATCCTGCGAGGTATTAATAGTCTTCATTGGCAGCCGATCACAGTAACGTTTGACTATCATAAACCCACATTAAAATTAGACAGATGCTGTGACTCGGGGTTACCGCAATAAAACATTTATGGTGGCTCATCCTAGAAACTAACCGTTTTTGCCATCATTGCAACTCCTCATTGCACATTGCTTACTGTCAGAAACAGAGATTTGTTTGGCCGTCATACAAACCGACCATACTTAAAGGGGATTGACATGTCGTATGATTGACAATGGATTTATCCAGTGGGACATCTGTTGCTCTCTTGAAGTGCTTGAAATAACCAATCACTCTCCCCAAGAGGTGGGATATGCATCCCGTCCGGTACCCTTCTCATCACGCGTCCCTCTGAACAGGTTGCCATGGTGTGGTTTGAATGGATAAGTTTGTAAGGCAAGTTTAAGGCCAAAGACAGTCTTATGCCTTGCCAACACTACTGCACATTATTGTCTTGCCTACTGCCTGACTACTTAAGTGCTTAACCATTACATGACACACTACCCTGCACCTAATAATAGCAGCCTTCAAGTTTTTAGATGAAAATGTTTGATTTTCATGTGTTTTTCATGGTTGTTTTCCCCTGGTATGTTCCATTTTTGTCTGTTTGCTGGCCGCATTTGGAGGATATCAGTAAGCACTGATAAGACTCGAAATCTTCCTGCCTCCCAGACGTGTGTGGCTTTGTTTCCTGCGCTCATATCTTTTCATGGTGCCAACTTTGAACAGGGAGCAACGCTTTGATGTGATTTGTGGAATGAGCTATTTTGTTCTTCAAATGGCAGGCCTTTGCTAAGGGAAATTGCTTTGAGAGGTTGACATTTGTTGAGAGAGATTATTTTATTATTTACTAAATTTAACGCCTGCATCCTGTAGTTACTCTCTATCTTGTCTATTTTCTATCATCATCTGAACCATCTTTCTTTCTTTCTTTCTTTCTTTTTCTTTCTTTCTTTCTTGTCTTTCACCTCGCTCCCTCTCTATTTTCTCTCCCATTATGTAGGTGAGTGACCAGCACCTCTTGCACGGGGGTGTTCATAAGGTGATTGATTGTGTGTTTTACTTTCCCCAGTTGTGTGCGTGCTGTGAATGCAGCCCTGGCTTGTGTGTGTGTGTGTGTGTGTGTGTGTGTGTGTGTGTGTGTGTGTGTGTGTGTGTGTGTGTGGGCACGGAGCCATCCCCACTCAGCAGACAGCCTGGTTGTGGGGTTGAATGGAACTATAGGCTACAGCATACACACTCAGCCTGGCTGAACTCAGCCACACACACACACACACACACACACTCCCAGCACCAGTGTGAGAACAGCAAGTGTATGACTGAGTCACACCCTGACTCAAGCCATTTATTGTGTCTGCTTACATCTCTGCTTTTCTCTTGCGCTCTCTCCCTCTCCCCCTGTGTTATTTTCCCTATCTCTCTCTTTCTGTCTCCATCTTCTCTCCCCAGACAAATTGAAGATGCTGGCGGGGGCTGTTGCAGGTTGCGCAGCAATAACCGGCTCCCGGAAGCAAATGGGCCAGAGCTCAGGTGTGACGTGCAAAATTCATCCCGCGTTGCCACTTGGCACGACAGAGTGAGACCCTCCCTGCCCGACCCCTCAGCAAAGCCATCATGTGGACATGTACTGCAGCCAAGCACAGGCAAGGCACGCCTTAAAGATCAGTTAGGGGATTCTACCTTATTATTATTGGGCTGTGTTCACCTGCGTGTTGCCCCAAAGATGGTTCGAGTGTCTTACAAATGAAGCGTCAAAAGGAATAAATCAGACAATCCCTTCAGGGGCTTTTATGCTTCATACTCCCCCCCTCACCCCCCACCCCCACCATCCCACCACCATTTCAAGTTAATCTCACTGTAGTAATCCTCTAGTCAGAGAGCAGTATAGAATCTCCCAGGGGTGTGAGAGAGGAGAGGAGAGGAGGCGTGATGTACGGCAGTGCCCGCTCTGTCGGGCATGCTGAAGGAAGCCCCTCCCGCTCGCCACGGCTGCCCAGGTCCCCTCGCCTGGGCCACCGTCGTCTGGGCGGCAGTGGAGTCATCAGCGGCAGCGGTGGCAGTGGCGGCGGCAGTGGAGGAGGAGGTGGAGGTGGAGGAGGGAAGACACTTTCCATGGAGAACATCCAATCACTGAACGCCGCCTATGCTGCCTCGGGGCCCATGTACTTGAGCGACCATGATGCCATGGGGTCCAGCGCCTACCCCAAGGCCACCATGACTCTGGGGCGGGCCACCAGCCGAGCGTCGTACACCAGCCGAGCCACAGCCATGGGGAGCAGCCCCAACATCAACATGGAGCCTGTCGGGGGGAGCTACAGGGATCGGGAGCGGGACAGCGACACCACCATGCACCTGCACTCGCTGCAGAGCGGCATCGGCGTGGGAGGCGTCAGCGGATCATCGTCGTCGTCGCTCCTGCGGCAGGCGGTGCGTAGCTCGGCCGGTGGCTCGGAGAGCCCCCTGCTGGACATGCACGTGCAGCTGCGTGAGCTGCAGAGGGAGAACGACCTGCTGCGCCAGGAGCTGGACATCAAGGACAACCAGCTGGGCTCGTCCATGAACAGCATCAAGAACTTCTGGAGCCCAGAGCTGAAGAAGGAGAGGAGCTTGCGGAAGGACGAGGCCGGACGCACCTCGGTGATGCGCGAGCAGATGAAGGTGTCTCAGGAAGACAACCAAGTGAGTATATGGGGAATGTCTCACCATACAAACACACACACACACACACACACACACACACACACACACACACACACACACACACACACACACACACACACACACACACACACACGCATGACATATTATGCAAATGCAGCAACACAGAAATCACACATGCACACACACGCACACACACACACACACACACACACACGGACACACAGACACACACAGAAATCCACAAGACCCAACGCTAGGACAGGCATCTATTGCCACACAGTTTTGCCCTTATCACATGATTGTCTTCATGAAACTGATTAAGCTTGAGGAACAGCAGAAATTCCAAAGAATCTTCCAGAAAAAAAAAAAAAACGCCTTATCCCTCTCCTAATAAATCAAGTCTCTACACCTAAAGGTCAGGGAAGCTGTGGTTAGGCACGTGTCTGTATTCTCAGTGACTTTTGTAAATGACTCCCTTTCCCTGGTAAAGACTTAAAAGCCACATCCATGTTAAAGTTCACAGTGACTCTGCAGAATAAGAAGCAGAAAGGTCTCATTACGTCCCCCTCTGTGAAGGGATTGAGGGGGTCCTCCCAGCTCAGGTCGAGAGAGAGAGAGAGAGAGAGAGAGAGAGAGAGAGAGAGAGAGAGAGAGAGAGAGAGAGAGATAGGGGAGCTACCCTGCTGCTCTACCCTGGAGAAACGGACCTTGTGTCTTCTCTGTGCCAGACACGCGATTCTTCTCGCCACTGATGTTGCCATAGAAACGTTCCCAGCGAGGGCTGTGCGTTCCTTCAAGTGTGTGAGATTGGGTTAGTGGTGTTGAAGGACCACAGAGAGGCCTTGGAGAGAAAGAGAAAGTTTCTGAATAATAAGCTGATTGGGTTTGTGGTGCGGCAGCATGTCTTCCCCTGTAATTGACTGACTGACTGGCTGGCTGTCAGCATAGCTGGTGGCTGCTGTCTGCAGAACTGATCTGTGATTCAGGCTAACTGAAGATGGAGGGTCAATTCACCTCTATTGTGTATATTTCTAAGTAACAAGCCAAGTGAATTATTGCCTCTCTCTCTCTCTCTCTCTCTCACTCTCTCACTCTCTCATTGTCTAGTGTGCATTGTGGATGAGTGGGTTATTGCATTTCGACATCTCTGTTCATTTGCCCTGCTTAACTGTAGAGGTTTTGGCAGCAGGCTCCCCTCTTCCCTGGCTCTTAATTAGCCCTCCCCCTTCTCTCTCTCTCTCTCTCTCTCTCTCTCTCTCTCTCTCTCTCTCTCTCTCTCTCTCTCTCTCACGGAGCTGAACGTGGCATAAATCTGCAGTCTAATCGTATTGGCCCCGAGTGACTGTCTATCAGCCCCATTCTCCTCTCCTGCGCTGGGCTGTTCCTCTCCTCAGACTAAGGGCCAGACAGCAGTGTGACAGGTGCCCTCCAGGGAGACCCAGCGGCTCTGTCTGGCCTGCACCCGCCCGCCAGACACCCCCCTTAAGCATGCTGCTCCAGTATGAAGTAACTTAACTTCACTTAACCCAACTTAAACGTCTAGTCAGCAATGTGCACTTCTGTGTGCAATAGCAAGCTAATATCTTTGTTTATGTTTGTGCTTAAATTTATCAGCTGATGCTTTTGTCAAGGAGACCATCAAGTGATTCAGGTTCAATTCTGGAGCCCCATGCTGTGAGTCCATATTGCTTAGGATAAGATACTGGTCAGGGATAATCTGGAGTTAGTCAGCTCTATGGTGTGTTGTCGGTAGGAGTGAGAACAAGGAAAGTTGGTACAACACAGACCAACACCCAGCACTTACTGAATGGGGCAGAGAACAATGAAACGTAGAGTTTCCGTTTCAGTCCTAATCAGTTATAGTTTGCTGCTGTCTTGCTGTTCGATCTGTGCTGTACCAAATGTTCTCATTCTTACTCCTACCAGCAACCTGGAACAGCAAAGCTAAGTACTGCTGGAGGTGGCTCTTCTGTCACTTGCATCAATCATTGAAGAATTGTCACGTTTTGGCCATATAAGAATTTGTAGATGATATTTTCAAAAGTTGTGCAGTTTCCCTTCATTTTTCCCCCATCTAGCAGTGTCTTGTTTGAGGGTGAATCACAGGCCTCCACTTTAGGACAGTCTCTGTGAGCTTCAGCTGTCAGTATCTGTGTAACTCTGAGTCTTGAAGTAAATGCTAAAATGTCTCTAAGGACCCTTCTCTTCCTTCCTTAAAATGACACATCCTGTTCAGACCGTCTGACAAAACCAGTTCCTGTGATCTCTCTTGAGTGTCTGTTTATGTGTAAAGCCTGTTAAGTTTGACCCCTGATCCATTTAAAGTCATTACAGCACCACTTGGACTAGCATACAGCAAATCCTCCTGAAATGAGAATAGTCCTCCCCTTCAATAAGGATGAATACTCAATGAACAGCATTTTGTTAGCTTCTTTTGCACTGTAGTGATAATGTCTTTGCTCGGTAAGAGTTACAGCAGGTGGTTGATTGTGGTGATCTGCCTACAAGTTGTGTCTTATTTGTCCGTTATCACCCGGTGGAATGGAATACTGTTTTCTGATTGGCTGTCAGGGTGTCTGTTAATTCTTGATAACAGGACACCTGAGGCATTGTTGGGTTAAAAAACGTTTCACCAGCGTTCTTTATCAATGCACTTTAGAATGCAGCCTCGTGGATCTTCTTTCATATGAAAATAGTACCCCAACCGAACAGGATAACTTCTTTCAAAACGGAGCCACATGTTTCTTTTATGTTTTAAACACTTTCTTACCGTCTATACGTTTTAGTTGCAACTGGGTAATAAGCGGGATAACGGCTTTCGAGATGTCCCGATATAAGAAAATACATCCATTATTTTCTTATATTGGGACACCTCGGCGGCCATTATCCCTTACATGAAGATCCATTGCAAAATTGGCCATGTTTGGAGTTTTTAGATGCAGTAAAACGGACTTGGTGGAGCTAAAACAATGTTCAGATTCTCTCTCTCTTCACTTGAAGCACTGTTGAATATGTATGGCCTGCTTGCTGTACGGAAGCATATGGATTAGGCAGTACACTGAAGCTTGTAGTATGGATTACAAGGCAATGGTAGTCAGTGCTCTGGCACGCAGCATTGATATATTAGAGCATGAAAGCTAAGAACTATTGATCTTGTCTATACTATCTCATGTTTGTTTTCACTAGCGGTACTATCTTTTCAGAGAGCCGTTGAAAATTCAATTGCCATGAATTCTTGATATGTTAGTCTGAGGCTGCTCCGAGCTAAATTGTGTAGCTGTGATGCTTATGGATGAGGGATATTTTCAGAGTGTGTGATGTTGACAGAGTCTTGTGTATCTCAGTTAGCACAGATGGGTGGCTATGGCATTATGTGAGAACGAGAGGATAGAAGGAGAGAGTGAGAGGTAGAGAGTGATATTGGCGGAGTTTTAAAGCTGTTGTTTTCCGGACTGAGCCTCCTTATAAATATCTGTTTTCATCAAGCCTCCCACACTCTCTTTGTGTTGGTCATCTGTGTGTTTACCTTGACCTTGAGTGGACAAACACAAACTCATGCACACTCAAACACACACACACACACACACACACACACACACACACACACACACACACACACACACACACACGCACACGCACACACACACGCACACACACACAAATACACACACAGAGAGAGACAGAGAGAGACAGACAGACAGACACACACACACACACACACACACACACACACACACACACACACACACACACACACACACACACACACAGAGAGAGAGATAGAGACAGAGACAGAGAGATAGACAAAGAGAGATAGACAGAGAGAGAGGTCTTGACTTTTTACTTTAATTTAGCTGAAGTGAGGTCTCTTGTCACCTGCTCTGCTCAGCACCACTAGCCTCTCACAGCTGATTTCATCTCTACTGTGCATGCGATGGGTTTGGGTTTTGTCAGGGGGACTTGGTACAGCCAAGAATTGGGTTTGGAGCTGGGTTTTCAGATGCGTACGAGTATGTATACGAGTAGCAAGTGTGTGTGTGTGTGTGTGTGTGTGTGTGTGTGTGTGTGTGTGTGTGTGTGTGTGTGTGTGTGTGTGTATTATAGCCCTGGCATCCATGTTTAAGAACAAGACTCTATTGGTCTGCTCATCATGGTCATATGCCTGTGGCAAAAGTGCTCCATTATGCAAATTTATGTGCCCTCTGCTTAAAGTAGTGATGGATAAACCTTTAGCCTCAAACATACGCACACACACACACACACACACACACACACACACACACACACACACACACACACACAGGCCGGAACACACACACTTTTACTCTGAGACTTTTTAGAAGTATTTTTGCCTGAGTGCATTGACACAGGCTCTGTCTCCATCCTCCACCCTCTATCCTCCCTAGTCAGTCAGTGTCTTTATCATCAGAACAGGCCCTGGGGCCACGGCACATAGACACACCAGGCTGGGGCTGGAGAGGCGGGAGAGATGGAAGGATTAAACAGAGAAAAGAGCCGCATCAAGAAGATGACTAATAGTTTGACACACTGGAGTTTTATGCTAATTGTGCACTTGCATTTGTGTCATAGGATGACTTGCTGTTCCACTTTGGAGAGAGAGAAAGAAAGAGAGTGAGAGAAAAAGAGAGAGAGGGAGAATGAGAGGGAAAGAGAAAGAGAGAGCGAATGAGAGAGAGAGAGAATTGGCTGCTGCTTGTTAGAGTCTTTTGAGATCTCAGAGATTTATTGCATTGTTTAAGATGCTCTAAAGTAGCGTGGCAAACACAGGCTCAAACTGGGTCTCAGTCACGGCAGGCTTTTGCTGGGCACTTGAGGTGGAATTGAGGCAGATTAAAACTCAAGGAGAGGCTCTTGGGCTTGTGGACTGGAGAGATGCTCCTGGCCCTGAGGCGGTAATGGGGGGTGGATTTTGCCACCCAGGGTTAAGTGCGGTATTAGCACCAGCCGCTAGAACACTCTTAAGCTTCAGTGCCAGCCCTGGGGGTAATATTCTCTCTCAAGTTGAAATAGTTTTTCCTTGTTTTCCCCCTTACGGGAATAGAAGAGACAAAACGGCTTATTTTTTGAGTTGAGTTTTTGAGTGCAGTGAGTTTTGAGTGCAGTGTTGCCTTGATGGTGATTGTTGCAATGACGGGAAGGATAATAGCTTAGAACAATCTCCTGTGTTCTCAATTCAGAGTTACATTTACGGTGATAGAATAACTATTACATGTATAAATGAATAGGCTTGCTGATTTGAATGATGCAAATGAGACTAGCACTATTGAAAATAATTATTGAAAAATAAATAAATAACACAAGAAGACCTTGGGATGGAGAGAATAGTGTGAATAAGTGTGTGTGTGTGTGTGTGTGTGTGTGTGTGTGTGTGTGTGTGTGTGAAGCATTTGATCAAGGCTCCTGCTCTCTGTGCTGTAGCAACAGGCACACAGACACACACCTCCCAGCGATGCGTCATAGCACAGATGGTGAGATGGTGGTGGTTGGTAGTGCTGGCGGAGGATGGAGTGGTGGTGGTGGAGGAGGTGGAGGTTGGACGAGGTTGCAGAGTGGATGAGGTGATGGGGACTTTTGATCTGAGCTCTTTCAGTCAAACAGCACTGGCCAGTCCTTTTTTATTTTTCTTTTAAGGAACAAACATTACTGGAGGCTGAAGTCTTAGTTTATGGAGTAGAATACTTTCATACAACCAGTGAAAACAAGCTGGTTCTCTGTATCCTATATACCTGGTTCTGCTATTTTGCTGTGTGCTCGTGACATTTCATAGGAAGACATGACATTTCTTTAATAAGCACAAACATCTTGAAAGTAGACCGAACGAGACACACACATGCACAGTGCACACACATCCCCCTTCCCTATTAGCCTCCTTGTGTCTATTCAGGATACTGAATGACTAATGATAAGCAAGCAAAGAAACCTTTCAGTCAACCACAACAGCTTTGTCCTTATTGAGGGAATAAAGGTAGGCAGCAATTAGCCTCGGATAGCACTTAGCACTCTTGTTTTGGAATTCGGAGTGGTATGCAATTATTCCCACAATATGAGTGGGCATTCACATGATAGCTTTTAGGAATCTTCACCACTTTCAGCCTTCTTTATTGTGAGATTGCTTTTGTACTTGAGAGAAATCATATCATGTAGTCTACCTTTTGTTATGATTGATATGAGCAGCTATTTTAAATGCTCAAAGTATGAAACTCAATTTTTCTGTTTGTTTTTTACTCCATTTTTTCCTCTTAAAAAGTAATTATAGTCCGCTATCATTTTGTAAGAACGTTGAAGCATTCAATCTTTCAGCAGTTCAGCAGTTGCTTCTTTTCATAAATACTTAAAATATGCTCAGCAGCTTACAAAGCCTTACGTCAGACCCAAGTGGTCAGATCTCCTGTTTGAGCTCCGTGAAACCCAGATCTCCGCCAGCTCTCACTTCCAGAATCATGGCATGTCTTTCCTTTTCATCGGGGACCCCTGGCTCCCCCGCCAGCCAGGTGCTTTCGTGCTTTTTGTCTCTCTGCAGCCTCTGTAGTTCTGACCCCATGCTAGCTTGTTCTGCCACGGCCCAGTTTTCTTTCTGTTACAGTGAATCAAGGTTGAAAGGCTGGTTATGGAGTATGAAGGGAAAAAGAAAGAAAGAGTGGTGTTCTGGTTATGGAGGATGAAAGGAAAAAGAAAGAAAGAGTGGTGTTCTTGTTATGGAGGATGAAGGGAAAAAGAAAGAGTGGTGTTCTGGTTATGGAGGATGAAGGGAAAAAGAAAGAGTGGTGTTCTGGTTATGGAGGATGAAGGGAAAAAGAAAGAGTGGTGTTCTGGTTATGGAGTATGAAGGGAAAAAGAAAGAGTGTCCTGTTGGAGAGGAACTTGGGGGAGGAGGCTGGGTGTTACCTCAGCATGTTGGTCTGGTTCCGGTCAGAGCGGAGATGCCAAGCACAGATTTCCATTTTTGCTTGGCAGTGAGTACTGTATGTAGCACTGTGCACAGCGCTGCCATATACACGTCCAGGCTCTGTCAGTCAGTCTGTTTGTCTGTCTGTCTGTCTCACTGAGGGAACGTTGCCACAGGAGGCAGAGAGAGTCTCCGGAGGATAGCTCAGATTTTTTATTTTATTTTATTTTATTATTTTTTTCCCATCACTTTATGGTTGGCTGACGTGCCTGGCCATGAATTGCAGTTGGACAAATTATTTAGGAAACACACACACAGAACCACACACACACACACATACTCACATATGCCATGTGAAAAAGCCAAAGACTGGTTTCATCCACCCACTACAATGTTCATACCTTACCATGACCACCTGTACTGAACTGTGTGTGTGTGTGTGTGTGTGTGTGTGTATACTGTACACTGGTTGTGCTTCCGTAAGCAACAGAAGGTAGGGTCGGTCGTGAGGCCTCTCTGTAGGTGTGTGGACAGGTGCCCTCAGGGTGGATCAGTAGTATCACACACATACACACAGACACACACACACACACACACACACACACACACACACACACACACTCGCTCTGAGGAGGTGAGTAGGTGAGGAAGAGTATGACTGGGAGCGCCCCCGCACACACACACACACACACACACACACACACACACACACACACACACACTCTCTCTCTCTCACTCTCTCTCTCTCTCTCTCTCTCTCTCTCTCTCTCTCTCTCTCTCTCTCTCTCACACACACACACACACACACACACACACACACACACACACACACACACACACACACACACACACACACACCTGCAGGCCTGTGGGCTCTGAATTAGACCTGCACTCTAGAGCGTCCCAAGCACAGTGGATGATGATTCAGTGCAAATGAAAAGGCACAGCACTACTCTCATTTCCCTTATACAAGCCCCACGATGCAGAAACCTCAGGCCAGTGTTTACAAACTAAAAGAAAAATCTATAATTAGATCATGATTTCATGAGAAAGTGGACTGACAAAAAGAGACATATTCTCATATACAGTATACTGTAGCCCTCCCCCATATACTGTTTTAGCCTCCTAGATTAAGTTTAAGATTAAGTTTAGCCTCCTAAATTATGAAAAAATATCACAAAACTAGTTATGGAGTTTCAGTTATTACCAAGTCCTTACCTCAGAAAAATTAAGAAACTAAATCAAGCAATTATGTATTAGTTATGGAGTTTCAGGTATTACCCAGTCCTTCTCAGCTAGATTTACAAACCTGTAAGTTGCCAAATATACTGTACAGCACAGCCTGTTCTAGAGCATTCCCAGTATTATCTCCTCCAGACCTGTAAGGTATTGCAGACTCACAAACCTCTTCAGATGGAAAATATTTTTTTATTGTCTGTCACTGACAGCATTTCAGTTATTTTCACTCAGTGATTTTACCCACCTTACCTTTCAGATGGCAGCTGCCAAAAGCAATACACCACATGTCCTGTGAGACAGAAATGACTGTGTCACAGTACTTTACAGTTTGATTGGACACATGGATGTGTGACAGAGACCTGGAGGGAAGCAATGATTTAGCAGTCCCACCCCTCTCTGTGGGAGCTGCTCGACTGCACAGGAAAAGTCCAGGAAGAAAGCCATTTGGCTATTGTAGCCTTCTCCCTCTCTCTCTCTCTCTCTCTCTCTCTCTCTCTCTCTCTCTCTCTCTCTCTCTCTCTCTCTGCCTGGGCACACACAATGAAGAGATAGTCACCTGAGACATTCTTCCCAAATAACCAACCTGGTGTGTGCAATATCTCAGTGACAGAGATGTGGTTTATGCCTATGGGCTAGCTAGGAAAAAAGAGAGGAATGTTGTTGCTATGGAAAAACATTCACAGGACTCCAGTGTTGTTAGATAAAGTTGTTTTTTCGTATGTATATATAGAAATAATTGCATCATTTTAAATAGGTGGAGAGGAAAACGACCCCTTGTGAGCATAATTAAATTCCACCTTTTATATCACTAAATTCAGCCAGGTCATTTTGGCCCCAGGGATCCTATGAGACAGACCACACATCCCTAACCATTACTCTCTTCCCCGTTTAGAAAGCCTAGTGTCCTTGTGAGGTTTTTAAACTCACTTCTTCTCACAGCACATGGGCCCACATGATAAATCATAACTATGGATACAGTGCTGTACTATCAACAGTATTGTATGCAGGAGAAAGAGATGAGAGGTGATTTGGAAATGATGGAGACATCATGGCTGTTGCTTTCCCTGTGTGTGTGTGTGTGTGTGTGTGTGTGTGTGTGTGTGTGTGTGTGTGTGTGTGTGCGCGTGCACTGGGTTGTTTTGGTGATGGTGGTGATGATGTGTCTGGCTGAGCTTGAATGTGGCTTCATCAGAGAGGCATTATTGCCAGCGTCCGCTGAGATAACTCAGCCTCACACAATAAAGCAGGCCTGTCGTCAGGCCCCTGTTTGTGTCCCACCGAGCTGTGTGCTCACTCACATCCACTTATATCCTTACAAAGGGGAAACAGAGGCTCTGATTGTCTGTGTGTGTGTGTGTGTCTGTGCATGGGTGTGTGTGTGTGTGTGTGTGTGTGTGTTTGTGTCAGTGTGTGGGTGTTTAGGTGTGTGTGCATGTGTATGTGTGCATGCGTGTATGTGGTGCCTGCATGGATTTGAATTTGTTTGCACCTCATAAATGTCCTCTCTCTCTCTCTCTCTCTCTCTCTCTCTCTCTCTCTCTCGCTTGTCTGCTCTCTGATTCAAGCGGAATGTCTTCTTATAGTAATTAACATTGTCCTCATGAGAAGAATAATTACTGTGCTGCAGCTAGCTACTGTTGCTTGTGCCCACACACTTCTTATTGCACTTCCTATTGCATTCTTTCTTTCTCTCTCTCTCTCTCTCTCTCTCTCTCTCTCTCTCTCTCTCTCTCTCTCTCTCTCTCTCTCTCTCTCTCTCTCTACCTACCTGTGCCTATCTAACCCCCTATACCCCCTGCAGTCTCATGGTGTGCTAGCAGATGCCTCTGCTTGGTGGAGGATGTTTATGTTTGCTTTACCTCTGGGTCAGCTCCAGTTGGGGCTTTGCAAGGGAATCACTTCTCTGTGCCTTGTGTGTGTGTCTGTTTGTGTGTGTGAGTGTGCATGCATATAGTATGTGTGTGCACGTCTGTGTCTGTGCGACTACCGGTATGTATTTATGTGTATGTGTGTGTGTGCGTGTGCATGCATACATGTGTGCATGTGTATGTCTGTGTCTTTGTGTCTATGTACGTGTGCATGTGTGTGTGTGTGTGTGTGTGTGTGTGTGTGTGTGTGTGTGTGTGTGTGTGTGTGTGTGCGTATGTGTGTGTGTACTGTATGTATTGATTGGGCAGGGTAACCAATGTGCTGAACATACATTGTGCCTTTAGAACCGCCTACAGCAAATACATGGCCTCTAATCCTTACCCATGATTCCCTCACATTCAGCCTCTTTAGCTTGTGTCTGCCTTTTTCTCTCTCGTTTTCAGCTCTTCAGCTCTGTGTCTCTCTGTCAATTCAATTCAATTCAATTCAATTCAACAGAGCTTTATTGGCATGACAAAATACATTTCATATTGCCAAAGCTTTCAGTTGTACAGGTGATCAGTACATCAAGGACAATAGTAAATGAAGTCTCTCACTGCCCTTTTTCTGATTTTAGTTTTTTTACCACTCAAAAACTTTTTTGCCCAGTCGTGTCCGATGTTATTTGGGTCAGAGGGCCCAATCTACTAACCTCACTCACGTCAGATGATTCGTAGCTGCAGGCAGGTTACTTCATCTGCAGGCAGGCTACTCCATCTTCATCCGTAAGAGATTTGTTTCAGAGGACTGGACATCATCAAAAAATCTTGCATATAATTGGACAAACCACTTGTCTGTCATCTTACTTCAACCACTTACATCGTAACCGACCCGTTGCATCCCGTGATGCCACACGATTTCTAGTTTCTTTCCAAACAAACATAAATGGCGGTATCTGTGGCGTAATTGATGTGAGTGAGGTTACCAATCTACATGATCTCCTACTCTCACATGCCCATGCACTTTTCCCCCTCGAGATATAGGGTAGACTATCAGTATAAATGGATATCAACATAAACATTATGCCTTTGGTTGTGTAGGAAAGAAATGAATTCTTTTTGAACATTTTTAGTTTAATAGATTCTCTTTTCTAGCTGTACATTGAGAAATCATCAGTGGCTTGTTGTAGGGTTTTAAACCCTATACAGAAAAGGTTGTTTTAAAAATGTAGATTTAAATGACAACTTGCAAATGTTGTCCCTAGGACAGATGGATCCTTACATGGACAGACATTACTATTCTTGTGTCAGATAGATTCTCTAACCTAGACCAAGTGCTTCTTATCTGTCATCTAAACTTGACATGTATCCCAGTCTTATGTGGACTGTGTAGTTTGCAGCCATTGCCTGTCTGTGTAGTGCATGGACTGTAGAGGTGGCTATTGGATGGCTCAAGAGATTGTAATGCTGTACACAGGACAGTGCTTAATGTGTGGCAGTGTGAGGGGCTGTGAGGATGCATCAGAATAATAAATACCTCCTTTGGGCCCAGTGTGTGTGTTGTGGCCTGAGTGACATGGTGAGTCGCCGGAGAAACACACCTCTGAACCAGACCATCTGCTCCCTGGCAAGTGTGTGACACACCACGTCTCTGAGTCCACAGACATACCACATACGATACGCATCGCAATATGTTGCTGCGGATGTCAGTAGCAGATTGCACGCAAGCACGCATGCACACACACACACACGCACACACACACACACACACACACACACACACACACACACACACACACACACACACACACACACACACACAGGTGCTGGACTCATCACTGCCGTGACTTGTTGCCATGCACAACCATTTTTTCATTTTTTTGCCTGTTTCCTAAATCAAGCCTGGCTAGAAATAGATAAGGGCATGCTGTTTTTTAAATTATATACTGTATGTGTTTTTATGTAACTCACAAAAGTCAATAATAGAGGAGTGGCACACTGAAATAATCTTGGATCTTCAAAGATCTAGCGGCAGTTCAGACAAATAAGAAAGACAATGACGTGATTTTCTTTGTGTTCCTTTAGCTCATTCTACAGCTAGGAATTGCACTCTCTAATGGGAAAAATTCAAAATAGCCAACTAAGTCAAAAACTAATAACATCTACACTGTTAATCCATTTTTATTTAATTTATTATACTTAATGTATCTTAATTGATAGATTGACTGATTTATATGATTGATAGTGTGCTGTTTTTCTTTTCTAAACTTTAACTGAAGGCATATGTGTAAACAATTGGAATAGACTGTAAATAACACTGTAATAAAAGCTTCTGATCCTGATAAGAGTTCCTGATCTGGGGTCTGTAGGGCACAGGGTTAACTAGGCCACAGCCAGCAAACAGGGGGAAGACATGAAAGAGAGAAGAGATGAAGGTTTGTCAGAGAGAGAGAGAGAGAGAGAGAGAGAGAGAGAGAGAGAGAGAGAGAGAGAGAGAGAGAGAGAAGGCAGATGAAGGTGGAACAGAGAGATGAAGAGAAAGAGTTTGAGTGTCTCAGTTCTTAGACGTATGTAACTATTTCCACTCTCCAGAGACTTCTCACTCTCTCCTCAGAGACACTTCAGAATATTCTGAGAGAGAGAGAGAGAGAGAGAGAGAGAGAGAGAGAGAGAGAGAGAGAGGGTGGGGTGGGTGGCTGAGCAGAAAATGAAGTTGGAAATGAAATGAAGTGAATATGAAATTCCACTCTCCTCGAAACTGCTATTGCATGGACCTCAGAAACTCTGATGGATTCCATCAAAATTGATAATTGAGAACAGAGCACCACAATTTGCCTCCCATGTTTCTCTGCTTCTATCACTTTCTGACACACACATACACACACACACACACACACACACACACACACACACACACACACACACACACACACACACACACACACACACACACACACACAGGGAAAGAGAGAGAGGGAGAGAGCTGCAAAAGCTTTTTGGGCATGCTGCAGAAGGCTGTCGCATTTTGGCAAGCAGTACCCTTGGCCCACGCTCGCTTTACAGAACAAAAATCTAAAATTCAATATTTGAGCCGAATACATTATCCAGAGCAAACATGACAAATGGAGGCCTCGCGTCCAAAAAAGAGACAGCCATATTTGGGCTTTTGTCTCTTTTTTATTTGTGGCCTGTGAACGTGCGGATCCTCAGGCAACTGCTTTCACTTTGTGATTTACAGTGTATTAAGTGCATTCACTTTGTCAGCATCAATCACTGTGGATGATTCAGAACGATTCTGCACCGTGCAAACACACACTCAGAATAGTGTCTGTGCAGTGTGCACCGTTCGCACATGCAGCGAGAGAGAGAGCGCGAGAGAGAGAGAGAGATGAGTTGTAATGGAAGGCTGAAAGAGTGTGTATATATTTGCATTAGATTTGGGACGGATGAGTGAAATGTAGTCTACTCCACTCAGCTGACTGACAGACAGACTGACAGGCAGGCAAGCATGCAGACAAAGCCGCTCGGAGTGGCCCTTTAATGGTGTGCTGTTGTCAGCACCTCCGCCTGGGGCCAGGAGTAGGCACCGCCCCACACCACACCACACCACAACACTGCACTGCTACTTTAATCGCCTGAATTATGGCTGGGCTGATGACATTCGGGACTGGACTTGCAGTAACACTATAGACTCTAACCCCCGAGGTTTGTCTACATATAAACTTAAAAGCTTGTGAAGCCTCTTAAAAGCCATGAAGTGGATGAACATTTACATGTGTTTAACTGTAGGCATTCATTGTTCACTCCTCATTGTTAGCCACTTATCACCTGTAGTCATCTGTCATGCCGAGTTGTTCAATGTAGAACAAATGGGAATGTTAATAATAATCATGAGAAAATGCTTTTTGAGAGTAGTACTTGTTAACCAAGAATGTGCACTAATGTTGTTTTAGCTTTTTGAAGTAGGCTAATCAGAATGATACCATGTTTAGACTTACAGTTTGTTGATGGTGCTGTGCAAAGTGAAAGCGGGCAGCTGAAAGGACCTTTACTGCCATCTGCTGGATGCTGGTGGTTGTGCGATCTCAGCTTTGGTCTTTCTTGCCCTCAGCAGTGCCTTCTAAGCAGTGCTGCCTTCATGGTACTACTACCCCCCCAAATGTAGGGTTAGGATGAAGGATACGGTGGTTAGGGTTAGGATAAGGGTTAAGGTAGTGCTTTGAAGGTGCTGTTGAGAGCAAAAAACACCATCAAGCAACATGAATGAATGAAAACCTTTATTGCCCCAAGGGGAATTTGTCTTGCGAATTAGGAGCAAACAAATAGACAACAACCAACACATAGACATGGACAATAACATGGACTACAAAAGTATCTAAAAAAATAAGAGAAATAAATATAGTCTCTGTATGTACAAAGCAACCCATGCACACTCACGGCCACTCACTCCCCCACATCCATAAGTAACATATAGGCCTACTACAACATGTGGACACACACACTGGCCCACATGTGCAAACCCACTCATGCATGCCCCCACACACGTACATACACACATACACACACACACACACACACACACACACACACACACACATACATACATACTGTATCAGTACACACACTCACACTACATACATAGGAAAGTGCATACTTACAATAATAACCTGTTTGCATTAACCTTGTTGAGCAATTGAATATGGCATTCTGTAACGCTGAGGGGAGAGGGGTGTACTGAGAAAAGAGAGGGTGCCGGTGGGATAGCCTGACATAGCCCGACCATAATACTGCTGTTCATCCGTATTCATGGTCTGGAGGTTCTTTAACCTGACGCGATTATACTGCGGAGGGGAGGGCATTCACTCCTGGTTTGAAACGATTGGAAAGCTCGTCTAATCAGCTTCGCTTATTGGCCGGTAGACTCTCTACCGATGTAAACACGCCCCAGAGGACCGTTCCCAGACCATGGATACGGATGAACATTCGTATTATGGGCGGGCTATGTCAGGCTACCGGTGGGATGGATCCCTCAGTATTTTCAGAGCCGTTAACTGTATAATTATCAGAGATCTGCATGATACTCTTTACTTCTGATCCAGTTATTTTCCTACCAAGCTTAGTGATCTTATCCAGCAAATTCCTGTTTTGAACATCAGCACTTAGCAAGTGTGGCATGTTGAAAAACAGCAGTTTCTTTAGATAGGATTTATGATAGACGATGTAGACCTGATATGATTGGTCTACAGAGGTGACGTTTCTGTAGAAATGCATTACATAAATGTTGAGATTAATGGTTGTGTTATGCTGAGAGAACTGGACACATTGTGGACTAGCTTACTGAGTATCATGATACTTCGCCCATGAGAAATTTTCTCATGAGAAATATTTCTCAGAAATATTCTCATGGGCGCATCTAATTTGCATATGAAAATATGACTTGCAGCAAACTCTTGGCAAAGTTGTGAGGGATTTGCACCAAAGTTGACAAAAGTTCATTCGAAGTTTGCTGTTACTGGCAAATTGTGTTGGCAAATCAATGGCTGTTTGTCATTGTTGCCAGATCATTGCCACAACTTTGACACTTGTGGCTGACTTTGGCAAACTTGTGGCAACCTAATCTGGCAAACAACACTGTTTGCAGCAAATTAACTGCAAATTTACTGCAAACCTGCAGCAATTTTATTTATGTAAGGGTTCTTAATACAACTGCATAGTAATAGAGTGTTGTGATTTTTCAGTATTGGGAGACACCTGTTAACTGTCTTAAAATAACCCCAATAGATTTGGGAACCCCCTATAGGTCTTTCTAGAAAGTTGACGGTAGTTTGTTGATGCAAGCTCTGGTGGGGTGCATTTCCAAGTCACAAATGTTTGCATGAGGCAATCTGGCAGTACAATGGATATGTATGCATCATGATGTAGGGGCAACACATCACAGGGCAAAACACAGAACATCAGCAGTCACAAAATTGATAGTGTTTTTTCAGATTGAGTACAGCATTACAAAATATCAGCATACTCAAGTCAAGTTTATCCGTATATTTACACTATCCATAAAAAGAGATAGGAAGTGAGGTTTAACATGGGTGATGAAAGGGCCCGTTGTCTGTGTGAAAGAGTGGAGATGGAGATGCTAGCCTACAATGCAGATTGAGGCTCTTGTATTTCACAAAAAAAGACACAACTTTCTCACCTTTCTTTCCTCTCCCCATCCCAATAGCCTTTCATATGTGTGATATACCCGGTAATATACATGATGTCATGTCTGTGGCATCAGATGGGCATTTGCTGCTCAGTAGGGGTGTAATGAGTCCAACCTCAAAACTTTTAGACAAACATAATTAGAGGCAACCATTTTGAGGAGTCCTTGTCTCTGAGGCAACAGGACCAATTGTGTACATTAGTGTCCCACTTGTGTATGTTAGTGTGTCCCATAACTGGAACTGGTCACACCCTCTGCACTCTGCGAATCTGTACTAAACTAGCCGAAGCTACAGGAGTTGCTGTAATCACATACTGAAGTCATTACTGTGAGATCTGAAAAAAGAAGGGGAAAAAAATCATTGGAGTCATTGTGGAAGTTAATTCCTTATTTGTATTCCGTTTGTACAGGCCTCCTACTTATAGCCCCAAAAGTTCTGCAATTTGTGTAGAAGAAAATTTCTCATTTGTATTCATAGTCTTTTTTCTTTGTAAAGAAAAAAGTTATTGTCTTGTCTCTACCATTTTGAAGTAACCTCACTTGTGGCTGTTAAAACATTGCATTTCATTTGAAGATTCATGTTCAGCAAAAAAAAAAGTCTTCAATCTCTTTACATTGTCATTTCTGTAGTGTCATATAATTTGCATGATTGCATACATTTCCATATAACAATTTTCAGAATAAAAGAAAATATGTATACATTCTGTGTTCTGCTTTGTATGATTTCTGTTCAGTACCCTGCTGAAAAAAATACTTGACTAGCACAAGTTGTTTAATCTGTTTTGGCCATCATATGATAGTCAATCTAGCTGAATTTGTTGATTTTGCTGGCCATACCAACAATTTTCCAAACCAGCTTATTTCAGTGATGTCTAATCAAAGAGATCTTAAACCATCAGTCATTTTTTTCAGCAGAGTAGCTACATAACTGGAGTAAGTTTTATGTTGCCGCATAATGTGTTGCTTCTTCTCTGATCATATTTGTGTTGCTGTGCTGTCTTCCATTTTCCGTTGCTGCTCTCGTGTTTTACCAGATTTCTTTGGTTCTGTTTTACTGTTTCCTTCATGTATCGATTCTCTGCTGAAGTCACTGGACCCACGGAGAGCGAAGGTTTGTGCATGAGTGTCTTGTGCTGTCCGTCTTCTGTTGCATTAACATAGTCATTCTCTTAGGCATTTGATTTAGTTCTGTTAGTTCTGTTTTTAGTCTAGCGTATTTGTGTGTGTAGAGATGTGTATGTTTTCTGTGTGTCGCTTTATGTTTAACTGTCTTTTGTCTAATTTCTTTCCAAAATGGCTGTCTTAAAACCACGGGACCACGGCCTGTGTCTCTGTCCCTGCAGTAATAGCTTGGCAAGCAGTAGTCTTCCGTAGATCAAGATGGCTTTATTCGTTACACTCCAATGGAGATGTTTCTCTAGATAACCTTTAAGTTTCTCTGGACTTCAAACTTAAACTGCTGTCACAAGTTTATAGGGAACTAATTAACTAATGCAGATAACATCCCTCTGGATGGAAGTGTAATTTGCTATAAGCTTTCTCCTGTTTTGCAATCTTAATGATAATATAGAATGAGGTTAAATATTAACATGTTGACATTTAATTGAGACAACTTGATTAAACACCACTCTGTTACAAGTAGGATTCTCCTTAAAGATTAGTCATTAATTGTATAACTCTTATCACTTTTGTTGTCTCACTATGTTTTCCCATTTATATCTCTATCACTCTCTCTCTCTCTATCACTCTCACTCTCTCTCTCTCTGGGGCCATGGCTCTGCCAGCACCTGCAGATGACCATCCAGGCCCTCCAGGATGAGCTGCGCACCCAGCGGGACTTGAACCAGCTGCTCCAGCAGGAGGGGCGTGGAGGTGGAGGTGTAGGTGGCAGCGGGGGTGGCGTGAGCCCCGATCGTCTGGCGCCTGTGGAGCCCACGGAGGAGAACTTCCAGCGTCTGCAGATGGAGCACGAGCGGCAGGCCAAGGAGCTCTACCTGCTGCGCAAGACCCTGGAGGAGATGGAGCTGCGCATCGAGAGCCAGAAGCAGACGCTGGCCTCTCGCGACGAGTCCATTAAGAAACTTCTGGAAATGCTCCAGACAGGGAAAGGGCTACCTGGCAGCACCGGTGGCCTGGCTGACGAAGAGGGTAAGATGGGGAGTTTGCGAGGCCGCCGTGAGGCCGAGGAGCAGCTGGGTCACCTGGAGATCATCCTGGAGCAGAAGGAGAAGGAGAACCTGCACCTGAGGGAGGTGAGGGAGGCCAGACAAGAGCACAGGCTGAGCTGAGACCACATTTCAAACTGAAGCTGAATCTCAAACAAAGTCAAATCTACTGTGAGACCTTGGAGACCCTGTAGGCGACACACTTAGGGTCATTTTGTAGTCCAGACCACACGTGTTACTTGACAAAAGCAATGTTTATTTTGGCAGATATTGGAGGGCTATAGGCTTTCATTGCCCTGTGCCAGCATTAAAATTTCAAATATAACATTGCATATTTTTTTATAATAATATTATTATAATAATATTTCATATTTAATCTTTGAGTAGGTATCCAATCAGAGTATGTGACAGTGGCCACACACACCACCATTCCCTTTTGGGTCACACTTTATTTGAGGGTACCATCATAAGTCTGACATGACACTGTCATTAACTATGACATGACGTTGTCATGAATCTGTCATAAACTTTATACACCTGTCATGACTTCTGTCATTAAGTGTCACCCAGTATTTGTCATGGTTAGGGTTAGAAGTCAGAAGTCATCACAGCTTTATAAAGTTTATGACAGTTTCTTGACAACGTCATGTCATAGTTAATGACAGTGTCATGTTAGTCTTATGATGGTACCTTCAAATAAAGTATTACCCAATTTTGTTATATACAATCTCGGTGACACTCCAACAGACAGAAATTGTTTGTATTGTGAATTTTATTTTCTCAAGTGACAGTTGTTGTCTGGACTGAAAAATGACCCTTATGAAGAAGCAGTGTTGTCTTAAAAGTGATTTTCACATCCATTATTTCTTTAATACCGGAATATCTTACTGGAAGGTTTGACACCCAGTAGAAAATCTGAAGGTTTGACCTAGAATCCATGATCTAAACAGGCTTGACCTGGAACCCATGATCTAAACAGGCTTGCCAAAGAGTTCATGATCTAAACAGATTTCACTTAGAACCTCTTTAGATCATTTAAACGGGTTTGACATAGAGCCCATAAATGTACTACTGTGTGAATTGAACCCAAACTCCAGACGCATATCCCATCATGAGGTCTGTACATGGTCCTAATTCCCCACTCACACACACACTAATGGTGTTGAATGGTGAAAGACTCAGAGGGGAGAGATTAGGTATGTGGGAGTTAACTGGTTACAGTAACGGGTTTAGCTGTAGGCCAGGCCAGGCTGACTCTTATTGCGCTCTGCTACTGAAATGTGATTTGAAAAGACTATTGGAACATGTTCACTTCCATCAATTTTCAGATAAGAGGTCGTCTTAGCACACAAACATATACATTAGACACACAGACGCGCGTACACAAACACACCAAAACACACAGACACAGAAACACACATTCACAATCTCGCTGGCGTCAGCTCTCCAGTGCAACACTCACGGAGGATTGAGAGGCCTGAAATAGCGCTCGCCGTAGTCAAGAGGCCGTTTATTTTTGCCTCCTAAATCTTCTTAGCGTTTAATTTCTTTACCTCAGTCACAGAGCGTCGAATGCACATCTGGGCCTGACGGACTTAAGCCACCCCCGTCTACTCCTGTCCCGTCCAATCCCGTGGCCTGGAATACCCCCCACAGCCCCACCCCTTGCCCCACCCTCCCACAGACGCATCGCCATGGCGACTCCACCTTGACAGCGTGGTTTAGGGAACTCTTGAGGAAAAGCTGACGTGGAGTTAGCGACAACGTGTGGAGAGGGAGAGATTTGATCAGTGTGTGTATGAGGGAGGGAGAGAGTGTGTGTGTGTGTATGTGTGTGTGTGTTTGCATGTATGGGTGTGGGTGTGGGTGTGTGTATGCACACGTCAGGTGAGTACCACAGATCAGTCATGTCTGTAGTTATTTTTTGCCCTGCAAGCTTAAGTGAGGTGTTGTAGTAAGCAGTGTAGTTGTGTGTGTGTGTGCGTGTGTGTGTGTGTGCGAGTGTGTGTACACGTGTGTTTGCACGTGTATGTGTATGTGTAAGTGTATGTGAGTGTGTAGATGTCTGTCATGTCTGTGTGTATGTTTGTTTGTGTCAAGAGAATATTGGAGCGTGTGTGTGTGTGTGTGTGTGTCTGAGTGTGTGTCTGTGGGTGTTCTTGTGTATCTGTGTGGTTTTATGTTTGTGTGTGTATGTGTGGTTTATGTGTGTGTGTGTGTGTGTGTGTGTGTGTGTGTGTGTGTGTGTGTGTGTGTGTTTATTCTGCAGCAGATAAACAGTAGCTGTCCCAGTGCGTATTAATCTGTGATTAATGAAGGTAAACAGTCAGCCTGTGATGAATGAAAAAAGGGAGGGATTGTCTCCCCCTCGCTCCCTCCCAATGAGGTGTGTGTGTGTGTGTGTGTGTGTGTGTGTGTGTGTGTGTGTGTGTGTGTGTGTGTGTGTGTGTGGATAGAATGGTAGGAAGTTGCTCATGGAGGGTGAGGAAATGAAGAAGGCTTTTCCCCTCGTTACGCTCATACATTATTAGAGTAATTACCTCTTTATTAGGTGCCGTCGCCATCTCTTTCTCTCTTCTGTGTGTGTGTGTGTGTGTGTGTGTGTGTGTGTGTGTGTGTGTGTTTGTTGGGGATGGAGTGGATTCTTTAAACTTTTCTCTGCATTTGTATGGTTAGATTGGAATTAGTATTACTGTATATGGATAGCTTTCTACAATCCAGGACTGGGATTTCTACTGAAATACACTGTAGTGGTATTTGGGAATGGACCTAAAGTGAAAGTGAATTCAGTTTTAGGTCTGTGCACACATGCATGTGTGTGTATACATGTGTGTGTGTGTGTGTGTGTGTGTGTGTGTGGTGTGCTTGTGTGTGTTTGTGTATGGACACATTTACAGAAAGATAGATAGATAGATAGATAGATAGATAGATAATTTAGATAGGAATTGAGAGCATGTACTGTATGTGTGCATATGTGTGTGTGTGTGTGTGTGTGTGTGTGTGTGTGTGTGTGTGTGTGTGTGTGTGTGTGTGTCTGCTAATGTGTATTTGTAGGTGGGTATACGTATAGGCACATATATGTGTGTGTGTGTGGACAGGTGTGTGTATGTCTGCCCACGTGAGTGTGTGTGTGTGTGTGTGTGTGTGTGTGTGTGTGTGTGTGTGTGTGTGTGTGTGTGTGTGTGGACATATGTAAACACTGCTGCACTTTGCCCTTGCGCTAATAACGCTCCTCGTTAACCCTGGCGGAGCAATGAGACGAGAGGCCACTCTCTATTAAGAGGTGCTACTCTTCGTTAATTTCATTAGCTACCACGGAAACGAGCTGAACTGCTTTCCATTACCCCGCTCATTACTCTCCTTTAATTACGCATCATATTTATTTTTGGCCAGATAATAAATGCCTCTGTTTGGCTCACACATCATTGCCTTTTATTTTTCCTTCAAACACAGGGAGAGAGAGGGAGGACAAGCCCGCCGCTTTTATGAAGTGAAATTAGGAACTTGGACTCTTTATTTATATTATTTTATTTACTTAAACCTCAAGTCCCCTCTTATGGACTGTGGGCCTTTGTGGTTGGGGCCCAGAGGGTGACTTCACTGTTTGTGTGACTTGGATGAAGGACTTGTAAGTGAGTGAGTGTTCGTTTGTGTGTGTGTGTGTGCTGTATGTGTGTGTGTGTGTGTGTGTGTGTGTGTGTGTGTGTGAGAGAGAGAGAGAGAGAGAGACGAGAGCAGAGAGAGAGTGTATGTGTGTGTGTGTGTGTGTGTGTGTGTGTGTGTGTGTGTGAGGTTAATTGGAAGAGAATGTGTGTTGTCTATGAATAAGAGGGGTCTGAAAAGCCACCTGTGCTGTGTGTATGAGAAGAGGACATCAAAGAAGTGGATTTTTAGTA